>OY829546.1:10000-1210000 GCA_963691705.1 Viola odorata | reverse complement strand
CCATACCAAATTTATCTAAAGATGGACTTGGAGCTGCCTTTCCTTTCTTTTATATAGAGCCTAAAAAGTACGAGTCAGTCCTCCGAAAGTACTTCCCCGAGGACAAGGGACCAGTAACCAATATTGATCCTATTGGAAATTCTCCTGTCATTGTTGGAAAGGTCTGTGTTCTAATATGTGATCATTGTTGATTTAATTCTCTTTTGGTTGCTGGCCTTTTCTTGATTGTCTAGAGTCATTTATAGGAATCTCTCAAGAAAATTGCCCCCACTTGGATGAATGTCTCTTTGGCAATGAAGAAGGATCCTGAAACAGATAAAGCGTTTGGTTGGGTGCTTGAAATGTAAGACCTCTGAGGCAAACACTATGCTGTGAGGACCTCTCTTGGTTATTGACTCATTCTTCGGCTTAATCATGTTTTTCTCCTTGAGTATAGGTATGCATATGCTGTTTCATCTGCTCTGCATGGAGTTGGCAACATCCTCTATAAGGAATTCATGCTTCAGGTTAACTATATACACTCATTTCCTCCATTTGGAATACATAATTCAGGCAAAAATTGAGATGTTCTCTTAAGTTGTTCTATAATTCTTGCTTATTTTTCACCTTTTGTTCTGCTAATGATTCCAATATTCCATTGAATACTCCATTTTATGCATAGCCTTTAACAGTAATGTCTGTTTTGTGTCATCTATCAGCCACCGTGGGATACAGAAATTGGCAACAAGTTCATAATTCACTATACTTATGGATGCGATTATGACTTGAAGGTAATGCATTGAGTAGACTGATACAGTAGTTCCTTACTACATTTTTCTGATCGAATGGCCCTAACCTTTTAATCCCTTTTAAATGGGTCTCTGGGACAAGTTGAATCCAGAACGACTTCTACCCCTCACTCCCACACTCTTAATAGTGGAGTGGTGACCAACTAGGCTGACCCCTAGATTGGCGACTAGAGTGAAAAAACAGTTACCTTCAAGAAAAGGGGAAGGAAAGCTTAATTAAGTTACTTCCAACCTTTAAATTCGTATCATTACAGCCATTTTCCACTTTTGAGATTAATTCATAGATTTTATTTTTTTCTCTCTTATATTCAGGGTAAGTTAACCTACGGGAAGATTGGAGAATGGAGGTTTGACAAAAGATCTTATGATGATGTTCCTCCTCCTAGAAATCTACCCATGCCCCCACCAGGTGTACCAGAAAGCGTGGTATGTTTTCATTCCACCTTACACCCTGAGCTTGTTGGCCATAGGAAATTAATAGGATGCTATCATTTTCTGGGTGGGTTAATGTTGGTGCTTTATTAGCTTTAGGCATCTTAGTCAAAGACTTACGGGAAATATATCAAATTGGTTAAGAAGTCTTAAATTTGCATGCCCTTAAGAATGGAGCCGTTAAGGGAGAAGGGGTTTAGGTATGGGTGGGGGGAGGTAGGAGTGGTCAAGACTCAAGACTCTACTGTCCGCTAATTTCTCATCTAGGCTTCAGAAGTTAGATGCGGGTAGAGGTCAAAATCCACAGAGCTGCCTCCCCAAGGGCTCTAGATACAACGATTCCTGCTTTATGAGTTTGATACATGCTTCGATACTGGCCTGCATTTCTCGTCTGATCACGTTTTTACATGCAAATATGACCTGGCAGGTAACTCTGGTGAAAATGGTGAATGAAGCAACAGCAAATATTCCTAACTGGGGTTCGTAAACAGATTTTGGAGGACGCAGCTGAGACATGAAGTTGTGTGCATCTTGACGAAATTTTGGCCATGAAATGCCTTGTAAGTGTATCGCAATTCGCAACAACAATCTGTGAAATTTCATCTCGTGTGTTAACGAGTTTGGGTTGACTAAGATCCTAGAATTGTCTGCTCATTCTGCAACTATTGTAATGTACTTTACTAAATTACTGTGTAACGGAAACTGTGAACTCACTTTACACGAGTTAGCTACCCACTCACTTCTGACTCTCAGTATAAAAGTGACTCGAGTATGAATGTAAGCGCCTTTCTCTTGTAAGTATAGAGTTTTCTGAATAAGTGGTTGTACTCCAAGCACAGGCCTGTGATTTTATACCATAGTGGAATAAATGATCTCTTGTTTTTACGGCATTATATATATATATATATTAAATTTCTTCTTCTTATTATTATTATTATTATTATGCACGAGTTTAAAAAAGTTCATGGACGAGTTAGGGATTATTTTTTGTTCTCATTTATCTTTCATGATATTATATTATATCTTATATGTTAAGCGTTTCCGATCAGTTGATTTGTTATTCGTTAATATTTTCTATAAAATAAAAAAACTAAAGTCTCAAATGTTTTATATTTTTTTTGTTTACACGTATCTATATAATTTGAGGTTTTTAGTTTATCCCTTCTAGAATATTTTTTTGGGGGTCATTATAGTCTAACTCTTACGATTTCAATTTAGGCTATGCTATTTTTATTCTATGAATTTGTACACATCATTGTTATTTTTTTCCAAAATCCTTTTTTAAAAGGAAAAAAATAGAATAATTATGATGTTAGAAAGGTAATTTGGGCCTGTATTAGCCCATGACACAACAAATTTGCACCATTCACTGCCCGTGAATTTAACTCCGGGCAGCAAAATTTCGAACCAAAAAGAGGAAGAAGCGACCTGTCTCTCAACTGAAACCTCTGATTTAGAAGTTCCCATTCATTATCTAGGCTTAGAAGTTAGATTTCACCATTCATTCTCTCTTGGTTTTGCCCCGTAAAACTACAACTAAGATTTCATTGCTTAACCCAAGCTACCATGGTGAATTAGTCACCGCATAATGTGCATAGTAGAATCCAACTGTAATCCAACTGTAAAGAAGGATTATAAATCTTACAATTAGTAACAGTAAAATAAATAAATAAAACAATTTGCAAGGTATATTGGCTGAGATCAAGTGCTGGACTTTTGCTTCTGTCAATCCTGCCAAACCAACTCCCTACAAAAAACCACATTGCCCATTTTCAAGATGTGTCATGCTCTGTACATAACTCTCAAATCCTCTCTCACTGTCCTTCAGCTATAGTTTGGGGCCTGCATACATGCGGTAACCTTCCCGGGCAAATAATCCTTCAACGACAAGACTACAGAACTTGTAGCGGGATCATACGGAATAATAATGCCTTCTGTGGATGCTTATACTTTTACACGAATAAAAGTGATTGATAACATATAGAGAAATTACACAGCTAAACATGGATGAATGTACATTGGATGGTTCGGGTGAGATAACTAACATGTACATACTGATACATTCTCAGGACTAGGTATGACCCTAGTTGATATATATATTAACAAGACAAAAATATTGCATCTTTTTTTCTTCTTTCAAACTGCACAAGATTAATTTTTTGGATTTGATTGATGATGTTACACTCACAGCAAGTAGAATTGAAGTGGCTCTCAATTCAAATACCGCCGGCAATTTTTTGAGTTGCAAAAGCAAGGAATCTTCTTACCTTCATCTTCGTGGTTAAAATGGTAGTCATAAGTTATCTCTTCGCCGGGATATATGTCTCTCACAGCAAAAAATACAACCTGCAAACTTGAAAACAACTGGTTTGGGTTCAAAAATAAACTAAGCTGAAATATCCAAGCCAAAATAGGGCATAATAGTCCACATCATCACCAGTGAACTAGATTTGTAATGAAATATTGAATTACCTTCTTTTCATTCCTTACTGCGATCACTTTCGCAACACAATTGGGCTGTAAAGTGAATTAAGAACAAGATGAGAAAGCTGAGTTGAGGTGAAAAATGGTTATAAGACGCTTGGAAACTTTCTTAATTACCTGGCAGGAATGATTGACAAAGCGTGCTATTCCCCCCATTTGAGTGGCATCTATAATATGTTCTTTATCTATCCTGAAGAAGTAGCAAGCACTCTTGTACTGCAGCTTTCTTCCAGACTGATACTCGATCTCTCTTTTATCAGCCACACGTTGTCCAACAATCTCACCGATATACTCAACCACCTAAAATAATAAGCTGACATCATGTCATCCAAAAATTAGCAGGGCTCTAAAACTTGAGGAATGGAAGGTTAGGTCAGACCGTTTCGCTGCGAGAGATGAAACGAGATGTGTAAAGTCCAAGGGCATGTATGCCAGACTTGTAAACAACCAAATGCTTCCAACCTTTTGCTTGTTTGTAGCGAGTATATTCTTTCTGCAAGCAAGGTTGAAAAGTAAAATAACATCATCAAGCAATGTCATCATCTAATCTAGTAAAATTCTACTACTCGTGTATTATCATTTCAGTTGGCAACAGGGGAAATAGCATAGCATAGGAAGAAAATGTACCCGACAGTCATGCTCTGCATCTGACATCGGTGGCTTTGAAAGCCCTTGGACAAATGACTTCTGCCCGTTAATGTGAATCCAAGCATTTATCTGCTCTTGAGGGACAAGACATCCACCATTCCCTCTTGATTGACCATGAAGATTATGCCAAAATCCATCCCTTTTGCGGCCCTTATAGCCCTTTTACAGGAATGAAAGGGAAAAAAGGAAGTTAATGCAAAAAGAAGAATAACAATCCTCATTTGCCAAAAATAAAGAAGAAAAAGAACAATTCGCAATCAAAGGACAAAAGTACCTCCGTCCTGGCACAGCTTTCTTTCTCTTCTCCTGGACAACCTGTGTCAACATCAGCGAAATCACAGCCATTTTCATTTGCTGGGTAAGTCGCATGAAGCAAACATCTCGCATAAAAGCCAACATTCTCATTATCAACTCCTTCAACCTCACTTTGCAGCAGACCCTACAAATCAGGAAAAAAAACTGAGTAAACACAAGACTCCACGGATTTAGTACATTTGCAGGGAAAAAGATGAAGGCAGAATATGAAGTCAAACTCTGAGCACTAAGAGCCTGGGTTTTCAAGAGAGGAAATAAACCTTCTGATGAGCACACCAGGGGTGAAATTGAATTGAACAATTCACCACCCTGCACTGTATACATGAGCCACCAAGGCGATTACACATAGAGCACACCTGGGGAATAAAATGGTAGTCGTGAGAACCCATACTTCAATTTTATTGTAATTGAACAGATTACACCTACTAGACAAATAATAATAATAATTCTTAAAGAGTGACATCATTTGTAGAATTTTGTAATTCTTAGATGAAGGGTCTAAAAGAAAACATGAATTGTTTATCATCATCATTCTTCTGACCACAGAATGAACATGAATCATCACATTGACTGAAGATATAATATAAAGGAGCTTCAATAGTCCATTTAGTCAAATTGTTTTTTGATAAAAAGTCATTAGGAGGTCCACTGGCTCAAGTGGTAAATAAGACTCAGTCAGATCAAACCAAATAATCATAACTTCAGCACAAACTAATATGTATCCAGTTATACATTCTAAGATCAATAATCATTTACTTGAACCCTTACCGTATTGGCTCTATGACATGACACACCAGATACATCAAAAGCACTCATGGTATCAACATTTGGGCACCGGGTCTCAGGAGTCCAGAGGCCACAAACCATGTGAACCCACTGCTTCACAGTTGTATCCAGCATCCCAATCATGATGCTGTTACTTGCCTTTACATTACTAATGCAAGCCAAGGAACTTTGTGAAGTATCAAACTGGTTTGGCATCACTGTATTGCAATGAGCTGAAGTTGAAGGCTCAACATTTACAGGGTGTAAAGAAGGAAAAGAAGTACTTTCCACCATGGATCCTGAGGAACGCAGCATGCTCAACTCATCCTGCAAAGTTTCAGCAGAAAGATTTGCACTCTTCTGACTACGATCAGTTTCAAGACCCCAAGCCTTCAAAAAGGTTTTCATAATTGAACGGCACCTAAGAGCCCGAGTCATGGCCCCACCACCATACCCACAAAGAACACAAACCTGGATGCAGACAAATCCAATAAAAGAATCATAAGCTAAATTCAGATGAACACTGATAAAAATATATATTATACAGAAATAATTAAAGCTGGAGGCAACAGAACTCAGTAAAAGTTCTAAAATAATTCACACACACAAACTATTACAAGAAATAATCCATTGGTCCTAGAATCATGCTAAATGGTAAGTAATAAGTTAGGAAATAGCCCATAAGTAATATTACATAAAAAAAATGGAAGACAAAAGCTAAAAGGACTACACAGTAAAGTTCTTAAAAAGATTGGGTAAAAAACAATGCAATAGTCCATTTTCTTACAATATTTTCGGAACCTGTCCTGCAAGGCCTGCAATACCAAGTGTGCTTAGGGACTTGAGAAACACCATAGCAAGCTTGATGTACCTAATTAGAACATCACTTATTAGCATGGCGAATCACTGAGAAATACAGAGAAGAAATTGGTCAAACATCATTGATATCTACATACTCTGATTAAACAACGGCCACACTCTAATAAGCAATTAATTTCATCCTGGCTTGAGGTTCCACACACACAGCAGAATGAATCCTTGGTAGCTGATTTTTTTTGCTTTTGAGTATACCTGATAAACAACAACAATGGTAAACATACTATTGCAGACTTTAACTGAGACTGTATACCAGATGGCACCTATCTACTAATTAAAGATGTTACACAGAATACAAGTATGAGTTGACCAATCTCTAGAAGTTATGCACCAACTATTTCCTCACCTTTTGGTGCTAATTTTGTATGATCCAGATATGCAAAAAGAATCGTCAGAGTCAGAGTCAGAGTCAGAGTCAGAGTCAGAGTCAGAGTCAGAGTCAGAGTTCGAGTCAGAGTCATTATCAAGTTTCTTTGCTCTCTTTTTTGATGCACAATTGAGAATCTTCGTATGTGAAACCATTTCAAAGCTTGAATTCTTTCCTGAAAAGAATAGAAAACAATGAAGTGAAACATTCTTTCCACTAAAAAAAGATGGGAATGTTTCTTTTTTCCTTTGAGAAATGAAGGAAAAGTGTCTAACATCAAAGTTATAAAAGTATATATACGTTACCTGTTAATGACAGCTCATTAAGGTTACGACTACGAAGTTCCTTAAACTTTGCCTTTGGCTGCCCCTCGGTTTGAGAGTCTAGAACACCGGAAGCTTTCTTGATTTCATTGCCTTTCTCCTTCTCCAACACTAAAATCTCAATGGCAGATCCCTGGTCTGCACAGGTGGATGCACCCTTTCTGGAATCGTGAAGAACCACCCCTTCATAACCCAAAGCATTATCATTTTTTCTCTTCAAATTGGAGACTCTCTCATACCAAGTCTTGCTCCATCTTAGTTTTGTCCGCTTCAGCTCCTTCGATAAAGTTTGTCCAGGTCTGCAGGTTTTTAAAAGTGTACATCTCCTAGCAGTTTTAAGAACCTTCTGAAGAGAAACAAACTTATATTTCACGGGAACATCTACAGTCATTCTTCCATCAGATATTTCACCATAATTACCACACACTATAGGCCTTGCCATGCTTTTGCAATCATTCACAGTATGAGTTGGTTCTTGTGTTTGGAACTGAGCACAATCATCAGAACTTCCAGTACCTTTGAATTTCTTTCTGTCTGCAGTCTCGGCCATCTGGCAAGAGCTACCATTGTTAATTTGTTCTGCCCTACGATCATCTTCTCCGGGCGCCTCTCTCTTACGAGAACGAGGTTTAGGCAAAGACGAGATAGGCTGACACTTAACGCCTTTGGAAATAGGTTTACTAGAATGACCACCCGACGCAAGAGAAGTTTCATGGGCCAACGAAACTGTTTCCACATCAGCGGGAAAACAGGGCCGTTTGGAAGTTTCGTCATACTCAATATGTTTAGCACATTCCGCAGGGCCTACAGCTCCTAATGATGCATCCAACACTTTCAACTTTATTTCTCTTTTCCCTTTTCCACTTTTCGAGCCCATTTCACAATCTTGCGAAGAATTGCTTTTTTCATGAACACCAATCCCAGTATGCATTTGATTTTGGCCTCTTTTCCATGTCAAAGAGTCCATGAGCTTAACCTCATCAAGAAGACTGCGAGATGATCGGCTGTTAATAGCTCGAAAAGATGCATCTTTTTTCATGGTTGTCAGGCAAGCAGAACAAGAGAACTCAGCACTTCTGTCATTTTCAACGGCATCATCTGATGACCAACATTTATCAATGCCTGATCCTTCATCAACTAAAAGATGATTTACATATCCAGTATTAGCAGCAACAGCAGTAGATGAATCCACATTGTTAACTTCTATGGATATTTGGGTAACAACAGGAGCTGAACAACCAGAAGAAATACTAGACATTTCTTGCTCTTTAAATGAATCTTCAGTGCGCACAGCTGCCAGGCTAGAAGCAATATTGGGGCACTTCCTAGTAGTATCTCTGGCTCGACCCACATCATGTTCCCTTCTGTCTGTCGTATCAGACGATTGCTTTACACATACCACCTGATCACAGACCGTTTTTGTCTTGCTTGGCACATCTTTCCACTGATAGGTATGACAACTAGCGTTTTTAGGCAGTTGCTCCCCTAATTTCCTATACTGATCTAAAGAGACAGTAGATTCTTTTAGAGTAAAATGACTGTCAAGAGCAATTAATGCAGGGGCCTTGTCACTGGCACCTCCCATCTGTTCTATGAAGGAAATAGGAGGATTCCCCTCTGTCAGCATGAGTTTTCCTCCTAAACATTTTGTATGGGTGGTACAGCTGCAGTTTCCCTGACCAATATGTGTTCCCTGACAGCAACTTTCAATGTTGGTTTCACTTCTACCAAGTCTGTGACATTTTAACATAAAAACGGTTAGGTGTCAGAAAAAGTATTAATTATCAGAAAGGGAGAGCAAGGAAGAAATATGAAAGCTCATCATCTTCCAACTGACACGCATAAAAAGGTAACATACAATGGAACCAAATATAGGAGATGACTTAAACCAACTACTTTATCCTATGTACAATCAGGAAATGGAAGGTTTTATTCAACACATCATTCTTGAACAAAAAATGAATCTTTTTAGAGAAGGGAAGCACCCAAATTCTTTGTCAACAACTTGTCAAGCAGACTAAGATATAAAGATAAGTAAAACCATTGAACATATCATATCATACAAAAAAAATGCAAAACAAAGTTATTAAAGACAACCTTAAAGAGTGCTCCTCACTTTGCAGGGCATCGTGAGAACGTTGACAATGCATCTTGGTTTCTTTGTGCTGCAATGGTATTCCCTTTCTCACTGTTGATAAATTACACCAGTTGTTAAAACCTGGACAAGAAAATGATTAACATAAAGACCGACACAATAAAAATTATCAGACTAGCTCAGGAATGAAAAATTATAACCAGAATGTAAAATTAATATTAACACAACAACTTGCAAAGTTTAATGCACTTGCCTGTCACAGGTGCAAATTTATCACTGTCCATCTTTCGAGCAGGGACAGATGGAATTGGTCTCGTGGGAATTTCAGAAACATACTGCCTACAGGGATGCGGAGGCCCATGACATATTTCTTCATATCTTGATGGTTCGATAAGAGAACAGCATAGTTTGTCATTGCATCTCCGTTGTTCTAGATTCTCCGCAAGGGACAACAACGCATGTTGTTGCTTAGATAATTCCAATATTTGCCTCAAAGCAATTGATCTTAGATTATCATCAAGTGAAGAAGGGTTTACACCAATGCCCTCTTGTTGTGACAGGACTGGAGTCAAATCTGGAAGGGAGGATGAAGTGGAAGCCTTGACACCTAATGGAACTACTTGTGATGTCAAAATTTTCTCAGAGAACCAGGGTTTTGACCCCATGGATCTATTTAATGTGTGATCCTGTGCACCTGATAGGATGCTAGACAAATGATGATGATGATGGTTGTTGTCATGCACTGCTGAAAAACCAGAGTAACTGTTTCCACTGGCCATTCCCGGAAGAAGGCTTGTATTTTCCATCCACTTTTGAGTTTTAGATCCTGGACCAGTTACACCTGTAAGACATCCCACTGCTTTCCCCTTGTCTACAGGCCTAAAGCAACCCAATTCAGGGGCCGTCCATTCCCTTTCTAAACCACTTCCAACACTCCAGTGGATTTTAACAGGGTTAGACTTGGCAGCATGGGATTCACAATGCAGTCTCTCAGAGATTATGTGCTCCCTGACGTTCAATGCATTATTAGTAGCTTTGGAATACAAGCTCCCCCCAGGTGGAGCATTAAAGTGCTCAAATAGTGAAGGCAATGAAGTCCCAGTCTGGTCACCTTTGAGTTTAACTTGTTTTGCAGCATAGTAGGTGTTACTGACCGTACATTGTCGATGGTTTGACTGGTCTTGTTCCACTCTTGATGCAGGATTAGACAGTCCAGAAACAGGAAGATGTTGTCTGGGTTGCCTCTCTTCTTCAGAACTAGTTACTGTATCATTCAAGAAATGCTAGTTACCATAAAGCTTAGAGGTTAAAAACAAAGATGGTAATAATAAACTAACGCATGCGCTATTAGATAATAAGCTAACCAGAAACGTTGTAACAACTCACCATAATGAATCATCTGCTCTTCAGAAAATGGCTTCTGTGAATTAACAAGTGTGTTGCGTAATCGCGATCCTATTCCTGACAAAGCCAGGTTTCCAGAAGGTTGACTCTGATGATTGGGTTGCCCAAGCCTCAATTCTATGCTTGAAGAGGTATCCTTGTCAACAATAAGTGCATTTTTTCCACCATTAGACGTACCAGAATTTATAAGGGCTCTTAAATTTTGCAGATCCCGATTGGCAGTAGATACACTTCCATTCTTTGCAATAGCATCAAAATAAGCTGATACAGAGTGAGGTCCATTTTCCAGTCCTCTGCCAACATCAGATGGCACTATTGAATGCCTTGATATAGGGCACTCCACCACCAGTCTATCCTCCACACCATGTGCATTGCTTTGTGAATTGCCAGCCAAACCAAGAAACTTGTCGCCATTCTTAACATTTCTCTGTGGTCTGTTGTTGAAACCCTCAACAAAAGAGTTCTTTGGTAAAACAATATTGTCTAAATGCTGTCTGGACCGTACTTCCCCTCCAAATGAGCCAGGTAGATGCATACAGTCAGAATCCTTGGACGTGGGCATAGACATACTGGACTTAATTAAACTAGCAGCCAACGAGAATCCTTCAGGCCAGTTCCAGCCACTCTGATCTTCTGGAACCCTAATCTAAAGCATCATAAAAACATCACCATCCAGTGTTCTCGTTGCTTCAAACACGTCAATAAGAAAAATCACCATCCAATCTATGGCATCTACTATGATGGAGAGAAAAATAATGTTCAATAGCACTAATACAGTGAGACCAGAACTTGCATTTGCGTTACAGTAACATGCATTAGAATCATGTTTATTCAAGAACTGAAACAAAAGCCACACAATACTTTCACATGAATACTCCAGCTACTATGATGACAAAGGAAAACAAAAGTTACAAACAGGAAGCAAACTGCCAAGCATGCCAAATTTTCTGAATTCAATCACTCTTGCACCCAAATATGCAAGTACATGCATGATATACACTCATGTTCAAAATATTTTGTCCTCATAGAAATGAATACGATGAAGTATCAGTATCCTACCCCAAATTTCTGAAAGTACAGCTTGCGCCACAGAGCAATAGACTCTCCACTTTCCATACGGACATCATCCCCAGGATTGGCACTCCATAAACCTGAATGCTGAAAAATAAATGCAGTTACATCAGTTGAAAAGGGGGAATAAATGCCAAATGACAAGAAAATTTGTTTGACAGAAACAATCAAACATAAAGAAGATGATAATGAGAACCAATAACATCATACAAGATTAGCAGAAAGTACCTCACAAAATTTTGAAACGGACATATGGAAGCGGTGGCATGAACAAAGAACGCCAAGGAGTCCTGTATTGCTAAGGAGTAGATCCCCACCTTTGAAGATCAATTAAATAAAGGTATCAGGACATAACACAAACTTAGTATCACTCAAATCCCGACAGGAAACTGCATGTGTCATAGCCAAGGACTTACTTATAGCCGAGCAGAATACACGGGGACACCCATTAGAAAAATCAAACGAACAATCAGAAACAGAGTGATGTGCTTCTTTTGATACTTTTTGTTGTAACTGAACATTCGTGTCCTGAAGCTTCGCAGTATTCTTTGTGTTTATGCTCTGCCATTGCCCTCTTGTAGAGGCAGCATCCTTATTTTTTCCATTAGTAAAATCCATGTGACGAGTAGCTGGAACAGAAGTCTGCAGTCCATACTGTAAAGCAGAATTGGGACCGACTGCTGTGCCATTTTGCAGGTATTGATGGCTTACATTTTGAGATGGAATCCCACTGGATTTTACCGGAGGCAGGCTTTCAATACCACGAACAGCGGTACTACCACCACTACTATCAATACGAGTCCTACTAGTTGTGGTTAACGGTTTTGGATTCGACAATTCCTGAAAATCACACTGCAGAAGTGATGCTGGCCCAGACAAAATACCCAGAAATGAGTTTCCCGGCTCAGCATGCCCTGAGCCATGAAACGTGTTATTTGCCATCCTTCCTTTAACCTGAGACCTTAAATTGAATTCGGAAGGAGGATACAATAACTGTCCCGACGTAGTCTCCATCTAAATGACAGGCAAAAGTACTATAATCAAAAACCCAAAAATCAAAACGGCAATAAACTGAAATAACATAAAATTGAAGCAATGCTAGCGGTAACTTAGTAAGTAACAAAGTTCAAAGCAAGGACAATAAGAATAACATGAAGAAGAACACATGCATTGCCATAATATATAGGAACTACCTGATTCCGTGGCTGTTGTGAGCTGGATGGATCATTAGACGGCGTCGTTGATTGCAATGCAGTACCGCATTTGACCTGCCACCTGCTATCCATCTGTCTCCCACCTCTCCAAACCCTAAACCTTTTCCATCAAAGGCATCGAGGAGACTGAATATAATAATAGATAGCTACAGACACGGAAGACGAGCTCAAGTGCTCAACAACGAGCACACCTCACCCCAACAGGAGAGAAATTACCGAAAGAACCCCATGCGAAGGTAGAGCAAAGTAAACCGAAAAGAGAGAAGGAGATCGTGGATAAATCTAGAGAGAGAATCTTTCTAGAGAGAAAGTGAGGAAGGAAATAAAGATACTGATGCTTTTACAGGCAGTCTGGGAAAGGAAATGAGAAAAGAACATGTCATGATGATGCATTTCCAAGGTGCGGATGACTAGACGTTGCTATGTTGACGCGTGCCATTGATTGAACCGATCTCAGCCGTTGAATTTTTTCTGACTCTGACTCCATGGATGGGGCGATTACGGACCGTTGATTGTGATTAACAACTGGCCGCCTGGTAAGCGAGTAATAACTATAGCGATTTGCAGGTTCACGAGGCGCAAGAATCTAGTTAGAACACGCGCGCGATAAAACGGTTGTGGGGTACAAGCGAATTGAGAGACGACACGTGAAGGGTACCTAGGTGGAGGTGGGTCCACTAAAAGGGATGCTGTTTGGATGACGGGAGGCATAGTCCTATGCCAAGTACGGAAATTGCTATCCCAGCATTTGAGGAGGAAATCCTGGTCCCGGATAGAGGCTTTTCTCTTCCTTTATAACAAAACTTTCCTAATTTGGTTTGTGACCTTAGACGAACTATAGAGGCAGAAATCAAGATAATGAAATTTATGACCCTTTTTACACTTCAAACAGTTTGGTTTAGTTTGGTTCGATTCTTGATTAACCATCTGGATTATTCTAGTTTGTATTTTATATTTTCATTTTAGCTTTTTTTTATTCACCTAAAATATTTAATAAGATGGCTGTAAAGTTAGTTTCGGCAGGTTTTTTTGAGTTCGATTTCTTCATTCTGTTGTCTGACAGACAACCGACCAACTGTCTCTACCAACCGAAGAGTTCAAATCCTTCCCGAAATCGGAAAGCTACTCAAAGGTCTTTCTTCCTCTCCATCGTTTCCCCTTCACATCTTCCTTCGCTATTTTCAAGTTCAGCACAATTCCTTTTTATTAGGTTTGAACTTTAAACTGAGTAAATTGAGAAATTTAATTTCAATTTCAACTCTTCAATTCGATTATTTTCTTTAGATCTGTCTGATCTTGTTTATTGTGTTATCGGGAATTCCGCTGCTGAAATAGTTTCTGTATTAGTTTAAGACTGTCTCCTCTAATGTCTCCAAATCATGGCGATTAGCTGCCCGCATTACCTCCTAAGTTTCCATGGCCTATGCTTCCGGAACAAGGCAACGAAAAAGGTCTAAAGAGAGAAGACGAAGCGATTCAGACACCAGACTTCTTTAGTTTGTTGGATCATAAAACTTACGAGTTCGATCTGCTCTAGGCTAGGCCGTGGGCAGTAAATGCTTCCGGACGTCTTTAGGTTGGCTACTAACATTTGGAAATGATCTGCAACTTTCTCCCTTGCATCCTTTTTCTAGATTGAGAATTAGTCTTCCACCTCAACCTGCATTTTGCAGACGGAGTGGAAGGCCTCACGCCAGTAGACATCCGCAATTTCTATGTAGACATCCATGTAAGTAAGGGAGTTGCGTAATTAAGACCCATTTATGGTGACATAGCAGTGTTAGCCTTTGCTCGAATTGGAGACAATGCATGTATTGATGCACCGAGCACATGGTGTTTACTTTTATTTGCTCGAATCGGAGAGATTTTATCCCAATGCTACAGCTATGGCACCACCTCCACCTGCAAAACAAAGGACTGCGTAGGGAAGTATCTTGTTGAATCAGGTCAACTTCTGTTGGTTTTACGCTTTTATGGGGGTTGGTATTTCATCAATCCAAATTACGACAGCACAGACACTCTGATGAAGAGGATGATAGTGACGACGTGAATTATGATGAAGAGGATGATGGTCTCAATAATGCAGATTCTGGAATCGAGGGAGGGAACTCTGATGGAGAACAATCAGAAATGCCGTATATTTGCAACAACTTTATAAGGAAATTTAGAGCACCCCAAAGCTAGAACGGGCTTAATATATGATACTTGCTAAAACCAAAGTCCTAGCAGGGGGGTTGATTTTAGTTTCCAGAAATGGTTAATGAATAAAGTGAGACCTATTAGTTAAGAGGGTGAGTTTATAGGATCACACTATAGTTATACCGACCAGAAAAACATACTATGGTCATATATTGAAAAGGAAAAGCAGAGCAACTACCTTCTTTTCTTGCAGAAAGTGAGGATGCATTCAAGTCCAGTCACCAGATACAACTTGCGCATAGTCTTCCCTCTATCTCTGCCGTAGAAAGGACTGGTCAAACAACAGACCAAACCACGAGGCCCTCTTGCTGGCTTCAGCAACAGAAAGATCCTAGAGAAAACAGCACGAAATGACGGTAAAATTACAGGCAAAAAATGTTGTAGCAGCAATAGCATCACCTTTAAACAGAGAGCATTATTCCTATTTAAAAGCATCTTCAACAGATCCAGTATTGCATTAGAATGTTAGAAAGGTGATAGTTGATGGACATCTAACTCTTAACGAACCCAAAACTAGCAAAATGCACCAGAGGGTTATTTTGATAGACTCAAGCGATGATAAAGGTTGGAATTGATTCCCTACGCGACAAGTTATGAAAGTAACTTGCAACTGTGAATGCATATTCGATAATCCTAATAACCGTAGAAGCTACAATATAACACCTCTATATGGCCTCTATTCACAAAACTAACTATTTAGATCTAAAAACCAATTTAACACAAAAAAATAATCAAACAAACTTGAGTGAAAATGCAAAGTATGAGATAGAAGAGAGGAACTAACTCGATGGTTGAGAAATTGGGTTGTTCAATACATCAATTTAATGGACGTGTCTGGCTATTATGAACAACCGGAGAGTAAATCATTCAGAGAAAGGTTAACAGAATTGTTGGTCTGACCCCCAAGAGACTGCTGTTAAGAACACTTGCAAACAAGCAAAACCCATAAGCTCATCCAACAGTGCCCAGACCAGAAAAGTTGTGATTGGTATCATGTTCACATCATATGATCATAACTCACAGAATATTGCAAATTAAATAAAGGAATAATAAATACAGAAAGCAAGAAAGATAGGGTCAAGAAAACCATTCAATCCCTTTTAATGTCGAAGCCCAAGGGCAGCTCCAGGAAACAAAACCATACTTCAAATTAATGACTTCAAGCTGATGTCAGATGTTAAAATTCAGAAGCAGTGAAAAAACAAATGTAAGAACAGAGTTTAAGAGGCAGTCAGTAAGTTTCCACTGCCATCATTCAAGACCTGTCATCACCAAATTAAGAACTGACAAGAACTGATGGGATTATTTAGCGTGAAATAGAACAAGTAATCCAAGACTTGCTAGCAAAGTTGTTGCTTTGACTACAAGAGACTGTTGTTAAGAACACTCCCAAACCCATAAGCCCTACATCAGTACCAACACCAGAAAATTTGTAACTGGTATCGTGTCATGATCATAACTCACAGAAGACATCAAATTGCATAAAGAAATAATAGATACACAGTGAACAACAAAGATAACAAGGATCAAGTAAACCATTTAATCCCTTTTAATGCATATGCCCAGCGGCATAACCTGGAAACATAATTGCTAACAGAATTGTTGGTTTAACCACAAGAGACCCCTGTTAAGAACACTCGCAAACCCATAAGCCTTTTGTCTGCACATCAGTACCAACACCAGAAAATTATAGAAATTGGTGTCATGTCATGATCATAACTTACAGAGACTAAATTTGAAAGAAAAAAAGAAATATATGCAGTGAACAATAAAGATGCAAGCATCGAGTAAACCATTAATCCCTTTCAATGCATCCACCGAAGGGCATACCCTGGAAACTTAACCAATCCCAAAACTAATTACTAGTAGCTGATGTCAGATCTTCACGATTCAGAAGTAGAAACACAAAATTAGAGAGAAATGCAAAGAACAGAGTTCAAGAAACAATCAGTGAGTTTCTATTGCCATCATTTAATCACAAAAGACTCCTGCTAAGAACACTCACAAACTCACAAACCCCTCTGCATGACCGACAGGCTGACACCAATTTCTAATAAGTAATCAAAGTTATTAGAAAGAAATAATAAACAAGGATTGAGAAATCATCTAGTCCCTTTTAATGCATCTGCACGAGGGCATATCCTGGAGAGACAACCAAACCTCAAATCAATAGCTTCCAGCTCAAAATACAGAAGAAACCAAAAATTGGAGACACAAATATAAACAGTTTGAGAGGCAGCCAGTGAGTTTCCATTGCCATAGCTTAACATCTGTCATCCAAGAACGAACCAATAGGACTCCTGGAAGGAATATTTAGTGGCATAGGAAATCAGAGAAGGGTCAAACAGAATGGTTGTCTTAACTACACTGCAAACCCATAAACTCTTTTTCAGCATGACCAATAGTGCAACATTAGAATATCTGTAATTGGTATAGCACACCATTACCATAACTCGCAGAAAATCTTGAATTGGAGAAAGAGATGAAAATAAAGAAGAAAGGGATGAGCAAAACTATCCATCACCCTTGTGGTCAAGAAAATTGTTGCTTCAACCAAAAGAGACAATGTTCGGGAATTGCAGAACCATAAACTCCTCTTCTGGAAGACAAGGACAAAAAGGAGAGAAAAACCAGTGGCACAACATCAAGACAATAAATGGAACAAAAAAATAAATAAAGAAGATGAGGGTCGAATAAACCATTAACAAACTCTGGGTTAAGTAAACCATTGGCCTAGGTGCACGTGCCCTAAAAGAAGGAACCTGGACAACAACTAATCAAACTTGAAAACAAATACGTCCAAATTAATGCCAGGTTTCCAAATCCAGAAGTGGCGAACCAAAAAAAAAACAATAATTAAGAGATTTAAACAAGTAAAGGCATGGCATGAGGCCACTCAATGCATTCCCGTGTGCCATCGTTCGGGTAACGACAACGGAGATGGAGTAAAAGGAAACTACTAGTCCAAAGTAAAACAGAGAATAGTTAAGATCTTCGGCATACAGAGGAGAACCAATCGGACAAAGATACCACCAAAAGCAACAACGCAACAAGCTAAAGGGAAAATAACCTGACATTGGCAAGACACTGAACTACTGACTTCTCATGCTTGGCTTATCATCACACAACATAGTAGTTAAATAGATTCTCCGTACAGCTGTCAAAGGCATAGAAATAGAAGAAATTGCTATCTCAACACAAACTTCAAGTGCAAACCACCAGACAGAACACATAACAGTGGCCATCAAGAGCCACCAGATTAACATCTTGCTTGGAAAGGGCACATAAGAAATACATATCAGACCAACCATCATAGCAGTGAGAAATGCGAGAACACCCATGCATAAAGAACATTTGCTTGGAAAAGGCATATAAGAAACTCCTATAACAGTCACACCATCATAGACCTAGAAGATGCAGGAAGATCCATGCATGAAGACCATCCAAACTCTTGAAACAATGAAGAATCTGACAAAATCAAATAATACTCTCCAATAAGTTAGAAAAGGCGCATGTTAGGAGAGACTGGACAGATTCTCATGCATGGGAAATGCTAGCCGTTGATGTAAGAAAATGACAACCACGCCATTCAAAAATTAGCTGCAAAAAAAGGAAACGAAATCAAAGAAGTTTGAGAAATGCACTTGGCTACAGACTAAGGAAAAGTATCTAGGATTCTGAAAATCACTCTTCTCAGTCTTCAGATCCTCTTTTCCATCTCTCTGAGAGATCATGAAAACCATACAACTTAGGCTTACACAGCATATCAAAGCGGACATCCACTAACTGAAATTCATATATTGCATTTCAATTACATAGAACCCAGCTGGCAATTGCATCAGAGGTCTTAATACTCTCCTCAAAGTAAGAAATTGGACAGCAGGTAGTCAGAATCTCAAATTCTGAGAAGCACATCATAAGACCCAAGAAAAAAGAGAAAAAGCAAAGAAAGAATCCTGTAAAAAACACAAAATAGATGATTTATGACCACCAGAGTAAAAAAGTGTAATGGAATCATTATGAAAGTAAAGGCTGAAAAGAAGAAAAAAAACCAAAAAACAAAATTAATCCAGACTTGATAAAAGATAAATAATGAGTTTATGAAAACAAAACATTACAAGAACAGGAATCAACTCATGAGACATAAAAATATATATAATATGTATCTATTTATGTACGTATGAATCAAGCTCTACAGTATGATCTCGGAACCTGGGAAGTGCATCAGGCATACTTAGTGGAGTTCCTTGCCAAGGAACTCAGTTTATTCACGAAAAGGGGCGCGGGACAATGTAATAACAGTGTCATGCTATAGAGCATGATCTCGAAACCTGGGAAGTGCATCAGGCATACTTAGTGGAGTTCCTTGCCAAGGAACTCAGTTTATTCACGAAAAGGGGCGCGGGACAATGTAATAACAGTGTCATGCTATAGAGCATGATCTCGAAACCTGGGAAGTGCATCAGGCATACTTAGTGGAGTTCCTTGCCAAGGAACTCAGTTTATTCACGAAAAGGGGCGCGGGACAATGTAATAACAGTGTCATGCTATAGAGCATGATCTCGAAACCTGGGAAGTGCATCAGGCATACTTAGTAGAGTTCCTTGGCAAGGAACTACAGTTTTTCACGAAATGGGTCACGGGACAACGTATTAACAGCGGCATGCTATAGAGCTTGATTCACGTACTTAAAACAAAATAATCAAGAAAGTAATGCAAGGGGTAAAAGATATAATTTTGTAGAACAAAATAAATGATTTATGAGCACAAGAAAAGAAAGTAGTGAAAAAAGTAAAGGAGCTGTTAGGAAAAGTTGAGAATGAAAGGAAAAAACAACCCAACAGTTTGAAATAGCAACCAAAGATTATTGGACTCTACTATATTTTAAGAAACATACACCGTGAGTTACGATCGAAGAAAAGAAAAGAAAAGAAGAAAAACTGCAGAAATCAAGGCGAAGAATGCGATAACTTATAGTTTCAGATCGGGAGACTTATCTGTCGAAGGTTTCGAAACCCGAGGGAGGCGAGGAAGAGAGATCCAATCCAAGTATTGCTTTGCTTCTACGGACTAGGTCTAAAGCGCAGGAAAATCTTCTCATTTATAAACGCACAAGAAAGGCGGTTCGAGTTAGTGTTAGGAACTTAAGGTTTCTAGCTTGCAGCAGTTGTACGCTGCAGTTAATTTAAAGTTAATTTTTACTTTTCATTAACTTAATTTTAATTAATAGGAAAAGTGAGAACCATTTTATTCATAAATTTGTATTTGGTTATATTTTATCCGCAGTGAAAGTTCAAAACATATAAATCATGTAAGCATTGTAAATTTAAAGTTACTTATTAATGATCGTATTTAATAACTAAGCTGATTAATCAATAAATATATATATATATATATATATAATATAACTATATAAAAAAATAGATAAATAAATCAACCACATTAAATAAGTAATTAACAATATTGTAAAATATGGCCTCACCCACACGATTTAACCCAAAAAAACCCATGAATTAATCCCTAAAATTCTACTAGGAAGCAATGAATGACAGTCGTCCGCGTTAGTGACCGGTCGTTAGTAGAATAGTTGTCGTCTGATAGGATTTCAACAATGGGCCCCTTACTCTGGGCTCTAAAAAACAGCAGAATGGGCCCGTGGCTCCTGCAGTCCTACTAGAAAGAGCATTTATTAGAGAAAATTGCAAATTTTGATTTCCAAAATGATAAAACAACTATAATGCATATTTTTATTACATGGAATCAAATTCATTTACAACATGTGATTAGCACACAAGATTTAATTAGGGAATATGACAGAGTAATATTAATTATTTTAGAAAATTATTAGATATTATCGATGTGTTAACTCACACCTTACATTTTACTCACATAAATAGTAAGGTTTATCACTAAAATTTTATATAATTCTATATAAATATGGTATAAACACACCGAAATCACACAAGAATTACAGAAATTACAATATAACATACCGATAATCTCAACTTAGCATGACAAGTTGAATTTTGTGTTTATCACTTAATCTACTGCACTACATTTATCAGCATTACGTATGTTTATCACCAAGTTGAAAGACACATCTTTTTTATCACTATACAAATACAATACACAGAGAGAGTCTCACCTTAGCGTGACGCTCCCTTAGGGTGTAATTTGTCGTTAGTGGGATAATTGTCGTCTGATAGGATTAGTAATAATGCTCCCTCGCTCTCTTTCTTTATAGAAATGGGCCCATCACTCTGGGCTTTGAAAGAAGCAGTATGAGCCCATGTTCCACAGTCATGCTTAGAAAGGGTATTTACTAGAGCAAATTGTAAAGTTTGATTTTCCAAAATAATAAAAAGACAAATGCATATTTTATTTGTAAATGGAATCAAATTCATTTACAACATATAATTAGGAAAATTACAAACAACATCAAATTTTAAATACTTTCGATATGTCAACTTATACTTTACATTTTACTCACATAAGTGGTGAGATCTATCATTAACACATTATATTAACGATAGACCGCACCACTTATATGAATATAATATAAATAGTGAGATTACACAAAATGTACAGTATAATACACTAAGAGAATCCCAACTTAGCGTGATGAGTTGAATTGCTCGGATCGATTCTCCTTAGCTTGAGTCAGGTAATGTCCCCATCCAAGCAGGAGGCACCATACCAGTCTGCTCATGAACAGTCTTAAACAAAGGAGGCAACATCTTATAAATCCCAGCAACTTCTTTCATTCCACTAATCCCTTTCTCATCTCCTAATCCATCACCAAAACTACTATTTCCATTACTCCAAATGCTGATTTTTGGTTGCAACCCACGAACCGCATCCGAATTAATCCTGGCGATTTCTTGATACATTCCTCCATTAATCATTAAATAGTCTCTTAACGCGGCGTAATTTCCACCTAATGCCTCCAAAAGTGTGCGTATATATTCGCCTTGCGCTTTCGCTATTGATACTAAACCTTCTGCTTCTTTCTGTTTAGCATATAATTCTCCATCGGCAACTTGCTGTCGAGCATAAAATGCAGCATCTGCTATTGCCTTTTGCGCCTCTGCTTCTTTCTCTTTCTCGTATAGAATCGCTTCTGCCGCTTTCTGTTTCTTGTACAGCTCCCAATTCGCTTCTTGCACCTAAAAAAAAATATCGTCAGGTTTGAACCATAGAAATTTCTGAACTCGGTAACGATTAATTTGTAACAACGAAAAAAACAAGAAAGAAAAAAAACATGTTAAATTAATTTTATTACTCTAGGGTGGAATTAATAATGGTAATCTTCCTAGTTTATATCACCATCAAACATAATTTAGTGTTTTGGTAATAACAATAATTGTTTTTTTTATTATACCATCAAACTTAATTTACTAGTATACTAAATTCAAATAAAATTAATACAGTCACCATCATAATATAATTGAATTTAAGAGCACGTCACGTCCATATAGAGGTGAAGACTTTGCAATCAGTAGTATCCCAATAAATGAGTTCCAGATTCAAAAATCAAAACTAAATAAATAAATGAACCATCCTAATTTGTCCATATGGAAAAAATCTTCAACTATGAGTTTCCTTCTCTCTTTTTCCTGGTAAGGAGTTTCCTTTTTTAGATACTTACCAAATATATTTATAAAAATGTCTCAAAATTATAAGTCACTAAAAAATAAAAACTCGTAAATTAAAAAGTTATAATTCAGTGGTACTTTTGACAAATCAGAAGAGTTGTGTATCGAGTTTGCTTCGATAATTATTTATGTTTATGGCATAAAAATAATTAAATATGGTACTGAATTTAATTTAAAAGTGCATTAAGCTACTTAATTAAAGAGTAATTAGTTAATTAACTACCTTTGTTTCATACTCCACAGTAGCTTTGCTCAAGAACTCAGCCTTCAGTTTTTCTGTTCTGGTCAACGCATTCATCATCTCCACCTCCCTCTGCAGCTCCGCTTCTCTGATGGAAACCGCCTTCGCGGCTTCCACCTCAGCCACCTGGGCCTGCTTGGTCCACCCGGCTTTCTTCTTTGCCAGCTCAGCGTTCGCCTCTGCCACCTCAGCCTCCCTACAATTCTCAAAAATCTTCACCTCCGTCTTCACCCTTATTTCCTCCTTCTTCCCATCCCCTTGCCTTTTCGTCGCTATGATCTTAGTCTCCGCATCGATTGCAGCAGCGTTCTGCAGTGTTAGCCCTTCCCTCTGTTTAGACCCGATCTCTCCCTTCATCTTCGCCTCCGAAACATCAACTCTAGCTTGATTGGCGGCTTCCATTTGAGTCTTCTGCCCCAAGTAAGAGAAGTACTCGTGGCCCGGGACATCAACAAGTTGCTTAACATTTGCGTTATAAATTAACAACCCGAACTGATTAAGTTCGAGCTGAACTTTCCCGAAGACTTCGTGTTTGAAATCTTTCGTCCCTTTGAAGATCTCTTCCATGGTCATGGAAGCAGCAAGAACTCGAGTTTCGCCTTCGATGACACCTTGGACGAGTTCTTTGACATGGTGGGAGAGCTTGTCGTGGGGGGAGATGAGCTGTGCATACTTTTTTAGGCTTTCCACGTCATCCACGCGAGGGCCGATGGTGAAAACCGCGGGGAGGACGAAAGGGAGCTTCTCGGCGCTCATGGCTTGGACTTCGAAGGTGTAGTTGACTGGTGAGACGTCGAATTTGGTAAAAGATTGGCCTGGGAGGACCCATCCCTTTCTCGTGAGCTTTATGTCAGTGATGCCAACTCCGGTTATCACCAGATATTCCGATGGACTTGCAACTTTATACATGGCTTTTGGCTTGTAAAAACTAAAGTATGAGAGAATGAGCGAGTACTTTTGTATGTTAAATGAAGTTCATGAAATGCCTCTATATATATATAAAGAAAAGGATTATTAATCTCATACCATACCAACCATTTCAATTTTTATCTCGATCTATATTAGTTATTTTGTTCATACCAGTCGGTATTTGACCGATATAATTGAAATAAATGGTACATCTCATCCCAATACTAAAAAAAAATGAATCATAAATTTATATGTTAAAAAAATAAGATATCGAAATATTAACCGAAACTAACATTTTAACTGAAACTGATATATCTCGTACCAATAGTCAGACCGAGACGTTTGTTGCGCTAGGATTGATAACCTTCATGAGTGGAGATGGAATATCCGCCAGTTGGATTGGCTTAGACTTCATCGCTTTTAAATAATTGTTATTGAAGTTTCTTTGGTATTTTCGCCAAGTCTTGGTCTCTTTTTCAATTTTTTAATATATTTTTTAGTTGTAGTATTCTCGTTTGAAACTTTGAGAACTGATGATTATCCAGTCTTTATTTGACTTAGCTCCATATGTAAATTGCATAAACAGTTTCATTCATTTATCGAGAACGTGACATAGTTAACGTTCTCTTTTCGATATTTTCCCCAAGAAACAACTACAACAAACATCTGTTTACAGGTCACATTACAAGACCACTAACAAAAACAATGGTTTCTTGATTATCATTCAGAAGATGGACATACATGATACATCCCGCAATCGAGCGTTGACAAATGGGTATGAACAACAAGGAAGATTCTCATGATTTTGGAAAAGAGTAGAAATTATAGGATAGTATCAATCAACACAACGTTGATGCAAAAGTAAACTACCTACCTACCTAAATACGGAGTTTGAAGATAATAATTTGACTCGTTCAGTCTTGTCTTAAGTCTTTATCTCCCATTTTATTTCTGATATAATCATAGTTTCGTTTGTGACTAGCAAGCACTGGGGAAGGAAGCAAACAGTTTAATCTACTAGTAGGGACTTCATAATTTCATACCCAAACAATAGCTACAATCTAACTACCGAAATAGACCAGCGATGAGCCTTCAGATTACAGTGGTTGCCATGTCCCCATCTCATACAAAGTTGGACTCGAGAAGGCTCATGATACATCCAAGAAAAGTAAGCAAGCAAACGTTGTCCATAACCAATTTGGTAGCAAAGATTAGGCAAAGAAAATTGAGAGGGCAACTAAGCGCAGCACATAAACAAGAGGAGAAATTCAAGAACTTGCTTTTCCAGGGAAAATATAAATACACTATTCATACAAGGTTTAGCACCAAGGGCAGAATCAAAATGGCAGCATCTAAGCTGGCTAAAGAAGTTCAATCTAAGTAACTCTCTCTCATCAAAACTAACAGTGAGAACCCAATACTTAGCAAACTCACAGAGCAGTAAAGGCCTTCTTCCCACCGCCGGAGGAACCAGCTGGAATCACTTTCAACACATTGAACCTCACAGTCTTGGACAAAGGCCTGCAAGAAATACCACAAACCATTAGAACAAAGCTAAGAAGCATCATCACAACACAACTCGAAAGCAAACTTAGCTAAGGTTATGTAACAGGGTTTTTACCTGCATTGGCCAATGGTAACATGGTCTCCCTCTTTCACACGGAAGCAGGGCGAAACGTGAGCAGGAATATTAGAATGCCTCTTCTCATACCTACACCACAAAAATCAACCAAACAAGTTAACATTAGCATGGCACGGTACACATTGTGAGCCAAGACGAGACAAACAATCAAAGTGCATCGCTTGCCTCTGATATTTCTTGATATAGTGAAGGTAATTGCGTCGAACAATGATGGTCTTCATCATCTTCGCACTGTGGCAAGTACCAGCAAGAATACGGCCCCTAATGGAAACACTACCAGTAAATGGGCATTTCTTATCAATGTATATTCCTGTAACCATAATTTCATTAGAAAATCACCATCAACAGACTTCATCAAGTGTGCAAACAAAACGTTTAATAATAGAGCAATGATATTTTGGCAGAAAATTTGAGCAGAAAAAATGAGCAGATGGCAGTTTCGTAAATAAAATGATCGTTTTATTTACGAAATTGCCATCACTTATTTACGAAAATGCCATCTGCTCATTTTTTCTGCTTAAATTTTCTGCCAAAATATCATTTCTCTTAATAATAACAACAACAATATTTAAAAAAAACCTTCAATTGCCTCTCGTGGTGTCTTAAATCCCAGGCCAACGCTCTTAAAGAATCGGTTTCCTCCCTCCCTGGCTTCTTTCCTTTCCCTGTCTTCTTCGAGCTACAAAATCACAAAATACAATTTAGGAAAAGAAGTTGAAGTGAAAACTTGAAGTAAAAATGCATACAAAAAGGTGAAGAACTTACGCAAGGAAAACCTTTGGCTGCTTCAGGAATGCCTTTTCAGTCTGCAACAAATGATTTAAAAAAAAAAACAATAAAAATGATTAGATTCCAATATGCGTATAAGCAGCAACGAGCACACAGTCGAGCTCAGTACATGTATCGATATAGGAAAAAAGAGAGGAAGAGAAAAGTGAAGGAATGTAACCTGTTCAGCCATGGCTGGGTTTGAAAATAGGTTGGAGCTGTGGAAGTTCCAGGGTATTCTAAATTTCTAATGGAGATGATGCAAATTGCACAGCCCTGGCCGAAGAAGAAGAAGGAAGTGAGATCTTAGACCTAACAATGTCACTACAGCTCCCGCGGTAACAAAATGACTAAAATACCCCTGGTGCTGGTTACTGGGCCAAAAACAGTAATTGATAGTGGGCTTGGATCCAAACATCTGCAATGCCCGTAAACCCATTTCATCAGACTACAAGGACCCAATCTTTCTCTGCGTGGATCCGCCTTGTCACCACATGTTTGACGAAATTCCTTAAAGAGATCAACTTTTCGCTAATTTTCAATGTACGATGATTTTACCATAACGTTGCGGACACAGTTGGAGATGAAAAACGCGAGCTGCATTTCTATTTAGATTCTCTTCAATAAAATAATTCGATATTATAAATAGGAATAATTATATAGTAGTTTAGGTTAATTCGGTGATCCCTTCTCAGCATCCATAGTTGTATAAGCCGCCATCATACAAATTAAAACAATCTTCCTCGTCAAACACATCCACCACTGTCAAACTAGTGCGTCTTTTTGGAATTTTTTATGATAATATGACAGGCTATTTCTGTAAAAACAAAAAAACTGGTCGTTAACCCATTTTCTCAATTTATTTCCGGTTAACCGAAACTCGTCGTCGTGCAAACTAAAAGACTGTATACAAAATTAAACGTACTATTAAGTTTCTCTCAATCAAGGGCACCAAATCAAATAGGGTTGCATAAATAAAGCCAGATATACAAAAGATTCACTAAACTAACCTTTTCTTTTTCAATACTAATCGATTAACGAATGCACGTATTTGCATACCGTACTTTCTTGTAATTTCATTCCTCAGTGTACAACAAAGCGACTGCACAACACTAGCTCTACTCAATTACTCTACTGCCTGTCTCAAACGAGGAAACCGATCAGCCCATCGCGAAAACCCTGCACAAGGTTTCAACATAATTTGTCAGAATCTAGGTATTGGACACGAGAGTCACAAAATAAGTGGAACAGAATGTATCCAAACTCAAGGGGGTGGAATGATTTGAGACGGACCTGAAGTAACAATGTCAAGAAGATCCATTTCATCCCTAATAGCATCAGAAGTGGCCTGCATATGAATTCAATTGAGTAACTAGTGAGCTCTTCTGATCAAATACCTTAATGGTACTGGGGCAAAGGAGGTCAATTTGAGCAAAATAATCGAATCACCCAGTATTTTTTTTTTCATTTGTAATTCATTCTGAAAGGTGAGGCCTGAATCCCTCCTTTGGAAGATATAAATTCAGAAGGAATATACTATGAAACATATCATTAGTTATACCTGTTTACGAGAAGCTAAACTTCTTGCCATGAGCCGGTAAAGATTGCTAAGAGAGCTACTGCTGAACTTAGGGTGACTCAGAAGGGCTTCCTCTGACGTATAATCAAGTATAAGAGCACAAATACTTGCAGCCATCATGATAGTTGATAGGTCATTTGAATCTCCTGAAAAAAAAAATGAGACACTTGATAAATAATGCATGATATATGCTACAGAAGAATTCATTCGTGTATATCGAAGGAATCGCAACTATAACCTATTAGAGCACAAGCTAGTAGTATTAATCACTTTTTTTAACAAAAAAATGGAAGTTTAAAAAGTCAGCTTAGGAGTTATGCAGCGATTTATCACCAACCGTCAAACATACTACACTAAAGGGAGTATGAACATATTGCATATTCAAAGCTACTCCTCAAGTACCTGCCCAACTCCCAAGGGCCTTCAATAGATCCAGGAACGTTGATTCATCCATGCGGAATCTCATATGCTCTTTCTGTGGGGAAAAAAAAGAAAACATAAAACTGTCAATACCTAGCACATTGCAGGTAAATATGGGGATCATTAAGACAACAGTCAATGCTACCTTCAGTAGCAAATTCATGATTGTATCGCACGCCAGGAAGATGCAACTATCACTTCCAACTGCATTCCCGCTCTGCCCCATCAATTTCAAAAGGCAACCCACAACCTGGATAAAAAAACCAATATAATGCTTAATGAAGTGATCTTTAATGGGTTAAGGGGGTGAAGTGAGCACTATAATAAAAAAACCAGCAACTAGCATAAGGGAGGGGAGAAACCATAACTTACAGATTTATAACCCCCAGAAGAAACCAAAGCCTTGCACCCTTCAACCTCCATAGTAATTTGACACAGCATAGGAAGTAGAAAACATATAGCTTGAAATGGGCTGCAGTTCCAAACCAAGCGGGGATAAAAGTCATTCTTTGAGTAAAATATCGACGAGGTGTTCTAACATTGCAAAGATATCAAACCTTGGTTCATCTTCACCTTCAATTGTCAGCATGTACTCCAAAAGCTCTCTGACCTTTTCTTTGCATGCATTCGGTGTTTCAGCGAGATAGCTGTATAAACACCAGAAATGTTAATATAAATTATCTACTGACATAAAAGTTAAATTTTTCACCAGGCTGGACACTAGCAGCTAGCATAAGGGAGGAGAGAATGGCATATAACTTACCTTCCAACAACACGCACTGAAGCAAGAAGATCATCTCCTTTCTTTTGTCCATGTTCCTGATGAATAGCCACCGTGACATGTGAATACACTCGTGCAAAATGAAAAGAAGCACAATAAATGAAAATCCCTCAAATTATTACCTTAGCGTCTTGCAGATACTCTAGTACAACATTAATTGTCTCATTAAGAGCATTGATCACCTTCATAAAGGTGTCTTCACCAATAAGCTCCCCTGCACGTTAATTAATCAAGAAACTAAAATTCCTAAAGGCATAGAGGGTAAAAGCATAAAGAAAAATTGGGATCCCAAAGGACTAGATAATGAGAAAGAAAGAAACTAATGGAGGATATGTAATCTACAATAGGAATTTTATGAAACAATCTTGTGCCTAAGGAGGAAGTGTGAGCAATAGAAATGATAAGATTGCCAAGTCATTCTATGAGGGACCATTGGACTGTTCACGTTAAATCAAATTAAATATCAAGCAAACGAAAAAGTATTAGAAATAAATTGATCAATAAATACTGGGCAATAAATAGAAGTTTATGATGCGCATGGAATTCTTTACAAAATACTGGAAAAATGGGCACCTTCGTCTGCAACTGTGGCCACTAGTTTTATAATTCTTTCGACCAAGGAAAAGGCAATAGCCACATTTTGTTGCTTTAGGAGGATGTTTTCAGCAGTTCTTGATGAGTTCTTGGAAGCTTCATATTTCGTATATGCCAGCTCATTCAGCAAAACAGCAACTTCAACCCTTGATGACTCCAAGACTAGCAATAAACACCTGAAAACAATAGGAAAGTCAACCTACTCACCGATAAAATGATTTGAATAAAGTAACAATAGCTTGCTCATACAGCTTACATGTCAGCTGGCCTGGAGTCTTGCAACTCCGGTAAGCTGGGTTGACCAACCAGCCACTTTTCCCCTACTATGGCCACCACAGACTCGGCCAAAATAAGAGCATGAAGCTTTTCAGCTGGAGCTGCATATTGAATGGCAAGAGTAGATATAGATAAGTCTCATTTAAATTAATATTTGCACGTTCCACCAACCCCAAAATATTGGCTCACTTCCTAACATCAGTTTATACTCCATAACAAACCCCTCGGAAAATTCCCACACATCATGCTAATCTCACATATGCATCAGTTAACTACAACATACGCAATGGAGATAAAGAATTGTTTAATGAGTACACATCGACAGCAGGGAAATTTTCAGTCGAGAAAATCTGAGGGAAAAAAAAGAACAATATATTGCTTCCATTCACCAAAAATAAACGAACTGGCAAAAAACAGCGTATCACTTCGACAAAGCGAAGAACCTTCAGATTCTACCAAATGCCCGACACCTTATGACACCAAAACGAGAAAGAAAAAGAGTGTCCTAAATTGTTTAGGAAATGCATAATAAAGGAATGGCCTTTAAAATGAAGTACCGAGACGGTTCTGTAAAATGGCCATAATCCCAACACGCATGTAATCTGGCCAGTTAATGCTTGCTGTTAGACGTAGAGCTTCATGAAGAACCTGAAAATAGTAACAAGATTTTACAACCAGACTGAAAGTAGTACAGAAAATCATCAAAAGGCATTCACCACATATTATCATACTGAAGAGTTAGACGAGAAAATGTCAGAGAGTATGTGGAGTGCTTCAAATTTCAGCATATTTTGCTGAACAGCAAACTGCCTTGCTATTGAGCCTACCTGCAGTAAGAAAAAAGTTGTTAAAAATAATTACAACTTAACAGACAAAACATATAGTCAAAGGAAGAGAAGTAGTTTTCCAGAAACACACAAGAACTAAAAGAAAAAAAACATCACGTTTATGAGAAAGAGAGACTCACCACCATCGGAACCTCTGATTGATGGCCATTTATAACAACATCTCGAGATAGCTTACTCAACATAGACTGAACAATTTTCATAGCAAGTTCCATCATATGAGAACCTGCAGGGTGTACATGACATGGATTCTTTAGAATACAAAGAAACAAAAAAAGGGAACCCGTCAAAACATCATCACTGCAACAGCATATTCTCCAGGCATGGTGAAAATAGCAGATCTAGTTGCAAAACGATTACAATATTCATGGAAGATAAGCAGCGAATGACATTTAAAAAAGTATGTTGTTGATTACCATCAGGAAAGGTATGCATTTGAGAAGCTAGCACCTTCATGCCTCCAGATTCAAGCAATGTCCTAGAACCATCCTCACACGCAGCTGTTACCAAATACAAGAACTCATAGCACTCTTCCAGAACAGGCGAAACTAAACTGCAAGATTCAGCAAAGAAGTAATTAACGAGAAACAAAAGTTCAAATCCATATTTAGAGCATGATCAATGAATGGACACAAAATAAGGAATTGTACTCGGGCATAATCTCCAGTATGATTGGAATCTTCGAAACCATGTCTTCTGAAGCAGCAATTTCAGGAATACGACAAAATGCAGCTAGAACTGTTACTGATAACTGTAAATAGGCGTCGCTATTGTTGCCTGCCTCATTGTCACTACATTTACGCATCCCTGGGCACCCAAAACAAACAAATAAGCAGTAGATTAGATTGGATTTATTCATCTATTTTGTTTGTTTAGAAGAGAGAGAAGTTGAAACAAAGCAGGCAGGGGAAAAAGAGTTACCGGTCCTCAAGAGTCTATCGAGAAACTGAATGCCGACTGCGTCATAGATTCTACGGAGAGAGATGAGGTCGTCACCTTTGCAGAATCTAGTGACTAGAAGCAGACCAGCTAGGCGCTGCTCATCTCTCTCGCCTTTCAATAGCTTCAAGCAATCCTCTAACGATGGGGATTGGTTTTGTTCCTGCAAAGAGAGCAGAGAAGTAATATCAACCAAAGGAAGTTTGAGAAATAGAGATGTCGAGGAAGAGAGATAGAAAGAGAGACGAGCTCACCATTGAAGTTAGGAGACAGAAATTACTGATTATCTATGGCGGAACGTGGGGTGGCTTTGGCTCGTCAGTTGTGATTGGCGGATGAGAGGGAAAACTGTGTGAGAAGCAGGAAGAGGAGAGGGTTCTGGAAATATTCTGGAACGAAACGGCGTCGGTTGAGTTTGCTGGACTTGAGTGTGATTGTCACGCGGGTTAATGGCCGAAATGGATTTTGGGTCCCTGCAGTCCAATTGATTGACTTTTTTCACCCCTCTATTTTTTTTTTTGAGTTATCTCCTCCCTCAACTTAATGGCAAAAAAATTATTTCATCCCTCCTCCTGACGCCATCCACATTTTCCTTCTGTTTGTTGACGTGGCATGTCACGTCAACGATTGCTGACGTGGTACGCCATGTCAGCAAACGGTACCGGGTCGAACTCGAAACGGGTCGGAAAACGGGCTGAATGTTAAATGGTCCCTGCAGTCTAATTGATTGACTTATTTCAGCCCTCTGTTTTAAAAAAGTAGTATTACATCCTTGCACTGTAGTTTTATGTTGGATTTCAGACCTCACCCTAACGCCATCCAATTTTTCCGTCCGTTTGCGTACGTGTCGTGCCACCGATTGCTGACGTGTCACGCCACGTAGGCAAAAGCCAAACGGGTCGCAAAGATTTTTACTAACAAAATCTAACTATTACCTCCCATTTTAATAAATTTTAATGGAATAAATAATTTATGGGTGGGCTATTAGTACTTCTAATTATTAGTTATAATCAATTTGTCCATTAAAATTTAAATATATAAAACAAATGCGAATAAATAATTACAGTACTAATGGCTCACCCATAACTAAATTTATATATAATAAATATATGAAAAAACATATATTTCTTATCTGAAAACTTAATTATTAATAATTTTATAATAAAATTTAAATATTTAACAACATAATAATTAATAATTTAAAACAACCTTGGGTCGAGAGATGATCATATTGTTGGTGTTATTGTTGAAAAAGATAGGAGATAATAGTCAAAGTTTATTAAAATGTTAACATAGAAGCTGTCCAGCTCAGAACCATGACGTCGTGGGTTCGAGCCCCACTTCTGCTCTTTTGCTGGTGTTCTTGTTGAAAAACATGGAAGTTAATAGTCAGATTTTATTAAAATGTTTTCAAACGGACGGAAAAATTAGATGGCGTTAGGGTGAGGGCTGAAATCCAACATAAAACTACAGTGGAAGGATGTAATACTACTTTTTAAAAACAGAGGGCTGAAATAAGTCAATCAATTAGACTGCAGGGACCATTTAAAATTCAGCCCGTTTTCTGACCCGTTTCGAGTTCGACCCGGTACCGTTTGCTGACGTGGCGTGCCACGTCAGCAATCGTTGACGTGGCATGTCACGTCAGCAAACAGACGGAAAATGTGGATGGCGTCAGGAGGAGGGATGAAATAAATTTTTTGCCATTAAGTTGAGGGAGGAGATAATTCAAAAAAAAAATAGAGGGGTGAAAAAAGTCAATCAATTATACTGCAGGGACCCAAAATCTATTTCGGCCTTTAGGAAAGGGGCGGTGAGAATCTTGGTGAATGATACGTCGGTGCGTTTGATGGCGTAACTAAGAACTAAAAAGTAGGGATGGATGGGTAACCGTATCCGTTTGACCGGATAATATCCGTTTTAATATTCAGATTTATCATTTCGGGTATGATCGGAAATGATATTCGGAAAATACTCGAATGGGTATAAATTATTTTTTTACTTTCACGCTTCTCCTCCCCTCTCGGCGATGGTGGTGGTCCAGTCCGATGTTGTAAACAACGAAGATGATGGGGGTTGGAAAACGTGGATAGAAATAAAACAGGGGGGGTATTGCGGTGCGGCTGTGCGGATAAAGCAATTTTGGGTAGTTTTTTACTTTTTAGGTTCCTTTTTTTTAATGAATTGAAAGATTTGGCCCACAAAATTATAAAATAAAATAGGCCGAATAAAAATATTAATGGGTTAGTACCAGGTTCACCACTAACATCAAGATTCAGTTACATTACATAGAAGTATGGAAATAAATAAAAAATAAATTTTTTTTTTTTTCTTTTTAGTAAATAAATAAATACGACACATATAATTATTAATTTATTTTAATTTGCATCATTTATTTAAAATGATTATATGGATTGTGCAACATGCTTTATATAGAGGCAAAAATCTTCTTGCTTAAATGAAAAATAAAGTAATAGATACAGTATAATTTACAAATTTGTGTATATAGAAGAAAATAAAAATTATGGTTATTTTCAGAGTTTTAGTTTAAAAGTAATATAGTAAAATAATTAAAATGAATTTATTTTTATAAATTAGAATTCATTTAATGAAATAAATTCTAAATAAACTCAACTCTCGAAAAAGTTACACATAAAACGTTATCTAAATGATTTTGTGGTCGTGGATTCAATAAAAAGATTTTGCAATGGTTTTAAGGATTGAAGAGTTAAGGAGCATAGGTTTTGTTTTACTAGTTTGCAAGAATGTCAATTCAATAAATTGTTCATATTTTAGATGGAGGAGTATTGTGGTTGAAAGATGGGACTGTGTTTTTTTATATATAGAAAAAAAAGATGGGACTGTGTTTTTGGGTTAGGAAAGGATGATGGATGGAATAATAGTAAATTTTACATATATGTGTACATAAACCATTATAATTAGTAATATATAATAATTCATGCTCAAAAACCATAAACTTTTCGCTTAAATGGTACTCCCTCAGTCCCTCTAGATTTTAAAGAACGTTGTTTACTATTTTGGTGCGTATTTTAAGGCGGCCGGAATAGTAGCTATATGATCCCGAAAAATTTCGATATTTTTTTTCAACGTACGTGAAGGATTAATATACGTTGTGTAAAAATTTCGGACTTTTTCGAGGTTATATAGCTACTATTCCGGCCGCCTTAAAATACCCACCGGAATAGTAAACGACGTTCTTTAAAATCCGGAGGGAGTACATTGTAATGTAATTTGCAACGATTTATGGTAAGAACTAAGAAGTCATGAACCTTTCGTTTTTACCCTACGAGACTTATATATGTTTGTTCATGGTTGGGATCACAATTATGGTTGGTAAAAAATGAACCAGATCGATAAAAATGAACTAAAATGGTAAAAAATGAATCAAAATATTAAAAAAATAAATTATAATGGTAAAAAATAAATTTAATTGGTGAAAAATAAAAATAAAAAATAAAAAATGAACCTAATTGGTGAAAACGAAATAGTATAATTAGATATTTATTAGATACTCACTTGTTTATTGGATATAATGTGTGTGAGGAGTAATGAATATTTAATTTTTGGGTTCTAGTTGAATATTTGATCATACTCGTGGATACCTATTTCAAAATACTTAAATTCGCCCAATTGTTAACCCGCATTGTTTTTTCCCAAAATATTTATTTAAAATTCCTAGCCACATTCACTTTACATAGCCTTGACGGCAATCCCCCCACCACACTCCCTGAACGCGCGTTTAACGCTCCCATGGATCGGCGTTTGGCGGCTTTAGAAACAGTTGATGCAACGTGTTTCCTAGTCACAATGGCACAAGTGGACCGTTGTTTCTACTTTCCACACATTTTATTAAATAAGGAGTAGTCCTGCTATTTAATTAATTTGATTTGTTTAGTAGGATAAAACAATGAATCAGTGTGGCTAACTAACTAACTAACTACTAAGAACAAGAAAATTAACAACCACTCTTCTATAAAAAAGAAAAACAAAAAGAAAACAGAAACAATTACTACTACAACTTTTTTTTTACCCAAATAACAGAGAATCCAGATAAACCAGCTTTCACCACTAACTAAATCACTAATCCTGAGTTGTGTGATTAACGGATACCATTACTTTACCTAATTAAACTACTAACCAGTCATCCATCCTGTATTTTAAATAATAATAATAATAACTAATTTACTCATCCAACCATCCGCTTCGCCACATCGAGCACCACGCCCGCCCCACGGTTCTGTCACTCTTTTTAATTCCAGCTGTTTCACGCAACCCCACGCGCGTCCTTATCCACTCCTTGACCCTCCCTACTCGCGTGGCCCATATATACACTCACCGACCGCACCCAACAACATCCTATCTTTTCTCCATACTCTTCGGTCCTCACTGATATCTTCTTTCCTTCTCCCTGTTCTCTTCAAAATCAAAAAAGGAAAAAAGCCGAATCCACCAATTTTCTTCTTGAAAAAAGAAATCGCGATGTTGAAAACTCCGATTTGTTGTTTCCGCACTACCGATCACGAGGTTCTGGAACTGGAGGACGGTTATAACAAGAAATCGCAGACGTCGCCGAGATCGCCGTACGCCTGGCTGAAGTCGACGGCGCAGGAGCTGGAGATCAAGGACAGATGTCGCGGTCTGATTGGAAGGAAAGGGAAGAGCCACCGCCGCCGCCAGACCTCGTCGGATTTCCGTTACGATGCGGAGAGCTATTCCCTCAATTTCGAGGATGATTTTAACAAGGAAGACGAGTTGCCGCTACATGATTTCGTGGCCAGGTTGCCGGCGACGCCTGATCGGTTGCCAGCGGGTCCACGGGCGGTGGCCGTACAAGCAAGGAGAGAAGTCTGTGCGTGGAGCTGATTAGGATTAAGATTAATTAATTAAGCCTTTTGAATTTTATGGACTGACGGTGTTGCAATTAATTCTTCATGTAATCCCTCTGTTCCGAGTTTAAAATCTGTGTAAAGGAAAAAATCACGGTTTGTGCCATTTTCTTCATCATACATCCGTTTTCTACATAATTTTGTTTGGTTTTCAATTCATCGTTCTGATGGTAAAACTAATTAATGGTATATGTTTGATTTAAATTGATTAAAGTCTAAAGATCTGCAAAGCTAACCTATGTGATAAAGATTCTTCCAACAATGTTGTTAATTAATTAATGTGTTTGTATCAATCAAACAATTAATATTCAGTGAGGTTATTAAATGCACTAAAAAAAACCACCTCGTTAAAATCAATTTCAACCAACTCATAGAAAATATTCTGATCCACTTATTTTGTTTGATTGATTGAAACTCTTTATCTGTCTTCCAATCATTTCATACTAATCGCCGGTCAAAATCTCAACTAATTAATCACAAGCATAATAGTGAGTGAATGAACAGTGCACATTAAGGGGGGCAGCTAGTTACCCAATCGAGATAGACGGGCATTTTGTGGAAGAATTTTAGCACATGCATCCCTACAAACTAGGAATACGACAAATGAGATAGAAAATCAGTGGCACAATTCGCTTCACGAAAAACATTGCCTATGCCAAACTAATAAAACAATATTAAAAAAAAAATGAAACTTAAATCCCTCATATTTACAAGAGGCCCAGCCTAACGGCCCTAACCTGCCGACTACATGTCCACGCGTCCAAATAAACAACTTCGGCCCTCTGAAGCCCAAAATGAAGAGAAGTGGACTTGACTCAAAAGCCCAAAATCAGGTCAAGTAATGAAAGAACTTAAGGTGATATAAGGCCCACAAGGCTAGTTTTTATTGAAACTCAAAGCCCGTCTTTTTCTTCGTGGATCGTATTTGAATAGGTGAGAAAGTGACCACCTTTCATCGATTGTTTAGATAAGAACCACGAAGACCCGCATTGGTTACTCCTCTATTAAAAGTTTTATTAGGCATTCTCGAAATATAACAAAACGTTACGCATGTTGTGTAAATTTTTAAATAAATAAAATCAATATTTTGCAAGTCAATACAAAAAAATCTCATACACATCAAAAAAAAATTATTAAAAAAGAACTTACAATTTACACAAACTATATTCGGAACATTATACACATCATTATATTTCGAGAATACTTAATAAAATCTCCTCTCGTATTTTATGTTTCCTCTATCAATGTCAATCAGGATATCATTCTTTTTATGTTGTAATAAAAGTATTTGCGATAGTTGGTGACATCCACGACGGAGTTCCCCTTGCCGGCCGTCCCCGGAATCAGGAAAGTCTATATATTTCAAACAAGAAGCCCAGATGCATTGAATAACTTCTATCAACAAAAAATATTAATTTAACTTTAAGAAAAAAAAATTAAAAAGTTATGTTGGGGTGGGTTTGGTACCAAAATGGTTCTAGACTTCTACTTGCCTCAACTTCATTAGTTGGTTGTAGATTATAATTTTCAACTTTAGACTAATGATGATTGTAGCCGAAAGAGCTGTTCATCTAACACCATTTCTTTCTTTAGTGGTTAGTAGATAAAAAGAGTATAGGTCGGTCCACACAAATGCATGCCCCTTTGATTATTGAACAACCAGAAAGCATATGGATTTGTTTATACTAATTTTAATTGATTACATTGTAAAAAATTAACGGAATAAGACCACGAGTCTACGATTTACAGTTATTTTTTGGTGAAATGTTATTTTTTTATCATTTAGAGTGCCCATTTTATAATTCTGTACGAAAGACTAATATCGTTCAAGTATAGTTATTAGGGGTAATAGTATTTTACACCCCTGTACTATCGCCGAAAAACAGATACCTCCCCTGTACTTTAAAACGTCCATGACACCCCCCTGAACTATTGTTCCCATGCAAAAAGGTTTTTAATGCACATTTTTACAATTCTAAAAAATTCTAAAAATTCTAAAAAAAATGTAAAAATTCACAAAAAAATGTATTTAACATAATGTTCAAGAAACATTGTAAAAAATTCCAAAAATTTACAAAAAAATGTAATTAATTATGAATAGAAGGGCCTTTTTGTCCGAAAATAATAATTCAGGGGGTGTCATGGACGTTTTAAAGTACAGGGGAGGTATCTATTTTTCGGCGATAGTAAAGGGGTGTAAAATACTATTACCCCTAGTTATTATGCTCAAAAAAATTATGAATTTGCGAGCATGATGTTTTACATTCCTCCTAATCGAGCTTGATTTGTGAGCTAAGAATAAATAAACCACTAACTAAAATACTCTACTCCGGTCCCCGGCGACAACTGTCTGCGAATCTAACCATATCCAATCCTTGTCTGCATTCAACCGCCAATCAGCACTGACACGTCAGCCACAGCTGCTCTACCTATTGGCCGGCAAAAGGCGAAACCCAGCCGTCAAATATAATGTATTTTAGTATCTACCAACAACGGATTCCTCATCATCAAGGCACCAACTCGCCAAACTGTCAAATATGGCCAAATAACAGCCCAATAAGACGACAGGAAAGCCCACCTCATTAGCCCAAGTGGCTTAATCCTATTGGAGGCTGGCTTTCCTAATTCAATCAGATAATTTGTCCTACCGTCACATTATTTCTTCCCAATTTCCAAAACCCCCCAAATCTATTTATAACTGATTAGTGCGACTGATTGGCAGCTCTGCTTCTTTCTTTTCCCATCCGGAATGGCGAGTAACAAAGAAAACTCATCTCCGTTAGTGGAAATGGAAGATTACGAAGACCCGATCCCTAACACAGCGTCGTTTTTCGACTGCTTCTGCTTCCGCGGCGTAATTTGCTGCAGTACTCGGCGGAGGACGTCCAACATTGGCTCCGGCGGCGGCGGCGCAGATAGGCGGCTGTTGGATGATGAGAAAGCGGAGGATGAATCGTCGCTGGCGGCGGCGGTGGGGAAGGAAGATGCGTGGTGGGTGGAGAAGTTGAAGAGGGTGAAGGAGATGTCGGAAATATTGGCGGGACCGAAGTGGAAGAATTTTATTAGAAAGTTTAGCTCGAACAAGAAGAGGAGATCAATGCAGTATCAGTACGATCCGCAGAGTTACGCGCTGAATTTTGATGATGGGATTGATCTAGAAGACGGCGTTTTCCCTGATTTTGCAGCTCGATACGCAGCTGCCCCCGTCGTTGCTGCGAATAATTAATTATTTTGTAACTTTTGTTAATATTTTGTTGTTGTTGTTGATTAATTGTGATTAATGAAATTGATGATATTGTTGTGACAACTAATATTTCACTGATTACAACAGAACAATTGCTTTTATGATTGCAATTCTTATATCTCATACGGTCAATGTCACCAATTATTCAATAATTAACCAGTAATTTATGATTTTTTTTAATAATTACACCCAACTAAGTACTCCCTCTGGCACAAATTAAATGACTTCCTCGTATCCTAATATTCAGTAGGGAACGCATATTGAGGAGGTCGGATGACTCACTATTTAACCCCAAAAAAATCCTTACTTTTTTCGAACGTACCGAAAAAAAATTAGGGGCAAAATTATTTCAAACAGTGAGTCTGCCAGCCGTTTTAAGATACGTGCCGAAACAGTAAAAACAAATGGTAAAACGACGTTTAATTCGTACCGGAGGAAGTATTATTCTCCAGCTCACAAATAACCAATTTAGCTACCCACGAAGGTTGAAGATTGAAGATTGAAGATTGAAGATTGAAGATATTATTTTCTTTTTTCATGAATATCTTTTCAAAATTGGTAGAGAGGATGATATTTCTTTCCATTTGGCTGATATGATAAAAACGCCAAATCTCGTAATCTCTTATCATCTCCAACCTAACGCTCATTGGTGGCCGATTTTAAATTTGCAGCCTACACTCAACTTTTAAGATTGATAATAATAATAAGCATAGTAGAGTAGAATGATGATAATAATAATAATACTCCCTCCAGTCTCAAAAGAATGTCTTCCTCGCATCCCAATATTCAGTAGGGAACGCATATCGAGGAGGCCGGATTAGACACTATTTGACCCCAAAAAAATCCGAAATTTTTTGTGAGCGTACGTTAATCCTTAACGTACTTCCCAAAAAAAATTAGGGGCAAAATTGTCTCAAATAGTGAGTCTACCTGCCGTTTTAAGATACGTGCCGAAACAGTAAAAGCAAAAGCTAAAACGACATTGTTTCGAGACCGGAGGGAGTAATAAACTATATCATATTGTAGACACCTCATATTCCATCATTTCCCAATGACTATAAACTACTCCCTCCAGTCTCAAAAGAATGTCTTCCTCGCATCTCAATATTCAGTAGGGAATGCATATCGAGAAGGCCGAATGAAGCACTATTTGACCCCAAAAAAATCCGAATTTTTTTGTGAACGTACGTTAATCCTTAACGTACTTCCCAGAAAAAATTAGAGGCAAAATTGTCTCAAATAGTGAGTCTACCGACCGTTTTAAGATACGTGCCGAAACAGTAAAAGCAAAAGCTAAAACGACATTGTTTGGAGACCGGAGGGAGTAAGTAAACCATGCAGAGATTGTTACATTCTATATGTACAACAATATTTGCTATTATTATTCACAAAAAACATATAAGAATTGTCAAAAATGATACACCTGCTACTACCTCAGTTTCATTCATGCAAAATTCTAATTTAATTGCAAATCCAGAAAATCAATTCCTCATCCATTGCACCCCTATTCAGCTTTTTCTTCATCCATCTGTGTTGGTGTCAGCCTTTTATCCCTACCAGCAAATTATGATCCCTCAACTCTTACAATCCATCACTGTACTGATCACAGGAGATTGGTTCTTCAAATTCTTCCATTTACGCAAACCTATCGCCATTGTTATCACCTGCATTACTTCTTTTCAAACAATAGTTGGTGAAAAAGCTCTCAAGAAATCTAAATTTAAGGCTAAGTGAACTTGGTTTCAATTGAAATTATGATATAGTGTTATACCTTTTGCGTTTGCTTTTCAAGACTGTTGAAGTTGAAGGATTACTGTGCCAATTCCTCTTCCTCTGGTTGATGAACCAATTATTTATCTGCTTTAATTGCAACCCTGTTTCTTGTACCAACCTTGCCTTATCTTCTTCCTGAAAAGACATCAGACTTATTAGAGTTGCAAAAAAATTTAAGAAAGCTTACAATTCCAAGCCTAGTGCATGAAAATGACCATGCCTTTACTCTACCCCTTTAAGCAGAGCTAGCCCACCAGTGTCATGTCAGAAATAGACTCTCAGCTTACCTATTTCTATTCTGTGCTTAACTACCATTTAAGCAGCTAGCCCACCAGTGTCATGTCAGGATAATCTCAGCCTGTAATTTTGTTTTTGATATGCGGACGAGGGACTCGAACCCGAAACTTTACTGGTAATTCGTCAATCGGTCAGTGGCCTACATGTCTACAAAGTCTATCTCTTTCAAGATTCAACTGTGTGTGTTCACATATAACTTCAGTTTTTTTGCATCTGGCATTATGTGCACTTTAGATTTGAATGTTGAACCAGTTTTTAAAGCACATTTTTATTGACTCGAACTAAAGGCACCATACAATAATAATGGTGGGGTTCTAGTTAAGATGCGAAACATCTAAGGGAACCAAAGCTGCAATTCAAATGTTTCAAGATTGATCCGAGTACAGGGAGGAATAGTTTCTGTAGTAACACTTACAGTAGGGTATGGCCACTTGGAATGTGATTGCCACCAAGCTTTTAATACAGAGGTAGTATCACCAGGAAGCTTTCCTGCTCTCCTCTTGCGCAGAATTTCTTCTCTAATGTCAACAATTTTCTCCTTGTAACCCTACAAAAGAGAGATGGAGCAGTTAGTAATTGAGCTTGTGAAGGTAAAAAAAGATCGAAAATTACTGGTTACATTTACTACCTGCTTCAATTCATGCTTCAGCTCTTGCCTCACACGCTCCATTAAGGACCTCTCACTCTCAGTTGGGATGAGGGGACCAAACCCCATGGCATCTCCACCATCCATACCTCCGTCAAACAAATTGGCATCGCTATCGACTTGGTCATCTTCGTCATCGGACATTGTTGCTCCTGTGCCTTCACCAGGAGAAACTCCTGTTCATTCAGCAATTCAAAAGATTGTCAGCTTCAAATGTTGTAAAAAAAGTGAAATTCAGCAAGTAATAAGCAAACCCAAAAAGGGTTAAACACGAGGGTCCAATTCCTATCAAAGGAGAGTTTTTTCCTTTTATTCATAAAAGAGAAGATTTTACAGAAACATGGAGCCATCAGATCACATGAAAGATAATAAATTCCTTTTAAGCCTTTAATGCAAGCCTACGTCTTCTTTCTACAACATGAAGCGTGCAACCACAGATCATTAATAAACAGAAAGTTGAAGCTAAAGCTTGAGCTATAAATGGGGAAACAGAAATCAACATCACCTGTTAAGCTTTGCAGGGATTGCTCTATCTCCCAGCAAGCCATTACTGCTTCCATTGCATGTACTCGAACATGTTGTTGCAGTTGCTCTTTAAATGAACACAGCAACAGAAAATAATGTGTCTGAAAACAAAAGAATCACTAGTTAAACCTCACATCCCAACTATAGACAGAAAAAAAGAAAAAAACACATTTATCAATCTTGAAAGAATTGGTAATTAATTGAAGACCCTTTGCAACTAAATGTTTGATAATGCATCTTATGTTATTGGTTGCACAATTTCTCTACCCCAACGATACAAGCACAAGACCCAGACACACCCATTTTTACATTTTTTATGGTCATCCAGCATACATATCCTCTGGCTCAAAACAGAGAACCATACAAAATATAAGACCGATCCTTGAAATCTACTTCTGGAAAAATTGATCCATTCCAATCATAAAAGCACAAAATATAAGACTAATTCGTTTGTTAATAATGGCTTCTACAGTATCAAGAACTGAGGATTAGAAGCACCAAGATTCTTTAATTCTTTCCATTTATTGCAGCTCATCGTAGTGGTATTTGCCAATTGATCAAAGTAAACAGTTCTACATAATAGAATTCCACACACTTTGGCTCCATCTAATTCAAAATTGCAGCTTCCTGCCACAAACAAACCCTCCTCCCTATTTTTGGCTCCTAACCAAAAGATGTGACCTTTTCTTGCTTCCACGAATCAACTTATAAATTCTAAAACCCTCCCTTCCGTCCTTAGCATAGCAGATGACACCATAGATCCACTAGACATCAAAGCAAACCTCAAAAAGCCCACCATCAACCCTTCCTCTTTTAATTATCTACAAAATCTCCTTGTCGGTGCATCCACCTCCACTCACAAAAAATCTAAAAACCACTCACATGGCAACAAATGCCCCCAGTTACCTTAACATGCGCACCCCTATGAATCAAATCAACACCAGATTCATCTCATTTGAAAATTTGGCAAAAAAGATTCAATCTTTCAATCCAAACAAGGCAGAAAATAAATGGGTCGAAAAGAAAATTGAAGGAAAATAAATTGATGATTTTGAAATGAACATTACCATGAATTGATCAAGCTCCTTGTCGTCGGGACCTAAACCTTGAGTGGGTCCTCCAAGGGCGGAATACTTAGCCACCACTTGCTGAGACTGAGCCAGCTGAGCATCAATTCTCGGCAGCTGATCAACCGGCGTGGCGATCCGCAAGCACGCCACGTGTGCCGACAACAACTGATCATATAACGGGTGGGCCAGTATTTCCGATTTGTACCTCGCATTCTGCCAATTCATCATCCCCTCCACTCCTCCGCCACTCTCCACCGCCGCGCCTTCACTCTTATTGTTATGATGATTCATCGTCTCACTGTTGGCCTTCAACTCAGCCGAGTCGTGAGAAATAGCTCCGGCGATGATAGATTCGGTCGCAGCGGTGACGTCGTCAATGATGTCTCTGTGGTTCCGGTTAAGCATCGAGGAGGAGCGGGAAAGCCATTGGGTTGCAGGGTGAGGGGAGCCGGTGGAGTCGGAGTTGGCTGCGGCGGTGGTGTGCAGGTTGAGGAAATTGGTGTGCTGTTGCGGCGGTTGTTGCTGTTGAGCGCGGAGGAGGGCGTTGTTTAACCAACTAGGAGCACCTGGGTGGTTTTCCGAATTGGTTTGGTGGTGATGTTGCGTTTGGTCTGTAAAGTGGTGGTGAAGAGGAAGGTCTTGCTGGGACAAATTGTGATGATGAAAAGCCATGTTTTTTTAGCTGTTTCTTCTTTTGAATTGAAATTTGTTTTAGGTGAGAGCGACGACCCAAGATTGATTTTTTTATGAGGAACACATGAACTATATAAGAAAGCGAAATGAAAAGAGAAAGAGAGAGGGATAGAGAGTAGACCCAATTGGGTTTTCTTTTGTTTCAGAAAAAAAGAAATTAACTTTTTACAGGTACTATGAATATGATGCAGAGAGGTGCAAAGGTTGGGGAAGAAAACAGAGAGAAAGTGTATAGAAATTAAAGTGTGGTTTTTTACAGAGAAACAGAAGCTAGGTAGCTATGGTAGGTAGGTGCTGCTCACTCTCTCTCTCTCTCTCTACAATTTGTAGTATCTGTGTTTATGTGGGGGAGAAAGAGAGATGAGGATGGTGATGATGATATTGAGGAAAGTAACCATAAACGTGTAAGATGAAGAAGTGTGTGCGAGAAGAAGCAAGTGGGGACCTGAGTGAGAGAGATGGAGATGGAGATGGAGATGGAGATGGAGGACGGAGGAAGGAGGAAGGAGAAAGGAGGAGAGTAGTGGTTTTTTAGACGATGAGAGAAAAAACTACTGCTTATCAAATGGTTAGGTTTTTTATACAAGAGGGTCTGTGTTACTTGTTTTCAAGTAAGAAACCAAACAAAATAAACAAAAATAACTATTTGTAAATAAACAAAAACATTTGTGCTTTGTAATTTGTATGAGTGGTGAATCCTTGGTTTAAGGCAGTTGTGGTTCAACGTAGGAATTCGAATTTAATTTACTAATTTCATATCTCCATTTTGCTTTTTATCTTTTTCAAAAGTATAACATTAATTCAATTCAAGTATTATCACAGAATGATTCTATGAATATTTTTTTTATAAGTAATTTAATTGAAAAGGTTTTGTGAAACTGTGCATGGTGGTCTGATTTGGTGCATGAGATGGATCGGACGGTGCAAAATGCGACAGCGTTGGGAGTTGTAGGTTGTGTTTAGAGGGGGGGGGGGGGGGGGGGGCGCGGGGAGGGGACCGCCGACCGGGATGGGGGGGCCGCCGACCGGGAGAGCAAGTAGAGTGCATTGAGAGATGGGATTATGGGGCAGGCGGCGCGTGAGGAACTAAAGGCGGATACGGGTTGGAGCATGCGTAGGAGTAGGTGGGGCAGGTGGCAAGATCCAGGTTGCCGTAGTAGTAAAGCAGTGGCTAATTCCAACTGTAGCCCGGCGACAACCAAACTTTTCGGGCTGAGCTACTTTTACTCTTCTTTTTGTAGCCAGAAAAAAATATTTATCAAAATTAATCCATAAAATACAATGGTAATTTTTTTGGTCAGACTAAGGTCATTTTTAATGCTATTTTTTTCCCTAATGTAATACTCCTATATGATTGAAAATTATTTCTTATTTATTTTAAATAAATAATCATTGTGTCGTGTGAATATAAAAATAATAGAATTAAATTTAGGTATAAACTAAATAGTGTAAGCATTGATCCCATAAATATTACTCTTAATTTGTGAAATATTAATCAGTACGTACCAATAAGTGATTTGTATGTGACAATTTATCAGACTATCGCTTTTTAAGTAAGAGATTCAACAGCGGAGTCTTGTGTAGATCAGAAGAGCCACGCTCGTCGCTCTCTACCCAAAATTTTCAAATCCTCCATAGTTTTTAGAATTTATTATTTTTACATTAATCCTTCGTATTTGTCCATAATTTCTTTTATTTCTCTTGTAATAGTCCTTAAAAAAAAATCACTAACCTCTCATAGTTTCACCCCAAAATTTTCTTTTCTCGTGTAGCATGTCTTAAAGTTCTATTACTTTTTCATTAATTCTTCATGTATGTCCTCACAAATTTTGAATTCATATGAAATAGTCTTTAAAATTATATTTTTTTATTTTAATTTTTTATATTTGCTTCCTAAAATTTCAATTTTTTTTATAATAATTATTAAAAAATTATTCTTTTTGCTTTAATCTTTTATATTTATTTCATAAAAGTTTAGATTCTCTTATAATGGTCCTTAGTGTTTTTTTTTCCATTAATCCTTTATATTTTCCCTACCGAAGAATTTTTTTAAACCACCCAAAATATTTTCCAGGCTCCGCCACTAAAAGAATTGTTGATTCGATCACTTTGAATGAATACATTTTATTTCAAGAGAGTTTTATTTCTTAATAGACTTATATTATGTGAACAAAATTAATCATACCAGGTAAATTTAGATAAATTTATACTTCCCATCTAAGACATTATTGGTACATCAAAATAATAAAGAATCTACTGTTAATGGAATTTGCTTACAATTCATTTGAAAAAAAGGGGTATCGTGTACGAGAATACTTGCTCTGAAAACCAATAAATAAAATTTTAAAGTCGAAAATAAGAATTAAGATAATGATTAGTGGAAATATTTTTAATATTAAAAGGATTATTTTTTATATTAATAAAACTGTCCTATAAATATTTATCTCTTACGTATCAAATAAATTAATTATAAACGTCGTTTATTTAAAACCTAATTTGTTAGGCTAAAATGTTATTTAAAAGAATTAGAAGAGAATAAGATTAGTAAAATGGTAAAGGAGAAGTTCTTAATCAAAACACACATCATCCCATAAAGTTTGGAGCGTGCTTTACACGTCACTATATTTGTGTGACAATTGGCAGTTGATAAAATATCCTGCTCCTGCCTCCGTCCAACTGTCCACCGGCTCAGCCCACGATTTTCCAACACACGACCGGCTATTGCCGGTCCCCAACCAGATTAAAAAGGCAAAGAAGAAGAAGGAGGGGACCATAAATTACGTCGCTCCTCTCTACGCCACTCGCGGGACAACGACCAAGTGAGTACGCGTCGACCTATAATCGGTTGGACCACAGCCGGTCCCCGGCTTCAAACCACGCGCCACCTAGAAACGAATCACATCCGTAAACGTGGAGTGATCGCAGAGGTGGGGACAACTGAGAATTTTGACTTCTGTGACAGCCGCCGGCTTAATCAATGCAAACCTTGCGGGGCCCACAACAAAAAGGGGACCAATAAAAGATGAAAGCTGGTCCCACTGATGAGGCTCTGTTTGGTGTTTATGGCAAAACTGTCCATCTATAGGGCCGCTGGTCCCCCTACCTACTTGCTTTCTCTCTTTTTTGTCTCTTTCTTTTAATTTTGACCTGCCGTCAGGCAAACGGTAGATACCGGTAAGGGGTTTTTGCGTGTTTTCCTTCTCAAGTTTTGAGAAATTTCCGAATGTTTTTTTCAAATTTACTACTTTGTTCTGCTCTGCAGCGTGCTCCAGGAATGATTTATCCAGATCATCCGGTTTGAATACGTGCAACAAATTTAGTTAATTTAAAACTAAATTGAATATTGTAAGGGTGAAAGTGATTTGTTTCATAAAAATGAAAAGTGTGAAAATGACTCTCTTTCACCATTGCACATAAATAAAATTTAACACTTGGTCTAATTTTGATCTAATACTAGTAGTATTTTCTTAAAATTAATCTGAATCACCTAATTAAAAAGATAAGTACAGCCTTCAAACGGCTAGCAAATTGACACGTGTTCTGAAAAGAGGAGAAACAAAAAAGAAAATAAGAAAATAGTGAGACGGGACAGGGTCTACGGTCTAGTAGTCTAAGGTTTCGTGGGGTAGCCGCTACCTTTGCCCGAACGTGCAATTCGCGGAGTTGTCACCAATCCACCGTTGAATCGGCAATGGGCCCACACGTTTTACACGAGCCAACAGCAGCAAAACAAATAAATGTATGGTTAATTATTACATTAATCACGTCAAAATTATTAAGATTAAATGTAAAAAAATCTTCTCCTTCCTTTCTTTAATGGCGGTAGTCCTACCCACTTGTTGAGTTGTTGAGCAAGTGGACATTGGAGCCATTTTCATCAAGCCTTGAAGATTTCGGGAATGGATATGCAATTAATTTTGTATAGTTATGTATAGTAAAAAGCTACTATAATCGATCAATGCTTATAATTTATTCTCGTAGTTCATTATTCGTCATTATTGGTGATAAAATAGCAACGAAAATTGTTTATTGAAAAGAAAAGTTGCAATTTTTCAACAATAACGACCCCGTAATGGTAGGTTGATTGGTTGTGATATAATAATAGAATTATAATAATTGGGTAGGTTTTTAGCAAAACTTTTGATTAAAATAAGGTGGTGGGGCTAATGTTTATTATTTTGTGCATCATAGTATATACTGACTGATAGTGGGTATCAGACGTATTGCCTAAGGCTTTGTCTCTGTCTCTGTCATTAATTATAGGTGCAAACTTCATAATTCAAATGTTTCACTTGAGTTGGTAAGGTATTTTTTATATTTTTCACCCAAATTTTAAGTTCAAAATTAGACCAAATCATGTTTGTGAATGGCTGAAAATCAAACCGCGCGATTAATCCTTTATTCTAAAAGACAGTATAATTTTTTTTCTTTCTTGCATTGAAGTAAGAGAAGAAGGAATTATAGCAGAAAAGAAATTTGCTTGCGTCTCTTATTTTTTTAATTAAGAAGAAAAGAACGGAAAAATAGATAGTTTAGAAAATACTTTTAAGTTAAAAGAGTCAAACTCGAGAGTAATTTACGAACAATAGATAACATCAGCCGGAAAGTAGAGAGCTTGACAACGTTGTTCTACTTTGTGGAAGCATTGCTGCGCTTGTACACCTTTCGTGCGCAGCGCATCTTTTATTTATTTTTTATTTTTTCTTGTTTTCCCGCGTGGGTGTGTATATCTTAAAATTTAATTTTAAGTCTGTATCATAAAACCATTTTTATCAACATTTTTATTATTATTATTATTATTTTATATATACATCAGAGTAATTTTTATTTTTTGGGTTAATTAACTTGCAAGTAATTGTTTTATTTGCCGTCAAAAACTTAATTTTCCTTTAAATTGTAAATATATTCTGTGTCACTTTCAGAAACTGTATACTAGTAGTTTTTAGTAATTAAAGAAATGATGGAGTTAGGGTTGAATGAATAATAAAATTAATACCTCATTTAATTTAAACACCCACAAGATATTTTCTTGGTAGATTAGGCCCTATTTACGAATGAAAAAATTGTCTCATTTTTCAGTTTTTGTGTTTCAGAAATATCTCTGATTTCAGAAAATATTAGAAAATTAAAAATGGTGTTTATTTTGTACTAAATGTGAAAATTTTCAGCTTTAGAAAACTCGAAATCGTGTTCACTTAACAACTATTTCATCTTCTTTTTAAAACGAAAACAACTAATTTTATTCAATCAATTTGATTTTAATTAAAAAATCATGCTATAATTTATTTCTTTTTGAGAAAATTAATAAACTAAAAGGTAGCTCATTTTAATTTTGTTAAAGATCAAATATAAATATAATAATTTCGTTCGTGAAAATAAAATACATATAAAATAGTCTTGAATTATTTGTTCATTATGTGAATACTACAAATATGAACATTAAAAACAAACTTAATTTAACTTGTTATTTCTTCATATTCTAACAATATTACAAATTAGCCCATAATTGATCTACGGTATCTTCTCTAACTGCATTCATTTGTTGTTGTTCGGACATATCCACTTGAATACCTTCTTGCGTCACATTAGTTTCGTCCTCGTTAAAATTTTGTTGACCTTCTGTACCATATTGTTCACTGGTAGCTAAATACATTTTTTCATCCATGTTTTTCCAATCCAGTTTTAAAACTAGGAGTACCATTTGGATCTTTTTTTGACTCTCTCGTACAATATTGATAAAAATATCGATTTATTTTTGTCGGACCATTTAGCCTCATCTTCTCCATCATTTCTTCCTCCCATGTAAATCATCAATCATTAAAATTAGGAGGTGACATTCATCATGTATTCGTTAACCCATGGCAAATATTCACTACCAATTTCTCATAATTTCAAACTTATCTATATGAATATATTACCAATTATTATCATTTTCGAGAAAAAAATACTACATGCATGATCTTTAACCAACAAACCAAAACAATTTCAGCCAATTAAACTGAAATTTACATCTCAATTGAAATAATATTTCAAGGAATTCGAACAGAGGATAGATATACGAAGAACATGGAAAATAAAGCTGATTATGGAAATAAAGAATAAAACAAAGACCATAAAGAGCAGAAGTACCACACAGGGGGAGAAGGAGGAGGCAACGGTGACGGCGGAGGCGGATGCAACGGCGACGATGACATGCAAGTTAAAGGAGAAAGTTGTGCATTGTTTTGGGAGAACGACCATATTTATTGAAAGAGAAAGAAAGAAAGGGATAATGGTTTGAATAGAAAAGTGAGTGGTTGATAGTATTTTGGATTATTTTTTTCCCATTATTTATTTTTGAGATTAACAAGATGGGCCAATTGAGCAAGAATAAAAAAAATAGAAAAATGATTTTGGAAAAATTGGAAAACTCCATTTTGGTCGCTTCTAATTTTCAGTGTTAATTTTAAAAAAAATGAAAAACTTGAATTTTTTTTGAAAGTTTTCCATCTTGGAAAAAACAGTTAGTGAAACACAATTTCAAAAATATTTTCAATTTTCTGAAAATTAGATTTTTTTTTGAAAATTCTCTTTTCATAAACAGGCCCTTTTTCCAACTATATTTCCAAGTAGTCTCATCATATAGTATTTCTTTTGTTTTTTATTTTTCCATTTTTCAAAAAATGAAATAAAGATCAACCATATATCATCCATTTTCGGTAGATCTTTAGTTAAGGATTGTTTATTTAATTAGTTTTGATAGAAGAAGGTGAGATTCAAACGTAAGTCTGATTTCAACTGATATTTTCATCATCAACAAAACAATCAATAAAATATATGCTCATTCTTTTATTCTTTCACTCTCTTCAAACTAAGCATATGATTATTATTCCAATGCCACTAAGTTCAAATTATCTGATTAAATTTCCAAGCAAATAAAACCCAAAATTGGCCATAAATATTTCATAAAACCATCCTATCTTTGAAATTAATAGAAGGGACAAAAACAACTTTGTAGATGTTTATGTGGGAAATTGAAGAAACTAGCCCGTTAAAGTTTTCTTTATAATAGGTGTAATTCTTGAATTTCTAATACGTTGACGTGTAATATCGAGTGACTTTATTATTAGATGGAACCCGAGGTGAAGCTACACACTAAGGCCGAATTGGTATGGCCCTACGGCGTGATGATGAATACGTATGGTTACCAATATCACACTTCTAGCGACTACGCTAAGCGGAAAGAGATTAAGGGCTCTTGTGGGGTATATGTTTGTTTTTTTCTTTCTTTCAAGAATGTAGAAGAAAAAAACAAGAAAAGTCTAAGGTAGCAGCAAGTTAGGGGAAAAGGCGGTAAATCATTGAGGATGGTGAAAAACATTCGTGGATTCCAATCTGATGTGCATATATACACGCTTACATTACTACATAATTGGAGAAATGAGAGCGACCACCGTGAAAACGAAATCATGCACCTAATTAAACATGTACTACACTATCAAACCAACCCCATTTATAAATTTTTGTTTTCACCTAAATAAATCGCAAAAAGAAAATAGTGGAAGTATATACTTGTATGTTTTGAAGAGGACAAAGCGAGAGAAACTAACGAGTATAACTAACACTGAGTTCATCACAGATTCACGGAGCAAAGTCCAAAACATGAAACCCAGACTCGAATGATCAGTGTAAACATGATCGGGATAAATAATCGGCCTCAAACTTCACTTACTGCATTCACAACTTTCCGCCAGAAAATACAAAATAGAAAAACAGTAGCAGTCACAAGCAACTACCTAAGAACATTGGATCATTATATAGAGATTGTCCAGAACAGAACAAAATTCAAAGACAAATAGTTCAAGTTTTGTTTTTTCATGGACAAAGTAGTAGTCAAGAACTGAAGTGTTACGCGTGACAATGGAGCAGCAGCTCTTGCTTGCCCGGCCCACAATAATAAGTTCGTTAGTGAAGTCGCCTTGTCCATAATGATTAATAGATATGTCATGTTTTTTTCTTTTAAGTTTCAAATCGGATGTTTATTTTGAATTTGAATTATTACTTTTTGATTGATAAATGGCCTTTTATTTTAAAGCGTCTATTTTGTACTTTCATTATCTTTTCTTATCGAGACGCATTTGTCATGAAAAAGAAAGAAAACGAAATGCGGAAAAACTTTTTGGGTCACCTTTTTGAGAGGATGAGGATATTTATGAGCTTGAAAATAATGAAAAAAAAGGGAGAGTTATGGGTTTTGTCCCATGGGATGGTGGTGGCAGTGTGGCACTGCTTGATGCTTGGTAGCCCACAACACTTGGTGAGATGAGCATTCTTCTTTCTTTCTTTCTGTGTTTCTTTCATGGACCACAAAACCACTTCCAAGAATCGAAGAAAAGAAAAACTCTTTCATGGACCACGCAACCACTTTCCCTAATTATTCACTCTCCAGTCTCCACACACTTTTTTCTCACTTACTGTTCCCAACTATCAATTATCGGCCTCCGCATTATTATCAACACCCGGCACTAATTCGATTGTTAGATTTTTCTCCAAACTTTTACTTCCTGATTTAATTTGAGTCGAAAACTCAGAGACGAACTTCGAATTTTAACCTAATATAGATGATAACTAGCGAAATGAAAAATTCAAGACTAACGGAAAAAAGTTAATTTGGCTGATTTTATCAACACTTAGAGTGACATTTCTTGTTTCCAATGGGCGTGAGTGTATAGTGAAATTATGTCCATCTTGGACTAGGAAGAGATGTAAGGAATGGGGCAAGAATAGGTAAAGGGCACCAAGCTGACCCGGTGACATGATAGATGAGGGGAAAAAGAAATTGATTTGGGCAAGTTACTTGATGATGTGTGTTATGTTGTCTCTACTTTGGGTTGAAATGGATAGAAGCAAAGCAAGAAATGGGCGGGAATTCTTACATAGAAAGATATATTTGCAATAAGATGAAAAATACAGCCCGTTGTCACCAAAATGTACATTTCTTTATAGTTCGCTTGTGGGGTTGATCTATCACGAGTTAGATTCGTTTGATTATGTCCATACAAGGGTTATCTATCGACGCTAGTTTATATTTTTTTATTTATAAAAAAAAGCATACATTTCTTATCCCACTATGTTGATGGTACATATATACACTACATATTTCATAAAGTTAGGAAAGAAAATTGAAGAGTAACACATACACAAGAATGGATAGTTGAAAGCTTTTTTGACATTACAAAGACATGGAAAGAGTAGGGGGGATTTGGTGTCAATTAAAGGAATTGAACATTCACATTTTAGCAAAAAAACAGTGATATAGGGGTGAAAATAGGGAGAAATTCTTTTTTTTTTCTTTCATAAGAATGTGGAACCATAAGCAGTGAAACATTTATATTGACAGATTGATCATTGTTTGGGAAAAAATATTCAAATTGTGGAATATTGTGGATAAGGGAAAGGACACAGTGCCACGTGTATGATTTAAGACAGAACAATGTTGATTTTTTAGTTTTTTTTTGGGAGAGAAAAGAAATGTGTGGAGGAATAATTGTCCTACTCTTATACTGTATGTTTTTCAAAAGACTAAATTCATTATGAGACCGGAGAATTTTTCAACGGGATAGGTTGAGTTGAGAGTTGAGAGGGACTAAAAAGACGTGTTTTCTCATTTCAAATCTTATTATTGAAAAAATCATGGATCTTTTTAGATGTCCGTTTGTGTTTATGTTTTATGGGCCTTGGCTGTGGTGGGCAAGGCTTAGTGGTAGTTGGAACACAACCACTGAAACCAACCATGGTGTTCAGTTACCAGTTGGGGAGTTGGGAAACATAACAATGAATGTTGAGATGCAAACCCAAAAATGTGTAAATTGTGTGCATACACAATTATTATAGTACTCAATTATGCATGTATTTCTGTACTTTCAAGTAGCGGACCAATTCGGTGTGAACAAGATTGATGAAGACTGTCACGAAAACAATCAAATAAACCCATCTCAATGATCGGAGCGTTTACAATTCAGTAGCACGTTTTACAAACCGCAAGTGTTAGTTCTCTGGTTGGAATACCTAGTTGCAATGTATAACAAAAAATACCAACTCATTTTAATAGACAATTGTCGTCGATGGTTAGATGTATAATGACGCTTACAATGACTTCTTTTCTTTCTGAAAAATGATTTTAAATATGGAAAATTGCAACTTTCAATAACTTTCTAATACCAATTTCTTAAGGAATCCTCAACATGAAAAAAAAGGAAAAGAATACGACCAAAGAGTAAAAGCCCATGTTTAAGAAAACTCACAAAAAGCCCAGCCCATTCATTTATCTTTCTGCACTGCTCTGAATTGCAAGAATAATCAAGGATACGGAATTGTTTTTGTAGGGGACAAAATAATACCAGTCATCATAATTCATTGACATAAAAGTACTGATTAAGCCAAAGTTGTTACATGCTGAAACATAAAAATAAGAACAAGAAAAATGCATCCTGACAGGATTGTTGGCGGCTGACCGGACGCGGACTCTGGCTGCAGGTTTTGTTCTTGTAGTTGTTGTCCGCCTCTTCACAAGCATCAAGCCATTCGGAGTAGATGTCGATCGGCTCGGTTAGGAAAGTGGTTCCAGTTGTGTAGCTGACAAGGCAGATGCTGCAAGATAGATGACCGACTCTATACTTCTTGTCAATGGAGCACCCAACGACGGAGACAGAAGAGGCAAGGGAATTGGCTTGGCATTGGCATTGGCTTCTTGGTTGCCAGCTTTGCCCTTGATTTTCTTCTTGCCACGATGGAATTGATTCTTTCGAGTAGAGATGATCGACAGATTTTAGTTTGCAAGAAATAGTTTCTACTTAATTTCTAGGCTAGTGATTACATATGATGATTTGTTCCACCAACTTGGTTGCTCTCTTTAGGTTTCCTGGTATGAGTCGGAATAAGTAAAAAACCTAGTTAGTAGCTGTGGATTTGTAAATACGCGTTCTTTTACTCTCTTTCTTCGTGTTCCCAAGCAAATCCTAACAAGAAGTTGATTCCATTTCCAAAAGAAAAAAATATAATTTTTTCCAAGAAACAGAAAAAAAAGACTTCATCTTCCACTGAAGCAAAACCAGCGCTAAACTCCCTCTTTACCATATTCTCCACTGGCCCAATCGAGTTACCACAAGGCCCAAGCTCCTAAGAGCCCAAAGCCCATCCTCCACGATATAACTCACATCAAAGTGGAAAACCAAGCAAATGTGGATTCAGTTCTAAACAATCATGCAAATGCTTATCGGATAAAAAAACAATCATGCAAATTATAACTTTAACATTAAAATATCTTGCTAATTTCATGTCTGTACCAAGAAGTGTAAATGCACAGAAGGAAACAGCTTCTCGTGGTATTAATTGGAAAGGGTTGTTTGGTGGGTTTTACCTTACAGGCTCTTTCCTCTTTCTAAAAAGCAACATATATAACACAACAATTCAGACGTTGGATTAGGTATCAACTGGGCATGGCCCGCAGATTCCGAGAAATTAGCAAGCGAAACGCGAAGGAGCTGTCGGAGTCTGCTTTTTACCACAATGAACAGAATAAGCCCTCGCTGTACAACCAAAAAATCACTAATAGTAATCTGGATTACCACTTTACTGCTGTATCTGAGTGAACAGTCATGCAGTCCCAACGACACGAACATAGAATGGAGGTCCGCGGCAGAATATCGACTCATCTTCCTTATCAGTTCTTGCACGAGTTCTAAGGACGTCGTTAGGATCTTCGATTACAGCAGCGGCTACCAAGGTGTACTCTCCAGGTACAAGAAAATACAAGGAGAATGAATGCTTAGATTCTTGAAGTGGGGGAGCTTCCACTATGATCCCGTTAAGAACACCTACCAAAAAAAGTCAAGCATACCGTTGTCAGTCAAATTTTCTTGCAAATCAAACAGTGGTATGAGGTACTGGTTATGCTAATTTGTAAATCAAAATCAGAATAAAAAAAACGAAATCTTCATTAAGGCAGAAAATTTACCAGACCACAAGACAGTTGCCTTCGTCCCTTCAACACAATTCTCTCCGGCGACATCCCTGCATGTAATACTAAGACTCATCCTGATCATTTCCTTGGTGTTGTTGCGAACAAGGACTTCCATGGGAGTCATGTCATGCGCGAACACCAAACCTTCGGAACTTGATTTTTTGGTTTCTTGTGGGTCTTTTCTAAGGAGCCTGAAGCCAAATGTCAAAGGATCCGGAAGTAGTACATCCATAACAGATGTTTGTAAAGCTGACTGTATGGCTTCCTTGATATTCAGTTCCCCAGAGCTGTTCCTTCCGGACCGCCACCTGACCTTTATTTTGGAAATGAGTTTCTTAATGGAAGCGTTTATTTCAGCCTTGACATTTTTTTCAGAGAAGTTTGAGTTTCTGCCCCCATTAGCCCCATCAGACTGAAAATCTTTCATGAAAAATGATCCGTCAAGAACCGGTAACTTGAAATGCTCCAATGGTATTAGGACCCTAGAAGTATAATCCCTATCAATTCTTGTTTTTGGATAACCATATTCAGCACCATTACGGTCATCTGAAATCTTATCCTCGTTGCCATCCAGCTGGAAAGAAACACTTATTTCAAACACCACATCAGTTGGGTTAGATAGCTCCAATTCCAGAAAACGAATCCCCCAACTTCCTCTTAGAGGATCAATCTTTACCAACCCATCCATCTCACATTCAGAACCAACAGCTCCTTCACTGGGGATATTCCCCGTATTTACAGATGTTGGAAGATTTTCACCAACATGAGCTGGAATTTCCATCGAAAGTAAACGAGCTTTCACAAAAGACAAACCTGGCAAAACACACATGTGCAAGGGAACAACCAGGCGTCTACCAGGAGGAATAGTTGATCCTGTAATTGGTCCTGACAAATAAATGAAGTTGGGTAAGATATGGAGACAGGCTAAAAAATCAATGTTTAAACAATTAAGAGCAGAGCAACTTAATATAATGTGAAAATAAGTCAGTACTCACAGAGCTTTAAATCAAGAAAGGAATAGGTCTAAAAAGTAGATCACAGTGACATTCACCACACAAAAAAGCGGGAAATAGTTCTGATTTACATCCAGTATTCAACTGCGGGCATAGACAAGCTACAAGGAGCTTAGAACCAAACTGATTATTATAATCCATTTACATGAAAACTCTATATATAGCTATTTAGAAATATGATCAAAAAAAGGGACCAACAAACTAATTAGACCATACGCCATATGTTTGAAGAGTTACACACAAAAGAACAGCAGTAATGAGATTTAGAACTTCAAAAACTTTCAGGCAACGGAACTTTTGCAACCTTAAATTTATTTATATCCCTACTCTTAGAAGGGAGTTACTGATTCTCAAATTACAGCAATAAAAGACATCACTTCAATGAGAAAAGAGAGGAAGAAACCTTAAATTTTAGCGTGTAATGTTTGTGACAATACCTGCATAATGAATCAACAATGTGGGACCACTGCCATCCTTCATCTGTCTTCCCATGCTTCCAGAAAAACCCTTACCGGCAGCTATATCAATGTCTAATGAGCTAAGCTGCCATGCTTTCAAGGTTACAGGGAGGATCACTTCTGCACCAGGCTTTAAAGGAAGTGCAGACTTTAAAGTTTCATTGGGTATTGAGACTATAGAATCTTGATTTTTTCCAGACAGCGAGATATGTGCTTGTTCAATGGGCACTGTGCCTGCATTAGCTAGACTAATCCAGGCATCACGTATTTCACCTTCATATAAGACTATTGAACCACCACCTCCTACAACATGTGAAACTAACAATGGAAGTGGTGTCACTACAGAAATATTTGGAACAGACACATTTCTCAACCTTGGGGATCCACAGCATCTGAATGGGTCAGAAAGCACAAGCCCTTGTGCAGCACCAAGAAGTAGATTGTCAACATCCCTGAAAAGATGCTCGGTAATAACACCAAAACAATGCACAGTACACCCAGGAATTTTCACTGACCCAACAGAAGTTGGGATTCCAGATAGGGTAATCACTTTTGACGAATTAGTTGGAAGATCTACACTCATAGGAAACGCATCAAAGTTCCCTGAATGTGCGGATAGGTATATACTATCAACCCTTAGATCAAAGCCGCATGGGTTTGCCAACTCCACCAAAACCTGGACTGGTTCTCCAGCAACCCAAACAAGCTCCTGCTTGCTGCTATCACTTGGCTCCCCTTTGCTGAATGGTGTATAGATAAAAGGCCCTGAAGGAGCAGATCCAGCCCACCAATCTTCCCTTCCCGGATTACGCTTCACAATGTCCATTCGGGAGGGATGAAGAGGAAACGAAAACAATCTAGAAGAAAACAAACAGGTTAATGAGAAACAGAAATCAAATTGGAAGAAACGGAGGACTGCAGAAACATGATGAGAACTAAAAAATGTATCTGTGTGAAAGGATGGATCTATGCACATTCTTTCACCACCCAAAAAGCAGATAATATCCATTAACTAGAAGGCCAGGTGAGCACAGTTACCTTATAAAAGGTAATGCAGGATCAACACAGCGGGTCCCTAATGGCAATCTATCAGATGAACTAGCCAGTGCACTGGCAAGGCCATTTTGTCCAGCAGGTGTTATAAGAGGATAATATGATCTTAATAGCCGGGCAGCAGCACTCCATGCCGCAAGCGGGTCTCCTGCACGGATAGCCGATAGCAGTATCTCCCTTAGCACAACCATCTGCAGCGTACTCCACTGGGACTCGAATAAAGAGACCATTGATTGGTGATGCATTTTCCCACCATCAGCAATGCTTGATCCAATGCCCTTTATAAAAGAAAAATTGAACAAATCAAAATGTCAAGCTAGGCTCACTCCTCAAATCTAATGCATGGAAGCGTTGAGGACTTGTAACCTTCAACACTTGCAGCATTCTGTAAATCTACTGCAAGACTGTAGCAAGACTCCTATAGAAATATTTGCATACTCACAACAGTATGAGAATCATTGGATAAGGATGCTCTGCTCTGAACACGATAAGCTTTGGTGGTCATTGCGAGAACCTGCAGGGAACTCACAGCAGCCAACCTACTGTCCTGCTGCAGATACAACTGTGCCACCTGCCTTGAGAAAAAAGCAGCTTTCCTATGGTAACCAAGAGTCCCAAATAAACGAGCGATTTCAACATATAATACAAGTCTATCACTTGCATCAATTAAAGATTTTGCACCATCTGCAGCACTGGTCAACAAGTCCACAACATCTTTAGCTAGCTCTCTCCTGCAAAAACAAGGACCAGTCAAAATAGTTATTTGACCATTATTTTAAATCCTTCTAAGTAAAATATAGTATATGTTTATTAAACCATAAGAAGCGCTTAAGAGAGATATTTACCTGCAAAGAAATCTTGCCAGTTTCAATGTAGCTTCAAGTTCAAAGCTCAAAGGGGAAACCCTGAATATGAAATATTTGAGAACTTTACAGTCAAAATCAACCACATGAAAAAGAAATAGAACTGTAAAATTCACTTAAATGCAATGCATACAAAAACTTTGGAGATAGAAAAATCACCTCTGTGCAGCCTCGTGTATAAATGACTTTTTGTAATGCAATATCACACCATTGTATCGATACTTAACCTCTTCTTCTAAAACCGTATCCCGGTGGCCAATTCGATCTATCTAATAACAAGTAGAAAAAAGAGAGTAAAAAAGCAAACACAATAAATTGTACAAATCATACCCTCTTGATCAACAAAATCCCACACCCACTCACCACAACCAGTTTTGCGTTAAATAATTAAAACTAGTATTGCATTACATACCAATAAAGCACAAACACTACCCTCCAATGCTCCTGCGTACCAAAAGAAATCGCCAGTCAATCTTGCTAACTCTAGTGCAGTACAATAGTGCGCGTTTGCATCAACCGGGGATCCAGCCAACAAGCAATAATCCCCAATTGTTTTCTGGGCGCGGCCAAGCCTTCGTTTCTTTGCCTTAATTACCTACATTTTAATCAAATATTATTCATCTTGCATATGATGCAAAGTCACAGGCAATTAAAAAGAAGGCAAACACTTATTTCTTTAGGACACCTAAGTATATAAAAGACCTCCTCTGAACTAAGACTCGCTTGCGAATCCAATGGTGTTTTCAGTATAGTCCCAGCAGATTCTGCTTGCAATACCCACTTCTCAAACTCCATCAACAGCCCTGCGGCAATGTCTTGCATCATTGTTTGCAAATGAATCTCTTGCGTTCCCCGATCTGCAGGTGGAAAAAATTGCAGCGTGCCCCCACTTTTACCCCAGTCCAGCTAAACAACAGTGAAGAAAAACAAGCAAAACATCAATTATTTCAGTATCAAAATGACAAGTCTGTTACAACAACCCAATTGTGAAGTCAAGCAAGCATGAAACCTGAGAATCGTCAGGGCAGAAAGCGAAGCAACGTTGAACAAGTGATGAAGAGTAACTTCTGCAAGCGAAGTTGAATTGGTCCAACACGGAGTCGAGATCGGGGGAGGTGGGGCAGTGGCAGACGCCGATGACCGCGAGGATTTTGCGGTTGGATTGGAAATCCTCCCATGGTGAAGGAGGAGCGCCGCCGAGGATGAATTTGAAGCGGAGAGATCCAGTGTCCCAAGGCTGGTTAGTGAAGGGTGATTTCTGGTGTTCAGTGTAGAAGGAACTGATTGCCGAGAGAGGAATGGTGTGGTGCTTCAGAAACATGGAGAAGTAGTCGCGGAGGAGCGAGTGAGAAAATGTCCCTACTGGTAGGACGGCGATGCGGATCATGGAGGAGGTTTCGATGCTGACATCTGGCTCCATTTTGGAGATCCGACGGCAGAGATGGAGAAAGTGTAGGAGGTTAGAGTGAGCAGTGGACTATCGGATTGGAAAAGAATGGTTAGATAGCGAGGGAAAGATAGTGATGACGAAGATGCATTTGATGGGTTTTTTGCTGTTACGTAACTGGTGAGAGAGACGAAGGGAGGGAGAGAAGAGAGGCTGAGTTTGGTTATGGATGAGTGTGGATTTCAGTGGGAATAAGTGTATCCCTGATGTGGTTAACTATCATCGCTCTGATGGAAGCAGTGGAAGTGCCACGACGTCGTTTATTTTGGTTCTTGAATTCGTCTTCCTCAAAAAGACGCTAAAAATCTGAATAAGATGCGTCCTTTTCATTAGTACGTGCCTTGTTGAAATTTTTAGTTTCCGTCTTTTACGTCTTTTTAAAAAGGACGCGTCATTTTCATTAAGCGCGTCTTATTGAAATTTATATTGTTTTTTACGTCTTCTCAAAAGGACGCCAGAAAAATCAGAATAAGAGGCGTCCTTTTAATTAGGACGTGTCAATTTGAAAATTTTGCTAACGTCCTTTTGAGAAAGACGAGAAGTGTTGTTTGGTTATTGATGCGTGTCGATTTCATTAGGGATAAGTGTATCCCTGAGCTGGTTAACTAACATCACTGATCAAAACACTGCCTCGACGATTCCTCAAACATGCTAGGCGAGTTGCTTCTTAATCCTTTCCCTCCCAAAATCTCCATCTCCAATTTCATATTCAAAGGTTTCTCACTTCTCTCAATCCGCAAAACCTAATTTCCAACCCGCCAAACAAAATCTCACTGACATTTGGAGACCGACATGTTTAACGGCTCAACTGCCTCCACCTCCGCCTCCTCCTCCTCCACTTCTCCTCCTCAACTGGCTCAACTTCTGGAGAACCTCTCTTCTTCCTCTAAAGTGATCTCCGGAAATTCCCTCGCTCTTGTCATTTTACTTTCCAATAATTGTTTATCAGCGCATCAAGCTCCCCGTTTTTTATCATTTTATCTTTAGGCTGCTGGCACCAGCAAACCAAAGTTTAACGTCACTTTTGAGTTTTGAGTGATGGAAACTATTTTGTTTTGTTTTGGATAGGCAATCGGAAGCGGAGATGAAAGCGCTGTCAAAGAGCTCGTGAACTTCCTTAACTCAATCACCGATGACGCCGTGTGTTGGCCTCAAAACGACGTCTCAAACAACAATGCCTTCGAAGCTCTCTCTCAGATTCATCGGTTCTTGCTTTCTCATTCCCTAGAGCAGGTACATTTCTGTTTCTACTTTGTTATTTTTGTATATATCCGTTATTTTTTCTAAAAGATGATTGTTTACTCTTCCAGGCAACTATTGACGTGCTATCATTTGAGTTGCTGAAGCCAGTTGCGAGGATGTCTGGCTTATCATATAAGTTCTTGGAGATTGCTAATGGTATTATTGATCATTTTATAGCGACCTGCACTCCTAGGGATATGCTTTCAATTCTCTGTGAGGTTTGAGTTGTTGATTATGCAGCTAGATTCTCTTATGAATATTCATTTTGTTTTAGTTCATTTTTTATGCCATTCATCTTTAGGTTGTAATTGGATCAGGCATTAGATGGACCTAAAACAACAATTAATCCATCTGGTTACATTGCTCCTCTTCTGAATGGGATTGCTAATGGTAATGCATGATATTATTATGTTCTGCTATGGTCAAGCATGACCCTGATTTGAGTTTTTCCTCTCTACTGAGGAATGGCAGATACTTCTATGATCTTACTACCAACATTCTTATTTTTTTTTTCCCAGTGCTTCCTTCTATTCAGAGGCGTCATTTTGAGCATCTAAAGGAAACAGTACAAATTATCCTAAAGGTTTTGAAGGACGTGTGTACATCAGAGTTGGGTGATGATGCTGACGAATGTGTACAGTTGTTTGGCAGAGCCTTAGATATTGCTGATTATATTCATGCAGTTTGTTTAAGAATGGTATGCCACCTACATGATATACTTCTTATTATTTTGCCCTTTTTATTGTGGATATTATTAATTGGATTCTCTTTTGGGAATAACAGGAGGGCAGCATAAATGAAAAACTCCGTGCTCTACTTGGTTTATATGTTCTACAAATCATGGTTGGCCAACTAGCTTTGCCTTGAGTATTTATGTAGAGATCATTTTCTCTAATCTGTGGTGCACTTCATTGTTTTGCAGTACTATATCAACTTCATTCCCTTTGGTTAATTCACATTTAAGCTAGCGCTGCTATTTTTTTGTCTGCTGCATGGATCTGTTCTGTCTTTACTGTCATTACATCTCATTTCATAAACATGGTAGTTTGCACAAATTCCCTAAGCATTCTCTAATGTGCAGGGTCTCCTTTCAGTGAGCATAGGGCATCATATTTCAAGGGGTCTTGACCTGGTATCAAGGCTGTCTTGCTTCTTGTCGTATAGTGGTTTATCATACCTTGGCTTAATAACAGGATCTGATATCGATAACATAACTACCATTATTGAAAGAGGTCCTCTAAATTACAGTTTTTACATACTTGACTTGAATTTTTTAATTTCTACACTCCACTTCACACCTCCAAAATGCACAGGAGAGGAAGATGGTTTTAAGGATTGTTTTTCCTTCAACAAACTTGGTGCAGCCATTTCAGGCTTGTATTCTCAACATTATGTAGTCTCTTACTGTTGTTTCCATCATCTTTCATGAGGAGGTTCCTTGAGTTGTGTTTTCCTTTCAAATACTTTGAACTGTCCATCATTATCCGTGCAGTGATCTGGGGTCATCTCTCTAATAAGGTAGCAATGGCTGCTGGGGAGGACATGTCTTCTCTGAAGAATGAACTGCAAAGTAACCATACTACTAAGTGGCAAGCAATAGGCATGTTAAAACATATATTCTCATCTGCTGTCCTGTAATGGCAACTAAAGGAACATGCCATTGACTTTGTGCTTTGCATCACTAGTGGAGATACTGCAAGACTTTCTAATGATGAACATGGGGACTACTCTTCATATATGCCTGGTCTCTGTACTGCTCTGCAGGTGGTCTTCTATCAGTCTTGAGATTATACATCCATTGTTTATCAAATATCTAACTGTCATAGAACATGCCAGGGTATTATAATGGTCATCATCTACTCGCCATCCACTGTGCTAAGGAAGAACGCCTTTGGAGCACTAAGGAGGGTAAGGGTTCTGGACTTCAATAGGCAAAACTACCAAGCAGTTCTGTGCTTTCTGTTCATCGTGCGATCCTTTTTTTTATGAGAATCGAATATTTGTTTCACAATTCCTTCTCCTACTCTTACATTGGTTGCCGTGAGCGTTTGGAAGAATCTGTTCATTTATGGTGACTTCCTAAGTCGCTTACTATATAAATATATTAGGAATTGTGATGTTGGTTTGCCAAATGAAACCAGGTACTTGCTGATAGTCCAAGTTCCCAGAAGCTTGATCTTTTCCAGGCTCTGATTGCGAATAGTGATTCCTCTTCCATGGTAATCTTGTTTATCTGATTAGTAATTTCCAACTTTGTTCAAAAAATAAATGCACTATGTCAACATCTTGAGTATTTTGTTGTCTGCATAGATTGCAATTCTTCTAGATTTGTTTAGAGGGGAATTGTACTCTGAAAATTGCAAAAGAACATCAAAGGAGAAAAGTGAGGCCCTGCAAGCTGACAATCAAGACTGGCCAACTTCATCACTGTGGACAGCTGGTGTCCTTGAGTTGGTGGATCTAGTTTTGAAGCCTCCCAAGGGAGGACCTCCATTACTTCCTGAAGCTAGTGATGCGGTATTCTTGCTTCAATTTGCTTGAAATTCAAACATTTTGCGTTCTTTTCTCTTGCCAAGTTTTAGTGTGCAAATGGCTATTATTTTGCAGTACAGCTAGCTAATCTAGTACATTTATTGGGTAAAAGTTTTCAATTTTTATATCTTCATATTCCACAGGTACTTGCTTCCCTCAACCTTTACAGATTTGTAATTATAACGGAATCTGCAGGTAAACAAAGCCTTTGAATATAAGTCACTGCTGTATGTTCTCTTTTCTTTCCTTCTTTTCTTTGGGTAAACAAAGCATTTGTATTGATTTCTTTGATTCAATCTGATCATGTTCCTTTTGACTAGAGTTTCACTTGCATGTGAGTTGTCCAAAATGACGTATATTAAAATTCATCCTGAACTTAGATTTCTTATTTTCACCTCAACTTTAACTTTTAGAAATTAGAATTCTCTCCATAACTCCGGATTTGAAAAGCCCGAAATCATCTCCAATTCTTACCATCTTGTCTGTTGCAACAGAAGAGAGCAACTACACGGGAGTGCTTTCCAACGACAGCTCACGGAGAGCATACAATGAATGGTTTCTACCTCTTCGAATACTTGTTGCTGGGATGAAGTCAGAGAGTAATCCCGATCCTGATGTGATCGATGCTGTGTGCGCTCTTAGTCTAGTTGAATTGGTCTTGCACCGGTGTATTGACCTTGTTGAACAAAGGAGCGTCCAAGTAAAGTGCCACCTGCTTGTTTGATCGGTCACACTTCAACCAAACTATGAAAAATCGTCCCATGAGTGCAGCAACAAGTCCCCGCCTTCCCATGTCATGTGTTTCTGCAGTTCCACTGTTAGCATAAGATGAGAGAGCTCATAAAGATGACCATACACATTCGTTTCACTTTTTTTCCTTTCTTGGAACTCAATGTCATTCGTTAGGTAGCTACTTAAAACTTTGACTTCTCTCTGAGTATAATTTGTGCATAAATGAGTATGGTCTGCTCGAAAAGAAAAGGATACATAACCAGAACTTGTAGCAAGCAACCTCTATTCACATCAATATCCTATCAAGACATCTGTTACACATTCTACCACACTATATATTATTTCGCATCAATATCCTCTAAGATTAGCAACAAGGTTGATCATCAACTGGACACGGTATAATTGCCATGCTAGCATCCAAAACATTTGAAGGTTTTTCACTGTTAAACTTTCTTATGAATTAAAAGATACAACATGCAGAGCTACAGTTCCGATGGATCAAAACTGAACATAGTCCCGAGAAGCGAAAGAATTGTGCAACTACAAAGAATGACACAATTATTTCTACATAATTGGAGCAAGTAATGGGGTATTACCCACAAAGAATTCTGGACTGATGTAGAAATGTAAGAACCTGTGGCACAACAATAACGTCTACAGACTTGGCGGCCATGGTCAGTTATAGCCTCCAAACCAACTTCTTGATTGGCTAAGTTCTTCCGGTTTCAGGCTGCGAGTGTTAGTTACAGAGTAACTCGTCATTTCAAACAGCACAACATTCCCCAATGTGGAATAGGTGCTGACATCAGGCAGCTCCATGGCCATGTGCAAGGTAAGTTATGCATCACTCCATACTACGGAAATTTATATGAAATAAGGTTCACTAGTAGCCACTTCAGCACAACCTTTACATGCTTGATGACCGACACAATCAAATACTTTCCTCATCTCATTTCATATAAATTTCCCATACCAGTGTCCTCCTCAGATGGCATCATGTTTAGATCCGGTAGCACATTCAGATCTGGTAGAAGGAAAAATCTATCATGGCTTGAACTAGCATTATCTGTTTCGCAAGAATCTGATTGTGGATGGTTATCACATTTGGCATGTATCGGTGGTGTTGAAGGAATACCATTGGATGACGAGACTCCTCCATGATGGGCTTGGCAGAAAGTTGCTTTTCCTGGTCCACTAGAAGCTAAACCCAAGTTCTTTGTAGACTGCACATTTAAATCGCGCTGCAAAACATAATTTTTTTTGTTCAAGATTGTTTAAAAAATGCATGACCTAGGGAAAACTAAGAATTCAACAAGAGAACAGTCCATACCTTAATTCTTTTCAAGTTCTGGTTTCTGGCTCTATGTTCCTTACATGATGCATGTAAAGTTGCAATCTCCTGTAGCATGAACATGAGACTTAACACCAGAAAATGTGAACTAAAATGGAAAAAAAGTACAATATTCTCAGCAATTACAAATACCTACCTTTTTGAGCTGCAACTTCTCCTTTATCAGATGACCTTCCTCCTCTTTAAGTTCAGAAAATGTCTGCAAAACGGCAACAATTTGCAGATCGATGTGTTATAGCTCAACACAGGTACTTGAACGTTCACTTTTCGTGGCATAAGCAGACAGAAAGAAAGATGGGTAGTTCGTGCTCTTTTGGAATATCAGAATGTGCCATATAGCTAGAGGCAGAACTACCCAGCTAACAGAGAGTGGCTTGAAAATTTGCATGGACATAATCATTACCTTCTTTTTTCTTGATCTTTTTGTAGATGTGCTAGCAGTTTCAGCGGTAGCAGTACCCTGGAAAAACCATGACAATAGAACCAGTCATATATATCACCAGGCAACATTTCCATCAAAAAGTAAGAGAAATAACAATTGAAGTAAGAAACTTCTATATAAGAATGCCCCTAATGGGAAAGGGAAAAGCATCCTCAACCAATACAGACACCACGTGGCACCAAGCAATCAAACACAGCTTGATTCAAAGTTTGGAGCTTGGGACCCATCAAAGGAAAGAAGAGAAAAAAAGGGAAGTTGGATAGATCGATGATAGGCACTACCCAACAATACATCCTATCTTACCACAATCCCAAATACGAGACAAGGATGCATGTGGCAAATGACGCACACCTCTTAAAATTATAATACACGCACACCCACCACATCAAACATTAATGTATTTCTATATATTTCTTCAAATAAAAATATTAAAAAAAAACCACCAATAATAAATTACCATAACTCCCTCACACTTCCTCCCCCTCCAATTAAACACACGCACCCCATAATTAACATTCCTCCATGTAAATCGGCACCGGGCGGATCTCGGCAACCGGACCGCTGTCAATCCGGTGGAGGATCCACCCATCCATGACCATTCTGAAGCTATAAAGATGTAACCTAAACAACCAGTAATTTCAACCCACGTCATCATAAGCCGCGTGATAGCACATGACCCTTATTTTTTTTCTCCCCACTCCTCTTTTTCCTCTCTCATGTGACACATCACATGACCAATCTGACATGGCCGGCAAGCGTTGGAGTAGGAAGCTTCTTTAACCAACACCACCACCCCCCCCCCCCCCCCAACCCAACACAGTAAGTTCGTGTGATCGATCACACCGAATACTTTTCTCCACGACCCAAAAAAAAGGCAACCCAACCCAATCTGCTATGCTATATATAAAAAAAAAACAGCCCAATAGATATACAACAAGAAAGCAATCAAGCAAAAATAAGAGTGGCACTAACTGATAAATTATATCCTGACTGAGGAAGAAACAGAAGGAGATAAAGACAAGGAGATGGATTATCATTATGATAGGAGCGCCTGCACCTGATCATTTCTCCATCTTAGGGGCCCACACTAACCACATCACACTTTTCTTTCACAAAAAAGACCCCAAAATATAATCCAACGAAGAGGGATACAAAGCAACCAAAATTTGACTCCAACCGATATGGCTTTTCCCCATTACTTTCTTCATTTTTTTCAAAAAAAAATAAAGAGAGTTATAATTTGGCCAAAAGAGAAATAAAAAAAATAAAAAAAGGAACTTAGCAATAAAGATCGTGTAAATGTGGGAAAGACAAAATTGTCCTCACTGAAAAGGGCCGAGTTAGTAGAATCTTACGAGGGCGATTTGGTCAAATAATTTTATAGGTGAAAACAAGAATGACAGATGACCGGAAAAGAGGCGATAAGAAAACGTGAGACGCTTTCAAGCTGCTGACCTCATGTGAAAACAGTGAAGGTCAAAAAGAACAAAATGACGAAATGGTTAAAACCAGAGGGTATTTCCGTCAAGCCAAAAGATAAATCAACACGCGCTAACAGTTTATTCCGTTATCCAGCGCCGATCGGTGAGATCGAAGCGGTGAGCTGAGGGTAACTGGAAGGTTAAAAAACCGTGCAGAATTGACAGATTTACCCTCCCCGTCAGCTGCTTGCTGACAAAAGGAGAGGTTAGTTTGAAAACAGTAACCGAAAACGAAAGAAATGCTCGTAACCATAGATAGGACATGACACGAGTAAAATTAGACGACAAACAAGGGGTAAATTTGTCAAGGCGTTCAAAAACGACACCGAAGAGACCTCGTGAAAGAAAAAGAGTGTCGTCGACGGACAAAACCGCAGGCACCGGATACACCTCCCACCGGTTACGTAACCGAAATTACACGCACACCCTCCGGTATTACAGACGAAGAGATCAGCTCACTCACGCCATAGACACACAGAGGGAAGGAGACGGAGAGGCAGAGGAGAAAGAGTGAGAGGTAAAAACCTTGGATCTAACGCCGGACGGGGAGCGGTTGCCATCGTGGTGGCTGGTTTCTTCATCGGCGGTGCCGGAAGGGGAGGCGGCGCCACCACCGCCGCTCCAAGACAAGGGAGTGGTGGGACTGCATCTGGTTGAAGAATCACTACCTTTCCTGAACGAAACGGCATCGCATCTCATGGAAGAACCGCCGCCGCCGCCAGTAGCAGAAGCGGTAGCAGGTCTGGACCTAGGGAGGCGCAATCCCCATCTGAGAGGAATAACAGCGGAAGGACGCTTGGCTTGCACTTGCTTGAGACGGAGGAGGAACTCGGCGACCACGCCGTCGTCTGTCATGGCGACACGCACCCACTCATCCTTCGTCATCACCATCATCGCCGCCGACGCCGCAAACAGAGATGAGCGAGAAGAAACGCCAGAGATGGGAGAGAGAGAAGGAGGAGGAGGAGGAGGAGGATGTGAGAGGTTCTGGTGGTGGTGGCTGAGAGGAATGAGAGAAAAATGGGATTTATTAGATGAGAGAAAAGGAAAGAAGAAGAAGTGTATGAGAAAGGGAGGTGTGGGTGCTTATATATGACGGGTTGTTTATTGAATGAGGAGAGTGTGTTATATACTTATATGTGTGGTACGAGTGGGGGAGTAGATTCCAGTTATTCCGTTTTCTTTTTTTTCTTCTATTTTTTTCCTTGTTAATCAATTTCTAAATTAATTAATAATTGTAATTATGCATGATTCTTTACACTTTGTTATTTTGCTGGTTTCTCTTCTTCTTCTTTTTCGTGGATGGTTTACGGGGATATGTAAATATGCGTGTGACCTTTTTATTTTATTTTCTTTTCTTTAGATACAGTATTTCAGATGTGGGTCCACGCCCGTGACATGTGGCAGTGCCACCCACCTACTTTTTTTATTTGTTTCGGTACAAACTCTGATAAATTACAGTGACCTTTTGTCATCCTTTTCCGCAAAAAAATCCCTCCGTCAATTTTTAATTGACGCACTTCAATTAAAAAATTGACGGAGGAAATACTAATCAGTTAAAATAAACTTTTATTTTTCTATAAAATAATAATACATAAATGATCATTTCTTAATTGCTAATCGTTAGTTTGAGAATATATATAAATTTTATTTCTTTTATTTTCCTTAATTTATTTAAATAAAGTCCATCTATCTTTTTTGGAAAGAGTTCTTTTTTATTGGTCGTGCCTCACCTTTTACTTAACATTTTTTTTAAAATTCGGGTGATATCATAAACAGATTTATGGTATAAAAATATCACTATGATAATGCAAGTTGGGAAATTTAAAAACAAAGATCTAGCTAATAGCATATAGTTTGTTGGTTTTTTCTGACAATAAAAGTAAGAATTTGGACTCACATTCGAATCTTACATCCTCCTTTATCGAGAAAAGTATCATTTAATTATAAATTGATAATCAATATTGGTTTATATTTTAAGTGAGAACTGATTTTTTTAAGGCTTAATTTGAGTGTGAAAAATTATCAAAGAAAATACTTGAAGAGTTAGCTATTTAACGGTCCATCGTGTTTAAATGCTGGCTGGGTTTTCTGACCGAAACCCATTCTAATATTTCTCTGTGTTGGGCCTAAAACTTTCTTTTGTATAGGGTTCACCAAATGGACAAGAGGGAACCATGACTTGTGTGAGAAGTGTTGACTTGGGATCCTCAAGTTTTTTTTTTTTTTAAAATAATTCTAAACTATCGATATTTTTAAACTCACTAAATTAAAATTAATTATATTTATACGGAGTTAGTTTATAAAGGAATACGATGCTTTCTAGGGGTGAAGACGGATTCTAGAATCCGATTGATCTGATCCAAACTAACACTTATGATCCGACCTAAATTGTGTCGGACGAAACTTCAAATAAAGGATAGAAGATGCAATAAATTTTAAAATTCAAAATATCCGAATAAATTCGGAATTGTTAGTTTTATTCCTTAGTTTTACTTCCATTTTTTTCCCTTTTTCTTGCTATTTACTCTGCTTATTAGGTTGTAATAATGTTTTAATTCCTACTTAGGTTGCATAAAGTAGAGAGCAACAGGATTAAAAAAGAGACAAAATTAATAAAATTTGTCTTTTTAAAAAAAAAAATCTAATTTATTCGAAAAATCAACCTATCTGATCCAATCCGAAATAATATCGGATTGCAGTTGAATTAGGGTCATGTTAACTTTAAAAAATTTGATCCGAACTTATCGGAATTTGTGTGTGTGCGTTAGGATCGCTTTCAAAGGAGAAAAAAAGATGTTAATTTAGGATTTTTTTTGTTGCCAAATCTGTGTAGACTGTAGAGTGGTTTAATGAGTTACTCCCTCCAGTCTCAAAAGAATGTCTTCCTCGCATCCCAATATTCAGTAGGGAACGCATATCGAGGAGGCCGGATGAGGCACTATTTGACCCCAAAAAAATCCGAATTTTTTTGTGAACTTACGTTAATCCTTAACGTACTTCCCAGAAAAAATTAGGGGCAAAATTGTCTCAAATAGTGAGTCTACCGGCCGTTTTAAGATACGTGCCGAAACAGTAAAAGCAAAAGCTAAAACGACATTGTTTTGGGACCGGAGGGAGTAATATTTTTAGCTTAAAATTACGATTATGTACTTGTGAGATACCCGAATAGAGCCATTGTTGTTGTCACTTTTGTCTTTTTGTTTAATTTATTTATTTATTTAGCTTCTTAATTACAGAGAGTATTAATTATAAGGTGTGTCACAATCCGTTATGGTTTTGTTTTAAATAGTAACTCTTATTAATTGTAATAACAATAATTAATTATATAAATACAGTGATTATTTATTTCACTAAATATAAACATAATTTACAAATATTGATAAATAAATAAATAATATATTACCAAAAGAATAACATATTGTTTTTGTTAATATTTGTCGGATGTTCTAAAAACATTAGTAGAAGTCTTTTTCTAAGTTAACGAATTCGTGGTGAAAAAATGGCTCTCTGTTCAAACCCCATACTATAGTCTGACTTTGACTCCCATCATTTTTCTTCTTTTATCCATCTATCTATTCCTTTCTTGTCTAAAAGTCAAAGTATTTTTCGCATAATTTCTTTTATAGGCGAAAATTAAGAATCGAATTTTAATTATCCCAAAAGAAATGAAAATAATTTATACTTTTTCCATTTTCCATCCAACCGAATAATGAGTGAAAGAAGAAAATATTTTTGGTTAAAATCTATTGGGAGATGCAATATTAGAAGACCAGGAAAATTCCAAGCAACATTTTATATCATTTGTCACAATTCACAACATATTCCACACAGCGTGCTTTATCAGTTCACCATTTTAATTTTTAGGAACCCTTTTACTTAATTAGTGGATGGTGGATGCCTTTTCAATCATTATTTATTATTTATTTCATCGTATTTGAATTTTAAACTTTTATAATCAATGATAAATGACTTGATTATTTTTAATTCAGATTTTAAGTTTGAGTCTAAAATTAAAAAAATTATACCGAGTTTAGTTTTTTTTGTGGGAAGGACAAAAAAGTAGAGGTATACAAATAACCGCCATAACCGACCTGACCCATATAACCGACCTGACCCAACCCGTCAAAATAGAATAACCGTCATAACCGCGGGTAATGGTTATATAACCGACCCATTATAGTTGGGTTGGGTCAGATAGTGGGTCGAAATTTTTAAATAACCGTATAACCGACCCGACCCAACCTATTGACCCTAGGTATATATACACATTACACATCCAATTAATCCAACCCTAAATCTAATAATCCATAGCAGCCGCTCCCTCTCGTTTCACTCTCTCTCTCTCACCGCGTCGCTGGTTCGTTGTTCCTCTCTCGCCGGCGTCGCTGGTTCGTTGCTCCTCTCTCGCCGTTGCTCCTCTCTGCCGGCGTCGCTAGTTCGTTGCTCCCTTCATCCCTTCGCTGCTCCCTTCGTCCCTTCGTCCCTTCGCCGGCGTCGGTGCTGGTTCGCTGCTCCCTTCGTCCCTTCGCTGCTCCCTTCGTTTGCTGGTTCGCTGTATTTGATCCGTACATTATATGGGGTGTTCTTAATTTTTAAAAAATTTCAGTTTGATGTATTTGATCTGTTCTTGGTTTGTTTTTACTAGCAAAATACCCTAATTAAACAGGTTTGTAACTAAATGTATCTGCTCTTTTGCAATTTGTTCACTTTTTTCTTTCTTTCTGCTACTAGTTTTGTGCTGGGCCTTGTTCTGATGCAGAAGCATGAATTAAAAGTCGCTAATTTTTTTAATTTTACTCCGTTGATTCGTTTATTTGTGGCTGAAATGGAAATATAAATAGATTGGCAGACCATAACCGCATAACCGCATAACCGCGGTTAACCGCTTATAACCGCTCAAATTATTAACCGGCGGTTATGGGAAAATAACCGACCCAACCCGGCCCACTAAATATTTGGCGGGTTGGTGCTGGTTATGAGCCATAACCGGCCCAACCCGACCCATGTACACCCCTACAAAAAAGGTACGCCCGCTCTGGATTTGGATGTGCTCATTTGTTCAGTTGGAGTTTCAACGTCGAGTTGGGTCCCACCACAATGCCAAAAGTGGAGGTCCAAACTTCCAGAACTCAGGGTTTTCGTGGCCCAAATCTATCTATAATCAAGGCCCGCAAAGCAATTTTTCAAACCAAAACCAGATTATTTATATTATTATATTTTTTGGAATTAATTTGAGTTAACTTTTTTATCTTTTTATTTAGCTCAACAAATAGTTATACATCACAGTTTTTTTTTTCTTTTTTTCTCGGTTTGATTTGGTTCAATTTTCGAACCTTTTCCGATAACTTCAGATTAAATCAACTAGAGATTAAATCACAATGATTACAACCATTATATTATATTCATAGTCGTTTTTTCTCGGACGAGGGACCGAAATTAAGGGGTAATACAGTAATACTGAGTCAGGGTTTTGATTTTTATTTATTTTTTGAGAAAAAAAATTGTTTATGCTATCAAAACTTAATGCCGAGAAACATAAACGAAGACTGTAGAACAAAACAATTGAGGTTGAGGGCTTGCCTATGCTGAAAAAGACGGGAAAAAGAGAACAAGAACGATAACAAAGAAATTCATTTCGGCTATATATATGACTACCAACCCAGCCCAGCAAAAAGCCCACCCTCCAAAATAATATACCAATCTAGCCCACTTACACTAACCTATCCACGCACACAAACCCTATTCTCTTCTCCTCTGTAAATACCCCTACTTCTAATTGCTTTCAAAAACCATCTCAAAACCTAAATTTCAAAACTTTGAAGCCATGTTACGCCGCTCTCTCCGCTCTCTATTCTCCGTAACTCCATCTCGATCTCTGTCCCCCTACTCTATCTTCACCGCTAAATGCTCCACTTCTTCCCCCCCTCGTCTCACTTATCCTCCCTCTTTCACTCACCCCGAAGTCTCGGTGCGGTGGGATCTTGATAACTGCAATGTGCCTTCTGGTCTAAAAGCGTCTAGAGGGTATCAAGCCATCAGAGCCGCCATCGAATCTAGTGGGATCAAAGGGCCTATTCATATCACAGCATTTGGTGATTTGTGCCGGCATGCAAAGACTACTCGAGAGATTCGAGAGGCCCTTCCTTCCACCCCTGCGGTCCTTTTTAGACATATCCCTCACGGTGTGCTCCCTTTTCAGTGTTCTGTTGTACACTTTTGTTATCATTAATGTTGAGTTTTGTTGGCATAGATTAAGAAATTGATTGAGGTGTTAATGTTGATTTAACATCACTGCTCTTCTGGTCTGCATGATCGGTTGCACTTGTCAAGTGGCTGACTGTTTTTGTTATCATCAGAAGTGCATGGTAGAATCCATTTAGCTTTGTCTAGGCTCTGTTATTGTCTCTTATTGTCTCTTCTTTTACTTCTCCGAAAGGACTGGAAATTGATCTTTATTCATGGTAGTTTAACTTTTCAAATTATCTGTCAGATCCTTCAAGAAGGTCTAAACGTGGCAGTGCTGATAGGTTCCTCGTGCAAGACCTTATGTTTAAGCTTGTACACCACCCACCACCTGTCCATCTTTTTCTAGTTATTGATCGATGCTCCGCATTCATTTTATATCGCTTAAGGAAGATGAATTACAACATATTGCTTGCGAACAGAGAATCTGCTCCTGGTCTCTTAAGCAGTGCTGCAACTATCAAGTGGAATTGGGATGCTTTGGTCAGAGGGGAAAACTTAACTGGGAGGTATTTTAACCAGCCCCCTAACAGCTCTTGGTATGGTCATTATGAAGGGCCTCACCCCTTCACAGAATTTGAGAGAGCTTCTTATGTACCTGATGATCAACCCGGTGAAGTACAAACTCATGAGGTCTTTTCTCATGATTCCTTTTGTTATTTCCGTATTAGTATTTTTCAGATCTATTGATAGTCCCCGTGAGTCTATTTGTTTCTTTAGTTTTAACAGTATTTCCTGATCTTTAAAATTTATAATAATTACATATAGTAACAATATATAAATGCCAACATTTGAATTCATAAACTCTTTTCATTTTCTTTCATGGCAATTTCTTTTAACTTTCATGATCTTGCTTGACTCCATGTCCTGTAGTTTCCAATGATAATGATTTTACAAATTATATTTCAGCAGTCGCACCCAGTCATGTGCTAACCCTCCCAGTATATTTGATTTGTCAGGGAAAAGATGGCATACTATTATCAGAAAAGAAGTGGGTGCGAGAATCTCCCTATCTTAGTAGACCATTCAAGTACGAATGGTCATGAGCCCTTTTGTGCTTTCTTGTGGTTTAGATTCTTGTTTCGTCTACTTACGTACTGTTGGAATTTTATACAATGTTCTAAGTATTTGAGATGTAAATACTAATCAGAGAGCTGTTAGTACTTTTTATTACTCATCCACGGGAAGTAGGAAGCTCTGTTAAAGAACATGCTTTATTCTTTCTTATCTTTATACACCGTAGTATAGAACTGGAAGCAGGTTGGCTAGTCTTATTCATGTCACTTTATGTCCAGTTAGCACTTAGCAGATTTCTGTCTGAGAATTTGGAATGTAATTATAAAGCATGGTAGCATCCAAGTGAAAAAGTGTGTAAAGCTGGGTTGGGTTGGGTCTCTTATCTAAAACCTTAAATTTGGCTATTGAAAGTAAATAGTTTCGAGTCATTAGATCTAAGGTATGGCCCCAAATCTGGTTCTTGTGATAAAAAGTGGGAAAGAATGATTAATGAAATACTGGATAGGTTTGTTTGTTTGTTTGTGTTAGTGGGGAACAAAGCAGGCACCTCTTTGCAAATATTACAATTATCTTTTGAGTCAATATGCTTTTGGGACTATATTGTGGAGTGGACCCTTTTTTACACTTAGCCCTTAATTAGGAAGGGGATGAAACTTTTGTTTGTATGAGTGGTGATTAAGTATCTCTCTGTCAGTGGGGTAGTAGTTTTCAGCCATTTGTAGGGTCAGATTGTAACCTTGTTAGGGTTAGTAGCCCTTGATAGTGGAGAATATGGGCCATGTTGAGGTCATTGTAGGTTTTGTCACCATGAGTTATAGATGAGGCTGAAAGGATATGGAGGAGTTAGGTCATGGTGCTTGAGTAAGAAACAGTTGATTCAACTACTACTATGGTGTTTGGTTGGGGAACATGCAGCATCATAGGCAGAGTGATATCCTTGAGTAGTCAGAAAAAAAAGGTACTGCCTTCTTTGGAAAAGAAAAGAAAAAAAGGAAGAGTGATATCTTTGGGTGGTTGCATTCAAAACTTTAACCATTTGGTTGCGATGCCAGCTAAATTGAACTGCTTCTAAATTCTTTACAGTTCTAAATAGAGAGATTGATAAATAGAAAAACTTAAACTTTTTGGTACCGTAAATCTCTTAAACATTTGATAAGAGGAGGCCTATTATCAATTTGTAGTCTAATATATTTGCTGTTCTATAATTCTGCAATGATTTCTACGGAGTTTCTGCTCGTTATTCGTCTGAGAATAGCGAGGAAGTCGAAGATTGCGGTGAAGAAGAGCTAAACGACGAAGAGCAGTAGTGAATAATATCTATCTGCAATTTCTGTAGTAGAGTGAGTATAGAAACTGTCCCTCTCTTCTCTTGCTCCTCAAGGTCCTCAAGTGTCATGGCAGCAAAGAATCTTTTGATGAACTCTCCACAGCACTCTTTTGCTACGCAAAATATTTCTTCATTTTCTTGCTCATCTTTGTCATTTCCTTTCTCTGCCATCATCAAGCTTGAGTCGTCAAACTTCAAAATGTATGCCTGATAGCATCCCTTGAAAAGCCGCTGGCCGAGCGAATCAATGATGTAGCAAGCATCAGAATCAACCTTCAACACAAAGAAATGATCATTCCCAAAGATAGATGCCTACGTCGAAACCTGTTTCTTTTACTTGGGTTCGGAGCCTTAGCCTATGTATGGGAAGAAGGATTAGAGGGGTAAGGAAAGGGAGGGTAAGGAAATTTTTAAAATTTCCCTTGTATGGAAAAAAAAATGCAAGGGAATTAAAAGTAAAGTAAGGGAATACAGAGTAAGTAAATTATAAAAATTTCCTCTTTGGCCCACAAAATATTTACTCCCATAAGTGTGAGGAAACGGAAGTAACTCAAAGGGAAAAAAAATATATTTCAATATTATCCTTGTTAGGTTTTCACGTTTTTTTATTCCAGGGTTTTCTTTTCTTCAACAACAACTGCTTCTTTTTCCATCTCTGCTCCATGGTATCCAATCGATTTATGTGTTTCTCCTACTGAAGGCAATATGTGCAGCTTCATATCCAGGTATTTCCTTCTGTCTTTGGGTCACCTATGTTTTTGATCTTGCATTTGTTCTATTTATTCATTCCCATATGATAGGCACGCATCATCTTTTTTCAGATACAACAACTGCTTCTTTTCCCATATGATGTTAATTCTTGAATCTCATCTTTCTTTTCCTGTTCCAAGACTCTTGATTCTCATCACTGCTCCACTTATTTGTTAAAAACAAAACCCATCATTATTAGTTTTCTATCATCAATTCACTAAAAATTGATTCCCATTTTCTGTTTTTTTCTTTCAATTCACCAAAACTTTCCTATAACCATGGAAAGGATGCCAAAAAGTAACCAATTTTCTTTCATCAACGCACCAGATATTGGATCATAATATCATCAACTTTCTTTATTTTTTTTACATCAACCACGTCCCTGGGTTTGGATGCTTAATTTACTGTACCTAAGGCACAATGACAATTTAAGTATTCATATGTAGTGTTCTAAACGAGTTCTTTAATATTTGTGATTGTTTACATATGTAGTGTTTGGATGCTTAATTTACTGTACCTAAGGCACAATGACAATTTAAGTATTCATATGTAGTGTTCTAATAATTTGTTACAAGGGTAAAGTGGTAAAAATAATGATTTTTTTTTCCTTTCCATCCATGTTGCCATACACAAATATTAAAACTTCCTTCCTTTTCCCTTGTATATAAAATATGCAGCCATACAAAGGAACTTTTTCAAAACTTCCCTTACTCTCCTTCCCTTCCCTTTCCCTTATTAAATTTCCCCTCTTTTACTCTATGCACTTTAGTTCCCATACAAAGCATTAGTAACAACCATATTATCAAACTAGACTCGACTTACATGCGTTTCGTGACACATCAAACCAATCTCTTCTGACAAATGAATAAGAATGATAAAGAGTTGAATGATCATCGGTAATTTTTTTTAACTTCTAAATTCACAATTCTTTGAGATTGGCAATTCCAAACATTTAAACAATATTAAAATGTAATATCAAGAAGAAAATAATGACATAAAAGGCCGGAGCCTAGTCCAATTATCCACGGCCCAATTGTTTTATTTTCCACTTAAAAACGTGAACAAATCGATCCAAATTTGCATTCTCAATCCTTACCGTTCAAAATAAAAAATAAAATAAGCAAAGAGTAATGTCCTTAATCCCTGCCGTGAACAACAACAATGCCTTGCTTTCCTATGCTGAAAAAGACGGGAAAAAGAGAACAAGAACGAGAACAAAGAAAAATAAAATTAAAAAGAAATTCATTTTGGCACTTGGCTTGACAACTCTCTGTACCTTTTCTCCCTTCCTTCCTCGACGGAGAGAGAGAGAGAGAGTTAAGGAAGCAGGTGACCGTGTTGGCATTACGCACAGCGCCGACCTCTTTCCGGTCACGTCTGCTTTTATCCGTCTATTACCCATCACGTCGCCGTTTTGAGCTGTACCGGAGTCCACGTCTTCCATCTCCGTTCTTTGTCGTCAATTATTTTCTCCGATCTGATCACACAAAACCCTAGCTTGATACACTTCGGTGAATGCTCAATTGTTGTCGGTGACCGGGAGATCGATGCCAATCCAGAGAGTGATCGGATTTGGTGATCACTCTCAGCTTATAGAGGTGGATATTTTTGTTTCTATTTCTCGAGTGAAATAGTGCGTAAAAATAATTGAGGTTGAGGGCCTGAGGCCTCCACCCATATCATAAACAGATTTATGGTAAATAGCTACCTATAATTATATAAAAATATTACTATGATAATGCAAGTTGGGAAATTTAAAAACAAAATATTAGCTAATAACATATAGTTTATTGATTTTTTTGTTGACGATAAAGATAAAAATTTGGACCCATATTCGAATCTTACATCCTCCTTTATTAAGAAAAGAATCGTTTAATTATAAATTGATAATCAATATTGGTTTACATTTTAAGTGAGAATTGATTTTTTTAAGGCTTAACTTGAGTGTGAAAAATTATAAAAGGAAATACTTGAAGAGTTAGCTATTTAAGAGTCCATCGTGTTTAAATTATTAGTTTATTTGAGGTAACAATAACACCAGAAATATCAGAAAATACAAATTTAATTGATAAAAAAAAACCCCTTTAATTTTCACTGTTATCAAAGAAAAATGTTACTAGTGGTTTCAAAGAATGAATGCATCAATTGAAAACCTTAATAACACAAAATTAATTATTATTTCAAAAATGAACACAAAATTAATTAAAAAGAAAATAATAAAAGCTTCTTTTTTCTTGTTTTGTGTTCTAATATTAGTGTATACTATGAATGGCTGGCTGGGTCCCATTCTAATATTTCTATGTTTTGGGCCTAAAACTTTCTTTTGTATAGGGTTCACCAAATGGACAAGAGGGCACGCACCCACACCCACCAAACCATGACTTGTGTGAGAAGTGTTGACCTGGGTTCCCGAAGTTTTTTTATTTAAAATAATTCTAAACTCACTAAATTAAAATAATTCTAAACTCACAAACTTATCAGAATTCGACGTTTGTGTGTGTGTGTGTTAGGATCGCTTTCAAAGGAGAAAAAAAGATGTTAATTTAGAATCTTTTTATTGTCAAATCTGTGTAGACTGTAGAGTGGTTTGATGAATTAAATAATATTTTTAGCTTAAAATTACGATTATGCACTTGTGAGATACCCGAATAGAGCCATTGTTGTTGTCACTTTTGTCTTTTTGTTTAATTAATTTATTTATTTAGCTTCTTAAAAGGGTGTTACAGAGAGTATTAATTATAAGGTGTGTTACAATTCGTTATGGTTTTGTTTTAAATAGTAACTCTTATTAATTGTAATAACAATAATTAATTATATAAATACAAATATTGTTTTTGTTAATATTTGTTGGATATTCTAAAAACATTAGTGGAAGTCTTTTTCTAAGTTCAAACCCCATAGTCTGACTTTGACTCCCATCATTTTTCTTCTTTGCCTATAACTTTGTATACTTTTATGTATATTCTTTCAAAAATAACTAGACAAAGTACTCGAATATAAAATTCACTATAGCAATAAGTAGAAATATATAATTGGATGTGTTTAAAATGAGATAACTGGAAATTTAAGTACAAAACAGTTTTAGGAAAATTAGTTGTCTCCCATTCCAAATTAAAGCTTCTATTTTATAAACCCATTATTAAGCCATTAGCAAAATATTCGATGAACTCATATTTCGAGTCCAGTCTTTCTCTATCCAAAAAAATGAAAATAATTTATGTTTTTTCATTTTCCATCCAACTGAATAATGAGTGAAAGAAGAAAATCTATTGGGAGATGCCTTTTACTTCATCGTATTTGAATTTTAAACTTTTATAACCAATGATAAATGACTTGATTATTTTTAATTCAAGTTTAGTTTTTTTTTGTGGGAAGGACAAAAAAGGTAAAATCGCGCCCGCTCTGGATTTGGATGTGCTCATTTGTTCAGTTGGAGTTTCAACGTCACAATACCAAAAGTGGAGGTCCAAACTTCCAGAACTCAGGGTTTTCGTGGGCCAAATCTATCTATAATCAGGCCCGCAAAGCAGTTTTGCAAACCAAAACCAATGCTATACTATCAGATTATTTATATTATTATATTTTTTGGAATTAATTTGAGTTAACTTTTTGATCTTTATATGCATCTTTTTATTTAGCTCAACAAATAGTTATACATATCAGTTTTTCTTTTTTCTTTTTTTCTCGGTTTGATTTGGTTCAACTTGCGAACCTTTTCCGATAACTTTACCTTAAATCAACTAGAGATTAAACCACAAATGATTACAACCATTATATTCATAGTCTTTTTTTCTCGGACGAAGGACCGAAATTAAGGGGTAATACAGTAATACTGAGTCAGGGTTTTCATTTTTATTATTTTTTTGAGAAAAAAATTGTTTATGCTATCAAAACTTAATGCCGAGAAACATAAACGAAGACTGTGGAACAAAATAATTGAGGTTGAGGGCTTGCAAAGACGGGAGAAAGAGAACAAGAACGAGAACAAAGAGATTAATTTAGGTTATATGTAGGAATACCAACCCAGCCCAGCAAAAAGCCCACCCTCCAAAATAATATACCAATCTAGCCCACTTACACTAACCTATCCACGCACACAAACCATATTCTCTTCTCCTCTGTAAATACCCCTACTTCTAATTGCTTTCAAAAACCATCTCAAAACCTAAATTTCAAAACTTTGGAGCCATGTTACGCCGCTCTCTCCGCTCTCTATTCTCCGTAACTCCATCTCGATCTCTGTCCCCCTACTCTATCTTCACCGCTAAATGCTCCACTTCTTCTCCCCCTCGTCTCACTTATCCTCACTCTTTCACTCACCCCAGGGTCTCGGTGTGGTGGGATCTTGATAACTGTAGCTTCCCTTCTGGTGTAAACGTGTCCAGAGGGGCTCAAGCCATCACAACTGCCATCGGATCTAGTGGGATCAAAGGGCCTATTGAAATCAAAGCCTTTGGTGATATGGCGCGTCTTGCAACGACTACTATTCAAAAGATTCGAGAGGCCATTCCTTCCACTGCCATCCAATTTAGACACACTCCTCCCGGTTTGCTCCCTTTTCAGTGTTCTGTTGGACACTTTTGTTATCATTAATGTTGAGTTTTGTTGGCATAGATTAAGAAATTGATTGAGGTGCTAATGTTGATTGTGGCTGACTGTTTTTGTTATCAGAAGTGCATGGTAGAATCCATTTAGCTTTGTCTAGGTTCTGTTATTGTCTCTTCTTTTTCTTCTCCGAAAGGACTGGAAATTGATATCAGAATTTAGGGCAGGTATCTAACTTTTCAAATTATGCAGATCCTCGGAGCAGTGCTCATAAGTTCCTCGTGGACGACCTTTTGTTTTGGCATGTACGCAACCCACCACCTGTCCATATTTTTCTAGTGGAAGGATTTTATATTACTTAAGGAAGAACCATTACAATATATTGCTTGCGAACAAAGAATCTGCTCCTGGTCTTCTAAGCAGTCCTGCAACAATCTTGTGGAATTGGGATGCTTTGGTCAGAGGGGAAAACTTAACTGGGAGGTATTTTAACCAGCCCCCTAACGGCTCTTGGTATGGTCATTATGAAGGGCCTCACCCCTTAACAGAATTTGAGAGAGCTTCTTATGTACCTGATGATCAACCCGGTGAAGTACAAACTCATGAGGTCTTTTCTCATGATTCCTTTTGTTCTTTCCGTATTAGTATTTTTCAGATCTATTGATAGTCCCCGTTAGTCTATTTGTTATCTTTAAAATTTATAATAATCACAAAATGTGGGTCCTATATTGCATATAGTAACAATATAGTAACAATATATAAATGCCAACATTTGAATTCATAAACTCTTTTCATTTTCTTTCATGGGAATTTGTTTTAACTTTCATGATCTTGTTTGACTCCATGTCCTGTAGTTTCCAATGATAATGATTTTACAAATTATATTTCAGCAGTCGCACCCAGTCATGTGCTAACCCTCCCAGTATATTTGATTTGTCAGGGAAAAGATGGCATACTATTATCAGAGAAGAAGTGGGTGCGACAATCTCCTTATCTTAGTAGACCATTCAAGTTCGGATGATTTTTCAGATTCAGAATAAGAAAAATCAAAATGGCCGTGAGCTCTTTTGTGCTTTCTTGTGGTTTAGATTCTTGTTTCGTCTACTTACGTACTGTTGGAATTTTATACAATGTTCTAAGTATTTGAGATGTAAATACTAACAAAATCTCAATTTGACCAAGCAATCAGAGAGAAAGTAACAGAAACTAACAGAAAAGGCCTTGTTTTAGTATACCTATGATAAGGTTATTTCATAAACTGGTATAACTTCCTTAATTTTATCTACTCGATTGAATATTAATTAGATCACAATAATTTGAACTGAATGTGAGAATCATGGCATTACTGTTAGTACTTTTTATTACTCATCCACGGGAAGTAGGAAGCTCTGTTAAAGAACATGCTTTATTCTTTCTTATCTTTATACACTGTAGTATAGAACTGGAAGCAGGTTGGCTAGTCTTATTCATGTCACTTTATGTCCAGTTAGCACTTAGCAGATTTCTGTCTGAGAATTTGGAATGTAATTATAAAGCATGGTAGCATCCAAGTGAAAAAGTGTGTAAAGCTGGGTTGGGTTGGGTGGGGTCTCTTATCTAAAACATTAAATTTGGCCATTGAAAGTAAATAGTTTCGAGTCATTAGATCTAAGGTATGGCCCCAAATCTGATTCTTGTGATAAAAAGTGGGAAAGAATGATTAATGAAATACTGGATAGGTTTGTTTGTTTGTTTGTGTTAGTGGGGAACAAAGCAGGCACCTCTTTGCAAATATTACAATTATCTTTTGAGTCAATATGCTTTTGGGACTATATTGTGGAGTGGACCCTTTTTTACACTTAGCCCTTAATTAGGAAGGGGATGAAACTTTTGTTTGTATGAGTGGTGATTAAGTATCTCTCTGTCAGTGGGGTAGTAGTTTTCGGGTCTGTTTGGCGTTCCGGTTCTAGCTGGAAAAGTTCTGCGGGAAGAAGTTCTGTTTGAAAATGACTAGCTGAAAAAGGAGTAAGCTGTTTGGTAAATATTTGTTAAAAGTTCTGTGGAGAAACCAGAAGTTGTTTATGCTGTTTGGTAAAATAACTTTTAAAACTATGGTTGAAATGTAAAATGACCATAAAGGACACAATTTCTTTTCCTATTATAGAATTAATTTTAATTTTTGTTTATGGGTAGATTGGTGAAATATGTAATGACACATGTAATAAATAAGAAACTTGATGAATAATCACATGTTTGTAGTGAGTTTGTTACATTCTTGGTGATAAATCGTCAATTTATAAATATTAATTAAGAATAAAGATAATGGTAACCGAAATAAAATGTAAAGAATTGTTTATTAAAACTGAACAATTAAAATATATAAACAATCTTCCATTTCCATTTTTCCTACAGGCTAACAATTCGAATATTAGGCGTCATCAAAATAGGATTAAAATACCCCAACGGCTAAAAAGTTTTACATATATTAAACACCAATTACATATTCATCATTAAACTATTAGCTATCGAGTTACAAACTACATTCATAGGTAACATTTCACTATTATCTCCTTCACTTTGCCTACTCCCATTACCCATATACATCGAATCTTATGAAAATTCATCCGTATCGGGAAAAATATCACAATTATCTATTCATCATTAATCTATTACCTATTGAGTTACTTTTTTTATGCGAATACATCAATAATAATTTTTAATTTTTTTAAGAAATTAATGTAACATGAATTTCCACTTTAACTCCATCATATTATACAAATAAAACATAAAAGCTGGTAAGTAACATTACAATATTTACCATATGGTTCAATTATTAAAATACTTTACTAAATATTTAAAATATTAGGATCTTATTTTTTATTTTGGTATTGTCACTAACTAATTGATATCCAATCTTACATTAAATGATATAATTGATATTTTAATTTTAGATTTATCAAAATGTACAATATTTTTGAAATATATAATGGCACATATAATAAATAAAAAACTTGATGAATAAAACTGCGGTTAAAACTATGGTTAGAATGTAAACACAATTTATTTCAAGCATTATAATTATTATTTTTTAGTATCTATATAGATTATTTAAATCAATCTATTTCTTTAAACAAATAATTAACATTTTATTTATAACAAAAATTAAAACTTCATTAGTAGAAGAAAAAAAAAGTTAAATACTGAGCACTATTGAATGATGCATGATTTTTGCAGTTGTGATCCTACGAAACAAATAAAGGCGAGAAACCAATCTAAGAAATTTTATATTTATACAAGTCTTGCAAATTTCCTCACGAAAAACAATTTCTTATTCCAAGTTCCAACCACAAGATAGGTTATCTTTCTTGGACAGATTCAAATCTTCAAGGGCCTACTTTACCATTGATTACAGACATTATACAGGGAAAGAGAAAAGTGCCATTGATTACAGACATTATACAGGGAAAGAGAAAAGTGGAAGAATTGTTGATATAAATTTTAAAATTTTGATTCATAAACTAGTTAATTACATCAATCAAATTGAAACAAGAAATTTCTAATCGAGATTACCAAAAGCAGAATCTAATTCAAATCTTTCTGTCACTTCTTCCAAGCATAAACCAGCAAAGAGAAGCCAACAGGAGCAGTAAGCTCATTCTCCTCCGTACTAGGCCACTCCATTACAGATGAACTGCAACCAGAAGATGCTGAAGATATTGAAATCGATGAAGAAGATGAACTCCTTGCTGCTGTCCTCATCTTCCTCCACTCCACACCACTCATCCCATAATTCCCAAATGAATTCTGCTGACACAAGATGACACAGTTCTTCTCCTTATCCTCCCCCGTTTCTTGACCAAACTGCTTCTCTTCTCTGTTTCCCTCCTCTCCTTGCTGTTCTTGCACTGCTTTCTCCTCTTACTCAAATCTGAACATGAACACAGCATGTTCTACCAAGTTTCAAATCTGACTATAAAAACAAAGGATATGCCAGTGATGAAATTCATTTGTAAGTAAACAAACCTCAGCCATTTTCTGCAGCATTGACATTGGCTCAAAAATAAGAACAGGGAGGGTCACCATTGATGTGACATCAACTCCTATATACTTCTGCATCATTTTCCAATAACTGTCCCGATCCTGGAGCAAGACAAGGAGCTCAAATAATGATAACACATCCATTGGCAAATAGTAATACTGAAACAATTGCTCCACAGAACATAAAAAGTTAACATCCTCACTGCAGCAAGATTCGCTACAGCTACCCACGAGTCTATATGAAACCTAAGACAGTAAACTTTTAGATAGGAAACCACATAGACATGGCTATATAGAGTTTCCCATTTCGGTTAAAAAATCCATCCCAAAGTCCTCTAATACAGGATGAAACCATCAGGTGTCACGCATGCATGTGCCAAATAGATTTTCAGTGATCCATGTTCATTACAGTTAACATTGGCCTATTCTAAAACATCATAGCTTCCCATCCTCCTTCACACACAGATTATGACTAATAAAAACAAAAAGGGAGTCTCATTTGGGATCTCATATGATTTGAACATTCTCAGTCATAAAACCATTAAGCAATTCATCACAACCTCAAGAGAACGTCCATTTGCAACCAAAACCATAACTACTAATCCAAATAATCACAAGCTTTATGCACTAATTCTCTGACAATATGGTCACAGAAAACAGTACAATGTGCATGCAGCGCTTACAAATGCACACGTATTACTTCATCAAGTGCATACCTCCTCTTTCCATCTTCCTTTCCTTGCCTCCTCCTCAACATCCTCAGTGCTTCCATCTGGGTTCACAACTTCCACCCCTTCATGTGGCACTAGTCTGAATACACAAAGCAACACAGCTCATCAAAAACCAAAATCCAGAACTAGCACAATAACAAAATTCACAAAAAAAGCAACAACCCCACAATTCCCAAAAGAAGGCGAAATTCAAATTAGATCAACCCCTTCTGCGTGGAAATCCATTATAATTAAGTAACAACAAATTACTAAATCAAATCCGCGTTATGAAGGGCCGTAAAATAAAATAAAATCAGACGGATCTCATTACCCGTTGACTGATCTGGACATGGCGGAGCCAAGATTCGTCAAACGCGAAGCGATCGACGAGAAGAATCCACCGGTTTGCTTCGGGTCATTAGGAGCCATCTCGAGCAAACCCTAACAACAGCTACCAAGAGGCGGAGGCTGGCCTGCGGCGGGAGTAGATGAAGAAGGAAGCAACGACGACGAGGACGGTGGCGGCCAAGAGGAAGGAACGGCAGGCGGTGATGGTGAGGATGAGGTCAATGGAGGAAAGAGTTTAACAACGCTCGATTTTTTTTTGGGTTGGGAAAGATGAGATTGGGTGAAAATTGAGTTTTTATAGCTGGTAGAAATGGTAATTTTAACAATTTATACCGGGTTTTTTGTCCACTTTATTATTTGTTCAACTTCCCGTGTTTTTCTTCAAATAGAGATTTTGGCCACTGGAGCAATTTGCTCCAGCAGCAAAAGGGCCATTTTCTTTGATTTTAAACCTGGGCTTCTCAAGAAGCCCAGTGTCAAAGATGTTTACCAAATAGAATTTTGGTTGATTTCTACTTGGGAAATGACTTTCCCAAGTAGAACCACAATGCCAAACACTATCTTCAGCCATTTGTAGGGTTAGATTGTAACCTTGTTAGGGTTAGTAGCCCTTGATAGTGGAGAATATGGGCCATGTTGAGGTCATTGTAGGTTTTGTCACCATGAGTTATAGATGAGGCTAAAAGGATATGGAGGAGTTAGGTCATGGTGTTTGAGTAAGAAACAGTTGATTCAACTACTACTATGGTGTTTGATTGGGGAACATGCAGCATCATAGGCAGAGTGATATCCTTGTGTAGTCAGAAAAAAAGGTACTGCCTTCTTTGGAAAAGAAAAGAAAAAAAGGAAGAGTGATATCTTTGGGTGGTTGCATTCAAAACTTTAACCATTTGGTTGCGATGCCAGCTAAATTGAACTGCTTCTAAATTCTTTACAGTTCTAAATAGAGAGATTGATAGATAGAAAAACTTAAACTTTTTGGTACCATAAATCTCTTAAACATTTGATAAGAGGAGGCCTATTATCAATTTGTAGTCTAATATATTTGCTGTTCTATAATTCTGCGATGATTTCTACGGAGTTTCTGCTCGTTATTCGTCTGAGAATAGCGAGGAAGTCGAAGATTACGGTGAAGAAGAGCTAAACGACGAGGAGCAGTAGTGAATATCTATCTGCAATTTCTGTAGTAGAGTGAGTATAGAAACTGTCCCTCTCTTCTCTTGCTCCTCAAGGTCCTCAAGTGTTATGGCAGCAAAGAATCTTTTGATGAACTCTCCACAGCACTCTTTTCCCACGCAAATTATTTCTTCATTTTCTTGCTCATCTTTGTCATTTCCTTTCTCTGCCATCATCAAGCTTGAGTCATCAAACTTCAAAATGTATGCCTGATAGCATCCCTTGAAAAGCCGCTGGCCGAGCGAAACAATGATGTAGCGAGCATCAGAATCAACCTTCAACACAAAGAAATGATCATTCCCAAAGATGCCTGAGCATTTCCACGTCGAAACCTGTTTCTTTTACTTGGGCTCGGAGCTTTAGTAACAACCATATTATCACTAGACCTGACTTGCATGCGTTTTATGACACATCAAATCAATCTCTCCTGACAAATAAATAAGAATGATAAAGAGTTGAATGATCATCGGTGTTGCAACGAAAAAAGTTGCGATGTAAGTCAAAATTCAGGTAGCAACAATCGGTAATTTTTTTAACTTCTAAATTCACAATTCTTTAAGATTGACAATTCCAAACATTTAAACAATATTAAAATGTAATATCAAGAAGAAAATAATCACATAAAAGGCCGGAGCCTAGTCAAATTATCCACGACCCAATTGTTTTATTTTCCACTTAAAAACGCGAACAAATCGGTCCAAAGTTGAATTCTCAATCCTTACCGTTCAAAATAAAAAATAAAAAAAGCAAAGAGTAATGTCCTTAATCCCTGCCGTGAACAACAACAATGCCTATGCTAAAAAAGACGGGAAAAAGAGAACAACGAGAACAAAGAAAAATAAAATTAAAAAGAAATTCATTTTGGCACTTGGCTTGACAACTCTCTGTACCTTTTCTCCCCTCCTTCCTCGACAGAGAGAGAAAGAGAGCGAGTTAAGGAAGCAGGTGACCATGTTGGCATTACGCACAGCGCCGACCTCTTTCCGGTCACGTCTGCTTTTATCCGTCTATTATCCATCCCGTCGCCGTTTTGAGCTGTACCGGAGTCCACGTCTTCCATCTCCGTTCTTTGTCGTCAATTACTTTCTCCGATCTGATCACACAAAACCCTAGCTTGATACACTTCGGTGAATGCTCAATTGTTATCGGTGACCGGGAGATCGGTGCCAATCCAGAGAGTGATCGGATTTGGGGATCACTCTCAGCTTATAGAGGTGGATATTTTTGTTTCTATTTCTCGAGTGAAATAGTGCGTAAAAATAATTGAGGTTGAGGGCCTGAGGCCTCCACCCATATTGGACTCTGGGACTCATTTAAATTGAGTCTCTCCATAATAAGAAGTACTTCTTTGCATTCTTATCTGATGGTCATTTATAATACTCCCTCTGGTCCGAAATGTATGACTTCCTCGCATCCCAATATTCAGTAGGGAACGCATATCGAGGAAGCCGGATGAGGCACTATTTGACCCTAAAAAATTCCGTACTTTTTTTCGAACGTACGTTAAGGATTAACGTACTTCCGAGAAAAAATTCGGGGCAAAATTGTCTGAAATAGTGACTGTTCCGGCCGTCTTAAGATACGTTCCGGAACAGTAAAAGCAAATGCTAAAACGTCATACATTTCGGACCGGAGGGAGTAGGGGTGGGCATTCGGGTATTTCGGAAATACCCGAATTAAAAATTTCGGGTATCGGGTTTCCGAATTTCTGGAAAAAAATCCCAAACCCGAATTTGGTTTTTCCCTACCCGAACCCGAATTTCCGAATTTCAAATTTCGGAAATTCGGGGTGAAATTCGGGTATACAATACCCGAATTTCTGAATTCAAAAACCTGCCCAAATTCATAACCTCCTGAAATTTAACAACAACAATCCAATCCACTCTCAAATGGTCCAAACATCCAGTAGGCAATACTACCAACAAGCATTACCAAACATCCAGCACTCTATGTTCAATTCAACATACAAATTAGACATAAATTAGAATCCACTACTGCCAAGCAACAACAACAATCCAATCCACTCTCAAATGGTCCAAACATCCCTAGCCAATACTACCAACAAGCATTACCAAACAGTACACAATATGCAACACATACAACACAAGCACTACATACCCTACAAATATTTATGTCCAGTAGCATAAACAACAACAGACATGACTCCGTGGAACAAAAATCAATGACAGAGAAGGAAGATTTACCTATTACCCAGATGACAGACTTCAATCGGCTAAGAGACTTGACTGGAATTGGTTGGAATCGGATGACAGACTTGACGATTGTGAGTTGTGACAACGGAGGAGAATGGGGAAGAGATTGAGCGAGATAGCCGAGAGGTGACTCGAGATTAATTTTGGGGGTTAGGGTTTCGATTGATTTTGGGGGTTAGGGACTTAGGGCTACTGGACTGGAAATCGGTGGCTATGGTTAGGGACTGCCGGACTGGAGATCGGTGGCTGGTTTCGGTCGAGAGAGATTTTGGGAGTTAGGGTTATTGGACTGTGGCCGTGTGATGGGTGCCGTCGGATGACTGTGGTCATGATGGGTGTTGTCGGATGACTGGACTGTGGCCGTGATGGATGCTGTGAGTCCGTGACTGCCGTCGTATCTCGTATGATTGTGGTTAGGTTGGGAAGGATGTTTTGATCGAGAGAGAAGAGAGTGAGATGAGATAAGACTGTTTTTTGATCGAGAGAGTTTTGATCGAGAGAGAAGAGAGTGTGGCCGTGTGATGTGTTGTTGGGCTTGGGCCTGTTTTGGTCCAAATGAAATGTGAAAGGATTGTACAGTGTAAATTAAGTATGGGAAATTCGGAAATTTCGGGTATCCGAATTTCCCCAAAATCATCCCGAACTCGAACCCGAAATTATTTCGGGTATGCTTTACCCGAACCCGAAATTCCGAATTCCGAAATACCCGAACCGAAATTCAAAAATTTCGGGTCGGAAATTTCAGAATTCGGAAATTTCGGGTTCGTGCCCACCCCTAGGAGGGAGTATACCTCTGGAGAACACTGACCAACATAAAATATCCAAACAAATTCTATAATATACCTCTGGAGTGTCAAAATATGAAAAATTTGTGATCATATTTTACTTTGTATCACTTAATCGGTCCAAAACCCGTAAAGAACTACGATAGTTAGTTCGCTAAAGAGTAGAGTGCACAGCCCAAGCAAGGAAAAAGAAGAACCTAAACCCTCTGCAAAAATAATCTCCACTAATTTCAATAGTATTGTACTATCATGGAAATATAGAAAAGGGGAAAAGAAAATCCAGTTAAAGTTCCTTGCTTTTAAGGCCACCATAGTTGAAACAGGCATCATAACCAAGTTTGTCATTGTCCCGACGAGAGTACTAGAACAAAAAAGTAGAAACACCAGTTTTGCTGTCTACCCATGTTTTAATCGGCAAAGATAAGGGACAAACAAACCTTCCTGTTTCTGTGGTCAAAACTTTTTCTTCCTCTTATCATTTCCTTGTTCTTATCGTCTCCATATAATTTTCCTGGAAACGATGTTCTTGGATTTGAACCCAGATAAGACAAACTCAGACCGAAACCTAACGATTGAATCTTCAATTTTTCTTACAGACAGGAGACGTTTTGTTCCTTTATCAAGAGGGATGGAAAAGAACAGACATGAAAAAAACTGACACTAATTAAAAGAAACCTTCATAAAGATAGCGAAGTAACTTGCATCAATCAAGAAGGAATACAAAGACACCGTTCTCCACAATACAAGTTACAGTAAATACATAAATATTAATTATAACCCTAAAACCCAGATGCCTAATCAAACTCCTATCAACAACTGAGACCATAATGCATAAATGGTAACAATAAACTAAAAAAACCCCATAAATCAGATTATTAACCAGAAATAAGAACTAATTAACTCTAAATTTCAACAGCTAGGCTATAACCCAGAAATAAAAAGCAATTTAATTACCTATGAGTACCTTAAAATGTTAAGACTTTGAACCCTAAACTTGTCTTAAATTACGAGCAAAGCTATACAGACTAGAGAGAATAATAATAAGTAAGCAGAGACCCTAAAATCAGTGCCGCGAGTATAATAACCTGATTCACCACTCCCGCGTAGTTGAGTCAAAGCAATTCGATCTTTCCCCTTGAAAAAATAAAGGAAATCTCGAACCCCACCAACACAAAAACCGAAAATTAACAATTACCCAGATCATCATCCATCTTCTTCATCATCCTGACTACTGTAACTTAAGTCCTAATAGCTTGCAAAGTTCGCTTGATGCGACCACGTTTGTTTCACTTGCTGCGACGACGTCGTTCTTCTTCATCATGAAGAAAGCAGGAAGGGGGAGAGAACTTGGTGGTGGAGAAGTAAAAAAAGCCGATCCAGCATAAAACCCGTTCACTTTCTTCGGTTCAGAGACCCGGATCTGGATTGAAACGGATTGTGGATCTGGGCCAAGCCTTTCTGTGGAACCCAGATCCAGATCTGGTTCATTCCTCTCGCTTTCAGTAGGCTTTGAGGGTGCCTCCTCCTTAGGCTGTGTCGTTTTCACCAATTGCTCGCCGCGTTTGAGGATTTTGACATCACCGACGGTGAGAGATTTGGTGGGGCGGTGAGGAGGAGGAGAGACGGTAGCGCGTGTGGGAGGTGAGGAGTTAGGACTCCGTTTTCTGCGGTTGGGCTGTTGGGTTCGGGTTGACCGAGATGGATTTTGGTTTCTAGGAAATCTCGGGCGGGGGGCCGGAGGAGTGATTAGAGCTTGGCGAGATGTAAGAGGATTCTTGAGAACATCATGAGGATTGAGAACAAGGACACCCATGGCGACGGAATTCCAAGATTTTTTTTACAGGAATTTCAAGAGAAGAAAAACCTAAGGAAAAATCTGCCGAAGAGATAGAAAGAAATGAAAATTAACTAGGTTAAAATCGGAGAAGAAATTGCTACTATTGGTATTGTTATGAGTCATTGGCTAGGTGGAGTTTGTTCTTTTATAGGCAAGGCGTTAGGGCTAATGAGGCGGTTCCTGGGTTATCCCACTCGCACTCGCATTGCAAATGCGTGAAAAACACGGATTTCTTTATTCATTATGGAAAGTGTTTTTTCCTTTAAAATTAAAATCCCAAAAAAAAACCATTCCAAATGCATGGAGAATTCATAGGCACGATATTTCCATGATTTTTAGTAGTGGGGCAAAGAACATTAAGGAAACACATGAAAAATAAGAGTTTACGTTTAGTTTTTAAAGAATTAATCATGAAATTGTAGTGATTAAGTTTTTTCTATTTTTTTTTGAGTTTTCATGTTCGAACTATTCATTGATATTACAAGAAATAATATAATTAACCGGTTTAAATACGAAACGTGTGAACTTAAGCGTTGACAATAATAAAGTAATTTATTTAGTTTAAATAAATGTGTAAATGTTCACAGTAGTGTTTTTGTTCATTTTATCTAATATGGTCATTTGAACATTTTGTGGTCTCTCACGTTTATTGGGAAATCAATTTTACGATTGATTAGTTGTCTAACTACGCTTACTTTTTTAATCTCAAGGTTCATGTGCTTTATGTGCTGTCACCTGAACTTAATGCTTAATTTTTTCAAAATACAATTGGATTATTTATCAATATTGTTGCTTTTTTTTACTAAATATGATATTTTTTCATATTGATTTATATGAACCTACCTATTAATATAATAAATATATTTTTTTATTCATGTCCAATAAATAATACGGAGTGGCATATTTTTTAAATAAATAAATAATATGTTTCAAGAAATAGTGAATACACACATATATTGTCTTTCTTGTAATCTTGACAGGATTTAGAGTAATTTGCGAGTTAGAAAATCAGAATCCGAAATTTGATCATATTAATTTGAATAATTTTATCGGTTAACGGTTAATTAATAGCTAAGTACAAAGTTTAAATTGAAATTAAAAATCTGGTCGATAGGAAAGGGTGGTGATCGTGAGGCGCGTGGTGTTGGAGTTGGTAGGTCAAATATCATCATTGTAAAAAAACACGCTCTATTATGAAGACTTGCTGGCGAAATGACGTGGTAGGGATGCCACCCGGTGCATAATTATCCTCATCCTTAAGATTAACCCTTATAGTTTCCATTAATTGCTGTAATGCCATGACCTCCATGACACAGTACGGTACAACTACCAAAGGGTTATTTATTCTCTGGTTGTCATCTAACGGTTGGAATTCATCCAAATGGTTGGAAATTGGAATTCTCGACTCTCCAATGCCAAATCAAAATTTTGTACGTCTGGTTTGTTGGAATAGTTCTATTGGCTGTTTTTTCATTTTTGGTAAATAAGGATTATTATTAATTACAAACTTATGTGTTGACTTTGACCATTTTATGCTTGAATGGGAAGACATTTTGGCTCCTTTTCCTTATGCTATAAGAATTCTTTAACCCATGTTCAAGCTGCGTACTCTTGCTAAAAAAAAATACTAAAAGTGATTAGGTTGCCTAAAAGTGATTAGTAATTTAGTACTCTTTATTTATTTTTGTATTAGTTGTATTGTATTGAAGATGTTAGGCAAGGGATCTCAATGGTAGGAAACGCGGTTGAAATTTTCTTCTTACGACTTTGACAATTACTTTATTTAACTATTTCATTAGTTAATTAAAATATTAAAGAGGACACGTGGTGGGAACTTATTAGGTAAAGGTAACCGCTAGAGAAAGCAAGGGTACGGTAGCAATTTTGATGGAAATGGAGGGCTGTCTTTTAAAATGTAAAGTAATATCCAATGGTTTGAAATGACAGCTGGGAAATGCGGAGGTATATACGCGTGTCTCTCATCCAATGGGATGACGTAGACATCGAAGGAAAGACCCATCCGAGCGGATCACCCGACATTTCTTTTCAGAGCGGCGGTTCGTTGAGTTAGATTTGAACCGCTGGCTCTCTGTTGGGAACCGAACACACCGCTGCCTAGTTCCTCTTAAGTTCCCAGAATTCAGACAAGCAGTGACGGTTGACGTTCTTTGCTTTGCTTCGCTGGTTGCTAGTTGGAAAAGGCAAACCTTATTAGCAGTTGTTATCTGTTTAGCATTTGGAAAATTTAAAAAATACTAATATCAACACTATTCAATTAGTAAAAGATCTTCAAATTTCGCGAGGGAAACAAAAAATTATATAAAAAACTAAGATAATGAGTTCAAATTTTTAAAACGAAATAAATTATATAGAGCAATCGATTCTCTTTTAGAATTAAAAAATACTCAAACGAAATTATTTTTCTACTAAAAAGAGTTGAAAGGGGCAGACGTGGGAAGAAATCCATGAAAGAGAAAATTGGGTAATTATTATTTTTATTTCCTCCGCAGGAAACTAAGATCGTATTTGCGCAACTGAAAAAGACATGTGGCCCAAAATACCGATGGGTCCTCTTTTCGAGGCCCAACTAAGAAGCAACGAAAGGCCCATTAGTCTCTAGATTTATAAAAAAGACAAGTCCAACTCAAACGGGCTTTGAGATTGGATCAATAACATGCATGGGCCTTGCTTAAAGAAAAAGAAGATAACAATAAATAAATTCTAACACACAACATGTAGTGGAAGTTGATATTTTCTTAACTTTAGTATGTGTTTTCATGCATGCATTGCTTATGCTTGTGCTTTTTGTTGACAGAAAATTGGCCTTTCTTTTTATACGTGACTGTCTTCCAATACTTTTACAAGAGTGGAAAGTGAGGTCACATTGATTTTTTATATAAAGTTGCAAAATTTCGAAATTTATAATTTAGCCCATGATTATTGCGTATATATATATAAAATATAAAGCACACGAAATTATTGCTCAATTGATTTTTACGAGGTGAATTATGCTGTCAATTCATAATGAGATAAAAAAGTAAAATCATAAAAATGATATTTTTTTACAAAAATAAAAAGATTAAAGTCCTGAGTTCGATTTTCCGTAGCTATATTTCTATTTACTTATATTATATATAAGATTATACACAAATTGGAGCAATAAAATCCCAATTACTTAAATAATTGACAATCCATCCATTTTGGTAAAGCAAAAAGTCTCATAAAAACAATCCCATAAAGCATGTTTGGCTTTAGCATTTTGGACTTCAATCATTTTCTTTCTTTTTTCTAGCATTGCATGTGCACCTCACTAAATGACCAACACTTGGTTTCATCTTTATACCATTCATCTGAGTTGTTTGTTATTATTAGTTCAATTTCCATTTTTAGTTTGTTTTTTTAAAGAAAATGTAGGAATTTAACTCAATCGAATCAAACCATATAATTGTTCAATCGCTATCACTCCCTCGATTCAGATATAGTTTTCGTAAAAGATATTTTTTTGTTTTTTTCTTTTAAGTTGTTCAAAAAAAGAAGGAAAAAAGAAAAAGAAGGAACCCACATGGCCCCTTGTTCAATCGCTATGACCTGTTTGGATTGCCTGATTTCAAGCACGATAGTTACCTAACACGTGAGGAGTTCATTTTCCAATCAATTTCTCTATTGCAGATCCCATGGATTGTCTAATTATTAGTATTAAATTCCCCAGTAATATTCAAACTTTATAATTCATGAAAATGACAACCTCAGACTTTATTGCAATGATTTTTGACAATTAATCGTAGGCCCGTCGGTGCCCAAACAGAGCTTTGTGTTTTCAAACTTTTTCTCCCTTCCTCAATCCTCAGAACGTAATATAAATAACATTGCAATTGTTTTTATGTTTTTTCTTAAATGGATTTTTTTATCGGTAGACCGAATACGTTATTTAATAAAAGAAAAAAGTCATAAGAATAAGATGTCACCGACTCTAACGAATCCCTTTCCTGGGTGTAATGTAATAAGATTTTTCCGATCTGCTCCAATATTCTTATTATTCGTATAATTGATAAAAATAATTCTGGTTCGAGTATTTTAGCATGTTGATAACGGAATAAAATTTTGATTACCATGAAAGTCTCGTGTCATAGGATTTAAAAGCCTAACGTCAGTCCGTGAATTAAATCCTAATATTACTCTTCCAACAGACAATGCACAAAATAAAAAATGAAAGTGACATAAGAAACGTGTTCATGGGTGGTTTTCCAAGATTATTTCAATTTAATTAAATCACCGACGGGGACTCGAACTCAAATTCTTCATTGATAAATATTAATTGTTTGAAAATTAACAACAAAAGATGTAAATCCAAGGGAATACAAAAATTAGAAGCAAATATGTTTACAAATAGAGAAGGTTTTTCTAATTTTTAAAAATAGAATAGGTTTACTTGAGTGGATTCTAAACCCATAAATGGTCCATCCATACTTATAGAGAAAATCAGGTTTTCTTAAAAACCAAAACTAAAAAGCTCTAGCAAGTAAACATAGTTTTAACAAGTTTCTAATTCTTAGAATTTTTTCTGAAAAAAGAAAATCTCTCTTAAGTAAAGAGACTCTAAAATTTGCATCTAAGTAAGTTGCAGGACTAGGAGATCGATCTTCAACAATTCAACAATGAAAAACCAAGAAATTGATGTGACATGTCTATATTTTTTTTTGGTAATTTGAAAAAATAAATTAAGAACACCATTTTGGAATTCACTAAACTTGGTTTTTACTTTTTACAGAGTGCATTTGTTCCTTACATTAAGACAATGAAAAAATACAAAAAAACATAAAAGCAGAAGAATGAAAAGGAAGTAACCATGGATGACCATGGTCAGCTTTTCTCAAAGAGTGCAAGAAAAAGCATCTTTTTATCATCTCTTCCATCAAGAAAACAGTCCTCAAAAGGGTCTTTGATTTGTTTCAAAAGAAGGGAATTAGGGTTCTTAAAAACCAAATACTAGTAGTGCTATAAAAATTGGATAACTGGATCTCATTTCTGCAACTATGGTAATTTTATGACAGTCAACAGAGTCACACTTCCACAGCTTTTTGGACCAAAAACAATCCTTATTTTTCAATTTTTTGGGGGTTTTTCTTCCTATAAGTTCTTAACTGAACAGTCCACATGATTGGTGTGTAAATGGCCCCCACTCAAAAATAAGAACCTTTTCCTCTCCCCCTTTTGTCCCCCCTTTTGATTTTGAGTGGAGTTTTAAAAAGTTTTGATCTTTCTTTTTAAAACCTTAAAATTGAGACTTGAATTTAGGAGAAAGGATTCAGGAATGGAAAGGCAAAATCTCTGAATCATAAAGATTTGATTTTTCTGCAAAAGAATTGCCATTTCTCTTCTTCTATTCAGTTGTTTTGAACCCGCAGGACAGGACAGCACAAGCCATGGGGCCTAAGTTCTTCTAATGTTTTTAACATTAATGTATATATCTGCATCTTCGTGTGTTTTTTGAACCTAGGAACAAACAAACAAGCAATGAAGTTTCAGTTTCTTCTTCTCCTAGTACCCTTTTGGATTTTTGGCTTTTCTCTAGTACTTGCAATAGAAAACCACCCTCTTGTCTCCTCTCCTGCTTCTCCTCCAAGTCCTCCAATCACCGCTTCCATGGCTGCTTTCTCTCCAGGTACTACTCTCTCTCTCACTCTCTCTCTCTCTCTCTCTCTCTCTCTCTCCATTTTTCCTGCTTCACTTATCTGGGTCCTAAAAATCTAATAATCTTGGATGTCATTTCAAAATTCAAATCCCAGTTTCAAATTTCAAAACAGAAAAAACAAAAACTTACCCAATCTGATGCATTTAACATTGCCAGTGACAAACTTTTGTTGTTAATATGCAACCCAACAACTTCTTTGTTTCTATGATCCCTGTCCTTTGATCAAATTATATGGTTCATAATTTCAAAATTTTGTCTCTGTGATTGTTTTTCATCATTATTTTGATTAGGAATTCAGCTCCCAATGGAAATGAAAGAAGAGCACCGACACATGGAATTGAAAAAGAAACTAGTTGTGCTGCTCATTGTTGCCTGCAGCATTCTTGCTATAATCTTCATTCTTTCTTCATTTTACTGTTGTGCTTATTATTACTGGAAATTCTGTCAAAAGAAAAAAGATGGTCATGGCCCAGGTACTTCCTTGTACTATTTCTTCCATGTTTTATGCTTAATCATGCTTTTCTGTTTTTTTGAATGGTATCGTCTTATTTTTCTTCGTTTTGTTTGTCTGGGTTCGGTTGGGTTCGGACTATACATGAAGATGTTGAGAAAGGGATTTCGATAATGCCTTTCTTGCGTAAATTCAGTTCCTTGAAGATGGTTAACAGTAGAGGAAGTTGGGGATCTGTTTCATTAATTGACTATAATATACTAGAGAAAGCCACAAACAATTTTGAGGATGAAAGATTGTTGGGTAGGGGTGCGTTTGGACTTGTTTATAAGGCCACTTTGGAAGATGACTCAGTTGTTGCAGTGAAGAAACTGGACTGTGCAACTGAAGATCCACTGAAAGAATTTGAGGTACCATTCCTTCTTGAAATGTCTTTTTACTCTTATCTTGCATAGGTGCTTTTGTGTTGATTATTGTCTTGGAATTGCAGAATGAGGTTAACCTGTTGAGCAAAATGCAGCATCCAAACATAGTTTCTCTTATGGGTTACTGTCTTCATGATGATAAAGGGTTTATTGTGTATGAATTGATGCCAAATGGGTCCTTAGAAGATCTACTGCATGGTAATTTTTTATTGTTTTTCTCTCATTTTTGCTTTCTTGACATGGAAATATCACATCATGACAAAATTGTTAATTATTTCTTTGTCTGGGATTCTTGAATATTTTAGGCCCTTCTCATGGATCTTCGTTAACTTGGCATATGCGCTTGAAAATTGCACTTGATACTGCTAGGTGAGCATGTTCTACAAGAAGTTAGCATCTTTCGGTTGCTGTTTGGTGTTTTGTGTATTTATTTCTTTATTTCTCAACTGTTGACCAGAGGATTAGAATATCTTCATGAGTTCTGCAAGCCAGCAGTGATCCATAGAGATCTGAAATCATCGAATATACTTTTGGATGCCAAGTTCAATGCCAAGGTACATAGAAATGCATAAAATTATTATAACCACTTGGTTAAATTATACAACTTTCTCTCCTCTTCTAATCATTTGTCTGGATTCAGCTCTCAGATTTCGGACTTGCTGTAGCAGATAGCTCCCAAAACAGGAATAAGCTCAAGCTTTCAGGCACTGTGGGTTACGTAGCGCCCGAGTATATGCTAGATGGTATGTTTACTAAACTAGGCTTAGATGAGTTGGCAATGGAGATCAGAACACTAAAGTTCACATCTTTTTCATTATTTTAGGCGAATTGACGGATAAGAGTGATGTCTATGCATTTGGAATTGTTCTTCTGGAGCTTCTGTTGGGTAGAAGGCCTGTAGAGAAACTGGCACCAGCTCATTGCCAGTCTATTGTAACATGGGTACATACCTTCCCTATCTAGTATAATCTTTTTTTAGATGCAGCTCATCAAGGTTTTTCGATTGCAATTTAATGTCATAACCATTTTAAATGCAGGCCATGCCTCAGCTAACCAACAGATCTTTACTTCCAAATATTGTGGACCCTGTGATTAAAGATACCGTGGATGAGAAGTACCTATTCCAGGTTGGTGAACTAGCCATGACTTACTTCCATGCTTGTTGAAGGACATAGTTAGGGTGGTTTTGATGGTTGAACTGATCTCTTCTGCCCATAAGTGTTTGTTGGAAAATAGGAGAGAAAAGCTTGTGTTTGACTCGACAGATTCGCGATGGGTTTTGGTTTGACTTTTTGCTAATGGATGGCATTTTCTGTGCAGGTTGCGGCGGTAACTGTACTGTGTGTGCAACCGGAGCCATCATACCGGCCGCTCATTACAGACATAGTGCATTCTCTAATTCCACTTGTTCCTCTTGAGCTTGGAGGAACACTAAGACAAACACAGGCTCCAACCAATGGAGGTTACTGATACGGTTAAGAAAACAGCAACTGGTTTTGGGTATGCTGCTGCACATATTTCTACTTCTATGTTTGATGTAAGAAAGATTTTTGAGACTTCTGGATATTTTCAATGGATAATATATACCTCTTTCATTTGGGTTTTAGGGATATTTTTGTTTAGGTTGGATTAAGGGGTGTTGGATTTTTTTTTTCATCTTCTGTAAATTGGAGCAATGGCAAAGCATGAGTTACATATTGAGCAGTGTTGGAATTTTCATCACAACTGTACATTGAAAATTTACAGAGTTATTATTAGTATATAGCTTTCTCAAAGTTCAACAGTACTTTGTATTTTCTGCAAAACGGAGATGGTTTACGTTTTGAGTTCGAATCTTTAATTTGCAATTTCTAACAATATTAAATAAAAGTCCATTCGGATTCACCCCTATCAACCAAGCTAATTTATGTTTTCTTTTAATAGAAAAATGTAATAATTCCATGTCTGGATTTCTGCATGGTTCACCATTCTCAAAGAGATCCAGGTATTAAGAAATAGTATAAAATATTTGAAGGCTTGAGTAAGTAGATCCACTTTCCAGTCTGAGAAGGAAAAAAAAAACACTTATTACGAAAATATCACTCAGTCACAGCTTGTGATACGTTTGCCTCAATAAGAACTTCAAATTGTAAGGATAAATCAGATTGTTTCATATATTATTACAGATTTTTTTCCTAAAATCATATTTAACTCCATCGACTATTGGATTGGACTCACCAAAATTTGATATAGGCTCCCTTTCAATAGATATCCCCCTCATTTTAGCTAACATTGTGGAATGAATCGATAATCGCATCTGCAAGGTATTCGCACTTGGCCAAAGATAATCCAGCTAACGATATCCGCCCATCCTTCGTCATGTAAATGTGCCACTTACTGGTCATATTTTCGCTCTGGTAAGACAAAAAACAAGAAAAAAGGTCAACATTGTTAGAAGTTGAGGAAACATTGCTTGCACTTCCGGGCCTCTGCGTGACAAACTTGAGAATATTGTAATTACCTGTGCTTTGTTCAGGCCTGTGAACGAGAACATGCCGATCTGCTTAAGCACAAAAGACCAGTCCTTCCCTGTCTTCTCCTTTGCCGTCAGATTATCATATAGTTGCTGTCTCACAGTTTTTATCCTTCCAGCCATCATCTCCATCTCCGCTTTCCATTCATCGAAGAGAGCTGGATCACCAACAACATTGGCAACAATCCTAGCCCCATGAACAGGAGGATTTGAGTACATCGGTCGAGCAAGCCTTTTCAGTTGGCTCTTAACGCTGGTTTTATCATAAGAAATAAGAGGTTAAATGGTTAGGATATGCAACCAGGCCAAGAAACACAGTAGGAGGCATGACACATTCAGGGAAATGCTTAATCTGTAAGTGAACCAGTACAGCACAGCTAAGTTCTAGCTGTTTATCATACCTTGCGGCAGTATCTGCTGATGAGCAGACTACATTGAGTGCCCCAATTCTTTCTGCATACAGGCCCAAGTTCTTGCTGTATGACTGTGCAACAAAAACCTCCATTCCACGTGCAACAAACAATCTCACTGATGATGCGTCTTCATCAAGGCTTCCACTAGCGAATCCCTATAGTATGTACAATAGTTGACATCAGCTTATGAATTCGTGGTGAATTTTTATGAGTGGAATCTATAAGTAAGATTCCAGATAGCACACGCCGTTCATATAATCATTCAGAGTTAAAACGAACTTTGAAGCTGAAGCTGACAGCAGAGTATAAAGAAATCTATACCTGATACGCAACATCAAAAAATGGAATGTGGTTCTTCTCTTGAATGACATCGGCAATCTTTTTCCATTGTTCAGGGGTTGGATCAATACCAGTTGGGTTATGAGCGCAGCCATGAAGTAATATAAATGATCCATCAGGAGCTTCCTGTTATAACAAAATCATCACATGGATTATGACATTCCAGTGCGTAAACACAGTACAGAGTAAATTTCAACAGTGCCATTTACAGGTAAGAACATGCCTTTATGTCTGATATCATCCCCTCAAAATCTAAACCAACTGTTTTGGGATCATAGTATCTGTATTCTGACCATGGAACTCTAGCATCATTAAAAATATTTTTGTGATTACCTGCAAAATAAATATATTGCCATGAAGCATTGATTGTATTAAAAGAAAAAAAATACATATATACATACAGGGGATGAGGGGATTGCTATTACATACCCCAAGTTGGAGATGATATCAGAACCTTTGCCCCAGGAAAATATCGCTCAATAAAAGCTGCAGCTAATCGAAGAGAACCAGTACCAGAGAGACCCTGAACAGTGGCTACCTGGGTTTGTTTTTCAGAAGATAGAACACTCAGATGATTCTCTTTTTTTCCTCTTTCAATAAATCATGAGACTAATGAGAGGAAACAAAATGTGAATTTTATTGAGAAGATGAAAACCTACTCTTTGTTCATTTATCACTGGGTTGTCAGCTCCAAATAACAACTCAGCAGTCGCCTTGTTAAACGCAGCCAAGCCTTCTATTGGCAGATACTACATGCAATAATCAACATAAGGCAAGTCAAGACAAGTGAAACACAATAACTTGGAATATCCTTATATTTGAGTGTATTGAGATACCTCTTTATTATCACCCCTCTCCAGCATGAGATTCTCAGCCTATAACATTTTAACCAATGAAACTAAAATTCAGTAAGCCGGAAACACAGTGCAGCCTTCAATCACCATTAGATAGGAAAGCTAACCAACCTTCTTAACAACATTAAGCACATACGGGTTTAACTCTTCAGTTCGATAAGCTCCAACTCCAAGGTTGAGCTTTCTTGCATCTGTATCTGCCCTAAAAGCTTCCGAAACTCCAAGAATTGGATCAGGAGGAGCCATCGGGATATCTCCAAACCGAGACGCGTTGACAGCAACGGCCATAGACATCTTGGCACTGAAAGACTACACATCAAACTCAGATATTTTAAACCAACAGATCATGTCCACCAAAGTCCAAATCCCACCAACCCAATACACTATTCAGCAATGCCAACAATATAAAACTTCAACCGCAATTCAAAAGGCATGATTTTTGGTACATTTTAAGGAGGATAAGCTAACGCATTACATACCTTAGCCTTCAAAAAGAGATTAGCTTTCTCCTTGGCAAACCATGGATCCGCACTGCCACTGCCCAACCTAACTTTCCCCTATCAAAAGATACAAAACCATTCTGTGAATTGTGATCCTCGCCTTAATCGTCCAATAACAAAAAGCACGAAGAATTAAAGGGAAGTGTGGAGAGATACCTTGAGTGTGTCATGCAGTGAAAGCGAAGCTGAAGTAGAAGCAGAAGCTAAAGAAAGGACTGAAGAAGCCATCTGAAACGAAAAAAGAAAAGAAACCCAATTAAAAGATTAGATTGTCATGCGTAGTTATCGATCAAATTATGATGAAACAGCTATAGCAACCCGATCTTGAACCAAGATGACTAGATCAGATAGTCATTAACTTTAAATAGAAATACTAAATAGCAGAGAAGAGGCGAAATCGTGAGTGAGAGATAACCTGAAGGATGTTGTTGAGACTTGAGCTGAGAGTGATGGCGGTGTAGTATAAGATGAGACAGTTGTTGTTTTAGAGGGCGATGGATACAAGGTGTCGAGGTCTGGTAATGTTCGTTATGTGTTTGATGGATTTAGGTGCGGATTGCAAGTATGATCCAGTGTGGCAGTCAAATTATTAAAAAAAAGGAAAGAAAAGAAAAAGTTGCTTTGTTGTTGTTCTCGGATGTAATAAAGCTCGTTGATTGAGGTTATGCTAGTCTACGACCACAACAAATCCCCCATAATGTCCAGTGCGTGGCGCTTTTCTATGGGATGATTTCTAATTAACTTATTTTTACATTTTCCAAGTATTTAAAATTCATTTAGAATACCCCCAGTCAAAATCGATCTACCAAAATATTTTACTTTTCTTTAAGCAGCAATCTCTTTGAATTCGAAGAGACATGTTTTTTATAACAAGTGTCCTAAAAAATTAGTAGAAGGCAATTACTAGAACTAACCAAGGGCCATTCCCAAATGCACTATTAAAAGTTTAAATTCTTCAAAGTAATTGACATCAATATTTTATCAGTAACATTATCACCATTATAGATAAATTATCCAGAACATTATCAATATACGAAAAAATTTAAGTTACTAACAAAAGCAAGGTAAATCATCCACCATATTATTACCATCAGGAAAGTAATGAAATATTCTAAAAAACTTAAGTTACTGATAGGAGTAAACATTATCATCATCACGAAAACTACACCCATGAGATAGGGCCAACAAAGTGATTAGGTAGGGCCTAGGCACACACCTCTCGGGTGATGGACTTCGTGACCACAAAACCAACAACCACTATCCATTCTTGAAATTGAAATTACAAATCACACATTACACCAAGCAAAATTCGTCGCTAGCAAAAAACATACAACGTTTTTTCTCATCGTTGGGATCTGTTTTCATTTCAATTTCTTATTAATTTCCATCTCTTTTGGACAAGTATCGGGTTTAGGATTTGTGACGCGATTAACAAATAGGTTGATCGGATTAGCCCAAATTATCATGGGGCGTGGGAAAATTTTACTGGGCCCAATTGGGTCATGGATCAAAATTGGGTCAAAGGTAAGCCCATTACTGTGTATGAAAAAACTAATCAAGTTAAACAAGCTACTTTTTTCTAATTCATGGGTCAAGGGAAGTTATTGATAATTTCGAGATGAGTAGTACATTATACAGTGGCTCATGTGATAAAACCAAGCACAAAATAAGGTTTCTGTCAGCAACAAAGATTAACATATCATACAAAACATTATCCCTTCATCATCGTAAAAACAAAACGAGCATAACGTAAGGTTTTTCTGAAATATTTAATTATCTCGAAATCAAAATTTCGTAGTGCAGTCATAAAATAAAACTAGAAATCCACAAAATGGAGAGTTCATCACCACCAATACATGGCTAAGCCAACATAGTAGAACTAAGGGGCAAAAAGAATCACATTGGTTGGATGGCGCATATCATGACCACAAAATTTGCAACCGCTTTTCATTCCTGAAATTGAAATTGAAATCATTAAACAACATAGCAAAATCCATCATGTTTTGCAACTTATTAGCCTTAAGAAAAACAAAAAAGCCAAATTCACATATGGAGGAAAACAAATTAAGAAATTTACGTTGCGTTCATTATCCATCCCTGTTTCTAGTTTTTTGTTTATAGAAAAAACAAGAAACAGTTTTTGGTTCATCTCTTGCTGTTTCTTAAAATTGGTTTAAAATTTTCACATGTACTAAATAGAATCATCTCTTTTAATATCATGGCTTGTTGTTTGGGATTACAAATGCATTACCCATGTCAAGCACTAATCTCAATAACATAAAGTACATCAACTAGATACTAAAAGCTCTTGGTACCTCTATAATTTATTTATTTATTTCGATAAATTTTTAGAATTTATTAATAACAGGAAAGCCACAGTCCAAAACATGCAGAGAAACTTTGAAGCATCCCAGTCTACAAACATCTACAAAACTTCATCAATATCCAAGGCAACAAAAACATCAAACTATTTGCAAATAGTTGTCTCTCTTGGTGAAAATACAAAAGATAAATTAGCAAAGCACTCTTTGCCTCCCTATATTTCTGCTAAATACCAACAATTCAACCATGAAATTATTGTTTGTAAATCTGATTCAAACACTAGACTACTCCCCTGCAGTTATTCCGCCTCTTTCGACAGTATAACGGCCCTAAGAAGTGCCCAAAATTCTGCCAAGGTAACATCAGAAGCGTTAGGATTAAGAGGAAAGACCCTCATCTTATAGGTTGGACCCACGGATTTCCCTTATACTGCCCTGACAGACAGGGTCTTCTAAGGGTACAACGTCTTCAATAGCTGCTTTTGAAAACAGAAGATGAGTGTAATCAAAACCTAAAAAATATATGAGCAATGAATAAGGCAAATCCTAACTCAGTCTTTTTTAGCCCTACCAGGTGATATCAGACCAAAAATGTCATAGGTTTATGCTGAGTTGCAACTTGCAAGGAAACCATCAAACATCAGATAGCATACATCTGGCCTTATAAAATGTTACAACTAGTCTGACGAAACTGTGGAAAAATCAACCCACTCATACATCAAATTCACAGTATAGGTAATAATCAAGCATTCAAAATGAATCACATTCACCAATAAGACACTGCACGTGTTTGACTAAACAAAAACAACTAAACCAAACTGCAATCAGCGAGAACCAGAGATGAGAAACCTTTTCAGGTAGATCAAGATAGATGTGACTACGACAACCAGCCATAGTCCACAAAAGTATCGAGCCATGTGAGCAATGTAGGAGGCATCATAACAATGCCAAGAAACCAAACAGAAAAGCACTGGCTTTCTGTGTACAAATTCTTACTAGATCTGCTACCTCTCTAGAGAGACACTATCCAAGGTTATCACCACTCAATAATTGAACATGTGTGCCTCAAGAGGATCCAAGAGAAATTCAAACAAATACATCAAAAGACCATCAGTTTTAGAAACAGACAGCAGATAAACAATAACCTAGCTAAAACAACACGCATCCTTCCACAAAATATAATCCCACTATGGATTTGCCTACAATGTGCCCCTACTAAGCTAAAAGCAAGTTACAACTTACTTTTTCCTATCAATTGCACACAAGAAAATAAGTTTCCTATTGCATTCATACTGGTTACAAAATTGTTTGTAATGATTTCGGTTTCAAGACTGAGTTTAATTAGATGGTTGATAAACAAGGACGACATTGATGTTTTTGCTATTATTATTATGCAATTTCAGACCTATTTGCGGATCTTTTTGTAATGGCTAAGTTAATCTTTTTGCAAGTTATTGGATGGTGCTTCATGCTTTTCTGTTAGTGTTTAGTGAATGGTTATTGTTATTGATGGGCAATGCATGGTATTAATTTCCAAAGGTGATTGATCTCTTATGTTCCTTGTTGACAATTTGTTGTAGTTTTAGTTCTGTTGATTGGCTAACTTAATCTAGGCAGCGGTTAGTGTGTAACCAGTATGAATGCAATACGAAACTTATTTTCTTGTGTGCAATTGATTGGCTAACTTAATCTAGGCAGCGGTTGGTGTGTAACCAGTATGAATGCAATACGAAACTTATTTTCTTGTGTGCAATTGATATTAATTAAGATAGATGTGACTACGACAACCAACCATAGTCCACAAAAGTATCGAGCCATGTGAGCAATGTAGGAGGCATCATAACAATGCCAAGAAACCAAACAGAAAAGCACTGGCTTTCTGTGTTGAACAAATTCTTACTAGATCTGCTACCTCTCTAGAGAGACACTATCCAAGGTTATCACCACTCAATAATTGAACATGTGTGCCTCAAGAGGATCCAAGAGAAATTCAAACAAATACATCAAAAGACCATCAGTTTTAAAAACAGACAGCAGACAAACAATAACCTAGCTAAAACAACCTTATCCTTCAACAGATTCGAAATAGAATCCCACTATGGATTTGCCTACCCCTACTGAGCTAAAAGCAAGTTACAACTTACTTTCCTATCAATTGCACACAAGGAAATAAGTTTCGTATTGCATTCATACTGGTTACACACCAACCGCTGCCTAGATTAAGTTAGCCAATCAACAGAACTAAAACTACAACAAATTGTCAACAAGGAACATAAGAGATCAATCACCTTTGGAAATTAATACCATGCATTGCCCATCAATAACAATAACCATTCACTAAACACTAACAGAAAAGCATGAAGCACCATCCAATAACTTGCAAAAAGATTAACTTAGCCATTACAAAAAGATCCGCAAATAGGTCTGAAATTGCATAATAATAATAGCAAAAACATCAATCTCGTCCTTGTTTATCAACCGTCTAATTAAACTCAAAGTCCTGAAACCGAAATCATTACAAACACCTTAAAACCCGAGTTTAGTTCGGCGCCAGTGCCGGCGTTTAGCATTGTATCTGAAACAAAAGAATTAACCACAAAAAACACTCAGCTATTTCGATTGATTACTAGAAAAGAATGATACAAGTAGAGATGAAAGGAAATATGAGATAACAGACCTTATGGTGTTATCCGTTCTCATTCTGATCCAGTGAGGTATGGGTCGGTTCTGGCGCATCTTTTTCGCCAACTTCTTCTTTATCATGAAGGATTTGTGGGACGGCTGCACACACAACTCACAAACACACCATTAATCAATAAATTGGCTCACATTGTATACAGAGAAGAGAGATAAGCATATACGCGAGAGAGATAGAGAGAGGAGAAAGAAAGGTTCTCACCATTGCGTTGTTCCGATGCGGCGGCGGCAGCGGCGGCGAGAGAGCGGCGATGACAACTGAATGAAGAAACCCTAAAATTGGTGACACTGCACCTTTTATAGCCGAGTACTTGGTGGTTTAAGCAAAAGTGAACCGGGTCAGTTATATGCCCATTAACTGTTTGGGCTCCATTTTTCAGGGTCGTTCCTTTAAATTAAGTAATTATTAGTATATGATTCGGGAATCCTTACAGATTTCGGAATATTATTAATCTGGTTTTTTTTTGGTCAGACATTAATATTATTAATCTGAATTCGCTCATAGATACTAATAAATAACATGCACATTAATCAATTAAGGTTTTTTTCCCCTTTTCTCTCCTTGAAGGTTTATAGTCACGTTGTTAGTGCTAAATTGCAATAAAATGAAATTGTTTTAAATCTGAATTATATATATTTTTAATTAGGTAACGGAAAATTTTATTCCCAGATCCGCCAAAGAGATAAATTAATCTTACAATATTATAAGGAAATTGAAATGCTGGTTTCTTTTCTGTAAAAGGGAAAATAGTATAGTATACTGAGAATGTTTTTGCCAAAATGAGTAAGGAATGTTTTTCGTAAGTGACATCTCTGTCTGAAGCCGGTCCGGATTCCAGGACCAGAACCAGAAGCACTAGCAAGAATACATGACATCTCTCGATTTTTCGGGTCGGGTCCGATCCGATCGAACTCAGTGAATCAATGTAAAAACCTCTACCTTGGATTTGTATCAACGGACAAAAGGGACAAGGAAATACTCTGCATAGAATAACTGTTAAGAAGGATAAAAGTTATCAGTGTGTGGTTCAGTTTCAGGTTCCTTACAGGTTTTGATAGTTTAAACATGGTAGCAAAAGAAGCAGTGGAAATGGATTCACTTGCCTTCCAAATGAACATGTAAAATGATGTTATCGACGCTTTACTTGTCAGATCAACCGATCGAGCTCGAACCCACAAAAGGAGAGCTAGTGTAGAATGGCCTAATACCTGAAGGAAAAACCAAACATTGGTAAGTAGCAACAGGAAAAGTCCATTACAGCACCTGTCTAATTGATCGCAGGAACATGGTACGAACCGTGACAAGCTTGTTTGGTAGGAAAGAAGAATAAGCTCCTACCGCGATGGAAGCTCCATACGCCATTAAAAGCATGTTGACACAAAGCCAAAACACCTTCCAAAGAGAGATGCAGTACTTGTAAGGCCAAAAACACCACAACGTAATTTAGCAGAACATTCTTGTTAGTTCACTTACTCTTTCCTGTCCAAGGGTGACACTAAAAGATTGAACCCCAAAATCTCTGTCCCCATCCACATCAGGAATATCCTATTATACAAAAGACCAGAAAAAAGTTAGTTCAAACCAAATTCCCTGACTCTTATGTGTGATATTTATGGCTGTGTTTAGTTTTTACCTTGAACAATGCAATAACAGCAGAGAAGAAACACATAAAACCCACAGCGAATACGAGAGGTTTGGTAATAACTATTGGTCTACCAAGAACAAATTTCTGCACAGGTACGCCCACTCGGTTAGTTTGAACTAAGAAATTGCACAAGAGTCTATTCCAACAGGAAAAAGAAGAAGAAGCAATTGAAGAGTTTTTAGCAATACCTGCATGTGTACAAAAAAAGCAAGCTGAACAACGATCGCCCTCACAATCAGGATGCAACTTGCAGCAAGAAATGCCTGTTTCTTCCATCTGAGCAGGGGAAGCTACAATATCCACCTCAATTTGTCTTAAATACATATGTTCGTTAACAAAATATTGTAATCCTAGTATACGAGGAAGGAAGATGTAAGAACTTACTTCAACGGAATAGACACTTCCGAGCACAAAACTTATGAGAAGAGCAGAAAGAAGTGGTGGGGATTGGAGCATAATCCCCATACCAAGACTCTGCAGTGCAAAAAGAGATATCAAGAAATACGAGTCAAGAGAGGTTCGGATTCAGATATTTACTTCCCGAGCTGCTAACTCAAAAGCTATGCAACTAAACAAGAACAAATGTTTTCAACCTACCATAAATAAAGATGCAGAAACAATTGCTATACCAGTTCCCATCGAAAAGTTTCCGGAAGCAAGCGGGAGATGGGGCTTGTTTACCTGGAGAAAGTTGGGTATTGGATTAAAGCAGCAATAAATCCAAAAGTATGACGTCAAATTTGAAGTGAAGCACCTTACTTTGTCTATTTCAATATCGAACAATTGATTCAATCCTACCACATAAATGTTCATTAACACTGCTGGAACCAATGCCTGCATTACCATGGCACAACAACAACAAAAGGAAAGTCAATTTCCTGAGTTTTGAAATTTATCAGTTTTGTCAGACCAAAACCCACCTTTAGCAATCCAATAAAGTATGAAGAGGACAGATCAGAAACGGTTTGCACCGGAAGAAGAGAAACTGATGTTATTCCTATAACCTGACAGTAAAAAAGCAACATCGAAGAACTCCTGTTTAGCCATTCTGTTGTGTCATCAGCTACACTTAATTAGAGGAATATATATGAAACTCCAACTTACAGTGCCAATTACAGTGTGAGGACGCGAGAAATGAATAAATGAAGTTAGCTGCTCAACAACTCCTTTCTTAAAATTTGACCATCCATCAACATCCTCGCAATGGATTGATGCGCAGCCATTACATTTTGCGGTAAGAACATTCTTGCTCTTGTTCTTGTTCCTGCTATCATTGACTATGCACAACACTCTATTTGAGGAACAAATGGTTTGGTTCCTGCATAACTGGCCTCTGTTTACAACAGCACAATTCCATCGCTTTTGCGGCGAATCAAGTGTTCTTGTAATACAACCTGAAAATGGTAGGGGATTGAACATTATAATCCAATTCCCCGAGTAATGTAGATAAAGTACTAGCACAGCATTTTGTAGTCTGCAGATGAGAATTTGTTCAGAATTACAGAAAAACGACACGTCCCGGTTACAATATTTAGAAAAATCAGCACAAGTCAGTTCGCAAGTCGTTTGGGCTGACAGCAAGAGATGGTCATCGACTCACTGCACCAGACTGAATAATTAGATTTGCGATACTTCCTAAGTAAATAAAAACCTTCTAACTGAATAATTTGTCAAGATTCAAGAAAATAATAATCAGTATAAACAGTATTATGAAAGCCAAAATACTACTCTTTTACCGGACAGAGAATTTTCTACCGGTTTCAATTTTTAAAGTATTTCCGAGTATTATCTCGTTCGAGCACTATTCGAGAGTGAAAGGCTCTCCACCAACCCCAATTTGTTTTCACCAACTCACAGTAACAACAAAAGAATACAAATTCATGGAGATGGGAGAAATTAATGTTTTTTAAAGCACAAAAAATCTAAGAAAAATCGTGTACCTTGTTCTTGACGATGATGACAAGGGGAAGGAGTAAGACATGAACGGGCAATCGAAAGCGCCATATCCTATAAACTTAATGTACAAAAACACACAAAAACTGGGAAATTGCGTTTAAATGAACCGGAGAAAAAAAAACTAAACTATCATTGCCTCCTTAAATGTACTGTAAAAGACATTGCCTTAAAAAAATTGCTCTCCTTTTTCTAATTACCGTTCATTAATGGATATTAGTAGGTGGATTCGAATTTTGGTAAAAAAGGCTAAAACAATTGAAAGGAAAGATTTGTTGGACTTCCCAACGAGAGAGAATTGGGATATTGGAAAATTCAAATTCATTTAATTAACTTCCAATGACGTGTTAATTAATGTAATTGTGAAAGTTAATAACTAATAAAATTCAAAATTTTCTTCTTATAGGTGGGCTTGATTTTGATTTTGGGTTTGAGGATTAAACGAGAAAAGAAAGGATGAGATGCGTCACGATTTGCTGGTTTGTTACTAATTATTATATGCATGGCCTACGCTTGGCAGAGGGAAACCATAAATGAACAAAATGGAGGTTAAAGCCGTGCGCATCTCTGTGCATGATCGCTTCCACTTGGCAAGTTGTTTCCAATACTAACACCTCAAAAGTCAAAAGTCTATGATGGGCCTTTTCTCTCTCTGTACTACTATAGCCCATGGAATTTCCCAGCCCAGGATTTGTGGATCTTTCTCGCTAAACTTGAAAAATAGGCCCATCTATCTCTGGCTTATCAATACTACAATTCGGGACCAGAACATAAACGAGTCCACTAAGCTGTAAGCTCGCGATGGGCCACCAAATATATAAGGACATCTTAGTGGCCCGGTCCATCTAACACCTCTAAATCATTAATATTGAAAAAGAAATTTCATCAACGAGCTTTCTATTTATTTTTTTATCCTCGATATTTTTTAGTACAAGAGATTAACTTTATTCGTATATAGTTCGGTTTTAAACAAAAAGTAACTTTCTCAATATTTTTTTTTTCATTCACAGATCCAAACCGATACTTGAATTAAGAATAAATAAGTTCACTTTTTTAAATAGTACAATCTTTCTAAGTGATTTAAGAGTTATTACCGTTTTATTCTAAACCCGTAAATAGGTCATAGACATAGTACTACAATTCAACAATTGTTGTAATACAGTATGTTTTATTTATACAGATTGTAAGTTGAAAAGATTGACCCGTGAACTAGCTTTTCTATGCTTTACTGTAGGTAGCAGTGAGCTACTCTCGTAGTTTCTTCTTGTCGCGCAAATTAACGGTCATCTCATAAGTTCAGCTAAAATCTGTTACCTGTCGTCTCTCGTAGACTTTAAAAAAACAACAGAAGACGCGGGTTTGACAAGAAAACAATTTCCTTTTATCCAAATTTAAATTAAAACATTTCAATAGCTAGCCTAGGCCACATGGCTTGAAAATGACTTTATGCACTTTCGTCATATAAATTTGCAACATCACAAGTTATCTTGAGACACCATGTCGTACTCACACAATAATTTTTTAGTTTGAACTTTGAACTATTGAACCACATGACTACCTTAAATCCTCCTCTATATATATGATCAAGTCAACAAAAAAATAAAAATGAAATCCTCCCCTAGTTCGGACTTCTACATATATACTCGAATTGAATAGTTTACAATCCATGTGCTTTGCAAATTGCAATGCACCAACTAAAGACATTCATGGAACTTAATTACTATTAACAAATTAAACAAATATCTTAATATCGGTCAATTCAGTCAGGTTCAAATTGGTTATAAGTCTACTAAATTAGAACTAATTAATAAAATTTATGATATACGAAATTGTATCACAGTTGATTAATGAGTATTTTTTTGGTCCGTAGTAATTTTTTAAAATATATATATATATATATATATATATATATATATATATATATATATATATGATAATTAAGTTCCTTAATATAGTGGATGAATTTATAACAAATTAGATTTTATTTTTCAATCAACTTGGACTGATGTATAAGCAAATTGAGGTTGAGACAAAATATAGGGTGTGGTGATGATGGATACATCTTTTTTCAGCAGCAAGCTAATGATGAGGTTTTTTGTATTATGGGCAGCTAACAAGAATTAATTCAAAACGACCATCAGTCCAGCCTGTGCAAAATCCCATAGACTGCGGCAAATATATACTCCTGCTTAATTCGAGGACGACGCAATATTTCTATCAAATCAACCTCAATTCAATTCTCATCCTTTTCCTTCTTGCAGCAAAACCGCGTAAAGATTGTTAAAAATTTTGGGCAGTCATTTTAATTCCTAAATTTATCAAGTTATGATTTATAATGCGCTCTTAGTAATTAACAGTAAAATGTGGAATCATTAACGGGATACTCAAACAAAAGAAAAATGACATAATTTATAACGTCACGCTATGCAATAATTCTCTGAAGTTTTTCTAGATTGTTCAATGCATATTGTGCATAAGCTTGTATGTGATCTCTTGATAAATTAAAAAAGAAGTGTGCATGTGACCTTTGTATGGAGGGGCAAGGAAAATTCTCTTCCAATCCGCAACCAAAACAGAGAAATGGACCCTACATTAATCAGCCATCCATGATGGATAATGGGTTTCTGGAAAAATGATCTGGGATGCTAAATTGGTAGTAAATTACTCTACCATTAATTAGCTAATCAAACGTCAGACTTTCACGACCGAAAGGGATATTATTTTTTATCTTTTCAAGTAGTATTTTCTTTACTTTTTTCGGGCATATTAGGAGATTAATTCTCTTCGGATATGATGGAGATTAATTCCGGGTATGCTTTCATTTTTTTTACGTGGATTTTAACCAGCTTTTAACTATTCCACACAAACGGAAACGGAAGCCGTCAAGCACGGTAAATCTGCTAGTCCGTTCATGGGTCCCACAGGTAACGCGTGATTTTTGTAGGACCAACGCCCAATTAGCAACTGATTACGTCTTCATCTTGTGTTATTCATTTCGGTCTTTTCCCTCTATTGAGATATCGATGGGCCTTGTGTTAATTAGCCGTAATCCAAGATTTCGGCCTCTTCACAAAATCATATTTGTTCTCGTCTAAATTTCCATAATTTAGTCCCTACATGGTTGTACTTTGCATTTACATCCTTTTATCAGTGATCGAACTATTCAAACTCATAAATTATACTTATCATACAATAAAAATGTGTGATTTTTCTTCTTCTCTGTACATAGAACATGCCCTTAATTAGATTGTTTTACCAAAACTAATGTCCTTTGAATTTCTTTCCATGCATGTTCTTCTTCTCTCTTTTTTTGGTCACGCCATGTTCTTTTGTGTGGTATGATACGAAAGTAGAAAGCGTGAATCTATCCTATTAGCACTAGGATCGGGTTTCTAGCTGTTTTCATGGCTATAGCTAATGGGAATCTATTCTCTCCAACATGACACTAGCACACAAAATCAATAGTCAGCCATAATAATATTTCCTTATCTTTTTTTTTATGGATTATGTATCATAAAAAAGCTACTCATTCGATATACAATCAATTGTCACATTATAAATTATAATATAAGAGTCGATCTTAGACTTGAATAACATATATATAAATTATTTTAGTAGTTTTTTTTTTGGTTAGATGATTACAACCTAATTATATTTGTCGTCTTATTTTCCATTACGAAGCACCCATGACGTGTGCAATATAGAATCCAGTAGGGCAGCATGAAAAAAACGAAATGGAAAACTATCCATTTTGCACCATTATCAAAAGTGATCAATTTAATTCTCGTTGCAGCTGTCATTGCACAGCGATTGATCTCGCGCGGGAGTAATTAAGATTTTAATTAGTTGCTAACTAATAATAGACCATACAGTGTTTTATTAATTGAATATTGACCCACTTCACTTATGTTCTATGCCAAATCCTTGCATGGATCTTTCCCTTGGTGGGTATATTGTAATTATTTGTTTAATCAACTGTGCATCTTACTAGAGCACAGTATACATGCTCTTTTCTTCATATATAAAAATTCAAATTATGATTGCGCTCTAATTTTTTTTGTCTTTTTTCTCATTTTTTCTTTTCTTTTCATGTCGTAGTCGGGACTTTGGAGGCATTACATGACACATACAAAGAAGAATCTATGACTTTTTTTTTCATCAAAGAAGAATCTCATGAGATTATGACATTAGATTTTTCTAAATGATAGAAATGTTTTTTACAATGTTCTTTTTGAAACAAAAGCTATTAGCTTGGTCATGTGAATTGAATTTGGTCAGCTTCTCATTTCAGCATAGAATCAGCAAAGAACAGAGAGAATGCAATAATAATCAATCAAAACAACCGCAAATAAATAAGACAGCCAAGACAGAAAAAGAATAGAAAGACCCAAAACCCCAAGTGGGGCCCAATGGGCTTAAATTTGGTTGCCAGAGAAGCAAATGGCCCAACTAGGCAACTACAAAAACCCCACCATTCACTTTCACTACCATCATTTTCTTGCGCCAATCTCTCCTTTCTTCTTTCAGGCATTGCCACAAACATCTACCCGAACCAACAAAGTTTCTTTGTTTCACTAATCATGGCAAGACCCCAACAACGATATCGAGGAGTCCGACAGCGGCATTGGGGCTCTTGGGTCTCCGAAATTCGCCATCCTTTACTGTAAGAACGCATTAACTTTCGAACCCATGAATGTTTCCTGCAGGTTTCTTGCATCCTGGTCTTGAATTCTTTTTGTTGCAGGAAGACTAGAATTTGGCTGGGCACATTCGAAACAGCTGAGGATGCGGCACGGGCTTATGATGAAGCCGCAAGGCTCATGTGTGGACCAAGGGCTAGGACCAATTTCCCTTATAACCCAAATGCAACTCAATCATCATCATCAAAACTTCTGTCTGCAACATTGACAGCAAAGTTGCATAGGTGCTACATGGCCTCACTTCAAATTACCAAACAAGCATCACTCCCTCAACAACAACAGCAACAACAAAAGACACCAACTTTTAGTAGTAACATTCCAACCAATGGCATTGCCATAAAGAGTGAGGAATTCGCCCCAAACCGGGTGGCAGAGAAAACCCAGTTGCAAATTCAAGAAGTAGAGGCAGCAGCAGCAAATTGGGTTTTCAAGAATGTTCAAATCGACACGAGCGAGCAGTTTCATCAGTTAAAGCCTCTCGAGGAGCATCACATTGAGCAAATGATTGAGGAATTGCTGGATTATGGGTCAATTGAGCTCTGCTCTGCTGTAGCGCCACAACCCATGTGATCTCCAGCCCAAAAATGTCACCTTTTAGTAGCCATCAGTCCTAATTTTAACCCAATTTTCTCAACTTGTTATCTATACTCTGCCTCAGCCTCTTTAGTGGTCTTTAGCCATTGTACCCGGCCTCGGGTTCCTAGAAGTATATCTTATTAGCCCTTAGTAACTCATTGGATAATGTATAGTAGATTATCTCATAAATAATGTATCTTGTTCCATCTCCTATAGTTTTGGTTGCCCCAGATTCTTGGAAGTTCTCCAGGAATCTTGCTGTTTCTTGTTCTTAAGGGGAATGTACCATTGTAACACTCATGATAGTAGCAGTCCAATCCTTGGTAGTAGAAATAAAGATTCTAGCTTCATCCTGAATTTAATTGCTATTTATGTCAGTGGGAATTCCTTTGTTGGATAGAAAAGAGTGGTACCATTTGTTACTTCAATTTTATCAAAGCAGAGGAAAAACAGAGTTGCTCTTGCTTTTTCATTGCATATTTTTAATAGACAATGGTGGAACTCGAACTCAGACTCTAATTCGAGATCTAGTGGTACTTTTCATTGTGTTTTCCTGAAAAGTCTTGATGTTTGAGTAGGGAAGTTAACATATAAAGTTTTGAAATTGTCAATTACAGTATTATAAATGTCCACTTGGTGACAGGTTTGAGTCTGAACACTGTAGTGAAGAAAGGTACTTCTTTTGGAAAGATGGTCACTGAGATGGCAAGACTTTAGTGGAGAAAAGAAGTCCGGCAAAATTAAAAACAACTCCTTTCTTGGAAGAAGTAGCCCAGGAAGACAATATCCATGGAATGGAATGCAGCTGTTGTATCAAGGAAAAACAAGAACATACACAGAGACATAAAAAGTTTCGAGTTCGAATCTTGGAGATAGATTTTGTACAGAATTGTGGAAAAAACCTAACTTCATCATGCAGATGGAACATGGGGATGTGGAGTATTTCTTTGGTGTGTCAGAAAGAATTGAGACCAAAATTCAATGAGGTTTGAAATTGCAAAGGTTGTTTTGTTGGATATTGCTGCTGCTGGCTGCTGCTGCTCCTCCAGTAAAAAAAAAGTGACACTGAATGTTATTGAGTGGGTGTTTAAATTATTTTGGAGGCCCATCTATCACTCCATCCATACCTTGCTTCATTTTTCAACAACAAAATGAAAATTATCTAAATTTGTAGAGGTAAATGCCTCTATTCCCATACACACCTTGCAAATTGGCAACATCTTTTAATGGAGGAAAATTGAATTGGCAGCGGCGGAGTGTGAACTTTGTTTTGTAAGAGATTCAGTCTATTTTAAGTTTTTAACTCAACTTTCAAGTTAGAGCATAAAAAATAAGTAGATTTTTACTAGTGTAAGATAGTTAAAGTATTTAAGATCATCAAAGATGGAAAAAAACCATGACATCTCTGTCAAGCTTATACCAGATTATCTTTTTCTAACGAAATCAAACCATAAACGGAAAACGGTACCCTGATACTGATTATAGTAAATTGTAGGATTAAGAATTTGGATTAGTGACAATGTGGCCTAAAAAGCAAAGAACTTTCTTATTCCTTTCCTGAATGTGGGGAACATACAGCGATTAATTAATGGTAAGTGAAAATAACTGTAACTCTGTTTATATCAATTTCCTATTGAGGTAAACTTTTACTAGTACTCATGAAGCTGAGAGTGATATGAAGAGTAACATTTCCCCTTGTCATTTTCATTTCTGATTCAAACTTTTATATCTATTTTAATGAATTTCGTTTGACGAATCCAAACGAGAAGTAGGATTATTTCTAAAGCTTGCGTATTTTACAATGAATTATAAAGGAATAGTCATCTCTTTTGAGACTCGACAATGTTTCGAATCTTATAATGTCATTTTTACTGTTTCTTTAGCTAAGAAAGTAGTGATAAGCTTATAGTAGTAGTAAATGTCAATTTAATTCAAAGTATACCTTAAAAAATGTTGGTGTCCTTTCTTTGTCAATGGAAATTCATGATTGTTTACCTGTTTGGAAATTGATTTTGTTCCCCACAACCATCCAAAAAATTAGAAAAAAGGTTCAGTTCTCATTATTTTGCTCATGCTTTTGATCCAGCAGAGGTGATTATAAATGATGGCATGCTAGTGAGTTTACCATCATTAAAAGTTTGAAACTTTGGTGCTCATCACTTCATCTTTCACCACACCAACCAAGCAACCACTTCTCTTCTTTATCAAGCCATAATTTGCAAAATCTCACCCAATTACTAGAATAACAGCATTCAATTCTAACACTATTCTGCGGGGTAATACAACATTATTAACTCACTACTACCGGCAAGAGTTGATCACTTATCATTGTCAGTTATTATAACACAAGAATCTTTGACTACATAATTGAGCAAGTGAATTGACATAATTGAAACATAACAAAACTTCCCATGTTGCTTGCTTAAGATTTGTAATTATGCGATGGATGCAATTAACAGATTTTAACACGATACCTAACTGAATTAACAAACTCATTCATGACTATTCATTTATCTTCTCAACATTTGAGGTTGTATTTCTTTTCCTCTCATGATACTAGCTAGTCCTCTAGTTGTAAGGTGACTCATGTAGGTCTTTAATTGCACGGCCATGACCAAGATATATCAAAATAAAGTTGCATTGATCCATTGATTTTGTTTTTGAAAAGATACGAATATGTATTTCCAGGTGGTGAAGCCATGACCAGTCAACCAATCAACATGCTTTGTAGATGTCATGCTTGAATTGCACAAGTGATTGATCAAGAAGAGGAGGGAGAGAGAGTCAAGGGTTGAGGTCTTTGTGGGAACAAGAAAGTGGTCAAAACAAATCATGGGTTTTATCCAATCATGCTGTATAGATTCTCATGTGGAAATGTTGGAGAAGAGACAAACAGTTATTCCAATATTTCCCTCCAAAAACCCAAAATATTTAGGTTTTATAGTAATTAAAATTTATTTCCTCGTCTAATTATTTGCAAAATGGGTCTTTATTCATTTTGATTAATTAGATGCGTTTGATCAAGTGAGAGATCAGGCAAAACTCCAAAAAGGCAAACCGATTTTGTTTGGAAGTGGAGCAAAAAGTTTGGTGGCCTACTCCGGACATTCTCATTCATTGAATAAGAGATCATGGATGTCTCGTATATGAAAAAATTACATATCAGAGCATTTTATCCCTTAATAAATTGTTATGCGAATAAAATTTATCATGACTTAATAGGCTAAGAAATATTTCTAGTTTAAACCTCAAAAATACCCCCAAAAAAACTTCAAAATCTATTATTATATTGCAAAAAAAAAAAACACTATTTATATTTATATTTTTGTGGGTATGATATGGTAAGGAGGTGGACTAGCTAGCTATCTATCTAGATTTTTGTTGTTGGAGTAAATGATTAATTTTTGTTGTTGCTTTTATGGTACATGGCATGTTTCACAATAGTGCAACTAAAAACTCAAACCTAGCAATCTCATTCATTCATTTCCCCATCCCCTTCACATGGACCAACATGTGCTTGTTAACCATATTCCACATGGTCCCAACTACCATTTTCCTGTAACCATGTTCAAGCGACAAACGATGAACCGAGTCGTGTGCCGTTCACCAAATGGATTGATGTTTGATTTGCATCCGATTGATATTATTAACAGAAAACACCATGTATTGATAGATGAATAATTGCAATTTTGGACCGACTTGAACAAATGAAATTAATCTTATTTCGATAAACTCAAAAATACTCATGGGCTACACTTAAATTAACACTAAATAAATTTAATTTTTTCTAATTATTAGTATAGATTTGAATGCGAGACATTCTTTTTTTTTTTTTTTTTGGGTGCACCAGCTGGTGGAAGAACAGCGATCCGAGATTCTTGTAACTTAATGAGCTTCAACTGGACAACTGGGCCAGAAAAATATTACTTCGTTTCAAGTGGGCCAAGGCGAACGTGACCAATGACCATACATATAGAACGCACATCCTTTGGGCTTGATCCAAACGTGGATCCCATTCACTAATGGGCCCATTCAGCTTCTTCCTAGGAGACAGATTTCTATTATCGAGCCTATTAGAATAAACCCAACTGCACACCTTTACAATTCTATAAGTTGCATAAGCCTGCTGCGTAATTTGGGCTGTGCTGATCCAATTTTAGTAAAATAAAGAGTCAGCTGTTTAACTTTTACGGGCTGGATTCACATTATACTGTTCTGTTTGAGTTAATCCAGATAATGATCAAACGATATTTTTTTTTCCGGAAAAATGGAAAGGGCACGTTAGAGATCTGATTTTTTTTTGCTAAGTAGAATGCTCTCGCTAGAAAGGACTTAAGCGCTTTACCTATTTATTAGGTTAATCTAATACGAATAAATTTAATAAATAATTATTTTTTAAAATAACCCGACTGAGTGAAAATTAATTAAGTAGGAAAATGATTAACGTACGTTCGAAAAAAAGTACAAAAATTTTTGGGATCAAATAGTGCGTCATCCGACTTCCTCGATATGTGTATTTACAGTGCGGGCGATATTTAATTGAGGGCGGAGGGAGTATAAGGTAGGTGGAGGCGGAGAGTAGGACTTGCTGCTGCTGATGCTTTGAGAAGTTTTTACTATAGAAAAAGAGCTTTCAAGTTTCAACCTCTGAAAGTCTGAATTATCAAATATTTATTTGTTTAACAATGTTATTTTACTCGGGGAAATAATGCAACCTAACTTTGACCAATCAATATATATATACACAACACCTGCAACTTATACGTTACAAAACTCGAACCTAATTAGATTTAATTATTTTTAATATAAAAAAATATTACCGAACTATCAGTTAATTAATACTATTAATTTATATTCTAAACGTTAAAATCATTCCCCGTATTTCTGTAAGTTTAAATTTGAAGTGTGCAACTACCTTATAATCTAGCTGCTAATCGATAGTTTGATTAAGTGAAAAAAGATGCTAATCAATTGTCTTGAAGGATTAGCTAGAGAAATGGAGCTAATTGAAGTTTAAGTAGAATTCTATACGTGGGAAGTCAGAAGTGGATGGAAGCTGGCAAGATTTTTTTAGAAAGTGCTTCAAGTTTGGGGAATATTTGCACATGGTGGGGGTCGTTTTGTTTCTTTAATATGGAAACTTATAAAGTGTTTGATTTCCGGACTAATTTAATACGTGTAATTTAATTTTTAAAAAATTATACTTATAAAAAAAATATATATAATTTTTATAAGTTATAAGTTTTATGTAAATTTTAAATTATTATTAATTTTTTATAAATACTAATATAAAATGATTATAATAATCATATTAAAGATAAAAAAATATTAAATACATTGACTTCTCTACGAGTCCGTCAAACTTTATTCTTAAAATTTACTTTTTTTTAAAATTTTAAGCTTGCATTTATCTACCGGATCACCTTTAATCATATTTACATCGAGTAGAAAATAAGTAATCTTAACAGATAATTACTTTCTAATATTTTAATAAATATATTCAACAAAAGCTTCTGAAAATAATTATATAATCATTTTCTTTCTCCCATCCTCTTGCTTGGACTCGGTCTTGGAGTCTCTCCATGTCACAGAAACAAGTCGGCGTAGTTTTGTTTTTTTTTATGGAAATTTACTTTGACTACTTGATCCGTCTTCTATTCCACATAAATTGAATTTCTGTACCTTAAAAAAAAAATTTTTTTTTTGCTTTTGAAAGGCTAATTTTTCACATTAAAGTGCTTGTTAAATTAGTGATTTATGTTTAATGAAAAGAACGAAAATATCGAACCATTTGAGTATGAACGAGTTTGAGTAGTAAGTTTCAAATTCTTTCAATAAACAATGATTATTGACCATTCTTTAGGAAAATGAACTAGCTTAATAACAATGGGACCGTGTCTAATTTTCGACCCCAACTTATGTTCTTTCACTTTGACAATTTGACTTCCGTACGAAAGTACTAATACTACCATGCTTCTATGTTTTTGCCTATGCTTTTTGCTGAAGAGCGGGCTTCAAAACTAACTAACCTACTTGGCCACAAAAGGAAGTAAAATTCTTAGGTCAATGCTGGTTTGCTTCTATTTGCATACATGATTAATAACTAACCATGTAACGACCTTTCAACAGTCCACGGGGCCGAATTGGTGGTCTAGGTACAGGCAGTTACAAGCATTTTAATTAGATGTACCTAATTTGTTCGGTTAATGTGAGAAAATCATAAGCCCAAATGGTACTAACAAGAACGATAATAATCGTCATGGTTGGTGCGACCAGTTCGATACTTGATCGCATTCTTTAAGTAAAAAATTGCGGATTCAATCATTTTGTATGGAGAAATTACATATTATGAACGTTTTATTTTTTTAGTGGGTCAATTTAGTACGAATGTGATTAATAGTCTTTACATACTATGATTTAGACATAGCAAGTCAAGAAATTTAAATTCGAGATCTAATCGCACCCAATTACGCAGAAATTACCACTCCTTTATAAAAGTTAAATATGTTGCAAGTAGATGGATTATGCTTTTGAATGTGCTATCACCCACCTAAATTCTCCATGACTCCCAGTCCCAGCTGGCAAAATTTAAATTAAACCAAACACTTTTAAAGCATAGGATGATAGGAGACACAAAGTTAAAGCAGTGATTAAAAACCCAGATGAGGAAAATGCATGGCCTGCTTGACAAGTGACAAGCAACAAAATTAAGGAGCTGGGTCATGGATATGCACGGGTGGAGTACCCTACTTGTTTATGCGTTCGATTCGAGTATTTAGTTTGATTTTTTTCACAGACCTAGTTAGTCATGGGCTCATGCGACATGTATGTGTGCATGCAGTGTACATGGCATTATTATGCTTCAATTTCCATGTCCTCATTAATTTAGCCAAACATGACACAGTGGCAGCAGGAAAAAGGATGGTTCCTAATCATTCCTCCGTCGCCAGAACGGTAACAGGTCAAGCTGTTGGTCTAAGAACAAGTGTGCAATTTAAGCAGCCAGAATTGTCTGGATAAATATATAACACCCAATCCAATCTTGGTTTGCGCAACTTGTTGATATTACTTTAATCTGTCATTCGTATCAAATTTGATCTAAATGCAACTCCACTAAAATGGCGTTTTACTACTCATTGACTAACTCAAATACAAATTTTCAGATAGTAAAATCAACTAATAGTGATTTCATTTTAAACCAATAACTAATTAGATTAATGTTTGTATCTCTAGCTCTTTATTTTTTTTTATTTTTTCAAAATTAAATTTCAGTCAACCATATCATATCTTAATTGTGCAATATGTAATTAATTTAAGTAGACCTCTGACCGCTTCTATCCACATATGGTGTGCAACTGATTAGAATGGAAAAAATCTTATAAACCAAATCATTAGTGATTTTACAAATTAAGAGATCTAATCTCAATCTTCTAGATCTAATCTCAATCTTCCCTGCATAGAAGATTTCAATAATATCAACATAATTAGCAAGAAAAATAATTAAAAAACCCCGCCCTCCCTTTCACTTTCTTGAGTGTATTTTACGTTTGGGCCAAAGTTTCAGGTTAGAAATCAGGAACCCAAAAATCCTCTCTTCCTGATTCTTTATCAATATATATACCTCTATGCCACAAAAACACAAGAAAAAGTGCTCAGAGGCATAAAAACAAAAAACATAAAAAGACATGTCTCCTCACCGCAGCCGCTCCTCCTCCCCTTTCCCCTCCTGCTTCCGCCCCTCCTCCCCGGACCTCCCCCCCCACAACCGCCCTCCACCGTCACCACCAATCTCCGGGAACCCTAACATCACCACCTGCCTCTACACAACTGAGCTGGGTCTCTTCTCTCTGACCTGGTCCCGCTCCTTCATGGGTCATTCCCTCCACCTCCTCCTCCATCCCGTTGACCACAACATTTCTCCGATTTCATTGACCGACTCACCTTCCATGTCCACCATATCTTTCAATCTCCACATCAAGCCCTTCACTTTCTGGAAGAAACAGGGGTCTAAAAAATTGCATCTTTTGAGGCAGAGCGGCGTCAACAGTACTAAACCACCAAAAGTTCAAGTCTTTTGGGACTTATCCAGGGCGAAATTCGGTTCCAGACCCGAACCCCAATCTGGGTTTTACATAGCTGTCGTCGTTGACCGGGAAATTGTTCTCCTCGTCGGCGATTTGACCAGAGAAGGTTGTGCAGCAAAGATCAAAGCTTTGAAGCCAGAGAGAAGAAACCAAGCTCTGCTTTTGAGGAGAGAGCATGTGTTTGGTAACAGAGTGTACAAGACAAACGCAAATTTTGGTGGGAAAAACAGGGTGATTTCAATCGATTGCAGCTTGAGTAATGATGCAAGATTGTGTTTTAGTGTTGATGAGAAGAGGGTTTTGTTGATTAAGAGATTGAAGTGGAAATTTAGAGGGAATGAGAAGATTGAAGTGGATGGAGTTGCTATTCATGTCTCATGGGATGTGTACAATTGGATGTTTGAAGATGTAAGTAACGGGCATGCGGTGTTCATGTTCAGATTTGAAGAAGAGGAGAAAGCAGAGCAAGAACAGCAACAAGGAGAGCAGGGAAACAGAGAAGAGAAGCAGTTTGGTCAAGAAACAGGGGAGGGGAAGGAGAAGAACGGTGTAGTCTTGTGTCAGCAGAATTCATTTGGGAATTACGGGATGAGCGGTGTGGAGTGGAGCAAGATGAGGAAGAGCTTGATGATGAGGACAGCAGCAAGGAGCTCGTCTTCTTCGTCGATTTCAATGTCATCAGCATCTTCTGCTTGCAGTTCATCTGTAATGGAGTGGGCTAGTGCAGAGGAGAATGAGCTTACTGCTCCTGTTGGTTTCTCTTTACTGGTTTATGCTTGGAAGAAGTGACAGAAAGATTTGCCTTCAATTCTACTTTTGGTAATCTTGAGTAGGAATTTCTTGTTTTTCATTTTTATTTTTTTGTGAGTTGTGTGACTAACCCCCATTATTTGTTCATGAACATATTAATTTGAATACGTATACAACTAGAAATAGATGGATCTAACATTTCTTTTCTTAGATAATAAAATTGTGACTGACTTTCTGTTTAGCTGGATTTCATTTTCAAGTTGATTGATGTAATTAACCCAATTATGAAATCAAAAAATTTAAATTTATATCAGCAATTCTTCCATTTTGCTCTTCCCCTGTACAATGTCTCTAATCAATGGTGAATTAGTCCCTTGAAGATTTGAATGTCTAAAATAGAAAACCATCTTCGTGTTCTTGTTCTGGTCCAAGTTGTTTGATCTATTTCGGTTGGAACTTGGAATATCAAATTGTTCTTTTGTGAGGAAATTTCCAAGATTTAGACCTTAGAACAAGACAATTTGCATGTGAAGTGAGTGGGTATTTCAATTTTCCTTTCCATCTGTCGTGTTTCCTTTCCTTTGGTAAAAAATGTACATATGTTGGGTTGGGGATCATTCAAGAAAGTAAGAACTTGTGCTTGAAAAGATTGATAATCCACCAAATTAAGCTTAATGTTTTCGAGTTCCAGTCTTCTTGTATGCGTTTTACAAATCAAAACCAAACCTGGACATTAGCGCCTGATGATGGACAAACCAAACCTGGACAATGGCACCGAAAGGAGTGAAAATTTTGGAAAGTAGAAGCAGCTGGTTTGACCATTTGACCAAAATGGCTTATTTAAATTTATTTGAAAAAAATTAAATCATCTCCTAATTTATTTTTATCACTCTTAAATCAGACTCTAACTTAAAACTCCGGTCAAATTACCTCCCAATTTCTTACTTCATTACTCGAGTTGACTCTCAATTTATCCACCATTAGTCAACTAGACCCCGTACCCTAATTTTGCACTAACACCATTTCAAAGTTGGCGTTAGTCACATTTTCCTCCCAAAACGACATCATTTTAGGAAAAAATATAATTTAAAAAAAAATATATATTGGAGTATAATGAAAAATTAATCGAATATATATTTAACTACATGATAAATAATTAAGTATAAAAAAGAGAACTAACTCTATTTTTATTAAGTGAAAGAAAAGTAATTTGGTAGTTCTTTTAAATATATAATTTTTTAGGATTTTTTTTTTTAAATTTTACATAATTATAATTTAGTATAATAATATACGTATACTTTTATTTGGTAGATTAGTAGTAACTTTGTAATTAGGGATAATTAGGTTAGTTATGAAAAAAATGGTTACTTTAGTATTAGGATTTAGGAAAAAAATTATTTGTATAATTAATTAATTAGAGAAATGAGAAGGAAAAAATATGTTTGAATTGAGATTCGATTAATTTACTTTCAATTAATATATATAGAGTTAGTTCTCTTTTTTTATATTTAATTAGTTATCATATAGTTAAATACATAGCCAATTAACTTTCCATTATACTCCAATATTTAAAATTTTATTTTATTTTAAAAAAAATTAATGAATTTTTAAAAATTAATTTTTATTTTATTTTTTTTACTAACGGAATTTTTTTAAAGATCTTAGTGCAAAATTGGGATGCGAGGGTCTAATTGACTAACGGTGGATAAATTGGGAACTAACGTGAATAACAGGGTAAGAAATTAGGGGGTAATTTAAAAATGACCTTAAGTCAAGGTTTAATTTAGGAGTGGTAAAAAAAATTGGACTGATTTAATTTTTTCCCAAATATATTTTTGGTGGGTCATCATGACCAGTCATTGTCTCGTGATTCCACCACATATGAGAATAATGTTTCAGGCTTTCAGCACTGTTACTGCCACGAAATTTCTCTTTCTTTTTGGTTATGTTTCTAATTTCTTTCTTTTAACTTTTGAATAAGTCAAGTTCTTCAAAGTAAAATTACCTGAATTTATTTATTTATTTATTTCAACAATCAGTACAGAAATACATTAAAAGCAACAAACGTAGCATAAGGGATAGATAGACTATACATAGTTCTGTTTACGCAAAAACAATTAGCTATCTAGCAACCTCACACCAAATTGTCTTCCGACTATTTTTTCTCATAACGTGCAATTCAATAAGACATCTCGAAATCGAATCGTTCATCCCTATAAGCGTGGTATAGGATTTGCGTTGTTGCCTGGGAACCATATGGCGTCCTTTTTTCGTAAAGCATGCGGAGAATTGGAAGATTCACGGCGACTGAGATGGAAATGATGATATGGTCTTACGTACTACTCCCTCCGTCTTAATATATTTGACGCTGCGAGCCAAAACACAAAAATTAAGAAAAGGAAATTTGGGCAGCAGGGCAGGTGGGGCAGCAAGTTAATAAAACAGAAAAAGGAAACTTGGGCAGCAGACAACTGCAATGGGCAGCTGCCTCTGTCAGTCCCACTTTGTCCCTATTTATCTCTACCGTTGATCTCTTTTACTTTGATTTTTCAAACTATCATCAAATGGCTCCCATCAGTAGACGTGCAGGGCGTCAATTATTTGGGAGTGTTGGTTTTAAGCCTAAGGGCGTCAAATAAAGAATGACGGAGGGAGTACTTTTTTATAAAATAAACTGAGTTGTCTCTTTCCGTACTTTGCTGCTAGATGTTCTAAAACATTAGAGGACATTTTGGACTGAACATTTTGTCTAATATGTTGCTTTATTTCGGAGAAATAGTTTATTTTTCTCCAATTGAAATAGTTTATTACCGAACATCTATCACCTACTCATATTAACCAATAAAAAAATTACATGTTAGAATTGATGATTATATATTAGTCTAGGTAGTAGTATAACCACCTTATTAATTTGAGTATACGATTAAAAATACCAGATCGATTATATAATTTTTCTACACAGGGACACGACGAGTGGTGTTTTGTTAGCTCTCAAGTCTCAAGTGATTTAGGTAGTTTTGTTTTTTGACTTTTGAATTAAGCATATCTTTAGGTGGATTAATTAAAAAAACCCTAATTTCTTTTCATTTTACTTTTTGGCTGCTTTCATACCGCAGTTTGAATTATCTTGCTTGACCATGACACAATAGTAGTAGTAGTAGTAATTAATTAAAAAGATAATTTAATTACTTGGGCACGTGTACTCCTGTAGCCAATTAATGGTGAGTTAGTTAATTATTATTACATTAATGAACTAGTAGTACTACGAAGTCCGCCGATGAATAAGCGCACGGGTCATGACGTACCATATCAATTAGAAAGATACACGTAGAAGAAGTACTAATCTCCTTTTCAAGCGTCAATCTCTTTTTCAAGTTACGGTTAAAAAATATATTAAAATCCATTCAAAAAATTTATACTACTACTTATCTACCTATATACAACTGGTGCACCATTTATCCGCTCACACGTAATCATCGGTTGGTTATATATATATACGGGCCTTCTTAAAGCCCATCATTCTTGTACCTGGGCTTTCAAGCATTAAATGCCTTCTGTAAAGTTTTCCAAAAGAGAGGCCCAAAATACGTATGTTGTTTGCTGACTATAAGGTTAAGCAAGTCATTACCTAATTAATTTCTTTTAACCGGTGAATATATTAATAAATTTCCTTTGTTTTGTTTAAACGGAGAGCTAACAATGTTCGAATGAGAATAATTTTTCAATACGAAAATGGTAGAGAATATAGATAAAGTGTCCTTTCCTGGGGTATCCCCATAGATGTAGGTTCTTCACCTTGGATGGCGCCTAATAATATGACAACCGCACACTTCCTCTATTCATTCAACTCCCTTTGCTTAACGGAAAACGGGGAACAATTACTGGACGCAATCCATTGTCCAAAATAGGTGAGGAATAACGCAAGACACTCAATCATTTATTTTGGTATCCCAAGTGTTTTCTCTGCCCTCCCAGTCTCGTTATATTCCCAAGGACGGTACATGAGCAGTAACACGTTACACGACACATTGCACGCGATGGAGACGAAAGGAATGCCATAGGACTTACGATTGATTAAAAACTGACGAGCATCTTTGCCAAAAGGAGAAGAAAAATCATAATGCTACTACATTTTCTGAAGCAGCTATTTCTACAAAACACCCAAAAATCATTCATCTTTCTGTTAAAAAAAGAAAAAGAAGCCAGATAACATGATGGAGCAGATGAGTAAATTTGCAATTCGCACCATCTGTAGTTGATTTTTTTTTTAAACTTCTAAAACCCTACTAACACAGTCAGCCTTTTAAAGCTTCAAGCTCAATGATGAGGTTGACATGCTACCATTAACTAAACATGAAGACAAAGGAAGGCAGCGTACGCTTCTACTACTCAAGTCTTCAGAACTTGAAGGGTTTATAGAACTAGAAGAGATGAACCTACTTGATTGACTTCTCAATTTCTTCTTCTCTCCATCCAGCAGCCTACCTTCTGATCTAATTTGGCGGATTTTCGTTCCATTCAGCTCCACTGGAAGTACGCAGTTGCAAAATAGACCTGTAACCACATCAATAACAACATGAAGATTAGTCATAATGTTATGGTTGGTTTTCTTGCTGAGGAAAGGTACAGTTGGAATAATATTAAACTCTAGTTGACGTGCTGAAAGATGTACAAAAATACTCCATCGTCAACAATATTCTACACCTGCTTCCAAAAATTTGGAAGATGCCTATAAACGTGAGCACATTTCCTGGCAATAAACTATTCATTGCTAATGGAAACACAGGCTATAAGCTGCACATACCAAATTAGTCGTAATCATGCAATTCCCTTCTAGTAAAAGTACATGAATGCTTCATTATGCACTATGACAAACTAAACTATGCTCCAGCTCCAAGTAGCTTTCCAGCAGCAGTTATTACTTATTACCTTCTTTTCTAGTCAGTAAACGAATGTGGTAATACACCAAAAATATATGATCAAATGCCAATGAAATGCTCAATGGCTACCTTCCATTGCAACACAAAGTATTTCAATCTTCTAAGTCAAAAGAATGACAAAAATCAGAAATAAATATTAGAACAAAAAGCCATTGCCAGCCACAAGCTAAATGAGGGGAAAACAGGTTTGAACAGGGAATGGCAGAATAGAAACCCCAACTGGGTTAGTAGCACCGTGGAGAAGAAATAGAAAACACAACTAAATTGTAGCACCATAACGCAGAAGACCATGCATGTTACAAATACTGAGTTTCACCAAAGCAACAAATTTATGGTCAGGATTAGGAAGACACATTTCTGTGCTCTTCCTTCATATTCACCAAGAGTATTCCGTAGGTGGGAAACATTCTCCAATTCTTCAAAAGAGAATGGCAAATCCAGGTTATGCCAAATTTGTCTAAATCATTAACCAGCCGCAAGTAGCAGAATATCGAAACAAAGCTAACAGTATGTTCTTACCTAAACGAGCCAGGCGGTTCACCCATCGAGGGATACTTTTCCCTGTCAATTTGATACAAACGTCATTACAGAAATGATTGCAGTTCTTCGTAATGAGATGATAGCTATTCCCAGCATACTGTTGGGATAACTTCTCCATGAGGCCACGCACTTCTTTATGACCCATATCCGTTCTTCCAACCAATATCGACTTCCTAAATGTAAAACCAGGGCAGCGTCTCGGTTCCACCTCAAAAATCCCTGTACTCCCATGATCATGCGCCCCAAATCCATATTCCACACCATGCACTGCCATCACCAAAAAACCCAAATAAATAAGCTAAACAATACATCATTTTACGCATTATAATTCTTCAGATCTAAGCTAAAACGCGAATTACACATGACAGACCCAACAATGGAATCTAGAAAATACTCATTTCCTAAAATGCCAAAATTCATCTTCTTATACCTAGAAATCGAAAAAATTGATCTAAGGGAAAAAAAAAGGGCTAACCTTGCAGACCGGAATGGTAGATCCCAAGGCCGAGCCAATAAGCGTAGCCGTTCATCGGGGTCAAATCGTAAACATTTAGGTAAACCGGGACGGTACCGGTTTTCTTCTTCCGGTGAAGCAGCGGCATTTTTGTACACAACATATTTTTCAATCAAGGACCCTTTTTCCGGCTTCCAAATCTAAAGCCCAAAAGAATGAAAAGATGTGAAATTCAGAAGTGGAATGTCGAATCGGAAAATGGGACCTTGAGGACGCAGACAGGAATTGCAGGATTCGAGGGGGGAAATTCGAGGGATTTCAGGGGGTAAGATTGGGAAACAGAGAAAATCAAATTCGATTGGTCGAATAATTTATTGTAATCAACGAAGGGAATCTTCTATAATTGCGACTTGGTTTCCTCCGGCGGTCGAATACGTCTGCATCTTTTGCTTATCCGCTTCTGCTGCTGATTTATATATATCCAACGACAAACGAGAGACTATATTGGTTTTAGATGTGTTTACCTAAAATTGCAAGGATCCAAATCAGCCTAATATTTCTACATTATTTTGGTTAATACTAATAGTCTGATACTCCGTAGTACTCATTAAAAACACTTCTAAAACAAAAGACATTCTCATACCGTAAAACTACCAATTAATTAATTAATAATTAATTTAGGTAAAAATACCTCTAAATAATTAATTAAATCATCATATTCATAAAAAAAATAAAAATTAAACCTCTGAAATTTTAGGTACGTTTTGTTGGAAATACCTGCAAAATAATGTTAGAAACACAAAGATCGAGTCGTGTATAAACACTCGCCCTAAAGGAATTTATTTCCCCCAGGATAAAACGATCTCTTCCGATTTGAAACCGGGAACCAGAACAGCAAGAATAATAGTAACTAGGAAAAGCTCTCAATCTTTCTTATGGTGTATTTCTCAAATGTGTTGTATCTGATTTGGTTGAAGAGGGTAGTATTTATAGGGAGAGAAAAGATCTATACCATTATGGTAGAGATTAAAATCAATTAAGAATAATAATTAGGAATTATATCCGTTCATGGCTGTTGCAAAATCAATTGCAATTAACCATGAACGTTAGAGGGAGAGGATCATGGCTTTGAAAGAAAAATGCCGTTTGCACAATTCATGGCATTAAAGGAAATGATCCTGCCGTTGCACATCCGTTGCAACCTTTATAATATTAATAATAACTTTACAACAATCCCCCACATATTATAAAGGTTGATAGTAGCAATTCCTGGTTAATATATATATAGAGTATAACTTTTCGAATCTGGTGTCTTTTGGACTATGAACCAGACCTAGATAAATAAACTTTATCCTTACAGAGATAATGGTGAAGTTAAAACTTCTATGAACCATTAGCTCTTTTGTAAGGTAGGGAATCTATTTATCATGTTATACCCCCACAATTCTTGCTGTTAACGCGGTTGTGCGCGTTTTGGCCATGCGCGTGCCTGGATGTTAATGAATGCTCTAGAGATTACGCCACAATCTCATAGGAGCGGCCTCACTCCACATTCATATAGGTGATTTCATCAAATGTATCCGCAATCAATACATCACCCATAAGGGATATGAAATCATTTAAGAGTTCAAAACTCATCCTCTCAATCAATGCAGTTTAACACTTCTCACACCATAGGAAGGACGATTAATTTCGTGTTAACAGAATTAACAAGTGACTTGTTATTACCCATATGAACCTTCTTCATGGGATCTCCAATCACAAAGGTTGGGTTCCCATCACCGTTAATTTCTTAATATGGCTTTAAGTCCCATTCCCCTCGATGTTTCTTCAATTAATTTTTTACTCAGAGGCTTAGTCAGAGGATCGGCCAAATTCACTTCTGACTTCACATAATCTATGGAAATAATTCCATCTTTCTGCAGCTGCTTAATCACATTATGCCTCAATCGAATGTGTCTATTTTTACCATTGTAAGCTCTATTCTTAGCAATGGCTATTGCCGCTTGGCAATCACAATGCATAGACACAGAAGGTGTTGGTTTTATTCCCAATGGAATATTTGCCAAGAAGTTTCTTAACCACTCAGCTTCACTACCAGCCAACTCCAGAGCTATAAACTCTGACTCCATAGTTGATCTCGCGATGATCGTTTGTTTGGCTGATTTCCATGATATTGCACCACCAGCAAGGGTGAATACATATCCACTAGTGGATTTGATCTCATCAGAATCTGAGATCCAATTAGCATCACTGTATCCCTCTAATACAGCGGGAAATCCACTATACAGGATACCATAACTCATGGTTCCTCTCAAATATTTCATTAGTCTGTCTATTGCAAACCAATGCTCTCGGTTGGGATTATGTGTATATCTACTCAACCTACACACAGCATATGCTATGTCTGGTCGAGTGAAATTCATCAAATGCAACAGACTCCCAATTGTCTGTGCGTACTCACGTTGAGCTACAGGCTCCCCTTTATTTTTCTTTAATTGGATATAAGTATCATAAGGAGTACTCACAGGGGTGACATTGGAATGTCCATACTTCGTAAGAAGTTTCTCAACATAATGTTCCTGTGTTAGCATTATGCTATCATCTTTCCTTATGATCTTTACCCCTAAAATCACACTTGCCTCCCCCATATCTTTCATATCAAATTTTGAGGCAAGGAAAGCTTTTGTTTCACACACTACCTCAAGAGTAGTTCCAAAAATGAGCATGTCATCCACATATAAACAAATAATCACACATTCACAATTTTCAATTTTGACATACACACATTTATCAACTTCAATAGAAGAGAAACCATCAGAAGTCAATACTTGATCAAATTTTTCATACCATTGTTTAGGTGCTTGTTTCAAGCCATATAAAGATTTGATAAGCTTGCACACTTTGTTTTCTTGACCAGAAACTACACAACCTTCAGGTTGCACCATATAAATTTCTTCTTCTAATTCACCATTTAAAAAAGCAGTTTTAACATCCATTTGGTGAATAAACAATTTGTGAATGGCAGCCAAGGCAATCAAAACTCTAATGGATGAAATTCTAGTCACAGGTGCAAAAGTATCAAAATAATCCAAGTTATGTTTTTGAGTAAAACCTTTTGCAACCAATCTAGCTTTATATTTATCAACAGTACCATCAGTTTTAAGCTTCTTCTTAAAAATCCATTTACACCCAATAGGTTTTGCACCAGGTGGTAAATCTACCAAAATCCAAGTTTTATTTTGAGAAAGAGAATCAATTTCACTTTTAATGGCTTCTTTCCAAAGTGGAGCATCAGAAGAAGAAATAGCTTCGGAAAAGTTTACAGGATCATTATCAATCAAGTAGGTGTAAAATTCATTTCCAAAAGATTTTTCTTTTCTTTGCCTTTTACTTCTTCTTAAATCATTAATATCACTTTCAATTATATCAAGTGAATTATCACTATATTCTGAAGAATTTTCTACTGGTGCTTTAGAGATACTACTCGATTTAAGAGGAAACACATGTTCAAAGAATTCTGCATTTTTAGTTTCAACAATAGTGTTACTATCAAGCACATCACTTTTCAATACAAGAAATCTATATGCAGCACTATGTTCAGCATAACCAATGAACATGCAATCAGAAGTTTTAGAACCAATTTTTCTTTTCTTAGGATCTGGAAGTAAAACTTTTGCAAGACACCCCCACACTTTTAAATATTTCAAATTAGGTAAATACCCTTTCCATAATTCATAAGGTGTTTTACCAGTTTTCTTATAAGGTATCCTATTTTGTAAATGACATGCAGAAAGTAAAGCTTCTCCCCATAAATTATTAGGTGCATTAGAACTTACAAGTAAAGCATTCATCATTTCTTTTAAAGTTCTATTTTTCCGTTCTGCTACACCATTAGATTCGGGTGAGTAAGGTGGAGTTACTTCATGTATAATTCCTTCTTTCTCACAAAAATCATTAAAAATTATATACTCACCACCTCTATCTGATCTAACTCTTTTAATTTTCTTATTCAATTGGTTTTCTACTTCAGCTTTATATTTTAAAAACATGTCAAAAGCTTCATCTTTATTCTTTAGCAGATAAACTTTAGTATATCTTGAAAAATCATCTATAAAGGTTATATAATACTTTTTACCTCCTCTAGTCATTGTTTGTTTTAGATCTCCTAAGTCGGTGTGAATTAAGCTAAGTAATTCTGTTTCTCTATGCACAGAATGACATGATTTTTTCGCTAATTTAGATTCAACACAGATTTCACACTTGTTAGAACATGCATTAACTGAATAAGAAATCATACCAGCAGATTGCAATATCTTAATATATGAAATACTAACATGTCCTAATCTAGCATGCCACAAATCATAAGAATCAATCAAGTAAGCAGAAGAGGTTGCAGTTCCATTCATAATTTCAGAAATATTAAGTACAAAGAGTCCCTGGCTACAATAACCCTTTCCCACAAAAACATTGTTCTTGGTCATCACAATTTTATCCGATTCAAATGAGACTTTTACCCCAACTTTCCCTAATAGGGACACAGAAATTAAATTGACTCTTATCTCAGGTACATGGAGTACATCATTGAGAGCCAAGGTCTTGCCAGATGTGAGCTTTAGAAGAACTTTTCCTTTCCCATGAACTTTTGCAGCTCGGGAATCACCAAGATAAATCTGTTCTTCTCCATCTCCTACCACAGTGTAGGAGGTAAAAGCATTTCTGTTTGCACAGATATGCCTGGTAGCACCTGAGTCTACCACCCATTCTTTCACATTGTTCACAATAAGAGCTTGAGAAATGACCGCAACAATAATATCATCTCCTTCAACCAGATTAACTCTTGGTTTAGGAGGATTGTCATTTCTTACCCTTTTCCTACACTGTTGGGCATGATGACCAAGTTTTCCACAAACATAGCAATTTCCTTTTTTCTTGAAGGAAGGGTTATTAGCCTTAGGAACATAATTGAAATTTTTATGGACATACCTTGGTTTATTATGATGTGGTTTATCCTGCACCAAGTGAGCATTTGTTGTTATTTCCTTTGCCTTTGTAGCCTTCAGCTCCTTTCTGTTAGTGTCCTCAATGATGATGTGAGTGATGAGATCGGGCAGAGACAATTGTTTCTGCTTGTGTTTGAGTAGTTGCTTATAGTCACTCCAAGAATCAGGCAGCTTCTCAATGAGGACTCCAGCACTGAATTCTTCTGGTAGTTCGATATTTTCAGCTTTCATGTCATCCAGCAACTTATGATATTCGTTGATCTGGATCTTGATATCCTTGTTATCTACCATCTCCCATTTGTAGTAGTTTCCCACCACAAATTTTTGTTTCCCCACATCTTCAGCAGTGTATTTCTGAATCATGGAGTCCCATATCGATTTGACTTCCTTGTGCGGGCAGTAAATGTCAAACAGATCATTAGACAGAGTGCTAATGACGGTATGCCTGCACACTTTGTTAGCATGAACCCAAGCTTCAATAATTTTCTGATCGGCAGCAGCATCTGGTTTTGGTTCTGTCAATGCGAAAGCCACACCGTGAAGATCAAGGATAGAGAACACACGTTCCTGCCACCTCTTGAAGTTCTGACCGCCAAATGTTTCAATTCTGGAGGTGTCAGGAAACTTGCTGACAGTAGCAGCGGCTGGTGCGGAAACAGCGGCAGCTACAGTTGAGGAGGGAATGTCGGTAGACATGATAAATTCCTTTAGATTGTTGGAAATACCTGCAAAATAATGTTAGAAACACAAAGATCGAGTCGTGTATAAACACTCGCCCTAAAGGAATTTATTTCCCCCAGGATAAAACGATCTCTTCCGATTTGAAACCGGGAACCAGAACAGCAAGAATAATAGTAACTAGGAAAAGCTCTCAATCTTTCTTATGGTGTATTTCTCAAATGTGTTGTATCTGATTTGGTTGAAGAGGGTAGTATTTATAGGGAGAGAAAAGATCTATACCATTATGGTAGAGATTAAAATCAATTAAGAATAATAATTAGGAATTATATCCGTTCATGGCTGTTGCAAAATCAATTGCAATTAACCATGAACGTTAGAGGGAGAGGATCATGGCTTTGAAAGAAAAATGCCGTTTGCACAATTCATGGCATTAAAGGAAATGATCCTGCCGTTGCACATCCGTTGCAACCTTTATAATATTAATAATAACTTTACAACACGTTTAACTCAGTGCTCATTTGATTCTAAAGAAAATCATGAGAATAAATTTTAAAAATTTTAGCTCAGAAATTAAGAAAATTATTATAGCGGAGTCATTTTTATAGGACTCGATCATAAAAAAATATTTTAAATAATTCAAGACAATATAGATTAGCTCAAAATATGAAATGGAAGTTGATGACCCGTCTTTAGAAAGACAACGATACTCGAACTAAATTAGTAATAGTTAAAAAAAAAAACCAACCAAAATAAAATAAAAAATTCGAGACCGTTAAACTATTGTAACCAAGCCAACATTTTGGCTATGATATGCCCCAAAAAAAAAATGACGTAAACCTATCTTTGAAATTGACCTTCCCAAAAATGTGGAACGGAAGTTGGTGAGTTTGGTGTCGTTTTGGAAAGAAAAAAGCATTTGAGGGGTAAGATGGGGAGGGAACAGGAGGAATTCTTAAAATTCTCTATGAAAAAGACTTATCGAAAAAACAAAATAATAACAATAAAAAAATAGAATATAGTAAGAATAAAAGAAGAATGGAGGAAGAATCTACTACGTTTGGCGACATAGGTTCCACCGGCAAATTTAATTTGTTTATTATTGCTGATTTAATCTGTCAACTACTTTTATCATACTCTCTCCGGCCATTTTTAATGGATGCTTTGATTTTGGGCGCGCATTTTAAGGAGGTCGGATGATTCACTATTTGACCCCAAAAAATTTCGTACTTTTTTTCGAACGTACTTTAATTCTTAACGTAAGTCCGAGAAAAAATTCGTGACAAAATTGTTTCAAATAGTGAATCATCCGGCTTTCTTAAAATGCGTGTCCAAAATCAAAGCGACAGTTATTTATGGATGGAGGGAGTATTTAACATCGTAGATATTGTGATATAAAAATTGTTTTTTTGTGACTTTAAGTTAATGCGTCGTGGGATGTATAATTGGTACCAAGGATTAAACTTGTGTTTTGTCGAGTTTTCATCTGACATTACGTGGCAGAAGTGAGATTTTTGTATTTTGTTTTTCCATTTAACGGCCTCGTGTGGTATATGAGTGTGTAAATCTGTGATGTGCAGGGTTTACTGGAAGGTGTTAGGTCTAGGGGTGAACATTTGACCCGCTCAATCCGTGAATTTAAACTGATCTGACTAGTTAAAAGTTAAAAAAATTACATAATCATTTATATATAAATATATAACTGACCCGTCAATTTAGTAGCGGGTCAGTTCACGGATTAACTTTTAATAAATCGTAAAAAACCGACCCGATCCGACCCTAACCCTAACCCTAACCCTAAGTATATAAGCATCCTTTTCTTTTCTTCCCTTCTTTCTTCTTCACTGCCGCCTCTCTCTCAAAACCAACGTTGTTCTCCTTCAATATTGTCCAAGCCCAGCCCAGTCCCTTGGACTTCACATAATCAATAACTTCTGTCTATTAACAACTTAAAGAAAAACTTTATGGGCCAATTTTAAAGCACTTGTAAGAAACCATAAAGTATATAAGCATCCTTTTCTTTTCCTCTCTTTTGTTCCTTCTTTCTTCACTGCCGCCTCTCTCAAGAGTCAAAACCAACGTTGTTCTCCTTCTTCCATCAAAAAACCATCTCAAAACCTAAATTTCCTAACTTTGAAGCCACCATGTTCTTGAAACGTCTCTCCCCCCGTACTCTCTTCTCCGTAACTCCATCTTCATTGCCGTCCCCATACTCTATCTTCATCGCTCAATGCTCCTCTTCTTCTCCTTCTCATCTCACTCACAGTCACCCCGATCCGAGAAACGTGGAGGTCTCGGTGTGGTGGGATCTTGATAACTGCACTGTGCCTCCTGGTGTAAACGTGTTTAGAGGGGCTCAACACATCACAGCTGCCATCAAATCTAGTGGGATCAAAGGACCTATTCAGATCAGAGCCTTTGGTGATATGTTGCGGCTTGGAAGGACTAATGAGGCCCTTTCTTCCCCTGGGATCTATTGGACCCATGTTCCTCACGGTTTGCTCCATTTTCAGTGTTCTGTTGGACACTTTTGTTATCATTAATGTTGAGTTTTGTTGGCATAGATTAAGAAATTGATTGAGGTGTTAATGTTGATTTAACATCACTGCTCTTATGGTCTGCATGATCGATTGCACTTGTCAAGTGGCTGACTTGCGTGGTTTGGAGTTTTGTGTACTAGAATACAATTGTTTTTTTTTTGAAAATTAGAATACAATTGTTGATTGGGGCTTTTAATCTCATCCACGGGTCTTGGTTCCTTTCTAAAGATTTCTAGTGCCATCATATAAATTATTGTCTTTCTACATAGGTAGTTCTTCAGTAATACATATATCTAAAAACACTTGTGTAAATGTTTTATTATTGTCGAGTTTCTCTATAGAGATTTCTCTTTTATCCAGTTTACAATGTGGCATACATTATTTATGTCGGCACCCGGTTACTAATGAGTTTTACGACACTCTAATTTTTTACATTCCTACTCTTGTTCCCTTGGACAATCGATCCACTTTGACAAGTGAAGTATTTTTGTGAGGTTAGGCTATTGTGGAATTGGCTGCCTGAGTGGTTCTTCACCCTATATAGGCAACCAGCTGATTCATTGATTACATACTATTCTGGAACAAACTGGAAAGATCTCAATCCATAACCATCAAGCCATTTTGGTGCCGAAAGCATTTTTTACATATTGTATTTCTGATTTTCATCAGAAGTGCATGGTAGAATCCATTTAGCTTTGTCACACCACTAGGTTCTGTTATTGTCTCTTCTTTTTCTTCTCTGAAAGGACTGGGAATTGATCTTTATTCATAGTAGTTTAAGTTCAGAATTTAGTTTCCTGTTTTGGCAGGTATCTAACTTTTCAAATTATCTGCCAATGCAGATGGAATGGGAATTTACACTGCTCATAATTGCCTCTTCAATTATCTTACTCATAATTGCCTCTTCAATTATCTTACGTTTCCTCGAAATCCACCACCTGCCCATCTTTTTCTCATTATTGCTGATGAACACCGCGCAAGCTTGGTACATCTCTTAAGGGCAAAGAATTATAACATTTTGCTCGCGAGCAAAGAACCTGTTCCTACTACTCTATGCACTGCTGCAACTATCATCTGGAATTGGGATACTTTGGTCAAAGGGGAAAACTTAACTGGGAGGTATTTTAGGCAGCCCCCTAAGTGCCCTTGGTATGATCATTATGATGGGCCTCTTGAGGACCCCTTTACAAACTTCGAGAGCCCTAAAGAACTTCTTCCTGAGGTCTTTTCTCAGGATTCCTTTTGGAAAGACATGCAAACCTTCTTCAACACAGAGATAGGATCTTTCATTATTAAAGAATCAAGTACCAGGTTTGCGATCTATTTCTGTATTAGTATTTTTCAGATCTATTGATAGTCCCCGTGAGTCTATTTGTTTCTTTAGTTTTTAACATGATTTCTTGATCTTTAAAATTTATAATAATCACAAAAATGTGGGTCGAAAGAAAAATTGAGAATGTGTTTGAAACTGGTGAACCTTTTTCATTATAAATATCAATGCAACAAGAGACACTAGAAGATGCATATTTAGACATTTCGTTTAGCAAGCATTCCCAATGGTCAAGAATTGGGAACTTGATACAGTTGGGAACTTGATACAGTTTTTCATTCTCTCGGATGTTCCAATACTTATTACTCTCTCCGTACCTAAATAATTGTCGTTTTTAAATGGTATCAAAATTTAAAACAATAATTTTTGATTTTATTTTATTTCACGTTGTTTCATTTTTATCCTAGTTTTTACTCAAGTTAATTTATCATTTTTACAAAATATATGCTTCGTAAAAGATAAAATGATAAGTACATAAGGACCAAAAAAAATCGTAAAAAAGTGTCAATTATTTAAGTGCGGAGGTTTTATAAGTTATTATAAAATTATGCATTTCGCTACTGTTTTATGGTTGATTTAGAAGTTGAAGATAGTTTGATTTGAACTTTGAGAGAGTAAATGAACCATGATTCTCTTTTTTTCCTGTATCAAAGCGAGGCCCCACAGTGACCTTGCTGGTAGGTGTTGTGATGATCTAATAAATTATTGGATCAAGGCCCGTGAAAAGCTATAAAAACTTTTTGAAAATTCAACGTGCTGTATTTTTATTTTTATTTTTGATAAGCTGATTTGTCCTAAAAAAATCTTGTATTGCATGTAGTAACAATATATAAATGCCCTCAAGAAGAACATTTGAATTCATAAAGTCTTTTCATTTTCTTTCATGACAATTTCTTTTAACTTTCATGATCTTGCTTGACTCCATGTCCTTAGTTTCCAATGAGAGTGATTTTACAAATTATATTTCAGCAGCCAGTCATGTGCTAACCCTCCCAGTATATTTGATTTGTCAGGAGACAAATGGCAGACTGGGTGCAGAATTACGGACCTGCAGTTCTCAAATCGCTCCCGGAAATTGATGTCCTTCGGATGGTTGATATATTAATATCAGAGAACGACTGGGAGCTAGATTAGGGGTGTGCGTTCAGATTTCGGATCGGAATCCGACGAGTTCGGATCGGATTTTTTCGGATTCGGATTTTTTTGGATTTTTTGCCAGGGAATCCGAAACCAATCCGACACCTTCGGTTTCAGATCGGTTCGGTCGGATTTTCGGATTTTTTTCGGATTTTCAATTGTAATTGTAAATTAATTATATGGTCCTAACTCAAATAATTTCTCAGAAAGCTATAAATAAGTTTTTTTTTTAAATTTAATACACAAAAATGAGATTTGAACCTGAATTTATTATTCTTGCCTCTATTCTTTTTTAAATGATATCCACTAATTATTGATCAAAATAATTTGTTTAGCTGAAGAGAAAGGCCCAAACCCAAAAGAAGGAACGTTATGGGCTATTGGGCTCTGTTTCATGTCATCTTTTGGACTCTTTCCGATTCCATTTTAAAGTCATTTAATCATTATAAAGAGTAATAACTATACAGTTCTCTAGTTCGCTCCAAATTATATCTTCCCTCTCAAACTTACATCAAAACATATCGAAATCCCTAATTTTTCATTATTTCAGTCCCCGTTTTTTCCTCATTCGTCAACGTTTCTTTCTATCTCCTAAATTCAATTATTGTTTGTTCAACCAGAAATCCCTAAACAAACAAAAACCAGAAATTAGGGATTTAGCCTTAGGAATTAGAAATTAGGGATTTAGGAATTAGGGATTTAGAATCTTACCATTTTGATTTTGAAGCTGCGACGAGAACGGGATGAAGCGGCTGGGATGGAGCGACGGTGACGTGAGTTCGGGATGGAGGAGCGAATCGGGATTCGGGAGGGTGGCAGCAACGAACAGTGACGCTGCGACGGGATGGAGGAGCGGCTGGGATGTTGACAATTTCGGGAGGGAACGGACGACAACGGTGACAGAGAGGCACAAGGGTTGGGTTGGGGATTAGGGTAAACTGAAATGAATTAGGGTTGGGGTTGGGTGGGTGTATCATTTAATCATATGGATTATCGAAATCCGACCGACCGTCGGAATCCGAAACTGATCGGATTCCGACTGCCTCCTCCGAACCGGATCCGAAAATGGCACAGATCAGATCGGATGGGTGAATTCGGATCGGATCGGATCGGTCGGATCCTCCGATCCGAGCTCACCCCTAAGCTAGATGGTTGAATCTCCATACCCATGAGCACTTTTGTGCTTTCTTTTGGTTTAGATTCTTGTTTCGTCTACTTACTTGGAATTTTATATTACGATTGAAAATTAAAATATTAAGTACTTTATTATTTAGCAATGATATAGGTTCCACCGGCAGTCAACAGTCAACAGAAGCATCTGCACGAGCGACTGTCTTTTCTTACAATTTCAAGACAGATGTACCGAGACGAGTGGTTGTTTTCTTCTTTTTTCCTGTTCCTACTCTCTACATTAATCCAAATTTAAATCCATTTCTTTCCCATCTCAGACTACTCAATGTTGTCCAAGCCCAGCCCAGTCCCTTGGACTTCACATAATCAATAACTTCTGTCTATTAACAACTTAAAGAAAAACTTTATGGGCCAATTTTAAAGCACTTGTAATGTAAGAAACCATAAAGTATATAAGCATCCTTTTCTTTTCCTCTCTTTTGTTCCTTCTTTCTTCATCATTGCCGCCTCTCTCTCAAGAGTCAAAACCAACGTTGTTCTCCTTCTTCCATCAAAATCATCTCAAAACCTAAATTTCCTAACTTTGAAGCCACCATGTTCTTGAAACGCCTCTTTCCCCGCACTCTCTTCTCCTTAACTCCATCTTCATTGCCGTCCCCATACTCTATCTCCATCGCTCGATGCTCCTCTCCTTCTCATCTCACTTACCCTCACTCGCACAGTCACCCCGATCCGGGAAACGTGAGGGTCTCAGTGTGGTGGGATCTTGATAACTGCGCTGTGCCTCCTGGTGTAAACGTGTTTAGAGCGGCTCAAACCATCATAGCTGCCATCAAATCTAGTGGGATCAAAGGGCCTATTCAGATCAGAGCCTTTGGTGATCTGTTGCGGCTTGCAAGGACTAATGAGGCCCTTCCTTCCACTGGGATCCATTTTACCGCTGTTCCTCACGGTTTGCTCGCTTTTCAGTGTTCTGTTGGACACTTTTATCATTAATGTTGAGTTTTGTTGGCATAGATTAAGAAATTGATTGAGGTGTTAATGTTGATTTAACATCACTGCTCTTATGGTCTGCATGATCGATTGCACTTTTCAAGTGTGGTTTGGAGATTTTGTTGGATTAATAGAATACAATCATTGATTGGGGCTTTTAATCTCATCCACCGGGTCTTGGTTCCTTTCTAAAGATTTCTCTTTTATCCATTTTACAATGTGGCATACATTATTTATGTCGGCACCCTGTTACTGATGAGTTTTATGACACCCTAATTTTTTACGTTCTTATTCTTGTTCCCTGGGACAATCGATCCACTTTGACAAGTGAAGTATTTTTGTGAGGTTAGGCTATTGTGGAATTGGCTGCCTTAGTGGTTCTTCACCCTATAGGCAACCAGGTGATTCATTGATTACATACTATTCTGGAACAAACTGGAAAGTTAGTTTGACTGCAAACCTGAGGCAGCCATCCATCATCTCAATCCATAACCATCAAGCCATTTTGTTGCTGAAAGCATTTTTTATATATTGTATTTCTGATTTTCATCAGAAGTGCATGGTAGAATCCATTTAGCTTTGTCACCCCAATAGATTCTGTTATTGTCTCTTCTTTTTCTTCTCCGAAAGGACTGGGAATTGATCTTTATTCATATTAGTTTAAGTTTAGAATTTAGTTTCTTGTTTTGTCAGGTATCTAACTTTTCAAATTATCTGCCAATGCAGATGGTGCTCATAGTTCCCTCTACCAAGATCTTATGTTTTGGAAATCTCGTAATGCACCACCTGCCCATATTTTTCTCATTATTGCTGATGACGTCTGCGCAAGCATATTACATCACTTAAGGAGGGCCAAGTATAATATATTGCTCGCGAGCAAAGAACCTGCTCCTACTATTCTATGCACTGCTGCAACTATCATCTGGAATTGGGATGCTTTGGTCAGAGGGGCAAACTTAACTGGGAGGTATTTTAACCACCCCCCTAAGTGCCCTTGGTATGATCATTATGATGGGCCTCTTGAGGACCCCTTCACAGACATCGAGAGCCTTGATGTAGAACCGGAGGTCTTTTCTCAGGATTCCTTTTGGAGAGACATGGAAACCTTCTTCAACACAGAGAAGGGATCTTTCATTATTGAAGAATCAAGGACCAGGTTTGTGATCTATTTCCGTATTAGTATTTTTCAGATCTCCCCGTGAGTCTATTCCTGATCTTTAAAATTTATAATAATCACAAAATGTGGGTCGAAAGAAAAATTGAGAATGTGTTTGAAACTGGTGAGCCTTTTTTTATTATAAATATCAATGCAACAAGAGACACTAGAAGAAGCATATTTAGACATTTCATTTAGCAAGCATTCCCAATGGTCGAGAATTGGGAACTTGATACAGTTTTTCATTCTTTCGGATGTTCCAATACTTGTTACTCTCTCCGTACCTAAATAACTGTCGTTTTTAAACGATAGCAAAATTTAAAATAATAATTTTTTATTCTATTTTATTTCACGTTGTTTCATTTTTATCCTAGTTTTTACTCAAATTAATTTATCATTTTTACAAAATATATGTTTCGGAAAAGATAAAATGATAAGTACATAAGGACCAAAAAATCGGTAGGAAAATGTCAATTATTTAGGTACGGAGGTTTTATAAGTTATTATAAAACTATGCAGCGGACTTTGCATTTCCCTACTGTTTTATGGTTGATTTAGAAGTTGAAGATAGTTTGATTTGAACTTTGAGAGAGTAAATGAACCATGATTCCCTTTTTTCCCAGGATCAAAGTGAGGCCTCACAGTGACCTTGCTGGTAGGTGTATCATTTGTAATGATCCAATAAATTATTGGATCAAAGCCTCGTGAACTACATTAAAGAAATGCTAAGCTTGAAAGCTATAATTTTTTTTTGAAAATTCAAGGTGCTGCATTTTTATTTTTATTTTTGATAAGCTGATTTGAACTTATTACCTCCTAAGAAATCCGGTATTGCATATAGTAACAATATATAAATGCCCTCAAGAAGAACATTTGAATTCATAAACTCTTTTCATTTTCTTTCATGGCAATTTCTTTTGACTTTCATGATCTTGCTTGACTCCCTGTCCTGTAGTTTCCAATGAGAGAATGATTTTACAAATTATATTTCAGCCGTGGCAGCCAGTCATGTGCTAACCCTCACAGTATATTTGATCTGTCAGGTCACAAATGGTAGATTGGGTGGTGAAGTACGGACCTTCAGTACTCAAATCTCTCAACCGAAGTGATGTCCATAGTATGGTTGATAGATTGGTAGAAGAGAACGACTGGGTGCTAGAATGAGCACTTTTGTGCTTTCTTGTGGTTTAGATTCTTGTTTCGACTACTTACTTGGAATTTTATATTATGATTGAAAATTAAAATATTAAGTACATTTTCCAGATTTTTGCTTTAATGATATTTTATGTGTTAATAGTTAAGTATTTATCAGAGTACTTAATAGTTAATAGTAAGTTAAATTAGGTATAAATAAAATTAATTAGTCATGATTAGGATAGTCGTAACACGTGGCCTCTGTGTAGGACCCCTTTGTTGACTAATGCCAATGTGCGGTTTGGATAATCCTGTAATTGTTTGGAGATTGTTTGTTAATGTGATTAGCGGATCGGTTTGGGCCCAAAAATACCTCAATCGTGGGCTTTCTTTATTTTATTTCTTTATACAATTTCTCATGAAGTTCTTCTAACTATGTAATTTAGGGTAGTTGGAGCAAATTAGAGTAATTAGGGGAGGGATCAATTTTGTACCGTCTGATTTAGGTTTGGGTTGTAAATACTACTTCAATTATGTATATGATTTATGCACTTTTTTAAACATTGTATTTGTATTTATTTTGGGATTCATTATCAACGTATTAATAGTATTATTTTCCTATAGTACATAACAAAAATCCTCCATCAGAAGCAAATAATATGCATACGTGCCTTTTAATTTATTAATGGAAAAATATATTAAAAGAGAGAGGTTGATTTAACATATTTGAGACAAAATAAAATAAATATTTAACATTTTATATGAACTTTTAGGTAGATGAATATTCTTTGTATTGATAACAAACTTGCAAATGATACAAATCCACCAATAATACCATTGTTAACCTATGACTCTTTAGACTTTAGGTGATTAAATAAATTTATTTATTAAAAAAAAGGAGGTGGTAATTGTAATTTTGGGAGCAAAAAATGGGAAAATAATGCAATAAACACAAGATTCAGGGACTTAAAATTGAAAAGAAAATATCTCCATCCCAAATTTCAATCCCCCAAAAGTAAAAAGGTTATGTCTTTCATGGAAGAATAGGTAGAGTTATCTTTGACATGATGAGATTATGGCCTAACAGATCGTAATGTAGCTACTTGCACATGAATTATATAATACAATTCATAATTGACTCCCTCAAGAGGCAATTGAGTACCATTTTATGGTTGGTTATGTGATATTACTGATATTTTCTCATGAAATAGTTCTCTAATTGTTAGAAATAGCACCGGTGGTAATCGTATGTTCATAATTGATTTATGTTTTGTTCAATTTCTTATAGGGATAGAGCATGACTGTGCATTCTGTTGTTGATTACATTAAAAGAGTAATCATACATTTTGTTGCAAGAATGTAAATCTTTCACTTGAGAGCTGAGCTCTAAGCATGGTTTGAGTAGGAAGGGCAGCCACTGGTGAGTAGAGGCTAAACTTTGTAGAATTTATGATCCTTTGCATATAGCCAACATATTTTTCTTGAAATGGAATAGAGCCCAATACTTGATCTGGTCAAGATTGGCGTAAGGACTGCCTTAATTCCCCTGCACCAAAAGCTGAACAAAACTCCTCCGGTGAGCCAGTAACTAGACTTGTTTGGTCAATCAAAAGTGTCTTTTGGATAGTCCTTAGCATCTTTCTGTACCTTGTTGGTGATCTTAGATAGGCTTATTGAATTGTGGGAACTCGAGATTTATCTTTTAGATAGCTAATACTTTGAAGTTTGCAATTTTCTTGCTGTGTAACATGTGGGTCAATGTTGTATACACCTATTTGAGGTCCTTAAACTTTGTTATTCTGATCTGCACTCAGAAACCACTGCAACAAAGTTAACAACTTGTACACCTGTATTAGATGCGATCAAGCTTGGATGCATTGCCTTTCCCGTTAGGGCGCAAGTTGAGTCTGAGAAATGTGGAAAAACGCACTGGGAGAGTCACTCCTTCGATGCTCGAACGGTTAGTCTCCTGCCGGAAACCCAAGGCTCCCTTTTATCTTAGCAAAAATCCAAGTTTTTTGTGAATTCCTTGGTCTCAGCACAGTATGGTTTAAATTCAATGTTCCCCAAACTAAGGTGTGCATCCTTTTGGAGAGAGATGCATGTAATGATTCATAACAGCATAAACTATAAAGTAAGACAAAGTGGATGACTAATGAAAACTTGACCTAATTGGCTAAATCCAATTAGGGGAAAAGACAGCAAAACCCTGAAATCAATGCGCAATACATCAGAAAAATCTATTAAAATGTGAGTGTAAAGCACTAAAGCTGACTAGCTCATACTATTATTAATCTCAGCTTACTAGTACTATCAAATCTTCCCTAGATTTAATGATGAGTGCGCGAAAGAGACATCTAACTTGCCAGCTGCTGGAAAAATTGAAAAATACTATACATTATCCTTGATGTATGACAAATGATAGTTTTATTCTAAGTTTTTCTTTTTCTGGTAAAGGACTTGAAGGAAACATAATAACTTTCCTCCCAATTAAAGTGAAATGCATATTTGTATACTTTTATCTTCCTGGGAATTTCAGTTTCCTATAATTCATCATGACTGACAGCTCCACATATCTGCTAAGTTACTGGCACAGTTTAATAGATTTTGTGTTGCTTTTTGTTGGGACAAGATGAATCCATGACACTATAGCCATATAGTAGCCACAGTCTCCAATTTATTTGATCATGTTCAGCAACACTGATCAATTTATTTAAATGCCCTTTCCTGATCTTTCAACCCCAAACCAAAGATTTCATGGAAAATTCTAAAATCATTCTGTTATATATGACTGATGATGGAATTCAATAAAGAAACAAATACACTTAAAATCTCATCTCAACATCCTTATGACAAAAAGAACACTAACTAGAAGGAAACACTATCTTTAGACATTCCTATAATGAAAAGCAATTACATGATATGATAAGATCAAAATCTGGAGACTTAAAGAAGAAAAAAGAAAAGAAATTGAGAAGTAGAGGTAAAAAGAATGCAGGTTTTAGAGCTTGAGAGACAGGTCAAGCTTCTGCATCTCATGATCTTGATTATTCTTCTTCAACTCACCACTATCTGCACACCAACCTTGCTCTGGAGCAGCTGCAGAACCCATCACAGTCCTCTCTAAGTCAAACCTTCCTAATCGCGCCCGTGATGCCGGTGAGTTTGCTGCATTTACATGAAAAATATTCCCCACTGACAACTTTCCTATGCCTGGTTGTTGGTCAATAGGTGGCCTAGACCAGTTTCCATGTCCATAAGCATTTCCAAATCCAGAAGAGGGTGAGATGTGAGAATTAGGCTTGTGGATCATGGAATGAACTTGAATTCCAAGAGATCTACCATACATTCCATTTAGAGGAAGAGAAGACATGCTTGAGTAGTGCTGGTGGTGGAAATAAGGGTGCCCAAAAGCTGCTGCTGCTATTCTCTGCCCTCTTTTGGCCAGATTTCTTTCTCTTTTATGTGCATTTTGGTGCCCACCTAGTGCTTGTGAGCTGTAGAATTGTCTTTGGCAGTAGTTACATGAGAAAACCCTTCGTTCAACATCATTACTAGCTGGAGTAGTTTCTGTTGTTTTTGAGGAATCCGTGGTGAAACAGTCGATAAGGTTGAGCTCTCTATTGGAATCATCACTTTTAGTTAGTGTTGAGCATGATAGGACAGAAACCTTTTGGTTTTGATCTTTAACTTCATAACCTTCATGATCTTCTTCTTCTTCTTCTGCTACTAGTTCTGAAGCTGCTGTGATTTGTCTGTGTGCGCCATCTATCGACCTAAAGTTGAGTCGAATTTGAATGCCTGAATGTGTCGTTGGAGACACTAGTTCTGCAATTCCATGCTTATTCTCCTTGGACATCTGCAGAAATGATGGTGGAGGCCTCAAGTTCTTCTTCTTCTAGCTTTTGTGGTAGAAGGAAATTATGGAAAGGTGTTGTTGAATTCCAAGAAAGGTAAAATCTTTTCTCATTCTTTCTCCCTTTTGATGAGTAAATGTTTGCTTTCTGTTATATATGGAAAAGGAGAGCAGTCTATAGTGTACATTGCTCATGAATTTTTTTTTGATAAAAAAAAGAAAAGGATAAAAGAACAGTTAGAGATTTGTTGGTGGTTTTCATGTTGTCAAACACTTTGCTATTTTCATAGAAATATTTTGATAGAAACTCCACCATGTACCCTTTTAATATCTATCTATACATATCTGTCCAATAATATAAGGTTGGCATGTATCTAAACTGCTCTATTTCCCTACACTTCAATCTGACTACTTCCCACCCTTGATGTTGCAATGACACAAAATCTTTGAGGTACTTTTTCTCAATCTTTCTCTTGATAATTTATAAAGCTGTGGGGTTTATTCATACTGCTTACTACTTTGGAGTTACTTGGTTAGGTTTATATTAACCGGTGTTCAGTGTGATTGGTTCAACACTTTTATCCCGTAAATAAAACGTGGTCGATTCTGTCTTTTTATATGGAATAACTATGAGAACACTTTGCTTGTTTACTTTACTTATTAGTAAGCCGATTTGATACGGTAAACTTGTAGATAACTATAAAACTCAATTAACGAACCGAGTTCTATGTATCATTTCAGGTAGTTAGCCATAACACACATCAATTTTCCTTAAATCATCATTAAGGCAAGTTTGTTTGGTATCAACAGGTACCTAACTTATAATTTGCACAAGGGGAACAAATCAAAATGTTCTTTTGGAGTTGAGCTATTAAGTGCGAGTGCCCTTTGCCTCAATGATGGGGGGACAAGCTGACCCTTAGTTTTTGGGGTAGACTACAAAATACACCTCTTCTCAAACTAGAGGTACTACGTTATATTTTATAGTTAGTTCAAGTGTAATATTTTCTCTTCACTTTTTGTGGGACACTACCCCTTTTTTTCCATGGATGTTTCTTTTTGAGTTGTGAATCTTTATTTTGTGAAACAAGAAGATAGCAATTTGTTAGACAGCACACGGTTGGATTCATGTCTTTGTGTCTTTGTTGCTCCTTTTAATTATCCAAAGCTCACCGTATTAGTTATATTCAGACCACCGGTTTTTTTAAATATTCTTTTTATTTATTTATTAGATAAAAAACTAATCTTATTGGTCGAAATCAAACCCAAAGGAATGTGCAAGTTTGGGAATAGACTATGTAGAGTGTGGTTTTCCTACTCGAGCATGGAAGGGAAGGCATGATGGATCTTATGTAGTTTTGTCGTATGTGCCGGTAATGGTGGGGACAGTGACAAGTGGCCGACAAAGAAATTGGGAAGCTGATGTGGAGCCCTTTAAGCTATGATGGAGTGATAGTACTAGTTTAGTTTGTACATCAACAAATCCCCAAAATTAACCCTTGAGATTAGCATAATCTTTGCTTTTATTAATTATTAATATAAATATAATCATAATCAAAAGCATGTCATTTTCACTAACTTCTCACCTGGCCAATCCCAACCCCACACAAGGATTAGAACTAATCATTCCTAAAATTATTATCGGAATAGAACTAATATTGCGTAAACTGATTGATTAAAAAATGAAGTATTTTAATGCGTGATTGATCGAACTTAAAACCACTCAAACTAAACAGCTGTTGAGTAATGGTGGTGGGAATTTAATAAAATTAGTGGTTTTTGGCAGTTTACTTCTGTTTGGCTTTACTTATTAGAAACACTACATATGATAGCATCAGCAACAATTTACAAGTCTAATCAATTCAAACCAAATCTCTTTATGAGATCTCGTCTAGTACCATACAAACAAGTCCAACACTTAGAAAAAATACCAAATAAAAGAAAAAAGAGAAATATATGTGTGGGACATAGACACTAATTGATTGAATGAAGACAAACAGAGCCCTGAAAATACATATATTTACCTCTTTTTAATTCTTTTTAATGGAGCTGCTGGATTCTTTTATGAATTACCAAGATTTTCTTCCGATTCTGTAAACTGTGGATTGATTTTATTATGTCAAATTTGCTTCTTATAGTCAATTATTATGACGAATGAATTGTGCGAGTTTAGGTTTAAAGCTGAGATACGTCTCTAAGATGGTCTGTTAAACTCGTTTTAACCTGGTTTGAAACAACTAACTACTATTAGATATACGAGTCTGAATTTGATTATGGCTAGGTCGGAATTGCTATGGAAATGCAACACAGACTGCAAGATCTTTGAAAGGCAACCTCGAAAGTATCTCTGCAATTTTGTTGCCACCCTGACCCAAAACTGCATTCAACCCTATCGGAAGTTCCAGTAAAAAACCTGGTGGTAGAAAACCAGATTCTCTCTTTTCGTGCTCTCTCGGCCAATGCCTGCAGTTCTTGTTCCTTTTTCTCAACTTCCTTCATCATCATCATCTCGTTCTGCAGCTTTCATCTCATACAAAACACCTTCTCTCGCCTTTTGTTCTGCAACATCGAGTCCTTCCGACAGCTTGGCAAAACCATCATTAATTTGAACCTCATCAAACTCAGCCTCTGTAATTTCCTGCATAGTTTGCATATCAAAAACCTTGCAATCCAAATTGTACAACGAGAAAAAAAAATACTTCATTAATTAACTTTGAATATATATGTTTGAAATTGAAAACTAAAATACAATTAATTAACAAGAATAAGATTGTCATTTTATTTTTTGGTTTTAACTCATGTCAATTCTTGCTTCATCCTTTTTGTCACACTCACTCCTACGGCGACAAGTGTTGGATTTACAGGAGTTCTGCTGTTATAAATTTTTTGATCGGCTGCTTAATTTGCCTGTTAATTATCCCATTCGTTGTTTTTTTAATTTATTTTGTTTAAAAACATCACACTTAACATTAAACACTAACCTCCAAATAAAAACAGCATAATATAAATAATTATAGAATTAGATGGTCGATTTTTTTTATGGTACATTTTCCTTCTTTATTTATATTTTCCATCTATAAATGAACAATCTTTACCATTCCTACCCAAACCAAAACATGATTAGTCCGGTAATCATGTTTTTTCCCATGTCTCTTGCAATCTTGCTCTCTATTTCTTACATTAATTGTCAGTCGAGCCCTGTAAGTTATGCCCCAACTCCATCTCCTGTTCAGCCAAATCCTATTCATCTAACTCCTAGCCAGGTTCCCGCGCACGATCCGCCCGCTGATCCAATTGCTGGCCCATCCAACTCCACAGTTGCATTTGGGTCCAACTCCAATTCCCTGCCCCCCTATGTCCGACCCATTTCCCCCATCTTACCCACCCGAATCACAACCATCTCTCCCATCAAATCCGGATCCAGCCTACAAAGGAATAAGAGCAGCCTATTGGCCATCAGAAAGTGCGCTTGAACCGTCTTTCATAGACACCACCTATTTCACTCACATTTACTATGCATTCCTCCTACCTGACCCTGCAAACTCTACGGTCAACGTCACACAATTTGACGAACAACGGATACCAGAGTTCATCAACGCGCTCCACGCTCGAAATCCTCCGGTCAAAACCCTTGTATCGATTGGAGGAGCGTCGGTAAATCCAGCTGATTTTTCAAAAATAGCTAGCACTAAACAATCTCGTTACATTTTTATCGATTCGGCCATTGAGGTTGCTAGGAAATATGGGTTTGATGGTATTGATCTTGATTGGGAGTATCCAGTTGATGATAAAGAAATGTCTTAGCTTGGTATATTTTACAAGGAATTCAAAAGAGCTTTAGTCCATGAAGCAAAGAGTGGAAAACGACGTCTTTTACTAACTTCAGCAGTGTATTATTCTTCAACAAAGTTATTGGACGTGCCGCGGACGTATCCAATTGGCGCAATTAACAAATATGTTGATTGGATTAGCCCAATGTGCTATGATTATCACGGGCCGTGGGACAATTTTACTGGGCCCAATTCAGCACTTTATGATCCAAATACTAATTTTAGTACCAGTTTTGGAATTGGATCATGGATCCAAGCTGGTGTCCCGCCAGAAAAGATAGTAATGGGTTTACCGTTGTATGGTCACACGTGGATGCTCCAGAATCGGGATGTTAACGGGATCGGAGCGCCAGCAGCAGGGATGGGTCCACCACAAGGGTGGTTAACCTATGATGACATTCTTGCATTTAACATCAAGAACAATGCTGTGGTGCATTACGATGGAGGGTACGTAACGTATTATTCGTACGCGGGTGGCGTTTGGATCGGGTATGATGATACCATGTCCCTTGTGTTGAAGATCCAATTTGCAAAGTCAAAGGGCTTGGGCGGATACTTCTTCTGGGCTCTTGGTCAGGACAGGAATGGAACCATATCGAAACTAGGTAAACAATTCAATATCTTTTTAATTTATTTATTTCCTGAGTTAAAGGTAAATAAATTTTTTAATACTCGACTAGAATTAACGTTATAGTTTATAAGCTAGTTTTTGTGCAATGAGATTCATAATTTATTTGTTTTAGTTTGGTAAATCAATGATTATATTAGAAATTTAAAATCATTGTTGTATAAATGGGTGCAAAGAGATTATCACATTATTATTATTAATAAATTTATTTGTTTTGATATATGTCTTGTTATTGTTGGCAGCTTCCGATGAGTGGGAACAGTGACGATCAACTTCAAGGTGGACGGCGTACGCTGATCTCTTTCAGAGTTTCAAGAAATCATCAAGTTGATTTTATTCATTTTTTATCGTAAATTTGATTTGAGTATAAATAAATAAAATGTATAGTAATAAGGACCAATATGAACAACAATTTGAGATATATTGCCATCCTAGGTAATATACTACTCCCTCTGTCCTTTAATAACTGACGCTTTTACTATTGGTACGCATATTAAAGAGGCTGAATGACTCACTATTTGAGACAATTTTGCCCTGAATTTTTTCTCAGACGTACGTTAAGAATTAACGTACGTTCAAAAAAAAGTACGGAATTTTTTGGGGTCAAATAGCGAGTCATTCGGCCTCCTTAAGATACGTGCCGGAACAGTACGCGTCCATTAAAAATGGACGGAGGGAGTAATATATAATAAGCATATTTTTTTTCGGCAAAAAGGGGTTAGAGGATCTTGAATTCTGGTGTTTTATTTAATGGGAACCCTCAACTATTTTTTTATTTAATCACCTCCTTGAACTATTTCATTTTATTTAATCACAACCCTACCGTCATGATTTGCTTACATGACACCGTTATGTTCCACGTCATGTACTCACTCGATGCCACATCAGTTCCCTCTCCTTCCTTTCCTCTCTTTCTTTCTTTTCTTCTTCCTCCTTCTTTCTTTCCAACAATAACAACCATAGATCTAGATCAATCCCAACATCTCCTTCTTCATTCAGAGCTTCCAACTCCCCTGCAATTTACAACGGTCAATGACATAACCCAAAAAAGACCCAAATTCTCAGAAAAACCCATCCAATCAATGACTAATCCTCCTCCTCCTTTTTCCTCTCCACCAATCCCAACCACCGCCAACCACCCTCTCCTTCACTGACTACTTGGGTCGGATACGACCACCACTTCGACACATACGCCATCCAATCCGCCATCAACGCCTACCCCAACTCACCCTCACCCACACCCTGCCACGTCACATTTCCTCCGGGCAGGTACTTAACCACCACCATCCGATTAAAATTCAACGTCATTCTCTACATCCAGGAAGGCGTTGTCTTGCTAGACGGGACCCACATCGGGGATTACCCAAAGGAGGCCGATAGGTGGTATGTGGTGCTGGCAGAAAACGCGACTGATGTGGGGATAACAGGTGGCGGCGATTGCAGTTTGGGCGGTGGTGATGTTGATTCGGGTTGGATTTTTGTGATGTGGATCGGGTTGGATTTTTTTGTGGTGGTTTTGGGCTGATTTAGTGGTGAGCGAGGGTGATTGGTAGTGGCGATGGGTGGTGGTTCGTGTGGCGATTTGGGTTGGATTAGGCGGTGTGTGGCAGTTTGGTGGTTATGGTGTTTGATGGTGACGGTGGAGGATGGGTTTGATGTTGGTCGTTGTAGAGGTGCGGCAATAGAGAGGATGAAGATTTGGCAAAGATTGAAGGAAATTGAGGAGTGGTCGTGCGTCTCGGGCCCTACTGACACGTGACACACTTCTTGACGTGGCTGGGATGATGTGGCACTTTCCTGACGTGGCATCGAGTGAGTACATGACGTGGCACATAACGGTGCCATATAAGCAAATCGTGACGGTAGGGTTGTGATTAAACAAAATGAAATAGTTCAGGGGGTGATTAAACAAAAAAATAGTTGAGGGTTTCCATTAAATAAAACACCAGAGTTCAGGGTCCTCTAACCCCTTTTTGCCATTCTTTTTTCTTCAGGAGTTGATTCTAACAATCACATAATAGCATAAGCGTACCCTGCTTCTTCCAGCAGCATAAGTGCTGCCAGGTTCCTTTTCAAGCTCGGGGCTCTTCACGGTTTGCAGAGGTGGTGGCATCCATCTAGATAGTTAAACAAATAAGTATCATCAGGCCATCATTTATATTAGTAAATAAAGTTTAATATTTGTGTAATATATATACGGGGAAATAGTTTTTACCACTCCTGAACTAATTCAGAAATAATGTAAAAATTTTGAAAAAATGTAATAATTCCAAAAATAATTTAATTAATCTAAAAATTCTGAAAAAAATTTAAAAATTTCAAAAAAAATGTAATAATTCCAAAAAACATGTGCAAATTCCAAAACAACTTGTACAAATTCCAAAAATAATGTAATAATTCCAAAAAAATTTGCAGAAATTAAAACAAATGTACAAATTCCAGAAAAAATGTAAACATTTCCAAAAAATGTAAAAATTGCAAAAATAGAAAAATTAATCTAAAAATCCAAAAAAATGTAAATATTATAAAAATTCTAAAATAATTTAATTAATCTAAAAATCCAGAAAAAACGTAAAAAAATTCAAAAAAAATTGAGAAATACTAAAAATGTGTAAAGATTCAAAAAAAATGTAAATTCCAAAAAAAATGTACAAATTCCAAAAAAATGTAAAAATTCTATAAAAAAATTAAACTAAAAATAAGAAAATGTAAAAATTATAAAAATTCGACGATGTTTTTTTTGGAATTCTTACAATTTTTTTAGAAAATTTACAATGTTTTTAGAATTTTTATATTTTTCTGAATTTTTACATTTTTTTCTGAATTTTTACGTTTTTTTGGAATGTTTACATTTTTTGGAATTATTACATTTTTTTGGATTTTTTACATTTTTTTGGAATTATTACATTTTTTGGAATTATTACATTTTTTAGAATTATTACATTTTGTTGGAATTTTTACATTTTTTGGAATTATTACATTTTTTTGGAAATTTTACGATGTTTTTAGAATTTTTACAATTTTCTTAGAATTTTTATATTTTTTCTGAATTTTTACATTTTTTTTAGAATTTTTTTAATTTTTTTCGAATTTCAACAATTTTTTTGGAATTTTTACAATTTTTTTTGGAATATTTACATTTTTTCCAGAAATTTTATGATGCTTTTAGAATTTTTACAATTTTTATATTTTTTCTCATTTTTTACATTTTCTTAGAATTTTTGCATTTTTTTTAGAATTTTTACATTTTTTTAAAAATTTTTACATTCATTTTTGGAATTTTTGCAATTTTTTAAGACATTTTACAATTTGTTTTTGAATTTTTTACATTTTGTTTGTAATTTTAACATTTGTTTTGGATTTTTTACATTTGTTTTGTAATTTTTACATTTGTTTTGGAATGTTTACATTTTTTTTGGAATTATTACATTTTTTTGGAATTATTACATTTTTATGAATTTTTACATTTTTTTGGAATTTTTACAATTTTTTTTTGAATTTTTTACATTTATTTTGGAATCTGTACATTTGTTTTACAATTTTAATATTTTTTAAGACATATTTTAATTTTTTAAGACATTTTATAATTTTTTTGAATTGTTTTATTGTTTTTGGAATTTTTTTATTTGTTTTGGAATTTTTACAATTTTTTTGGAATTTGTACATTTTTTTTAGAATTATTACATTTTTTATGAATTTTTAGATTAATTATATTATTTTTGGAATTATTACATTTTTTAGAATTTTTAAATTTTTTCTGAATTTTTAGATTAATTAATTTTTTTTGGAATTTTTACTATTTTTTAATTTAGATTATATAATTTTTTTGAATTTTTTAAAATTAATTATATTATTTAAAATATAATTACCAGGTAAAAAAAAAAAAAACTTGTTGTAATAGGTAATCCTTTAGATTTAACTGAAAAAGTTAACGGAGTGGGTCTTTTTGCTCGAAAACAATAGTTTAGGGGAGGCGTATTTTAAGAAATGAAGTTCAGGGGAAGTTTGTGATTTTCGCCGATAGTTCAGGGGTGGTAAAAACTATTTCCCCATATTTTTAAAAATATATGAAATTTTTATCCTATATTTATTTTACATGTTTTAATTTATTATCATAAACATAATGTTAATGCAGTGATTTACGTATTGTCAGCCAACATGCAGAACATGTTTAGCATGTTTTAAAATTTATTTTTATTGATTGATCAACCCGGCTTAATATGGATCAGTTCGAACAACTAAGTGGCCCAATTTTTAAACCAGATGCGAAGATCAAGGATTTTCAACCCGATTTAATGATTGACTGCTAAATTTTTCGGTCGAATAGGTAAGACTAGGCCGAATTTAATAACGTTGAAACAACATTTTATCTTTACACCCTGTGAGCCCTACATTGACATGTAATCCAGCAGCCTCCTCAATCCTCATCATCACCAATTCATCATTCCCTTTCCGCTTTTCCTCCTCTCCGAAAAACCCTGTCCAAGAAAAGAAAAGAAATCACCAAGCACAACAACGCCGATCACCGTGCCGCTCTGGTTCTCCGCCTCCCTCCTCCTCCTCCGTTTGGCAACAACCTCTTACCTTGTTTCACTTGTCCAATTCTAATCTAACAACTCTTTAATTGGAAGTTTTAAAGGAGAAGAAGGATATGTCAATATCGTGACCGGTGAGTCTCCTGTATGCATAGTGTGGGCTTTCTTCTAATTGGTTAAAGATACAGTTTAACGTGATATGGTGTGTTAGTGGAGGGTGGGAGAGACGGTGGTTGGTTGGTGTTGGTGGAGAGGTTTTTTGTAAGAGGAGGAAAATGGATGATAATGATGAGTCAGCTTGTAAGTCCCACTAGCTTAAAGTAAAGAAAATATATTTTTTCATTATATTCGTTGCCACAACAGATATGGCAATCAGAAATTATTAATATTTAATATTTTGTAAATGCCATGTCAAATATATTATATTATAAGAGAAAAATAGATTTGCAGAATTTTCGGAAATTAAAATTTAATTTAATTTAATCAATCGGACCTATTTGGAACAATATAGGGATCATTACCGGATAGATACTTGAAAACATAAAGATCTACTTACCTCTTTTTCTAATGAGCAGAAGTTAAAGTTCTTCAAAATAATTAAGATCAATATTTCATCCAGAACATTATCACCATCACATATAAATCATCCAGAACATTATCATTACAAAAGTGATGAAATATAATCAAAAACTTAAGCTACTGATAGGAGTAAGATAAATCATCCAGAACATTAATTAGGTAGGGCCTAGGCACACACCTCTAGCGGGTGATGGACTGTGTGATCACAAAACCAACAACCACTATCCATTCCTGAAATTGAAATTACAAATCACACATCACAAGAAAACAAATTGGCCAGAAACATTGTTAAGTAGATCGAATCAGTGATTGGTAAGATAACGATTGAGGAAAAGAATTACCTTTACTTCCCCTCTAATCAACATCTCACTTTCTTCCTCTTTTTCTTTTTTCCAGTCGTGGAGGGCCTAGGCGCACACCGCTAGGGTGATAGACGCTGTGATGACAAAACTGACAACCACCCTCCATTCCTGAAATTGAAATTACAAATCACACATTACACCAAGCAAAATTCATCACTATCAGAGTCCAATATGATGATAACACAACCATATATATATATATATAGTAGCCTTACCAGCAACAGGGTCCAATACGCAACAAACACTCACAACCCTCTCTATAAATCCTACCACCTCTGCAAAAAACATAAGACGTTTTTTCTCATTGTTGGACCCATCGCTGGACTCTGCAATGAAGTTGACATGAAAATAGCCAACCCCCGCGAAATAGTCATTATCCTCACAGGAAATCTTATCCAGCTGAAAATTAGTTCCCTTTTCCAAAAATAAAATGAAATAAAATTAGTTAAATGTGTCTGTCTGATGATATATATACTCATATAACAAAGACAATAATAATAGAAAACGCACATTCTGCGCATTGTATTGTGCCAATCCAATATTTGCAGAAGCCTCAAGGAACTGCTGATTTCTTTTCCTACGAAACGCATCTCTTGCTTCCCCAGTTTTCAGACTATAAAGCCTAAATAATTATAAACAACCAAAACTTGTAATAATAAGCAAACCAAATCGCTAACTAAAACTAAAACTGAGGAAATTATTCTACAAAACTTACATCTTGATTTCAGCGTCTATTTTTTCTTCCGTAGTTTTCAGATTCGAAAGCCTAAATAATTATCAACAACCAAAATTTGTAATAATAAGCCAACCAAATCGCTAACTAAAACTAAAACTGAGGAAATTATTCTACAAAACTTACATCTTGATTTTAGCTTCTATTATTTCTTCCGTAGTTTTCAGATTCGAAAACCTAAATAATTATAAACAACCAAAACTTGTAATAATAAGCCAACCAAATCGCTAACTAAAACTAAAACTAAAACTGAGGAACTTATTCTACAAAACTTACATCTCACTGGTGTCAGATTCAGATATTTCCTTTTCCTCGTTCATATTCCCACGTTGCATTGTTATGTATCTGCATGCAATTCATGTAATTGTAATCCACTGCTGATTTATAACCCAACTAATTTGCTTAATATATGGATGGATATCAGCAGATATTACACAAAAATACCAGCAATTTTAATCACATTGATTTAAAGCAGCAAAAAGACAAAGTATACATCTGATTCCAGTGTAATTCTCAATCAAAACATGTATATGTATAGAGTGGGAGGTGGAACGAAAATGATGAAGAAAAAGGGTACGAAGAAGAATAAATAGCACCAAAATAGATGGACGCACGGAGAAAAAAACAAGAAAACAAGTTGGTCAGAAACACTGTCAGGCAGACCAAAGATTGACGAAAACCTCTGCGAACAAACAGAAGAATGTAGAACATGTATATATAAAGGATAGCCTAGAGTTCCGATAACAGCAGAACAGATGATATGGCTTCCGATAGCAGACAAACAAACAAAAGGCAGTATTTGGTGAACTTATAAATGCTAAAATCGCGTGTAGAGTATTTACCTGCGAGTGGGAGGTGGAATGAAAACGATGAAAAGATGGGAGGGTTCAAATTGGTCAGATGATGAACAGATGATGAACGAAAACAAGAAAACAAATTGGTCAGAAACATTGTGAAGCAGATCGAATCAGTGATTGGCGAGACAGAGATTGAGGAGAACAATTACCTTTACGAACAAGCAGAAGAACAGCGGTGGCCGACCCAAATTAATTTTTCTGAATTAGGGCTGCGGGCGGTGATATATTTGGGGATTGTTTGTGCATTTACCGTTGTGTCCCTTCAGCCTAATTTTTTATTAACTTCATCAATTACTTTGAAGAACTTAAACTTTAGCTAATTATTATTATTTCATTATAATTGTTAGGTAAAAAAAAGGCTAACTAGTTATTTATATTTTCAGTATCTGGTATTCATCCCTACCTCTCAAATAGGTCTAATTGATTAAGTTAATGGGCTTACCGATGGCCCAATTTGGAGAAGGGACTGATCAAACTTACGAAGCCCCCCATGGGCCATATGCATAAATTCAATGTTTGGGCTGTCGTGTAATTGGTGAGGTGGCAGGACATTTCTTAGTAATTTTATTTTCCATAAGAAAATGAAAATGAAAATTATAATATATGGTTTTGGGGGACAAGATGAGATAAAAAAACCAGCAAATATATGCATTGTATAGACTATAGAGTATAAAAAAGGCATATATATATGTTTTGTATAAATGTGGTAAGGTAAAGGGAGTAGCAACCTTCCCACTTGAGACCTATCATGCCAATAAGGAATTCATGTGCGGCTTCAGAAAAAGTAAGGAATCTTAAGATCTTGCACCCAACGATGAATCTTCTACAAACCTTTATTATATTATCATTATATTATAATTATCACTAATTATAAAATAAGAGGGATTTGATAAAAAAATTATAAAATTATAAAACAATAGGTTTTCAGTTTGATTGTTGTGTATATAATAATTATATGTTGTGATTATTTTACCCTTTGGTTAGTTGGTTGATGAAATACGGACTATAAATATACGTGTGGTCTATTTATATATTTTTATATATATATATATATATATATATATATATATATATATATATATATATATATATATATATATATATATAATACGAATTAAGGTACGTCTGTCTAAAAGGAATATGTATTTTATACGTATAGGAGATCGATTTGAGAGTATAAAATATAAATTGATGTGAAATTATGGTTATTCTGGATAGTCAAAGGATGCTGTTTTCTGTTGGTTTTGATGATGGTGTTAATCAATCATGTATCATATTAAATTCATAAGTCCTTTTGGTTGGATCTTGGGTGGGTGGGTCCACTTATGTCCGGGTCATACTCATCTCCATTAAATGTGGCCGGAATCAAAATTAACTATAACCGATTCTGCATGTTTTCTTTCTCAACATCATTAATTATCATGTCAATATTAAGTGTCGATTAATAGAGAACAACTTTCGTTTTTGACAAACGTTTACTAGTTCAATTATTCTGTTAACGTAAGGTCTTTTTGTCTGAATCAATTGATAACAAAAAGGCATGCATGATGTGAAAAAATTGATGAGATGTACTTGGATTAGATATGTGCATTAGGATAGGATAGGTTACTTAAAAGGAAACTTCTTTAATCTACAAAAGACATACGCTAATGATAAGACTTAAACCTTATATAAACAATAAAAGAAAAAAACATAAAATCACCCAAATGTCTGGAAAATAACTCACGTTTGTAACCGAGTCAAATAAAACCACACGTGTGTCAATTTTAATAAATCACACCCTAATTTCAAAATTGTCTTAATTAAAACCTGTTTGGCTCTTTTAAAATTTTATCTTAGATTTAGCTGACATGAAAATTCATTTATAAAAAAATAACATTGAATTTTTTCATCTTTTTCTACACCAAATAGACGCAAACGTGACATAACCCAATAAAAAAAATAAAAATATAATCTTGATAATTAATTAATCATTAGTTATGCTTTACTGCATTTTTCAGCATTTTTTGGATGTTATTTGAAAATTCTAAGATAAATGATACTTGGTTTAATATATTCTAGCCAATTAATTAACTCATACCTAAAAAAATTTTACTTTCGATGAAATTTTAAAGTTTATATCACTTTTGGTTTAGTTTAACATGATATGCATTTTTAGATATGTTGGATGATTTTACGTTTAATTTCATTTTTTAATTTTTTCACGTCAGCGTTTATCGGGTGTAAAAAAAGAGAAAAAATTTCATATTTTTTTAATAAACTAATTTTCACATCAATTAAAAAGATTTTAAGATAATTTTAAAATTAGGGTATGATATATTAAAATTAACAAACGTGTGATATTTATTGCATATTTAGTACAAAGGATTATTCGTTTGAATTTTTTTAATTTTTGTTGTTTTTTTTTGCTTTGGATGAAATCTTTTTGGCACATTGGGTAATAATTGGGTCGTCATCTTGCTAGGCTTTAAGATAGTCTCTCAGGTCTGACTAGGGGTAGGCATTCGGGTATTTCGGAAATACCCGAATTAAAAATTTCGGATATCGGGATTCTGAATTTGCAAAAATTCTTCCCGAACCCGAATTTGGTTTTTTGCTACCCGAACCCGAATTTCCGAAATTTGAAATTCGGAAATTCGGGTATACCCGAAATACCCGAATTTCCGAATTCAAAAACCTACCTGCTGAAATTTAAATCCATTTTATCCAGCAGCCAATACTACCAACAAGCATTAGTAAATCAATTCATACCCGAATTTTCCGTAAGAACAAATTGAAAAACAACAAATCAATGATAGAAGATTGGTATGGATAGACTATAGAGTCAGAGAGCTCTTTTTCTTTTTTCCAATTCATGATCATCCACATATCATTCCATATCAATTCATACCAAGTACCAATACCACAAGCATCACAACGACGCAAATTCGAATTCACCAGTACCACAAGCATCACCGAAATTCACCAGTACCACAAGAATCACAAGAATACAACCAAGTAGCCATACATCAATTCATCACCATCTACAGATCCAAAACAGAAGACGAAGAAGAAGAAGAGGATGCAGTCATACTGTTTCGCTCTGTCGCTCTGTTGCCGCCGCTGCTGCTCGGCTACTGCTCCGCCAACGCCGCTGCTGTTGCCTCCCTGTCGCTCTGTTGTCACTGCTGTCGATGTCAGTGTGAGACTGGAGAGAGAGAGAGGAGACTCAGGAGAGTGAGAGTCGTGTCTGTTTACTGGAGATCGATTTTGGGGGTTAGGGTTAGGGTTATTGGAGATCGATTTGGGGGTTAGGGTCGTGAATCGTGATGGGTGCTGGAGATGGTGAGGTGAGTCGGTGGCTGTGGTTAAGGCCAGCCGTTATGGGTGCCGTTGGTGGCTGTGATCTTGGCTGAAGATGGGTACTGGACTAGAGAGAGAGAGGAAAGAGAGAGTGCGTTTGTGTTCTGGGAAGGAAGGAAGGAATAATGGAAAATTGAAACCACTTAAAGAATTTAATATTTCGGGAAATTCGGGTATCCGAATTTTCCCAAATGGATCCCGAACCGAACCCGAAATAATTTCGGGTATTACATACCCGAACCCGAATTTTCCGATACCCGAAATACCCGAACCGAATTTTGAAAATTTCGGGTCGGAAAATTCGGAATTCGGGTATTTCGGTTTTGTGCCCACCCCTAGGTCTGACTGTAGCGTGAGGCTAAAAAGGAGGGGCCAGGGCTGCGTTATTACTTATTATGCCCTAATTTTATTTTATTTTTGTTAAAATAAAAGGGCTTTTTTTACGGGCCTTGAAATTTGAAAATGATAAAAAAAGCCCAAATTGTAAAAAGAGGAAACGAAAAATAATATTAAAAAGAAAAAAGAGAAAAAGTTGACAAAAATGCACGCGGCTCATCCGTGCTCTGACACATCATTTACCACTCACACCCCTTATTTTATTCCATCCTTTTTCTTAAATTAAAAACAATTCGTTCTAGTGATTCAATATTTTGGTGAAATGATATGGTGTGATCAACATTAATTATCAAGGTCAAATGCTAAGAATTTGTCGATTCTTAATTAAGTTTTAAATTCAAATTTGAGGAATAAAAAAAAACATAAAGATAAAGAAGATTTTTGGAGAGATCGAAATTATTTCAGTTAGTAGTACTATTTAAACTTGATTATGATTAATATATATGTTTTTCTCTTTTTAGACAAAAGTAGATTGAATTAATTGGTGAAAAAATCTTCTTCTTCTTGCTTTATACGAGGAAATTCACGTTTTATCTTATTGGGCTACCCGTCAAATTAAGGGCAGAGATATAAGAAAAATTATAGTGATAATGATGATGCCAACCCACCTAGTACTACTAAAACTTGCATTAATGTTGTTTTCTTCTAGGTTAGGGAGATTAATTATGGTTTAAGTGCATTTTAAAATAATACAGGACTATTAATCGGGAAGAAAATAATAATAATAATAATAATAATAAACAAAATAATTCCTTGAAAAAAAAAAAAAGAGTGATTACAAATTGTCAGAAGTAGTACAAAAAAAAAAAAGAGTACTTACTAACAAACAACCAGGACGGTTCCGGTTTTATTTGCCATCTTGAAAGAAAGTCAGAAAGCACGCTAAGGTAGACTCGCGTGGTTTTCACGCGCTACTAGGATTGGCTAGAAAAGAAAGCACCAGAACAAAATGAATGAATATTATTAAAAATGAAATCGCTCGCTAAATAATTTCATAATATAAAATCTCCAGTTGCCAGCTGGCCCCACCGTCCAAGTACCGTTTAGATTCACGTACATATTCTCTCTTTTATTACTACCACTCCACAGTTTCAATTTTCAAAGGACAACATGAGGAGAGAGAGAGAGAGAGAGAGAATGGAAGGGAGTTACTTACTGCTAATTAGTGGTATAGTAATTAGTACTGTAATTAACTTAATTACTTAATCTTCTCTTCTTTAAAAGTTCTTATTTTTTCCCCTAAATTGCATTCTTATTATATTCCTTCTTAACCAAATTCTACATTTTTGTTGGTCACTTTCTCTCCTTCTCTCTCTCCTCTCTTCTCTCTTCAAAGTTCTAATCTTTCCATCTTTTCTCTCATTTTTGGCTTCTGGGTCTGCAGAAAGTTTCAAGCTTGTGACAGAATTAGCAACAAGTTTGTCTTGAAATTCTGTTCCATTGCTTTTCAACATTTTTTCATTGAAGATAAAGAAGAGCCACAAGGAGAGAGCAAAGAAAAAGAAATGACTGTTGAACAGGCAAACGCAGAAGCCAATGACCAATTCCCAATTGGTATGCGTGTCTTGGCTGTTGATGATGACCCTACTTGCCTCTTGCTCCTTCAGACTCTCCTCCGTCGATGCCAATATCATGGTTTGCTTCTGCTTCTTCTGTACTGTATGGTGTTTGACTTTTTTGTTTGACTGTTTTTCAGACATGGGTTCTTGCTTTTTGAATCATTAAGATTGGAAACTTTGTTCTGGGTTTGTTTTTTTTCTTCATTTGGTAACAGATGCATGAGTTATTGACTTAATTAAGCTCTCTTGATCTTGGTCCTACTCCTAGCAATGGTTTTATTGATAGAATCTACAGGGGTTTGTTTTTGTTTCTTTTGTTTTGATTATGTGGGGACACTTGGATTTATATCTACTTACTAGATTTTGATCTTCACTAGTGTGCTGTGAGAGTTATGACTGTAGATGTGTATCTTTACCCTGTCTCTGTCATGCATTATGGGATTTTAGTTTGCATGTTTGATCATTGACACTGTTGAGCTGCTGAATTGATTACACAGATACTAATTGGTTTCATTGTTCTATCGCTCTGCTCTATTTTGTGTTTTTTTTTTAAACTGGTAGTAAAATTGTCTGCTAAAGTTTACTAGAGCAGTAGAACTCCGTGTTAAGTGGTACGGTGAGGGACTATGCGCTTGGTTCTTGGCTTGGTATGTCTTTGGGTTGTTTCCTAAATAATCATAGACGTACTGTTTAATTTATCTATCATTGTGGTACTTACAGATTCCTGCAAATTTTCAAGATGATAACCTACATTATTCATTGGCCTACGAGGCGAATGACCAATCTATTTTTCTGATATGCTTGGATTGTGCATTGTGCAGTCACCACGACGAGTCATGCAATCACAGCACTGAAGATGTTGAGAGAAAACAAGAACAGGTTTGACCTGGTTATCAGCGATGTCCACATGCCCGACATGGATGGCTTTAAGCTGCTTGAGCTTGTGGGGCTTGAAATGGACCTACCTGTAATAAGTAAGTCAAAAACACTACACATGGTTCTTGCTCCTTTTGTTTCTTATGAAAAAAGAAAAAGTTGAAAGCTATAACTATTGCTTCAAAGAAATCTGTAAAGGTTATTTTCGGATATTGATAAATAAGCACTCTGCAAAGTTTGTAAAGTTTCAATCTTGTGACATCACCCAATTAGAATTATCTTTTAAAAGATTTCAAGTTCAGTGTAGAAGTCCAACTAAATTTTAGTTACTAAGTTGTGTCTACAGCTGAATTTTGGGCCCTTGTTCTATACATTGTTCAAAATTTTAGTTGAACATAATTCTTTGCTCCACAAAGCTTTCTTTTAATTGAACAATGCTGAAACATCTGCAGTGCTGTCAGCAAATAGCGATCCCAAGCTCGTGATGAAGGGGATTACTCATGGAGCTTGTGATTATTTGCTCAAACCTATTCGAATTGAGGAGCTCAAGAACATCTGGCAACATGTTATTAGGAGGAAGAAACATGATAACAAGGATAGGACTGACAATAAAGACAAGCTTCTTCCTGGAAATGGTGAATCCGCAGCAGACCAAAAGCTTAATAAAAAACGGAAGGACCAGAATGAAGATGATGACGAGGATCGTGATGAGAGTGGACAAGATAATGAGGATGGAACATCCCAAAAGAAGCCCCGGGTTGTTTGGTCTGTGGAGCTGCATCGCAAGTTTGTTGCGGCTGTCAATCAGCTGGGCATTGACAGTATGCCATTTAACTCAATATTAAAAGTTTTAAAATTTTCAATCTGTTTTCGCTTCTTGAAATATGTTTGTTGTGTCTCTGCCTGTGTTGTCAAGTTCATGCGCACTTCTTTTTATTTGAAAAATAGGTGAAGCTTGTTCTTTTCATATGATAGCTCTGATTCTACGATTCTCTTCTCTATAATGCAGAGGCTGTTCCTAAGAAGATTCTTGATTTAATGAATGTTGATAAGCTGACTAGAGAAAATGTGGCAAGTCATCTCCAGGTAGGCATTTTTACATCTTTTCCTACCTCAGTTAGGAATGAGCTTAACATTTTCATCCTAGAAACTAACCATCCTCATTATGTGGTTGCAGAAGTATAGGCTTTATCTTAAAAGGATCAGCACTGTGGTAAATCAGCAAGCTAATATGGTGGCAGCTTTGGGGAGTAGTGATGCCTCGTATCTGCAAATGAATTCTATGAATGGACTAGCTTTGCACAACTTGGCTGGACCTGGGCAGTTTCAGAATGCTGCTTTCAGATCTTTCCCGCCGGGCAGGATGCTCGGTAGGCTGAATTCTCCTGGTGGTCTGGGTATGCGTGTTCTACCTTCTCCGGGGATGGTTCAATTAGGTCATGGGCAAACTGCAGGTCATTTAGCTAGTAGTGACAGTCCATTTCAGACAGTTGGACATTCAGGAAGTAATGGGAATATAATTCACGGGATGCCTATGTCCTTAGGACTGGATCAGATACAATCTAACAAGGGTGTTGGCTACATTAGAGAGCTGCCTACTCATATTGACGATTCAAATGGTTTCCCAGTTCCAAGTGGCTTTGCAGATTCTAAAATATTAGTTGGTGGTTCAAGCAGTTCTTTCCCCAGTATTTCGAACAAACCATTGATGTTAGAAGGGCATCCTCAGAGTGGGCAAGATGGTCAAGAACTCGGGAAACAATCTTCTCTTACAGTGGGCTCCTTGGATTCCGGGTTATCCTCCCATTTTCCAGATCACAGTAGATTTTGTGATAGTTGGCCTAGTTCTGTTCAGTCAACTGTGGTTCAATCAAATTCTTTTACCTTAAGTGAGTCTTTTAAGCAGGCTACTCTGCATCCTGGCGATATCAGAGACAGCTTGTCAACAATGGCCTTGCACAATAGAAGTAATTCTTGTGATGCTTCTTCTATCTCTTCACTTCCCATTCACTTGCAGGACTCTAATGCCCCTCAAGGATGGGATGACTTTAGACAGGATGCCAGCTACCACTCAAATGCTGCATATAACTCAATAAATTCCACAATTCCTATTAATGGTTCTGTCAGCGCTATGAGCCATGGTTTGAACTCAAGTAATTCGATGTTCCACAGATCGGCAAGCTTCACTTCATCGGGGCAATCAAATTTTGAACCCATGCTGATGAAACAACATGAAGTAGAAAACTCAGCCATGGCGGAATTCTTAAGGTCAAAGGAAGATTATACAAGTGGCCAACCAAAGCCACATGGGAGTTATGTTTATAACAATCTTGGGTCCTTGGAAGATTTGGTGAACGTAATGGTGAAACGGGTATGTTTTTCATATCCACATGCATTCTTGTTTAGTCACCATTATTATTGTTGAATGATTCGTATCTTGGCTGTATATGGTATTTGGCATGTCAAATCTTTAATCTCTGAACCAATGAACTTTCCTCTAAGGAGATTTTGTTTTTGGGTTCACATACTAGTTGTCTATGCTTTCTTGAGCCAGTGAGAGGTGAGTTTGGCTTTTGACTCGCTCGCTGTTGAGCATTTCAGGCAGGCAGGCACTCTGGTCTTATTAGCTGTGGGTTTTCCTTTTTCTTTTGCTGTTCTCAATGCACATAGAGTGCTGTAAACGCATTGCTGCTTCCTTTCGTAGATTAGTCGCTTGCGCCCCTTTTTTCTCGATCTTGTTTTTCAAAGCATGCGATGCGACGCGACCATGATCATATTAATCGTTAAGTCCTTGTAAATATCTTGCTTGATTGAGAGACCTGTTGCTCTGTTTACGAAAAGTTGATGAATTGCATTCAGGTTATCTCCACCACTTCCTTTCAACCCGCTTTTGTCTTTGATCTTTCCATTAGCATCTGATAACAGTGTTTGGCGGTGCAGGAACAAGACGGTCTGAAGTTACCCGATGGAGATTTCGGATGCGGTCCTTATTCGCTCAGGACATGCATATAAAGTAGATTCTAGCTGGCAACTCTTCAAGGAACAAGGATTTGAAATCGATGCCCGATTGTAGAATGCTTTCCAATGAGTTATTCTTGATGTAATTGATACTCCCTTTTTTTCCTGTTATCTCACTTGTATTAGGTCTCCCTAGATAAAACTGTATGTTATTTGTAGGTCTCACTCTTTTCCCTCTAAAAATACTCTTGCAGCCTAAATTTTTCTAGTATGAAATTGTATTCTTCTGAGAGGGTGTTGTTTGGTATTTCATGCATATTGGCGTCTTCAATTATTAACATTATTATAACAATAGAGATTCTCCTTCTCAGAAGGCCGGACAGCGAACGAACCTGCTCGGAAGGACAAAGAAGATACCTGGGCAGACTAAAATAGATATTCTACACTCGATCCAATCAGCCCTGCAATTCCTGACAGCTGCCGCCTTGTCGCCAACTCCTGAAAAAAACAGCAATCTGGACAATCAACTCATTCTAACATTTAAAAAAATATCACTTGCTACTTTTGTCAACCATTGATCCATGGTAATTAAACATGCAATCCAACCATAAAAAAAGACATTGGCATTCATTGTCTGAAGTTCAAACTCTATAGAAAGTAAAAACCATGGTCTACATCAAATACGGATAACCCCCCTATAGATAGCACTTGACAACTAAGCTGTATTGGTTACCCAAAAAAACCATGACAATGGGGCTCATTGTTTTTGCAAAGATGGGAAATGATACTGACGAGTCTACCGATTGGCCAGTCTTTTCAGCCAAGGATTGTAAAACTGACTGTCTAAAGTAAATCATAAAAATGATTACAACAACAACAAGAATGCTGCTTGTATGTATCAATCATCCAAAACGATGACTCCCCCAGAATCAGATGCACCAGTTTTGGTGTCCGCATCTGTTTTCGCTTCTTCCATCTCAATATCACCTCCATTCCCAGTTCTACCAGCAGAAGTAGGAACATCACCAGGAGATGGGCTCGCCTCTTTGACCTGCTCAGGACCCTTCAACTCAGCACCTTCAACAGCAGAATTCACAAGGCTGCTATGCTGGACTGAATCTACCACAGTTTGCTCAGAAGCCTGAGTATTCTGCTCAGCTGGATAGAGAATTTGATTAGCCTGTTCAAAAAGGGCTTCCAGTTGGTGAAGGTTCTGCCTCATCTCAAGACTAGCTGGTTGGTTCGTTAAGGAAGTTTGAACTGATTCATGAACATTCTGCTCCAATACACTACACATCTGCCACAAGAATAGAGGGAAAAATCAACAAAATCCTCACAAAAAGCATGTTTACATATTCTCCACTATTCATCAGAATAATGTTTTCCTTTCTCAACATGATTCTAAAATTCAGAACTGACAGTTACCTTGTTATAAATCTTAGCCAATTTCACACGGTCAGGATTGTCATCACAAGCAGCTATCAGAATTTCTTCTATTGCTGCATCGAAAGAACATTAATCATTCATTAAATTTCTGTTTACTTGAGGCACGTGACACAAACAAGAGATCCAAAATGTAAACCTGATGACTAAGAAGGATATTGCAATGAAACAACCACACTACAAGCCTAGAAAGGAAAAACACATCACTATGAATTAGGTGATGAAGAGAATCTTCAGAAAGTGGCAAAAGACTTACTGAGTGGTTCTATTGGAGGCAACTGATCACTCGTTTGAGCGTGGGGATTGAAACTTGGTCTACCCGCAGCATTCATTCCAACATCAGGGTCTTCGCCTGCAGCAACATTTGGTATCTCCTCTTCACCCTTAGCAAAAGAAATAGCGCTGTGAGATACATATTTTAAGTGCTGACCATTTACAGTTCTATTGAAGATTTATCTTATAAACAGCATAGGCTCAAAAGAAAAAAACAAACTTACATAAAATTCCTTCTGGGCCTCCGCATTTAGTCCTTTTTCCAAAAGTAGAACTCTTTTCTTGATGAACTCAACCTGTCTTCTCTGCATGTCTCTAAAATGATGCAAAACAGAGTCTTGATATGGCTGTCCTTGGTTAGTAGTATCAATGGTCCCTGGCGTAACATCAGCAGCTGAATTATTCCCAATACTGCTTCCTTGAGCCTGGGAGCTAGGAGCACCATTCTGGACTTGAGGACCAGGTTGTCCATGAACAGGTAAGTTTACGAAGGGAAGGTTCAACTCTTGACAAATGACTTCATGAATTTTCAAGTCTTTGTCATCAACAATGGCTTGCCATCTTCCATATCCATGCCTTAGGTTAATCATAAAAAAAAATCAGCAACATTACAAAGATGATCAAAACAAACCAAAGTAAGAATAGCACAATGTCATCTTCAAGTATACAGATGCGTGCACTAATAGAAAAGCACATTCAATATGACGCTCAAATCTGCAAATGTGCACGCGCTAACACAAAGACGCATCCCATCTCATTGGCTGATCAAAATGAGCCTTAGGGATGCTGATTGAAATGCAAGTGCAGGGCATATCATGCCCATCCATGTACATACTCTCAACCTATATATCCCTGTGCAAATTTTAACATCTAACTACCTAAAAAAAAGTAAACTGAGAAACAGAATATATATATATGTCCAATAACTTAGTTATAAGAATGCATACTTCAAAACTGCACCAAGTAACAGTAAATCATGCTCTTCTTTCCAATATTGTCCCCCCTTCAGTCCTGGGTAGCGTTGTATGATGTCATCTTCATAAAGGGCAGTGCCAGGATTTGCTGATACAAAAGTCACCTATCATGTTCCGGAAACCACATCAAAACACGGTTACATATAGCTTCAGACAGTACAGAGTTGAATGATTAGCTTTCTTGAAAAAACTAGTAAAGACAAGCATATTTCTAGACTCTTTTCCCTTTTTATTATAAGGTTTGGTTGATAAAATTTAGAGTGAGCTCACGGTGAAGTTAACTAATGGAGCTAACAAAACCTCAACATCATGCCCACATGGAATTACCATTTTCAAGCATCATCTAAAGGAAGGGCATAAAAGATAAGAAAAGAGGGGAGGAATGATCACCATCTTTCTCTTTCTTGTGCTGTACATCCAAATATAAACATATGTATGGTCTAAAAGCAAGTTACAAATCAGCAATTATGCATGCTGAGTACAAGCTTGTGTGTTAAAAAATGTTAAAAGGAGACAGAAGAAACATTAAAGAATTGAGGATCTCCATTATAAACTCACCTTGTCACGTATCATACCAATGATCGCAATCCTAACAAGAACATCTACTATTCTAAGTCCTTCCTTGGGAACACCATCTACAATTAAGAGTGCATATAGTGAGAATGTTCGTTTTGGAAAAATGATAGCACAAGAAAACTAAGAAAAAAGTTGCTGAGTAGTGAGTACCATTACCTAAAAAAGTCGGCGAGTCATTCAGATCTTCTGAGATGTGTTTCAAAAATAAAATTGCATAGCTAAGTTCAAGGGCGAAATAGCACATGCAATCAAATTACAAACTGGTTAATAAACTATTAAAACAACAGACCAGAATAATAATGAGATCACCGGGACTCTTCAAGATATAACTAGCTGTTATTTGCAATGGTAATACAAAGGGAATGATCAATGATTGGGGTTAACAATGCCAGGGAATTATTCTAGTCAAAGTCCAAAAATGCAGCTTGACAACTGCCTACTGCATACAAATATTTCTGTTGATTGAAAGGATTACAAAACCCATGTCAAGGTAGCGGACAATTCTTTAAGCCATTAAGACGGAGACTGTAGTGGTCTGCCTCAAAAATGGGTTCTCAGTACTTGCATAAAGTTGTTGAAACAAAACATATACTTAATTTAGTTTCTTAACATATGTGGTGCTTATAGCACTTAGTAAATTCCGGCAGCTAGAAACGCATATATGTAAGGGAACAAACAAAGCAGAACAAAAAATGCCTATGTTCAGTGAAAGATTGGGAAAAAGAAGGAAAAGTTATGTTCAGTACTTTCGTATCTCTTCAGTGGTCTTCTGTTTCATGCGTGCTGCAACCTCCTTCCAGTCATAGTCGTCCATACCAAACCTGTAAACGCATTCTACAATAAGATTGAAACACAGAAACAGGCAAACAAGGCAACACTATACTGGGCGCTGAACCATCAAGATTAGTAAGCAACTATAATCCATTCCCAAGCTAAAGAAATTAAAAAGTGTATAAGTTTACCGCATCAAAAGTTGGACAAAAGCAGCCCTCTGATTTTGATTGAAACCTAACACCCTAAATGATCTTCCTTCACCTTCCATCAAAGGTATTGTTTCAGCTGCAAAAAAAATCGGCAGAAATTAATGATGTTTTTTCAATCCACCATGTCAGCACCTAACTTTTGACCTCCATCAACTCTAAACAATTAATTATTATTTATTATGTTGAAATAATGTTTTTTAGTATAAATAACTGATACTCACACACCAGAAACAAATACGACTAGAATACATACAGCGAGATTTCTTTCTGTAAGGCCTTCTTCCAGCTGGAGCTCCAGGAGCTGTTTCACCATCGCTCAATTCAGCTTCATAGTTATCATCCTCACCATCAGAGCTAACGTCTTCCAAACCCGCAAGGTCATCTTCCTCAACAGAGACCATCTGAATAAGTTGCCAAGAAAACTTGGTCAGTTTGATTTCTTAAATGTTACCCATTCAAAGATTTGGTAGGTCAACATATTTAACCCACACCAAGTTAAATCCACAACTGTTTCCCAGGTTGGGAAAAAAATACAAATCACAGATTGGATTAGAAAAGATCCACCAAGATCACTAAAAAACATCCAGGATATGAACTGCAAGCACAGACATAAAGGTGCTCAGCGTTGATTTTTACTTTTGCGACCACACATCCAAGCGTCAAACTGTCACATACAAAAGCATCCACAACTTTAACCCTTGGATCTATAATGGGGAAAAGCAGAACTCAGTCTGAAACACACCCTTACATAGACTGACAATCATCTGCAAATGTGGTTCTCTTAACAGAAGAAAGTGCATAAAACAGTACCTGCTTACGACTTCTCTTTCCTTTGCCCAATGCGTTAAACTCCTCAACCTTGTGCTCTTCGTAACTGTCTTTTAACAACTCTTCCCAGTAATTTGTTCTTTCAGAACTGCTTACGGTTGGTTTGCTTTCTACGCTTGCTTTCTGGGCTTCCTCCTCTGCAACAGCTGCTGCTTCGTCAATATACTCAAAATTCGCAACCTGTAACAAATCACAATGTCATCTAAAAAACTGCAAATCAGATCACAAGCAAAGAACATAACCATAGAGAGATGCGCAGTTAAGGAAAGAAGCAACAGTAATTTCAAGTATGGTGTTCAAGACAACAGCATGTGCTAAAAAAACACCAGCATAAGGTTGAATAAATACAAGACAAAGATACTACAATTATAATCACTATGACTTCTCTCGATTTCAGTCATTACACACTCGTACTAGATTTCAATCCGTGGACTTCAGTTGGTATCAGCAGCATGTGAAAGAAACCAATTTGAGCGAGCAAAAATATTGTAAAATGAACCCAGAAGTCCAGAAATGTAGGTTTTGGTGAATATCTTCTCTAATTATATAGAAGGGGAAGAATATTGGAAGACTGCAACCCCACAGGACCAATATCATGGCTAGAATAAATGCAGTCATATCTCTTTAGATATGCTAAATATGGTAAAAAATAGATTTCCTTATGCCGCATGCCATATGCCATTTATTCACCAAATGGTATATGTCCACAAGAGCAATGAATTTGATAAAATCTACAGCGACAGTGGATATGGATGAAATAACATGAGAACCAACTACAATATCAACAAAGTAGGATAAAATTTCAAAGAGAGCAGATAACAGACGGCGAATATTCCTAATAATATACGTTCACTTATCCTTTAAAGCACATAGAAGGAAAGCAGTAGGTCAAAAATCATAGATGGAGGGGCAGATTTGAGTTTAAATGACCAGATTTAGTTTTATCGTCACAGGTTAATAAGCTTTAGGTGAGCAATCAGTTTACCCAACCAAAAGTAACCAGCGGGAGATAAAACAAAATGTTTTCTTATCACTAAACCATGGTTTAATTTCATCTTCAATGTTCCAAGAAAAATGACACCGACACCCCAATCCTAATGAGTGACAACAGAAGGACTCGTTTTGGCCCTTATGAAATACACGTAAGAGTAAACAGATCTATATAGTACTGTGTTGCATGAACCTAGAGGCAGACTACAATGCGAGTCAAGCTGTACAGCCCAGCTGCCAGTGGGTACTATATCATAAGATCGTTAATATATGAAAAACCACAGTCCCTCACAAGGAAGGTAAAACAAGAAAGTGCAATTAACTTTCAGAGCCAGTATAATTTCAAGTGCCCTGGGCTAATCCACAAATCCAATTGAGAACCACAATGTGAGGGTTTTAAGAGCATATATACGCGGGCAAGACAATCAAGCTTGTTAATTTCTTAACCTCTAACCAATAAATTAAAGAAAAAATATTTCAGCAGGCCAAAGAGGGTCTTTTAATTTTCACCAACGTAGAGCTGGGGATAGAGTCCTGCATAAATCACCAAATATGCACACTAATACACATAATTTATGAACAAAAAGAACCTTAAAAGCTTTCAGAAACCCATCTTCCTCCTCATCATCTAAGGGAGCCTCTTCATCTCCTACTTGTTCACGGTCAAGTAGCCTACAAAAAAGGAAGGAACAAACATCAACTAACTGCAACCTAGTGTGAAATATCAAAACACACATGATCAGTTGAAGATGATTACCGGTCTATAGCAGTGTCATCATAGTGAATTTGGCGAGACTTTCCCGCTTCATCATTCTCATCTGCAAAAAGCTCCTTTGAACCGTACCTGATGATATCATCTAACTCTTCCTATAGTAAAAAAAAAAACTCTTCAGAAATTCCATCAGATTTAAATCCCACATGTAGACTTGGATGAAGTAAGTGTAGAGCGCCCTAATCACAAGAACCAACATTTTCTAATGAACTACCCTGCATATCCAAATAGAAAGGAATATGGTCCCTCTTTAGTCTTTAGTGTATGATTCTTTTGAGACAGACAATTCCCTACATATAAGTGTGCCCCGTTAACCCCAAAGATCAGACCACCTAAAACTTAATATTTTCGATGAGCTTGGACCACCAAGTAGACACAACCAGGGGTTTTAATACTATATGCACATCAGAGGGGATGTCCAATGGAAGAAGATACATGCCTGGTTAATATTTTGTGCTTTCAGCCTCCCAACAACAAGATGCTCTAAAACCATTTTCTTCTTAGTCATTTGCATCATCCGTTCCTCAATGGTTCCTCGTGTTATAAGCCTATAAATCATTACCTATAACACATAATAAAAGTTTTATATGCTTACGAAACTGACAATTGCATTGACTATCCCATCACTTGGAAAATAATTAACCTTGTTTGTTTGCCCTAGGCGATGAGCTCTAGCCATTGCTTGAAGATCGGCATGAGGATTCCAATCACTAGATAAGCCAAGAAGTATGATTAGTTAATTGAGAAAACAATGAAAAGTTGCATTAAATAAGCCCTATGAAGAGAGCATATTTCAAGCATAAAATCTCCAACTTCCAAATCCCAAAACAAATTGATTTTCAAATCAAAGTCATTAGAAATGTGGAACGTCTCAGGAAACAGAATATGGTGATGGCTCTACAACAAATACCACATACGGCTATTGTCATTCTACAGCTTGCAAAAGCATCCGGACTTCAACAAATGTAAACCACTTTTCTAGTACACTGCATTGCTAGGTTAGTTATGTCATGTTTGAAGCATACTGGAAGACATGCCAACACGCTATAAGAATCCCATATTCACAACTAAATCATCAGCCACATCTGCATATAACCATGTTAACACCCTTACTAGCAGCATCCCGTCTCAAATCGTCAGTTATCAGCATCATGTAACTTAAATTACGTAACCTATTCTTAATCTATTCCACGTGTAACCATTTCTGCATGCATTACTATGAAATATTTTTCCCAAATTGCCATTCAGAAAGGATGAAAAAGGAAAACAAATATTTGAATTTAAAACTTAACCTATCATATATAATAACTGTATCAGCGGTTGCGAGGTTTATTCCCAATCCCCCGGCTCTAGTAGAGAGCAGAAAACAAAATCTTGAAGAATTTTTGGCATTAAATCGATCAATGCGTATTTGTCTCTCAGCCCCACCAACCTTTCCATCAATGCGCTCGTACTGCCATTTCTGATAACAGGTAAACAAACAAAAGTTATGGTGACATCTGATCAATATGACCAGTAGGTGCCAAAATTTATCACTACAGTCAAATATAGAATAGCGTAATAAAATAACAGCCTATTTACCTTATAAGTGCAGTAATCCTCCAGTAAGTCAAGCATGTGCTGAAACTGAGAATAAATAAGAACTCTGTGTCCTTGCTCTTTAAGCTTCACCATCATTTTGTCTAACAGTTGCAGTTTTCCAGAAGACTCCACTAGCTGTCTGTCAAATAGGTAATAAAATGAAAACAAATTACTTGAATACAAAGTGGAGAGCATTTTAACCGGAAAAAAAAGGAAAGTTCCATATGATGTCAACAAAGAAGAAAAAAGAGAACTTTATTCAAAGCTTGTCAGCAAAGAAAAACGAAGACTTCAATCATACAGTAGCACACATGCAGACACGTATATATGTGGAATTAAATTAAATCGAGTACTTGAATGCTTCATTGGCGTCCTCTATGTCCGGTTCAACTCCTTCTAACATGTACGCATGACAACAGAGCTTACGCAACTCCATAACGACGTTGATAAGAGAAATCTGGTCAAAGAATATCAGAATACAAATAGGGTTCTAGGTTAGAAGTTAGGACAAAATAAGACCATTTCATTTCACTGAGAAAAAATAGAACCTTACCTGTGCACCTCCACGTCGAGTTAATATTTGGTAGTTACGAGTCAGAATGGCCTTGTAATATTCTTTCTGTTTGCCGCTTAAATCAACACGGAGAATGAGCTCTTTTTTAGGAGGTAGCTCCTTCATGACATCCTTCTTCACCCCTAACACAGGAATCACAAATTGTGAAGAATGCTTTTTTTTTTCTTTTTTGAAAAGGATAAATTATTATGATCTATTGAAATGTTAACAATTGAAAATAACTGTTTCTTAGAAGGCACAATCCTATATCAAAAAACAAAAAACGATAAGAATTCCAGAAAAATGTTTTTTTAAAAGGCACAATCTATATCAAAAAAACTAAAAGGGATAAGAATTCCTGAAAACATTTAGGATGGCAATTGTAGTTTGCCTTAACACTTCTAGTCAACACTCCTAAACAACAGGCAAGTAATCAAACAAAGGGCAACAGAATCACCCAAAAGTTAAGATTTTTACTTCTAAGAAGGTGCGGGGCCAGCATTTTATGAAGTCTTGAAATTTGCTCTTCTTGGTTTATGTCCCTAAACTCTTCTTGGAACTCCTCCAAGCTCGCAAACTGCACGGATTTAAACATCAAACAGAGGAAAAGGCTCTTTCAATTCATCAGCTCACTCCTATAAACTATCTTGATCCGACTACAGTTTTAAAAAGCTTCCATGACACTAACCTTCCCAGCATCAAGGAAGTGCATGAGCATGAAAAGTTCATCTAGATTGTTCTGTGGAAGGGTCAAATGAGTGTCAGCTGTAATTTTAAGAAATGTAACCAATATAATGAAGTGAATAATGTGAAGTCTGCACAAGAGCACAATATGACAACACACCTGAAGAGGAGTTCCAGTCAAAAGTACTCGATGATTACTAGCATACTGCTTCAATGAAAGAAACAATTTTGAGTCCTTATTTTTTAGACGATGACCCTCATCGACAATCTACAAAGATGACAGCATTAGCTAGTAAGTATAAGTTCTGGATAGCAAAATGCTAACTGATTGTAGAATGTTACCATGCATTCCCACTTTATCGGTTTAAGTGATGCAGAGTCCAAGTTAATCATCTCATAAGATGTTAGAAGCACATCAAATTTGATTCTGTCTTGCTTGCTTTCACCAACAACTTGACCAGATTTCTTTTTCTTGATCTTTTTGTGATTCTTCGGGTGGTAAAACTCATATTCCCTTATAATAGTACGAGCTTGTGCTGAGCCAACATACATAATCTGCACAGCAGAGACTTCATGTCAGATGATATTCGGCAACAATGGAATCTTCCATAAAGGTGATTATATATATTAGCTGTCAATAACAAAGGCAGATCATATACGCACAACATTCATATGAGGTGCCCATGTTGCGAATTCACGCTCCCAATTACGCAATGTTGAAAGTGGAGCTACTACCAAATGCGGTAAGATATTCTCTTCATAAAGAGATGCTAAAAAGGCAATGCTCTGAATAGTTTTCCCTGAGAAAAAGGAAGAAATAGTATAACAAATCAGGCAGAGTGAAGAAAATAATGAAGAGATGAGGAATTACTCAACATACTCCCTCTCTCATATTCAAGTGGGGTATAACAAGTAGTTTCATCTTCTCACAGTAGACAAGTTCTGTAGGAAAGTTAAAACTTGAAGGAAGAAAATAAAAGTAACGAGCAGAAGAGAATACAGCAAAACTCACCAAGGCCCATCTCATCAGCAAGTATCACATGAGTTTGCTTGGACCAGGAGAAACGTAGGAAGTTCAGCCCTTCTAACTGATAAGGATGTAATGAGCCTTCAATTACAGTACCAAAAGAGGCGATCAGGGACCAATAATGATAAAAAAAAGTTAAAAAGAAATACATAAGCAAGAATGCCCAGATAGCATAGAAATGCACCTCCAGAGAGAAAATCAGGACTGTGTTCACAGTGTTGAAACTCTTTTGGTTTCTTCTTAACATCACTATGGTCTTGAACATTCTTCTTCTGCTTACTGTGTTTACGAGATCTTGACTGTATTCTCTTAAATCTATCAATTTCAGGTTGAAAGGCAGAGATATCTGATTCGAATTCCCAATAACATTCATCATAACCCAGTTCTTTATACTTTACAAGATATTCCTTCTCATCATCATCTCCCCTACAGCATTCAATAAAGAGCAGCATACTCAGTAACATTGTGATAGCAAATCACTCCTTGAAACTCGAGCATATCATAACTACAAAATAATATCGAGTGGCTCGACCTGCAAGCAAGAATCCGATCAACAGTGGTCCATTCGGGCCTGATGGCAACGTAGTCATCATCAGAGTTGTTGTTCAATGACATTTGACGATGGAAATTGTTCACTTTTGTCTTAAGACGCGGATTTGACCTGAATGCTTTTAGGAACTCTTTCTCTGGCACCCTGTTGGCGAATAAATAAAAAAGAGGCCAAAAAAATGGAATCGCGTATGAATAAACATTGTGAAGCACGCATTCAAAAAGCAAAGTAGTATACTAGGATCAAAACCCTAAACTAACAAGGTCATCAACAAAAAAAAAAAACAGGGCAAATCTCAATACCAAGTGCAGTGTAGATAAGACAACGCCTTCCACTTTACGAGATACTGTTTCACAAAAATTTGCTTCGAGCCTAACTTTGTCGCATCACTATCATCAGCAACAGTGGGGCGCATTTCACAATCCAATAGCTTATCAATATCATTCAATGGACTAACCTGCAAACATTCCAGTAACAACATCAAAAAAAGTTGTCAGCCCCAGGATTCTCGACATCTTCAAATTTTAATCAGCTAATTCGAGCTTGAGGCATACACATTCAGGGCACCTCCAGTTGGCGGGAGGAGAAGAGGATTTTATCGGAGGAACCAAACACTTGGAATGGTAAGCATAAGTACAAGTCTCGCAGCTGAGAAGATTCCCGGTTTCTCCACAAGCTTGACAACAATCATCTTTCTACAACAACCAAAACAGCACAAATTAACACAATTACCATAACAACACTTCAAAATTACGGCGAAATCAAAGAAATGAACAAGCACCGCATCATCTCTAACGATCCTCTCGATGATCTCCGGCGGTTTCTTTCCTTTCACGAAATCGGCATCGTCATCCGATTCATCTAGGTTATACACCGGCCTCCTTTCCGACCGCACACGTAGCCTCTCCACTAAGCTACTCATTGTTTTTCTCCCTGCAACAACAACATGCAAGGAAGACGGAAGGGAAAAAACGGTTACTACTTCACTTCCATCTTCAACAACACACACCCAACTACGTCGCCGTTTCAAAGGATGACGTAATGATTTTTTGAGTGTTTTTGACAGTGAGTGGAAATGGCGTGGCGAGATGTTTGAAAAAAAAAAGAGAAGAGAGGAGGAGAAAGAAAAATGGGTTACCTTGCTGGATCTGGGGCACCAACTTTGTCCAAATTCTGCCTGGACCCAACAAACAAACCTTAAAAAAATATATGAAAAATGAAAAAGATATCTCACTATAGGTAGAAGATGGATTTATTTATAATTAGGAGAGCTATGGCATTGTTTTTTACTACTTACTTTGGATGATCAATTTTACTATTTGCCCTAATCTTTTTGTTTTATTTATGGATTTAGCCATAGTTTTGTAGGAGAGGGTGGGGAATTGGGGTAGGTTTAGGAGGATAATCTAGTAATTTTGTAAAAAAATATAAATTCTTTTAAAGGAAACTAACCAAATTTACTTATCAAGAGATTACAAAACACCACATTGGTGTGATCGTTTTAGTCAAATTATTTAATAATTCCACATTAAAACGTAGCTCGGATGACTTCACGTGTCACTTTCTAAATCTTTGGTATTTTTTTGCGCGCGAAATTTAAATAAGTTTTCTTACCGAATCATTAGAATTGGTTTAAAATATTCTAAAATTAAATTAAACCAAACTGACGTAATCTACGGGCATGATTTATATTAAACTTAACCTAGAAAATATTTTTTTTATGTTCTATTTGATACTCATCCTCTTGCTTCCTTATTCATAATATCAAGTTATCGTTGACACAATATTAGTAAGTAAAAAACACTACACCAGAAAAAATGTAAGAAGGTGTTAGTCTAAAATTTAAGTCACATTAAAAAAAACATTAATATTATTATACTTTTTTCGTCTAGAATTCTAGTTATAGTATAAAAAATATATGTTTTTTAGTAAAATATGAAATTGACTATGAACAAAGTATATAGATTATGTGTATTTTAATTAAATGTATTAGTATTTTTTTAAAAATAATAAAATAAAAATTAGTATTAACTTGATTTATGGCAGCTCTAAATTTTAGTACACGAGCATCATTATCCTCAATCGGTGAAGGTGGTGATAGGTGTTTTTTCCTTATCCAAATTTAGCCGCGCTTGTTAATAAATTAATACTAATGGAATCCATTCTCATTCTTATCTTCATTTTTAATCAACTAAATCTATAAAAAAAAAAATTTTTTGAAGGATAAATCTATAAAATTTGAAATTCCAATCCTTACCCCAAAATGCGACATTTTTTTCTATCTATGGATTTCTGAAAAGGGAAAATTTATAAAAGCCCGTTGGTCGATGAGTACCCGACCTGCAATTCGATCCGTCAATTCATCACTTTTTGACCCGTTAAATAACGGTTTTAAACGGGTCGATCCGTCTCACCCTTTTAAAATTATGTAGGGTTTTTAGTTTTGGCACAAACAAACCTCTCTCTTCTCTTCTCTTCTCTTCTCTTCCACGCAGCAGCAGCAACAACAGCCACCACACAGCACCGAGTCTCTTCCATAAAACGACAACCCACCACCGCCTCTCTCCGTCTCTTTTCTCTGTTACACTCCTCCTCCCTTCCGCTCCACCACAAAACCAAAAACTCTTCTCTTAAAACCCTCCCCGCTCCCCCACCGTAGCCCACTGCTCCTCCGCCGACGACACCAGCACCACCAACGGCTCCTCCATTTCCGCCACCAAACCCCGCCGCCACGACGACGAGAACATCCGCGACGAGGCCCGTCGCAACCGCTCCTCCGCGCCCACCCCCTTCTCCGCCAAACAAGCCCCCTTCAACGCCGGCCCGGACTCCCCTGAATGGTACTCTCTCGACGAGATCGTGTACAGGAGCCGCTCCTGCGGGCTTCTCGACGTCGAGCATGATATGAAAGCGTTGAAGAAGTTTGACGGCGCGTGGATCGGGAGTTTGGTCCAAGAAAGAATGGGTTTTGCCTGAACTTGACTCCGATGATATTGTCTCTGCATTTGAAGGTAATTCGAATCTCTTTTGGGCTGAAAAGTATGGTAAGGAATTCTTATGCATGAGTGTTTTATGGGTTAAGCATTGTGGAATTTGTCATACAGGGAGTTTTAAGGATTTGGGTAATGACTGTTTTGGTTAGTCAGGTTAATAGGTTGCGAAAAATGACCCTTAGTTGAGGTAGGTTGTGCTTCTGCTGCACTTTCTGCATATTGTGCATCTTGTTTTGCTTTCTTTTAAAAAAAAAAATTAAGCGTTTACTCAAGATCTTACCTTTGAATGCTGGAAATTGTGTAATGTACCTGTTACAGAGAAAATGATTTTTCCAGGTTCTACAGTAATCGGATTGGTTTTGAAAGCATGATAAATTGTCTAGTTAAGATGCTGAAATGTGTATAAAATTTTCTTAGAGCCAAAAATGGCTGTTCTTATCCGTGGATCTAGGTGAGGTTAAGCTTTTTGGAGTAAGAGTGAAGTTTTGCAATTGAAAATAGAGAATTTTGAGGCATCTTTTTTATATATTGTATTTCTGATTTTCATCTGTTAGAATCCATTTAGCTTTGTCACACCGTTAGGTTCTTTCATTGTTGATTTTTATTCATAATAATTTAAATTCATAATTTAGTTCTTTGATAGGTATTTAATTTTTTAAATTATTTTTATGTATTGAGTTTCACATAATCCACACCCGCACATATTTTTCTAATTAGGGTTGAGAGATACTTCGCAAACATTTTACATCGCTTAAGGATGGACAACATTATCATTCTCCATTCTTAACCGAGGTAAATATTTGCGAAGTATCTCTCAACACTTATTAGAAAAATATGTGCGGGTGGTATATTTTGTGAAACCCAATCCATAAAGACCTATGTGAAAACCTATCAGCACTGTACTTTCCAGATAATTTAAAAAAATAAATACCTGTCAAGAAATTAAATTCTGAATAAAAATTATTATGAATAAAAATCAATTCTCAATCTTTCCGAGAAAAAAAAAACAATGAAAGAACCTAACGGTGTGACAAACCTAAATGGATTCTATATATAAAAAATGCTTTCGGCACCAAAATGACTGCGAGTTGAGGTCTGGTTGTTCTCCTTTCGCATAATCTCATATGTTTTATAGACAATTACCATAGTTGTCAAGACACCAGACATTCTATTTGCAGCTTTATCAGGATCATGAACATAACCTAGAACAAAAGCAAACCACATAGAAGAGAATAGTATTTTTTTTTTCGGTGAGTGAAATAGATTTGATTAGATTTGATTTGATGAATACATAGTACTCCCTCCGTTTCAAATTAACTGACGCTTTGACTTTTGACACGCATATTAAAAAGGTCGGATGATTCACTATTTAAGACAAAAAAAAATTCGTACTTTTTTTGAATGTATAGTGAGTCATTTGGTCTCCTTAATATGCGTGCCAAAAAGTTAAAGCGTCAGTTAATTTGTATACAGTACAAAGAAGTATGATCTGTTGATACAAAGTTAATGAAGCTATGCTTTTATCGGTCGACCATGAATTGAAAAAAGAAGGAAAATGAATCAAAACATTAAACAGAGGTCACTGAAATATCACATCTTTGATGGTTGATGCTTGGCATAAGCTAAGTTACAGTTCCCCTACTTGGCTATAGGAGGCTTCCCCCCAACCACTTGGCGCGAAACCCAGTTCCTTTGCAATCAGAACAGCACGTTGACCCCTGAAAAATCAAAATGCATACAAGATCATTATCTCATAGATTTGGCCGAGTAATTCATTGGTTGTATGCCGGTAGCAAAGTATACTAATGCACACAATGTAAAAACTGGCGATACCTTTCCAGCACAAATGACACCGGTGGTGTTCCTGGAAGGAACTTGGCAGAGCATATTGTCACCAAGAATGAAGAACCCTGTTCCCCTACACCATTTGCATTCCACATGCCCATTTGATTCGCAAGATGAACACGAAACAGGCCTTGGTTGCTGCAACCAAATATTTCAGAACTAATTTATCACCCCAAAAGAAATACCCATAAAAAAGAATTCAATCCATTGTAAAATTGACCAGTAGCTGGTAACATGGAACTCTAAGCACATGAAAGGCAACTAAATTGTTGGGCCAAAAAAGAAAAGCCCATAAAAGTCGAGTTGGGTGTGGCCTTCTTTGATCTTGGTGGGCTCGAACCTAATCCAAGTTTATATAAAAAAGGGAGTAGAAATTAATAAAATATTTTAATCAAACACGACAAAAAGGGATATAGTTTTTTATTAGTTGATCTTCAACCCCTAAAATTTCTTTAAATCTATTTTTTTTAGAGCAATAATAGTTTTTTATTGATCAAAATTATTAATTTATAAACAAGCCTAGAAGTGAAACACTATACTAAAAAGAAATTAAAATTAAAATTCTAAAAACAAAGACAAAAATAAGAATCTAAACGAAGTAATCTTGTTGCCATTTTTCGATAGCCATGACTACTGCATTCGCCGTATGTGAATCATTAAGGGATGAATCAACAACTTACCAAGCCTTTCATCTCATGACATTTTAATCCAAATTCGGATTCAAAATCGAATCCAAATCCGAATTCAAATAGGTTCAACAACCTGTGCATATGTGAAACCTTCTTGTACTGTAGAAATCATAAAACCTATGGAGGAATAAGACATATTCAATACAAATCTGCTAAAGTGCACATCTGTAGAATGACATGATTTTGTTTCTTCATTGACATCTACGGATGAGATACTTGCCAAGAGAAATAAAACGAAACTCCGCGTATTTTTGGTCAGCTCTTACAATTTACAGAAACAAGTTTACCTATACCCTAAAAAGAGTGTCCATAAAACCTAACCAAACATCTACCCAAAACAGTGCAATGATGATCAAATCTGCTTTTCAGTCAATAGAACAGACATGAAGACACCAACATGAACTCCTACTATGAAAAAGTTGTATCAAGTATACAAAATACAGTGTTTGAGGATAATACTCTTAAGTATGAATGACTGTCATTTGATGCAGGGACGGGCGGCAGACTCCTCTCACGCCCAGAAAAATTCTCGCAAGAAAATAAACGTGCCTACTATCCCTGCGCGAGCAGGAGAGTTTTCAAAACTGGACCAAGAGTAGCAAGCTTATGCCAAAATTAGCTGTTGACCGGGACTTAACTATCGGTTCAAAGGCTCCAACTGAACTTCCATCCTTCCAGGCTGCTGTGAACTTTTTTGTGCAGCAGTGCCGTTTGAACTTAAAAGATTAGCCGAGTCGTCTTCCTCTAGGTTGCCTAGCACCCAATTGCTTCTTTCAAATATTCTATCCCTCCTTCGCTGTTTTTCACGATATTCAAGATATATGACAGTCACTGAAACAATCAAGAACCAAACAATCAATGCCCAAATATACCCGTGAGCATTTTCATCACCATACCGATCTCCTAAATGCTTCATTCCACTGAAAAGTGCCGCAACTCCTACAATGATGGCACTTCTGCCAACAATAACGTGAAAATATTCCCAAAGAATCCTTTTTGAAGAAACCAGCTCCCCATTAGCTGGCTTTTTGGGCCTCATGTAAGCATTCAAGGGTTGTGTACAACCCAAAAATATAGCAGCAAGTCCAAACTTAACATGCACTGAGCTGACATAGAAGCCCCGAAGTTCTGCCACCGCAAAAAGAAGGCCAAGCAGCACAATTGCTAAACCGGAGTACTGCAAGTAAACATGAATCTGGAACCATCCGTCCCCCTTCACATGTTTCAAGTATCTAGCTGCCATAGTTCCACCTGGAAGCAGAATACCCCAAGCAAGGAACATCATGAATCCATGTACAGCCAATACTGGTCTTAAATCTTGCTCTGCCTCTGCAGAACCACTTACAAGTAACACACGAACAGGCCTGTGACTAGTAGCAGAATGCATGTTTTTCTCACTGAGGTGTTTATTTGACCACTTGCTCCCCATTGCCCATACAACTTTAAGGGGAGTGGTCGGATCAATAATGTTCTTACACTCCACCCGATCATCATGATTACACAGTTTCAACGGCCGTGTAAACTCAAAGGTAATGATGCCATTTTCTGACTTGCACCTTACATAAGTCAAATTCTCATTTGTTGGACGTACACTAGAGGCATCTTTTCCATCAATCCAGTACGAGTTCACATGCCCTAGACCACTGTCGTCAACCCAGCCCACATAAGCATAGCTATTTACCATTCCACTACCAAATCCTACTGCAATATACCCGCTCTTTTTTTCACCACGAGCTGCAAGGGATATAGAATCCTTTGACAACGACAACGTCCAAAAAAAGGTGACCTGCTGATCATCTAAAAGAACACTGTTATTATACATATCTGATAAACCACCATCAACCACCTGAATTCTCCAGCCCATCTTCTGTTGAAACACGGAATGATAGTAAACTTGGTCAGGTGTATTCCTATCAGGTTCCCAAGTCAATTCCGTTGGACTAGCAACAACACCCTCAGCTTCAGGCCCTCCAGCATAAATGGTCTCGGTCTTATTCCTCAATGTAGCATTCCCTCCTATCAAATCGGAAGTGATGTACAACGGAACATCATGTCCAGCTTGCACTGAAAACTGCACGGGTACCCCTCTTTCAACCCTCAAAACTGGGGACTCCTTCTTGTTAATGTACAAAACCTTTGAGGGATTTGGTGGATCAGGGTAATGAAGAGCAGGACCAGTGGTAACAACTAGAGGCACCTTAGCATCAGCAATAATCAAATCCTGATCCTCCTTATCCACAGCATCCAATGGCCCTAAGCAGTCATTCACCTCCTGAGATACATTAAGTCCCACATGCCCATAAGTCACCAACCTCGGTCCTCCATGATTCTGAGGCAAATAGTAATGGCGAAGAGCATCAGGCGGCCTCATCATCCCCATTGCCCAGACCACTGTTGTATTTTCAGTATAATTCACTGGAAGATCATACTTCTTGTCAATCGAAACCAAAGGCCTCCTATACCTAACAAATGACACTCCATCCTTCCTATGCCCGTAAATCAATTGTGTGTTATTCACCAATCCAACTGGGTCCGATCCTTCATATATTGTGTCTGGGCAAACCCCCAGCACCGAACCATCCTTGTTTATGGTACACTCGCTATACTCAGTAATATAAAAATCATCAACAAAAGGCAAACCTTGCTCGGTAAAACCAGAAACTGCCACATCTGAACCGATCATTGGACCATCAATTGCATCTGTTTTTGGTTTCGCCCACCCAAATGCCATGTAATTCTGGATTCCAGTGGCAGCCTCTAATCCTATATCAATAAAACCTTCCTCCACACTCAAACTCCATCTAATCCTATAATCTTTAGATAGTTGCTTACAGTTATCAAACATAGTAGGAACCTTAAAAATCCTTACCTTACCTTCCTCATGACTCGAACTGTTGTCAGAAGGCGATGGGGCCACGCCTGGGCTCAATGTGGGGACTGAACTGGAGTCGTTCGAAAGAATGACGTGACCAAAATCAGAACTTGTGGGCAAATCCCAGACGGAGAGGACAGTGATGTCTTCCCAAGTGACGTTTTTCCTCAAGGAAACGACAAAAGATGCATTTTTGTAGGTGTCGTTTAACTTATGATCGGAAATGATGAAACCCTTTTGGGTCATGTTATGGAAATCAGGTGCAACAGCGCCCCACCAATGCGGGTCGGATCCTGGGAGCATATCGAATTCGCTGACCTGAAAGGAGCAATCGTCGAGTACGGTCAGGCGCCCACGGAGCTGATGCTGTACCATGAGGAACTCGTGTTCAGACCCGACATGGGAGCTGGTTTTGGGGCAGGAATGCTCCGGATCGGCAAGTGTGGAGAAAGCGAAGGAATTGAAGAGAAACAGCCACAACCATAACCCTACAACGAGATGCTTGGTGCGGTAGGTCATGGCGGGAAAATGAGATCCGATCCGTATCGGGTCGCAATTGTATTTTGATTTCAATAAATGCAGGAGGTCGTGAAAATAATGGAGAGGAGAGTTGAAGTGTGAAAAGGGGAGGAGCGAGTTGACTCAGAGAGGAGAGACGAGTCGCGCGGAGGTATGATTTTTGTTTTCCTTTTTCAGATTTGATGAACCTAGGACAAGCGAGGGAGAGGGAGATGGAAATGATGGAGGTGACTGGTGGGAGACGTGTCAGAGCAGGGGCAGTTTTGTCCAAAATTGTAAAATAATATGCTGGCGGAGGGAATTACTAGAACGTTTTTGGCTTCACACTTCTGTAATAAACTACTCCCCTGTCGTTCAATGTTTGTCCTCCTCGCATCCCAATATTCAGTAGGAAACGCATATCGAGGAGGCCAGATGAGGCACTATTTGACCTTAAAAAAATTTGAAATTTTTTGTGAACGTACGTTAATCCTTAACGTACTTCGCAGAAAAAATTAGGGGCAAAATTATCTCAAATAGTGAGTCTACCGACCGTTTTAAGATACGTGTCGAAACAGTAAAGGCAAAAACTAAAACGACAAACATTGAAAGATGGAGGGAGTACTACTTAATGATTACGTTAATCACGGATTAATTAGACTTAAATCATCTATCGCCGATCTTTCCAACTAGTTTAGTTTATAGTTAGAATTTAATTGTTTTGAATTTTTTCCCCATTATTTTTGTTTAAAAATAAGTTCTCCAAACAGTGATTGATTCCTCTTAATTTTTCCTATCTTTTTTTATCAACCAAACAAACAAACACGATAACAAGTAGTGATTAAAGCGAGTTGATACAGTTAGATCTCGAATTCGATTCTCCAAACTGAAAAAGCAAATTGTTGGTATGATACCTCTCACGTTTTGGTATTTATTACTGTTACTACTATTTTCATACAAAATCCTTGAACCAAACAACAACTGCGGCCGATCAACCGCAACGAAATGTCTGGTGGCTGGTGGGTGATTAGTATTATAGTATATGCAAGCAATTTCAATACTTTGCAGCTTCCACAAGCAATGTCTGCAAAAAAAGTCAATTTTCTCTACCCAACCAGCTAGCTAGGCAAACCTCACATTTTATGATATTGTATGGAACCAGCTATTCACCATCAAGTTAGCATATCCAGAAGAACTTGGACAATCATTTTTTAAAACATCGGAGGGACATGTAATACATATATTAGAAGTTAGAATAGGAGATGAGTTCACCTGTTTCTAAATAGGTTCCCACGAGCATGACCACTCGGTGCGAATTTGAACAGAATCATTATTGGAGTCTTCGAATAACAAGCAAATAATGACTTGGTCTTGCCTTATTTGGCTCCATGATTGCACATCAAGAATTTCATCCTCAGCTGAGCCATACGGCACCACCCAGCAGATAGCAAAAAATCTCCAGAAGAGTATATATTCCATCATTCATTAGAAACTGAACTATCTAATATGTAGTCCAGGGGGTCAAAAGAACAAGGATCAGGAAGTATAATTTCAGAGATAACATAAGAAAAGAGATCCAGAAGCCACAATTCAGATGGAAAACAGCATAGGCTAACTGTCATGTTCTATGTTGAAGTTATCAACTAATCCAATAGAACAAGCACACAAAATACTGCCCGTACCTCCTCCTCTTTCAAAGTTTTAAAAAAACCGGGATTTTGTGCTCCAGCAAGAGATTTGTCTTGTTTTCTTTACCCATGAGATAAACTCTTCAAACAAGACTGCTGATACAATATCCTCAAGCACCTGAAAACTCCAACTATGCCTTGCATGACAGCAGGTTCTCTTCCACCAACCAGTAGACTTCAGCTTTCATGTACTCCAGGCGATCATCTAATGCACGATATAAAGAGCCAACCAAATTACAACCTGCGTATAACATAAAGCTTGGGAGCACATGTGAGGAAAGAAATAGCACACAGCCAAGAAGAGATACAACAAAAATGAAGAACTAGAATGCAGAAGTAAGATAAAGTCAAATGAAGCTGCAATAAGAAAAACATGCAGTTCCAACTCAAAATTGAAGGCAATAGCAACGGACATATTTACAAGGTCAAAGCTAGATGAGATGCATGAATTCTGAAAGACTGATGGAGTAATTTATGTTCCATTAAAGTAGCAAGATATCCCTAGGATTAATATCAGACCAACACATAGATCACAATAAGTTGAAAGAAACAAAGAGCATCAAAATAAGTTGAAAGAAACTAAAGTTATTATTGAACACTAACTGCAATAATTTACACAGCAGCCAAACTACAAAACCAGTCAAGGTTTCAGTTACAATAACAAATGAAAAAGTCACCACTAGAACAACAATCCTTTTGCCAAAGTATACAACGACAATGGAAGTTCTCACACTTAAGTAGTCTACAAATATTCATCAATCTTTTTTCTCAATTATTTGATTTCAATTAGTATTCTGTCCATTCTCAATACCAAGACCATACAACACACCAGCATACTTTTCGGTGGAGCCATTGAAAAAGCTATCCCTCAACTTCCTAAAAGTGCAAGCTGTGAGCAAACTATCTGATCCTGCTAGATGGCACATTCCAATTCTTTCCACCTCCAACAACTCCGCGAGCTTGTTCAATCCTCCATGAAGGCTATTGCAAAACCTCATCAAATGCTTGATATCATACACCATTGGGAAATACACTTTGATCAAATCAAAGAATCCTGCTTGGGAATCCGGCAGGCTCCTGCAAGTCAACAGCTTGAGCAAGTATCCAAAATCATACCCGCTATGAAATGTAACCCACTGCACAGCATCATTCAACACAATCCCTGACGACATCAGAAGCTCCCCAAATCGATTGACATCAATACCCTTCTCATTGTTCTTCGTAAAATCGATCCCGCACTCACGCAGCAACTCAATTGAATCACTTGCAAATATATCCTCCGTCACATTAAACTCACGAAAGTTGAACTGCCAGATACAGAACTTGTCCGTCCCGCAAGTTGGCAAATTCCCTTTGTCGTCGGAGAACGTAAGCCCCAGCTGGATCAATTTCAACATATCAACGTTATCCTTCAACGTCTGGTAATTGTAATCATTAATATTCTTAAAACTCCCGACCGGACGCAAAACAACACCAGGGAACTCAGTATCCATAGCTATATAACTATATTTATCAACAATCTCACGAATCAAACTAAACTCCTCCTCTAAATTATCATTCCACACCTCCCGAATCTCAATAGACTCCTCTTTCGCAGCAACCGACATCTCCACCTCACGATCTGCAAAACGGCACCGTATCTACCAACAAAAGTAACAGATCTGCACAATAGAAGAATCCAAAACGCTATATTAGGCTGGAAATTGTAAAACCCTAGAGAAAGTGAAGTGGCGGAAAATATGGCCGAGATCTAACCTTGAGTGCGCGAGATGGAACCAGATCTTGGCGAATTGGATGATTTGAAGAGGAGAGAATTGTGGGTTGATGAGGGAAGACGCGTTAAAGGACGAGATGTGAAGGTGATGAGGAGAGAGACGGAGTCATGGAGGAAGAAGATGAGGGATTCTTAAATTAGTGACAGTGGACATAAAAGAGGGAAGTGATGTTGGACGAAATGGAAAGGGCAATGAAGGAAAGAAATGGATAGGTCAAGAAGCGAGGGCGTTTACTCATTGAAACGACGCCGTTAAAAGGTTTTAGGACATTCTTGGATAGCAGACGACCGGCTTCAGGTCGTATGTAATGGTTGGACGAGAGACTACTTGTCGTGTGAGAGTTTTGCATCTTTTTTTATAAAAAAAAACTATTTTCCTCTTCAACAAATAAATTTCTAATTTTCCTTTTGCACTCCTATTTTTTAATTTTGGAGGGATGTATATATCTATTTTAAACAATAATATATATATATATATATATGCGCTTGGTAATGTTAATTAATTTCTTAAATAAAAATAAATGGTATAATATGATGCTTACTAAGATAATATCAATGTCATAAACATGTGTTGAACTACTTACTAATGTTGTTTATAATTTTTTCATAAAAATTATAACATGTAAACTAGATCAGTTATTATTTTTAATCCTTTTATACTTACAGATTTAAATTAATCTAAGTTAATTTTCAAAAAAAAAAATTAGCTTAGGGTCTAGGCCCTAACCATCTTATTTGTTTTAATATAAGCGATTTAACTTTAAACTGAAGTCTAATTTTTACCATATATTATACACATATAAAAATAGGTAATTAGGTAATTGCTGCTTTTAACCTATTCATAAATTGTAAATTACTAAATTATAATTACTATAAATAAAAGGTTATGAAAAAACAAGAGAAAATGTGATCTAAAATGTTTAAAATAATGAGTCTTAGAACGGTTGAACCGGTCCATTAGCAAGTAGTATATTCATTAACTTCACCTTTTCACAATTTCGAATAAGTGGAGGTCAACCGGCAACTCTTCGTGTATAAATAATGATTTTTATTTTATATACACCATTTCTTAAAGGTTGAAAATTCAGAATTTGTGTTCTAAGCACATCTTTTTTCAGTTTTTTTTATTATTTTATTTTAAAATTTGATTATAAAGTAAGTTGTGAATAGATAGAACAAGGATTTAATGTATTTTTATATAAATGAAGACTGAAGTGTAGGGGTGAAAACCATATGTTTAATTCTAATTACAATAAATTCTTGTAATAAACAAATAATTGCACGAAACAAGATGATTCCTGATTTTGCCTCTATTAAAATTTAGTATTCAGGAGAAAAAAAATATATTTCATATAAATTTCGAGTTTAATAACAATTTCTTTTAAAGTCCGACAATATTAGGAAAAAAAATAAAAAAATAAAAAAGAATATAAAAGATGATTTTATAATATTTGATTGCAATTATTGTGTCAACACTGGAGTCGTGCATCCCACTTTCTGAAAATCTATTTTATATGCTTTTTAAATTTGTTTTTTTACTTTGGATATATTTAATTAATAATCAATAATTGATGAATTGGTCCCTACCAAACTCCATAATTTGGATTCATGCACATAACATTATACATTCCTCTGATATGGACCATCTCATATAAAAAAATCTGGTGGGTGTCTTCTCATAATTATAATATTAGTTCACTTTTTCAATTTATTTTTTAATGTTACACAAACATAAATAAAACAGAGATAATATTCTTTGACGATGGATAAACGTCATCTGGGCTTTCGTAGCTCAGTTGGTTAGAGCACCCGTTTAGTAAGCGGGAGGTCTTGAGTTCGACTCTCAACGAAAGCATTGTGTTTTCCTCTTTTCAATTTTGGATTTTACGTTTCGTCTTATTAGCGCGTAGAGTACACACGCCGCGACTCAACGAACCGAGAGCGACGTCAGCTATTACGCCAGCCAATAAGATTTCATATCCCACAAAGTCCGTCACGTATCGCTATCACAAACTTACAAGATTCTAGGACTAACCGCAATGCTGTCTACTCATAGTTTTATCCGACGATTCCGATCTCTCTGAGTCTGTCCGCAGATAGATACTGTCTCCTTCTTACTCAAATTGTACTTGTACGGATCCCTCAACCTGTACTGTACCGTCTTAATTCCAGTTCTTTTTTTTTAATCCCTGACCTTTTTGGTGTTCCCATTTTCAGATGATAAACTGAGATGGATCAGATAAGAAAGACAATGATGCAGCATGAAACATTGTTCAAGGAACAGGTAAATTTGATAAATTTGATGGCTTTCTGAGCTGATATGTGATTTATGCATTCTAATTGGGTTTTTGTTTGATTTGATTTTGGATGCTGGAGATTGCTTATTTTTTGATAAATTGCTAATGGGTCCTTTTCCTTTGATGATTTCTTTATTTTATTAAAATGGGTGGAGGTTACTATTTTCTCTCTGTTTATATTATTTGATTTGATGATGTCTGTTCTGCAGGTACAAGCTCTGCACAAGCTGTACAGCATCCAAAAGATGGAAATGCAAGAATGTAAGAGGAGAAATCATTATGGTGGTCAGTCTAAAGTTCTTGCATTTAATCGGCAGAGTGTTGTGCTTGTGGAGGATCAATTTCCTGCTTCAGTTTTGGAAGGGAGACCATTGATGCCCGTCTTTGGTTCTGGTCGAGGTCGAAAGGAAGAGACTTTTGCAGCGAATAGTCAATATCAGGGCACAGAGGTGTGCAACAACAATGGTACTTTTGATGCTCCTAGTCCTAGACACAGAACATTGATCGGAGTTTTTTCCTAGCCTCTGTGTGGGATGAAAGATTAGAAGGGGAAGGAAAAGAAAAGAGGAAATTTTTAAACTTTCACTTGTATGGGAAAAAATTACTAAAAGGAATCAAAAAGAAAGGAAGGGAATAGAGAATAAATAAATTGTAAAAATTTCCTCCCTGACCCATAAAAAATTTCCTCCCAAAAGTGGGAGGAAAATGAAGAAAATTAGAAACTGAGCTTAAATTAAAAAAAAAATCATGGGCTTGCGCTTGGGCCATGAGGTTTAAAGAGAATTTCCTTCCTTTTTCCTTGTGTATAAAAGATGCAGTCATACAAAGAAATTTTTTTATAAGTTCCCTTCCTCTTCTTTCTTTTCCTTTCCCTAGTTAAACTTCCCCTTTTTTACTTCCTGCATTTTAGTTTCCATATAAAGTATTTGTTGGCCCAAGGGCTCATTAAATCTTGTTTTGATGAATTAAGGACACACAAATTAATTAATATACTAACGCAATTTTAAGTTAAAGTATTTGTAGTTTGCGACGAGACAACAAAAGAAGCAACGAATCAATTATCTCAAGCTCGAAGAATCAAGTGTATATTAGAGCATTAAACGTGTAAGTATGATTCTAATTAGCACTTGATTTATGTTCGATAATACCTCAAGAAAAGTGTCAAAAGATTTTTCACACGAAAAACAATTTTTGTGAAAAGAGTTTTTGATTTCACTGTAGCAACGGAGAGTTTCACTGTAGCAACGGAAAGTCTACTGTAGCAACGGGAACGAATAGTTTCAACGTAGCAACGGATAAGACTTACTGTAGCAACGGATAGTTTCACTGTAGCAACGGATAAACTCACTGTAGCAACGGTTATATTTTCACTGTAGCAAACGGATATATTTTTGTTACTGTAGCAAACGGCTAGTTTTTGGCTCCTTCCTTCATGGATGAGCCTCTACTCATTTGACACTATAAATACTCATCTAAGATGAGTTATATGAAGATAAGAAAGCATTTTACAAGTTACACATATACAAATTTCATTTACAAACTCTCTTAATCAAAGTTTTACAACGTAAGCTTCACATATCGGTTTTCAACCATTCTTGCGTCTTTCAATTCGAGTTTGGATCGCTTTCTTCTTGAGGTAATATTGTTCATTTATTGGTGTTGATTATTAAATCATACATAATTTATTTGTACACCAATTTGTGTTGCCATTTCACAATTCTCTTGTCAAGTTTATTGATTGTGATAGGTTGTGATTGAGCCCGGAAAAATCACTTGTAAGGTTTATTGGTTGAGCCCGCAAAAACCAAGGTGTAAGGTTTGAGTTGAACCCGTAAAAACTCAAGGTAAATAACGAAGTGTTCGTTATTCAAAATCCTAAGGGTGAAGCTCTTAGGTAGTGGAGTACAATTCATTGAGGAATTGGAACCACTATATATCCTTGTGTTTTTACATTCTATTTCCGCACTCATAATCCTTATATTTGGTGTTAGAATTTTATTTGCCTATTCACCCCCCCTCTAGGCCGTTTATCAGTATTAATAAAAGAGAAGGCAAGTTATCAGAATGCAAAGAGGTGTGCAAAGTCTAGCCAAAATGCTTTAAAACTTTTCTGGTGCATGGATGATGATCGTCACTCAAGTCCTGAACATGGAAACATAAACGATCGATGCTTTATGTGATTGTTACAATCAACTCGTGAAGAAAAAAAATATTTATCATCCCTCAAATTGTTATCTTTGGACCTTATTACTATACATTTAATTAATTTATACTCAATCTAATTTACGATAGAAATTGAATAAAATTAACTTAATGATTTCTTGAAACTCTGAAAGAGAAAACAAAGAAATTTAATAATAATAATAATAATATGATAACCTCTTTGCACCCATTTACACAACAATGGTTTTAAATTTCTAATATAATCATTGATTTACCAAACTAAAACAAATAAATTATGAATCTCATTGCACAAAAACTAACTTATAAATATAAAGTTAATTTTAATTGAGTATAAAAAATTTATTTATTTTTAACTCGGCAAAGAGGTATAAATAATTTATTTATTGTTTGTGTAGAGACCGAAAATATATCCATCGGGTTATAATCTATCGAGTTGGAATATGGATAGTAACAAAATTCATTTGTCAAGAGATGAGTAGATGAAAAACAAGAGAGGAACAAAGTTAATATATATAGAACCCGCTGTTAAGGTTTCATTGATATTGAACTCATCTTATTTTTAAACCCACCAAACCCTAATTTTTAGTTTTTAGGCCAATCTAAGGATCTAATGCCTTCTCCAATTTGAGACTTTTTTTTTATGATCAACGCTTTAATAGAAAAGTGTTGTTTTTATTTCCATTTCTGCTCTTTCCGAAATATAAAGCCATAACCAAATCACACATTGTCATCTTCATGAATTCTTGTTGCTATTTACACGAACCCAATAACAACGGTAATACAACTGCATATTTTTTCTGTGATTGTCAAGTTTCGGAGCTCATACAAAATACTTGCCATAGAATACAGCTGATCAAGTAATAAGAGTGTCGCACCCTCTTTTTCGAAAAAATTTACGCGACGCGGTTCAGACGGATGTGAAACAAAATCGGACTCATTTCACATAATGCAATGAAATCGCCACCCTATTTTATTTCTAAGAGTTTAGGGAAACCTATTGTTTGATTACATAGCGGAAAACAAAATAAAAAAATAAAAAAATAAAAAAAGCTAAGGCAAAAAGAGTCTAAACTCGAGAACGGCGGTTCGGGGTTGTATTATGGACTCGAGAAGGTGTTAAGTACCCGAGTCACATCCAAAAAAGTTACCGGATAAAAGAGGTTTAAATCATGCTAGAAAAACATAAAAAGTCCTAATTTAGTGATCATGCCCAATAAGTAAATTAAAATTTAACAATTCTAAATAATCATGCATACGAGTGAATATGCGAAAAACGTTGAAATAAATAAAAGGGTGAAAAATGTGTACTTATGAAGGAGTACCGATTGATTTACCCTACAAGAACGAGATTATTAGTACAAGGAAATGATAATCGATAAACAAATAAATATTTGACGATTATCGAATGCGAGTAAAATAATTAATTAAACAATTAAACACATGCAAAATAATTATTTAAATATTTGAAAGCAAGAAAAATAATTATTTAGACATTTAAACACATGCAAAATAATTATTTAAACATTTGAACTCAAGAGAAATAATTATTTAGACATTTTAACGCACGCAGAATAATTATTTAAACATTACGAACATGAGATTAATTGGCGCGAAAAATAATACGAGGGGCGAAAATGGGTTCGGCCCAATGGCCCCCACATCTGGGCCCATGACCAGCAGACCAGCCCAGCAAATGGGCTGGCCTTTCCTCCAGCTGGGCCAGGCGTGGCCCAACTTCTCCTTTCCCGCTTGGGCCTAAGCAATTTGCTTGGCCCATGAACATTTAAATGCAGCCCAGCCTTCTCTCTTTCTTTCTTCCTCTACTGTTCATCTTCTTCCTTTCGAAATCGAAACAGCGTGGCAAGCAGCGGAGAGGAGAGTGGCCACGGAAGCAACAGACCGGCAGCAGCTCGTATTTTTCCTCCGGAACCGGCGGCAAGGCGGAGGTAGCAACAGCAGACTGCCGATAGCAGACCAGCAAGGCAACTCGTCTCCGGCGGCGAAGCGGGACCAGCAGCAGCACAGCGGCAAGGCAGCGGCGTCGTCTTCTTCTTCCAGCAGCTCCGGAGAAATCAGCAGGGACAGCAGCGGGACCAAGGCAGCAGCAGAGGCGGCGGGGTAGCAGCTCCGGCAAGACAGTGGCAAGAAATAAACAAAAAAACAAGGAAACAAAGATATAAAAAACGGAGAGTTAGAGCAAGTAAATAAAGCTACGAAAAATTAAATGGAAATAAGCTACTTGCCTTGCTTGTTGCCGCCGAGAGATTTGAGAGAAGAAATGCTCGTGAAAGAGAGGGAGAGAGCGAGTGAATTCCTGAATCATTGATCGAGAGGAGGGGAGTATTTATAGGGGAAGGCGATGATGATGAGTGGCTGGCGAGGCGGTGGCTTTCGGCGATGGCAGAGGGCGGTCTCGAAGCGATTTGATCACGAGGAGATAAGGATGAACGGGTTCTGGTTCTTGCGCAGAAAGGTAAAGTTTGGCCAATGACATGGAAATTAGGGAGCCGTTGATCTTGTTTGACTTTCCTAATCAAACAGATCAACGGTGGAGATGAAGGGCTTGATTTCCCATTTAATTATTTAGTTCGAGACAATGGTACGAGCAATCTCGCCTAAAAATAAATAAAAACTCGAACCGAAATAACTAAAACGTAGAACAAAATAAATTAAAATAATTAGTAAATAGTAAGTGACAAAAAGTTCGCTACATAGTTCGATAAAAATTCACTCGGAAGCGATAAAAGTTCAAAAATGAAAATTGCTAAAATATAAATTAAACAAAATAAATTAAAATGGCTGGAAATAAAATAATAATAAATAATAAATAGCCAATAAAAAAATGTTTGATCATCAGTTTCGAGATATTTTACTCGGGATCAATAAAAATTCGAAAGAAAAACGATAAAATGTGGAAAAAAATACGGAATAAAATTTAAATGACGTGAGGTGCAAAAATAAATAACAGGTAAATGAAAATGAACGGGAACATGATTTTAGAAAATTGATAACAAAAATGAGAGAATTTTGGCGAAAAATTAAAAATCGGGTAGCAACAAAAGAGTAACGTCATTCAAGATCGAGTTTGTTATTAAGTTATACATTATACATGTATCGCCGTGTTTAAGCAGCTTTACAGATAAAGAGCAACCCGTTTGGTTTGGACAAAATTTCAGCAGAACAAGGTACTACACACCCGTATGTGTTTCATTCAGTGAGCCAATCTCTTAAGGTGTTGAAAAGTTCGTTGTTTGATCCACTCCCTGTCATACGGTAAGTATGCTTGAATTTTGTGATCATAACTGCGAGAAAAAGTAAGTGAGACTATAAGTTAAACCACCAGTCAATTACCAAACATGGACACAATATTATGGCATATCGAGAAATTTCAAGTAGATCTACACAAGTGTAACAAAATATGTATATAGTTATAATTTAAGAAAACGGGCAGAAAAGAAGAAACAACTCCGATTGGAGGGCCAAAAACAACACACTGCATGAAATTAAGCACTGCCTTCTTTAGCCTTCAATCACAACCACATGGTGTGAATTTCATATAAAGTGGGAAAATCTTACCCTAAAGTACATTTCAATTTTTAATCTTGTAGAACTCTCCTCTCTTATAGGGCAACTAGCCACAGACACTACTGTAATTTGTCAAATAGTGGAAAGTATAAATTAATTACAAACACTACTTTAGGGTAAGATACACTCTAAGTCATTAGACATTTGCAAGGAACATACACTCTAAGTCAGCCCAGCCATCTTCATGTACTTACTTTCTCTAACCTCTTAGAACTCAAAAGGGGGAAAAAAGAGTGAAAAACAGAAGAAATGAAAGAGAGCCTAAAGAAACCACCAGATAGCGATGTTGACTCCACGCTTCACCAATGATGCATGTTTATAAGTATAAATTGATAGCTTTAAAGTGTTTGTAGAAAAAGAAAGAGATAGGGGAATACACTAATGCGCTCATGTCTGCAAGGCCATCAATAAAATTGTAGAGCTCTGATATGTCATAAGATATGTTTCTGCTGGCTGGGTTCAATTCCTTAATCTTCCTTTCATATAGACCACAAATACCTACATAGAATACCCAAAGGAAAAACCCAGGTCAGTGAAAATGAGAAAATTGTGAATGCAATTTTGTTGCAGCAATTCGTTCCTGCATATGGCTTAAAATTAAAAGAAAACAAAGGGAGAAAGAATAGCCTTCATATGGGAACCGGAAAAAGCAAAGCAAAGAATGAAATATATAATGTGAATGTAAGCATTGCAATCTCCCAATATCAATCGATGCAACGTAATCTTTTCAGAAAATGAAATAACACCCGTACACACTAAATTACAAAAGAATGTGTTTTTCCTGTTTTTCTTAAGAAAGGAAACACTGTATGTGTGGTGTCAGTGTCACTCAAGATAAGTCATGACAGAGGAAAAAAAGAGCACCAAACAAAGTGAAAAAAACTCGCAGAAATGATCAAATTAATGGACAGCTATCGAAAGATAGTGCCAGTTTCAGTAGTTCACCGAAAAAAAAAAATAAACAGAATAGAATAGTATAATCCAAAATCATAACAGTATGCAGAACGTACCATCCATAGCTTGAGCTATTGAATCATAATCCATAAACGTTCTGGTAGCTCTATTTTGAGAGGTTTGCATCAGAATTATAGTGTGCCTATTAGCCTACAACACGTGAACACAAAAACACAGTCAAGCAGCAGTAGCAAAAATACACAAAATTAGAGCTAAGCGTAGATAGGTATCATTAGCTCAAGAACAAAGATCATAGATAAACTGAAGAACTTAAAACGAAATAAAATGAAATCGCAGGGGATTGAAGAACCCTAATTAGGAACAGAAATTAGGGATTGGGAAACAGAAATGAAATGGCGAAGATGAGTTGAAGGAGAAGATTACCATGGAAAACGAGGAATAGAATAGGTGTCGGCTACGATAGAGCAAGTAGCAAGCGCGGCACTGACTGGATTCCTTTTTGGTTTTTTTTCTCCACTTCTGAGAAAGAGAATTTGAGTCGATTGACTTGTTGAAGAGTAGCAACAAAACAAGGTTTCTTTTCTTTTTTCTTTTTAGTAACTCTTTATTTATTTTTTCTGGAAAAAATATATTATTTTTATTTTTTATAGAATAAAAGACTTTAAAGTCTTACAAAAAGTGAGCCCTTAAACTGTCCCCAAGTAAAAAAAACGAAATGGTATCGGAACCTGATCGTGCTATTGAAAGGAAGAAATTTGGTGGATTTTGAATATTGAGTACTATTAAATACTATATATTATTATTGTAATTAACTGGGAGCCGAGGCTGTCAAAGCACGTCAGAAGTGCGAAAAATGTCCCTTCTATGCCTAATGGGCATAGCCTGGTGTTCAACACCATCATAGGCATCCTGCTGATGATATGGGACATACATTGTTCAGTGATGACGAAGAAGTAGTCTGGAATCCTAAGGTTGAGGAGTATTTTCTTGAATGGATAGCCGAAGGATGTTAATGCAGACAGACCTGTGAGAATGCAGGGCCAGCTTTAGGATCAGTGTACCAGTAAAACTGGCCTTCATGTGTACTAATACTAAGGGCCAAAGATAGGTAAATGTATAGTGATGGCTTCCATACTTGAGGGTACTTGATTGTTTGGTACATACTCTTCACTGCAATTCCCAAGTTTTCCACGGCCTGCAAATCATTACAATTTTGCAGTAAATTTCTTTTATCTGTTTGAACCAGGAGTTAAGATACAGAGTTACAAGATAATTGGACATTCAGTAAACAAACATCCACCAATGAGAGCTAGTAGCGCAGTGGTAAGCAAGGAGGGGTCAGGACTCAAGTTCAAGTCCCCTAACTTGCAATTCCTATCCATGTTTTTGACTCGTGTGTATTTGTTAACAGACTCCAAAATAATAGAGAACAGCTAAGAGGAATCAAGCAAGATATGACAAAATCGTGTAATTCATTTGTTTAATCCCTAGTTGCTACATGGAGCTGGGGTAGGTACATCCAAAACTATTGAGCTAAGATGATAGATCAGCATATACATAATATCTTAGGTCATAGGTCTTTTTTCTAATCCCTGAGCAAGAATATAAAATAAAACAAAAGTTCAACCATTATCAAACACTAAAACATAAAAATTCAATTGGCCAAACTCTAAGAAACTTATGTAAGCTCTGACCGAGATGAATTCTACTGCAACCACATCATTGATCTTAACAAATTAACCAGTAGTTTTAAGAGTAAGAAGTTACTAGGTAGAAAAAGGAAATTGAATTGTTACCTTCTTCTTCTTAGATGGCAGACGGTCTGATCTCTTTTCATGGATCACAAAGCCTAAGCATATGACTAAAGCTGGAGGAATTGCTAGGAGAACTAATGCTACCTGAATCAGAAAGGAAAGAAGGGGGGAAAATCAAGATTTAGTCACACAAAACTTCAAGAAACTGAACCAGGATTTCAAGAAACAAGAAATCTATCAAGAACACCGAGACGGTGAACAAAAGCCCCACTAATGGAGTACCCAATTAGGGCACCAAAAGAGGAGCAATACCCACAAAGACTCTGCATATCAGCAGCCAAAGACCTAAACTCAATACTCTTTCCAGCAATACAAGCATCAATGGTGACATCTACTATGGCCATACCTGCTGCCACACCAATCAAGCAGCTCAATGCAACAGCAACTGGTATTTTCCCAAGAAAAGCCACCATCAATGCAGAAACACAACCAAGAATCCCACCCACAACAAAGTAAGGCCTTCTTCTATAACCTCTAAAGGGGAAAACATTAGTAAAAAGACCCCAAATAGGTTTCATGATCCATGGGATGTAGTACAATCCCATGTAGAGCTGCACAGCCGATGGCTGCACTTTTTGGACATCTTTCCAGTAGTAATCCGTGACAACTCTGAAGAAAGAGCCATTGAAACCCAAGTTAAGGCCATAGACAAGGAATATACCTAAAATGAAGGTAGGGTCTAGTTGAGAAGACAACATTTGAATCCATGGAGACGGTTCTTGGAAGATGGAAAGGAGCTTGCTTGTTGTTGAAGAACTTGTTGTTCTTGATGGAAGGTGATTTTGGTCATCTCGTTTTGGATTTTTGATGGTAGGTTTTTGGACAAACCAAAGGGTTTCAAGTGGGTCCATTGAGGACTTAAACCTACTACAGAGGAGCTTGTGCATTTTTTTTTCTCGTAAGCCTAATATATATGGAAGACGAGGAATACAGAGGAGCAAAGATTTGACTAACTGGGGACGATCAAGATTTACAAAACAATAGTAATATTTATTTGTTTGTTTGATTATTCGCCATGTGATGGCTGCTTAAGAAATAAAAAAAAAAACGCATTGCAAGTTAAGTTATGATTTTCACGTTATGATTTCTATACATAAGGTTTTTTTAGTATGGTGATGTTAGATTCTTGTATGTATTAATAAAGAGAACGACATCGTATTGAATTTAAAAAAAAATACTCCGTAAATAAATATAAAATTGACGTTCCCCTAAAATTTTCGTTTGTAGTTAAAAAATATTAAACCAAGTTTACAAAATGCAATCAACTTTAACGTTTATTAGAGTAAGATTTAAAATTAAAATTAAAGTCTAAATTAATTAAATTAAAATACTACTGAAGAGTGATCATGTAATAAAGTAATTAATATTTTTATTGATTTTGATTTTGATTCACAATTTTAAAGTTTCTATGTTTATCAATATATACTGGTAATTAAAACACATGACACATACTTACTGGCCGGATATTGGTGTCTAGAAATTATTAGGCTGCATTTCCTTTTTAATTTGTTATTTTTTCGGTAATTACCTTTTATAATATCGTCAATTATTACTATAAAAAGTCGAGGTCACGGATTAGTGTGTATATATATATATATATATATCATCCTCCTCTTTGGAGGGTGGTACCTTTAGCTCAGATTCAAGAATCCATTATGTTTGGTCGAGAAAGATACACGGTAGAGTGGTTTTACCGTTTTAGGCTAATTTACAGCTTCCCATAGCCATACAAAAGGGCAAAAAAGGAATTGCACATATGGCTGCAGAAACATCTTTAGAAGTACTGCGGGCGGTGAAGTATATCTGAAAACCATCGTTTTATGTAAAGAGGGGGAAATTTGTGTTAGCCTGTGGCTGGTGAAATGAAGATGAAGAAAATGATACAACTTTACATTACTTTTTTCACTCGCTTGAACAAACGAAACAAATGTTGAGGGATTCGTATCGTATCGTATACATCTAAACCTGTGATCGTGGATGCAGAAGTTTACATATATACATTGGCTTATCTATCTCCCACAACTGGGTAGCTCATGTATCATGCCACTGCGGTCTACACTCTACCGTCACGCTGCAACCAGCTTCTGGATGTCCTTCTGTAGCAAGTAAACAGATTGAATTAGAAGTAAGAAAATTGTCTTTGTTAATTCAAAACTACTGTTTTGATTTAAAGCTACATCACTGGCAAACTTTTACCAAGTTACTATGGAGAAGATCTAATGTTTTCAACAGTAAAATGCACTAGCTGACAAGTTGATCAGATTACACAAATTTAAGAATGGAAGGAAACAGTTGGGCAGGTTGCTGTAAATTTGCCAATGACCATGGAAGTGGCATTAATATACAATACAGTTATGAGTTTCCAATACTGATTTTCCTTCGTTTACAATTCGCACTCAAATCCTATCGAAGTAGTCAGATTTGCCAGAGAAAGGCTAATACACCAAGAAGCATAATGGTGGCTACTGGTTATTAATGACAAAAACAGTTCTTTTTTCTTTGTTACAAGAGATACTTTAAAAGGCTATGGTTTCATGCATTTTATTGCAACACATAAGCAGATAGGTAATATCGATAGATCAAACATAACATCTAAGATTCTAAAATAACAATGATAACAGAAGCAGGGACCTTCTCGCATGATTCCAGTCGGTCTAAGCTACTTCGCTTCAAATAAGATCTCTAAAGCACCACAGCTTTTTTAAGAAAAAAGAAAGGAAAAGAAAAAACACCACCTTTTTAAAGCAGAACAAACAGCCTTAACCTCTATCGAAAATGGTGTGGAAAATTATAGAATTCAACACTTAAACCTAGCTTTTTCATGCTTTTGACAAGGTTTGCCAGGAGGCTCCTACTGTTCATATGGATCAGAAAAAGAAGAAAAAAAACAGACACTCAAAGGCATCCAAAACCTTAGAAATAGAAGAATTTACCTCGATTTGGAAAGGCGATGTTGTTGGTGGATATCTCTCCACAACTTTACCATTCTTGTCTACCAAAAACTTCTCAAAATTCCACTTAATTAGGTCACCCAAAAATCCTCCAGCACTCGATTTGAGGAATTGGTAAACTGGTGCTGTACTTGGTCCATTCACATCAACCTGTTAAACAAATACCACAAAGACCATGAATAAATTGGCCCTGAGAAATAATACCTTTTAATAAAGAGAGACGCAATTCTGCATACCTTGTCAAATATTGGAAACTCTGCTTTGTATCTGGTACAAGCAAATTTTTTAATCTCAGGATTTGATCCAGGCTCTTGGAATCCAAATTGATTGCAAGGGAAAGCGAGAACTTCAAATCCTGCAATGGAAGTTAGTTGGATTACTTCTCTTTCTCAAGTAATAATACAAAAAGCTACACCAAAACCATGTAGAGCAGTCAAATCTCCGTAAGGAATCTACCCTTAAATCTAACACCCATCCCCCTCCACTCCTCTCCCCAGCACCCATGCCTATCTTATATTTAACATGGTGCCCTTTAGTTTCCTGATGCAAAAATGCGAAATAAAAAGACAATCTATGTTAACAATTAGTTCCATTTCTTTTTCTCAGTGAAGATCACCAAAAGCAAGTAATCAGATATCAGATTAAGTGAATGAAAGTTAAAGGAAGACCCATCATAGGAATAGTGATCAGCTTAATAGTGCAAAGTACCAAAGCAGCAAAGCTCTCCTCTGAAATATTACTAACCTTGAGTTTTGTACTTCTCGTATATGTGCGAAAGTTCTGTATAATTTGAAGATGTCAAACCGCTGCAAATTACATGAACCAACAATATGGGTTCAATTGTCCCACATAAATTTAAACAAGAAATGCTGCAAGACAGGCATCAATGGAACACATGTAAACGAGAGAGTACCATTTTGAAGCAACATTTACTATCAAGAGAACTTTTCCCTTAAATTTGCTGAGCGAAACATCCTTTCCATCAATATCCTGCAGTACATACGTGAAACAATTTTTTTTTGTAATTTGTCAAGGAAGTTATAAGAAGTTCAAGAAAAGTGTCTTTGACTCTGCCACTATAACAAATTTTGCAGAACACAAGTTCAACACAATAAGCTGCAATGCTAGTAGTGAAATTTCATCACTTACAGAACAGAAACCTAATAACATATAATGTCAATTGCGAGAGATTAAAACAAGACACGAATGTTAGAACACAGAAACTTCTAGCAATGAGCAATTAACCGATGTCCATTCATTTTTGTTCAAACCTTAACAGTGAAGTCGTGTATACTCTTTTCAGTGGCTGCTCTGGCAGAAACACCAAAAGAACGAGACTTTAAGTGAAAGCCACCAGAATTTTGTGATTGCAAAGAGAATCCATGTTGTAAAAAGGCTGAATTCGATGACCCAAGTGAGAAGAAATTGATGGAAGGAACAGAGTACGCTACTGAAGGCCAGAAAGGAGCAGACTTTGGGCCGGTTTTAGATCGGGCGAGACTCGGTATGGGTGAAGATGAAGCGAAAGTCGCAGAGAAAGGGAAGGAAGCCATGTGAATATGCAGTTTGTAGCTGTAAAGAGTGGATTTAATGCAGGAACTGGATATGGAATAATAAAGATGTGAACTTGGCATCTACATATATATAGTTAAAAAGTGGACCGGCGGTCTGAATTCTGGAACTCCGACAACGTCAGAAAGAGGTTTTGTGGTGGAGAAAGGCCCAGTGCTTCATCCCCACATGCCGAGTTCATTTTCATCCCCACGTGCCTCGCAGTTTTGTCTGCCTTCTTGCGCGTGTGATTCGTTCAGCCACGTTCCAGTTTGGCTCGACATGTGTGCGCGTCTTATGATTAGATTTAAACGTAATAGCATTAAACTGAAATTAGGCCATTAATTTTAAATTAGGTATATATTAACATCTTAGTATATTCTTATTCTTTCTAAATTTTGTAATTATAACCCCAAAGTTTCGTAGTCAAAAAGATTGAATTTAGGTATATATGAACCTCTTATATTCCTATACTTTTTAAAATTTGTAATTATAACCCCAAAGTTTGATAAATGTCAAATTCTCTATATAAATATAAGTTTGTATTTTCTCAAAATTTCAGACAAATTTAGAATGTCAAAGTTGCAACAATCTTCTACTATGTCACCAATTTCCTTTTTTCAATTTTTTTTTCATTTTTTTCCGAAAATTACGCTTTTTGTTTTGTGTATATATATATATTTTTATGAAAATCAAATACTACTCCGTAATGGTAAAAACAAATTGACTGAAAAACTTCAGTTAAAAGAAGAAAAAAAAAGTCAAAAAGAAAAACATACGCACAGTAACAGCGTAACACAGCTCAGCTAGCAGTAGCTATAGCATAAGAAGGGTTTTTCTTCACCGCCCGCGTCACCCTCTTTCTTTCTCTTTGCAGCAGCTGCGAAGAGAAACAACACAAAACCCATCTTCAAGAACCCATCTTTTCTTGAAAAATCCGTTTATCTACTATACCAACTTCAAAGTGATGCAGGCAGATCAGACGTCCATAAGCTTGAGACCTGGAGGAGGAGGTGCTGGTGTTGGTGCTACTCGCAGATTCTTCGCTCCTCGTTTCGACTCCTCTTCTTCTTCATCTGATGCTCTGCCTCTCCGCCCTCTTGCTAATTCCCTCAAGGTTTGAAAAAAGTTTCAGTTTTGCTTGTTTTAGTTGATTTGAACTGTCCTGATTCTTAGTTGGGCACATGAGTTTTGTGCACTTGCTGTAAATATGGACAAACAGTAAGATGTGGGAGATTAGGTGGGCTTTTTGCATTGAGTGTACTTGCTGTCCATAAAGAACCCACATTACATGAATTATCTAATGAGAAAGTAGATGTAAACTGTTAATTTTTCAGTTTTTTAATGATTTATTTTTATATCATGGAATGTAGTCTGGAGAGTCGCGGTTTGAAGGACGGGAGGCTGTTCGCTATACTCGAGACCAGCTGTTGCTACTTAAGCAGGTGATTGTTAGTGGCATTCTTCCGAGTGCAATATCTCTATTAGTAGCTTTGAAAAGTGAACTGTTGCATCATAGTTGTCCTTGTTTTCAATTGTCTTGTAGGTAGTTGATGTCCCAGAGGAGATCTTGAAAATCAGACAAGAAATCGATGCTGAGTTTGGTGCAGGGGATCAAACATGGGGCCGTTCAACTTCAGAAAACACTGTAACTTAAACATAATTCTTCTACTGTGCTGTTTATTTACATAGAGGATATTGTTATAATGTGCTCATTGCTGGAAAATAAGAAAAATGTTCTTTGTGCTTTAGATCAGACGTATTTCTCTTCTATACTAACTGCATTATTTTGTTGTTAATTACGTATTTCTGATCTTGAGATTGGAACTATTTTCTTTGTACTTTTGTATAGCCACAAAGCCCACAACCTCAATCCCAAAGTCGTTATTCAGAGCCAGACAATCGTGATTGGCGTGGCCGATCAGCTGCCTTTGGGGAGGAGACTAGGCAGCAGCAATCAGATAACCATCAGGGCCAGCTAAACTCCCAATTTGCACGGGTTCAAGTCACTGCAAACCAAGGGGTAATAACTTTGTTTGCTAGAATCTAAAAAAATTGCCATCATGGATAAAATTGCGTTATGATAAATTTAAACTAGCTTTTACTTTCCAATTAAAGACAAGTTGGAGGTTTATGCTGAAATGGTGTCTGTTTTAGATTGTACCTTATCGTATGGAAACTGCTCATCTTGATTGAATTGTTGACTGGACCCATACTTCTTCTGCATGCCAGTTTTAAGACGTATCTGACCCTCGTCATAACTGGGATTGTCTTTCATCTTATACTAACCAGGTAGTGCCTGCTTCTGCACTAGTCAAGGCTGAAGTACCATGGTCTGTTCGCAGGGGGACCCTTTCTGATAAGGAACGTGTCTTGAAGACAGTGAAAGGGTAGGTGCTTGGCATATTCGTGTGAGAATAATATAAGGAGGGGAATTTTTAATTCCTATGTTCGGTAGATGTGATCGCAAATGATATTTTTTATAACACCGTGTTCAATGCAAAAAAGTGGTCATAGTAGTGCTTTAAGTTTCTGAGTATACTATTCTGCTTGACTGGCAGTATACTGAACAAACTTACACCGGAGAAATTTGACATTCTCAAAGGACAGCTGATCGACTCTCGAATTACAACACCGGATATTTTAAAGGTTCTTGTTGTACTTGTCTTGAGTACCTTCTTGTACTTGCTTGTTTTACATTTCCAATTGCTAATGAAATTGGTGGATCTTTTTGCTTGGCAGGATGTTATCTCATTAATTTTTGACAAGGCAGTGCTGGAGCCTACATTTTGTCCCATGTATGCCCAGTTATGTTGTGACCTTAGTGAGAAGCTTCCTCCATTCCCATCTGATGAGCCTGGTGGGAAAGAAATCACTTTTAAGAGGATTCTTTTGAACAACTGCCAGGATGCATTTGAAGGTTCTGACAGTCTGAGGGCTGAAATCAGGCAGATGATTGCCCCAGAGCAAGAAGGAGAGCGCAGGGAGAAGGAAAGAATGGTTAAGCTGCGAACAATGGGGAACATGCGCCTAATAGGAGAACTTCTAAAGCAGAAGATGGTCCCTGAAAAAATTGTCCATCATATTGTTCAGGTCTTTACCGGAACTAGATATTTGTTAATCTTGGCCTTTAGTTGAAATGGTTTATTATTGGCTAACAACATTCCTTGTTTGAGTCAGGAACTTTTGGGGCACGACAATGGAACATGCCCAGCTGAGGAGAATGTTGAGGCAATTTGTCAATTTTTCAACACAATTGGTAAGCAGCTGGATGAAAGCCCAAAATCTCGGCAATTCAACGATCTTTATTTTGCTAGGATGAAGGAACTCACAACAAACCATCAACTCGCGGCTCGATTGAAGTTCATGGTTCGGAATGTGATTGATCTAAGGGCCAACAGTTGGGTGCCCAGGCGTGAAGAGGTTATTTTTCTAACACCTATTTATTTTACTCTTTTATCTTTATTCGTAGAGCAAGGGCTAGTTAGTGCTCTTGCTTGAGCTTTTGAAATTGGAATGGTGTTAAATTCTGTAAGCTGCATCAACACCTAAGGACTCATTTGGTTATCTTTTGGCAGGTGAAAGCAAAAATGATATCTGAAATCCATTCAGATGCAGAGAAGATTCTCGGGTTGCGTCCAGGTGCAACTGCAGCCATGAGGAATGGTCGTAATCCTCCACCTGCAGGCATGAGCCCTGGCGGTTTCCCAATGGGCAGACCTGGCGCTGGTGGTATGATGCCTGGAATGCCTGGCATGAGGAAAATCCCAGGGATGCCTGGGGTTGATGCTGACACCTGGGCTCAGCCTGCTGGGCGTGTACAGGCTCCTTCGGTGGGCAAATCGCCAACTCCGAACTCAAAATATTTACCCCAGGGCAGTGGTGGTACGTTTGCTGGGAAAACAAGTTCATTTTTGCAGGGGAGTGGTGCTTCTGCCCAGCCTGGTTCTGTATCAGGTAATGCACCTGCTGTAGAAAGTCCTAAGCCTGCTGCTGCTTCTGCTGTGTCAGCAATCCCTTCTCCTGCAAAGCCCCTTGGCCGTTCTACCGTGTCAAATCTTGCTGATCTCCGTAAGAAAACTATTTCTCTTCTGGATGAATACTTCAGTGTGCGAATTCTCAGTGAAGCATTGCAATGTGTGGAGGAGTTGAACGCCCCAGATTATCACCCTGAGTTTACTAAAGAAGCCATTGCCCTTGCACTGGAGAAAATCCCACAATGTGTAGAACCAGTCGTGAAGCTATTCGAATTCTTACTCACTAAAAGTGTCTTGACTGCTGGAGATATCGGAAGCGGGTGTCTTCTATACAGCTCCTTGCTGGATGACATTGCCATCGATCTTCCAAAAGCACCAATCAACTTCGGTGAGGTTCTAGGGAACTTGATTGTGGTAGGGGCTTTGGACTTTCAGGTTATGAAGGAGATTCTGAAGAAAGTGGAGGATAATTTCTTCAGGACAGCCATCTTTGCTGGTGCCATGAGGACTGTTAATTCCGCACCTTCTGGGAAAGAAGTATTGGCAGCGCAGGATTCTGATGTTCAGGATTGCGAGAGTTTATCCAAGCAAAGTTCTTCTTAATCCTCTATCCGAGGCTGTACGAGTTCCTGTGAGCATATTTCCCTGAAACTTCTCTTCCAAGACAGTTCGTGAGCTTACGAAGCAGGGAACACTGGACGAGTTACTTGAGGTGTACATCTTCCGCGGTTTTGTTATGAATTTTACCTGTTACGCAGGAAAAACATAAATGTCTCTGTATCGCTGAAAGCCCAACTTTACCTTGGCATCTGAGATGAAAAAGGGTCATATTTCCTTCTTTTATAGCAAATGTACTATTTTGCTCTCAGATGTTACGTTGGTTTTTGAAATTATGTACCAAAGTTGGAATTTTTGATTTTCCTTGTTTGGTTATGAATTTTCAACAGTTTCAACTTTCAACTGCATCCTTTATTGATTCTCGTTGGTACAGGAGTTGAATTTTTCCACTATTAGACAAGAACAGAAGGACTTTCAACTACGGTACGCCCATTCCTAGAATAGTAGAAGTACTTATTGGGCTGAACCAAAAGTCAACATAATCATCAACCGGAAGATCTTTATTTGGAGATAAATAGACGTCCGAAATTTTGCAAGGAACATCGACACGTGACAGGCTGCCCATTCAATGACAGCGATGAAGACCGTAGACGGGAAGATTTCTTTTTTCTTAATTTGTTTTCTCGTTTGAAAGAAGCTTATGACAGACCATGTCGCCAAAAACAATAGTAGTAAAAAAATGGAAAAATGGAAAAAAACTTTTTTCCTATGTGATTTACACCGTTGACACTTTCTTGAGCTCGACTCAGCTAGCATTTAAATATGTTGTTAATTAGTTGAATACGTTTTAGCTTAATTAGAGGTTACCATTTTAAACTTTACCATTTTTTAAGATCTTGTACAATTTAAATATAAAATAATTATAAAATAATTGGCACATAATATAATGACACATTGACACGGGTATAATAATATATATATTTTTTCAGCTAATTAAGAAAGATAACCTTAGCATTTAAAATAAGATGACGTTCTCAGCACATCATTGATCAACTATTATTATTTATTTCTTCACCAAACGTCCCCGGCATAAGTGTTACTCCATCTCTTAGTTAGCAAATTAATCAAGCTGAAGTAATTAGCAACGTTGACCTAAACATTTCTTTTCATTCCATTACATACATCTGACTAACGTTGTTTTACTCTTCTTTTCCCCAGAATTTGACCGGTCCATTTGCGGTCTAACTAAATTGTAGTATAATTCAGTAATTCACCAAATATATTATTTTCTCCCAATAGTTGAATATAGGCTAAAATGTAAATGAACCATCAACTGTTAATTATGTAATTTTAAACTAGTTTTGCAGAAAATATATCCCTAATTAATGGTAGATGTGCAATGGAAAATATAGAAATAAAAGGAATAAAACATGAGGATTTTGTAATCGTGGACGTTGTCATTCTATACATGTTTGTTTATACTGCCATATTTATAAAATAATTAAGAGATCTATATAAGTATATAAGTTAAGTCTATAGAAATAAAGGATGAACAGATTCGTATGAATGTTGTTAAATTAATGGAATTATAACCAAAACAGTTCATCTTCATCCTCATCTATTTTCCAACTGTCCAAATAGTGACAGTTAACTAACCAATTATTTTCGAACTGATCTCGTATCGATTTTAAAGTAAAATATATAACCAACAAATGCATCAGAAATAGTTGATCTGACTAGTGCGATATGCATCATTTTGCTGGTTTGATTATTATTGGTAAGTTGGTACTGAAAATTGGGGATTTTTTTGAACCATACCTAAGGAAATTAATTTTGAAGATGGAATCAATTGTATTTTATAAAAGCTGTTAGTTAGTGCGACTGCACTAAAAGAAAGAACATAATTTCTTTGCCTGTAGTAGCACCAAACAACGGTGCACCTAACAGCGGAACGGGAGCGGTCACAGTCACTACAGTATACCCCATCCTCTTTTTGAAAGCTCCTTTCTTTTGCCCCTTTCGCTTTCTCCTCCTCTCTTTAGATTCTTATCAAGTTACTGTCTTTTTCTTGTCTTCTTCTTTCTCTGTTCATTCCTTTTACAATTTCTGCTGATGGGTCTTCTTCGTCTCTCTTAGTTTTAGGAACAATTTCATTTTTAGGATTCCATTTCACTGTCTGTTGCATCTCCTGATCTTTTAACTCTCAAGTGACCCAGACTTAAAGCTCAAAAGTAAGCTTTACGATCCTTCTATTTTCATCATTTTCTAATGTAAATTTAATGCTTTTCTAAGTTATTTTAGCCCTTAGGTGCCTTAGGCTGTTGTATTTGTTGTGTGTGACTGACATCTGATGAAACAGTTGGGCATGTTTCATCTACTCTGCGCTTCTTTTTATGGAAAGTTCGTTTTGACAACAAATACCATATGGGCTTACTTTCAGTTTCTCCTTTTAAGCATTTATGGAATGTATTACTATTCTGGATGTATATTTGTTCCAATTTGTTCCCTTCTGCTGGGTGATCTATACACTTTGTTCTTTCACTTGGTGCATCTTAACTTACTTGTGTGCTTCTGTGATTAGCTGATTGGAGATGATCTTAGATTTTGATTCTTTGGATATCAGTTTTCTGCTTTGGTTCTTCTTAGCATTTTAGATTGATACCAAACTGCTCCTTAGGTTACTTGTTCTTTATTCTTTTCGATAGGATTTGATAGTTTGTTCGCCTAGACAGCTTTTTACTACAAATGACGTAAGTTTTGATCTGAACACGAGAATAAATATGCTTCTTCTTCTTTTTTCTTTTGAATGTTGTAGTTAATTTTGTATGTAAACAGTGATGGGATTAATTTTATGGGAGTACTTTTGGTTGGAGTTTCATTTCTTCATTCTGTTGCTTTTTCAGATAAAGATGGGTATATACCTCAGCTCTCCGAAAACAGAGAAATTCTCAGATGATGGTGAGAACGGTAGGCTTAGGTATGGTCTATCATCCATGCAGGGCTGGCGTGCAACTATGGAGGATGCGGTGAGTGATAAATTTGACTTATGAATTTTGTGTCTGAGCTTGTCATTGACATATTTGTTTGAGATTCATCATGTAGTACTGGGTGCTGCTATTTGGAAAGAAAAAAAAAGTACTATGATATCAATATTGACAGACTATGCTAAGCAGGGTTTCATCCAGACTAGGAGAGGAAAGTGATGCATTGTGTTGTAAACTGCCAATATGGCCGAAGTCCTCCATTTGTTGACCTACTAAGGACCGTTTCATCTGTTAGGAGGGATAGTTCTACAGCAATAGTACAGCTGTGCCCAAGACTTTAGGGCTCTTGGAATTGCATTAGCTGGTAACTAGATTGTTATGATTATCAGCCTTGCTTGCTGTAGCTCATCCAAGGGTATTCCTTTGTATTAAACTGGGTTCCCCATAAGGTGGTCACTGAACTACAGCTTCATTAGCATTCGCGTGTCACTTCATTTATGATGTGTAGCTCTTCTGGATTTATATTTGGGTGTTTATGTTACTGGGGTTCTCTCTGACGGCTGTAATTTAAAGTATAATATACGACTTCATGTCTTTTGCATTTTGAGTTGTTCATTACAATATTGTTGTGCTTTTATTTATTATATTCTATTATTTGTGTTGTTTCAGCATGCTGCATTAACTGACCTGGATGCTTCCACTTCATTCTTTGGTGTTTATGATGGGCATGGAGGTAAAAACATGAAGGTTCAATCTCTTTAAAAATTTCACCTCCATTGGGAGTTACTTCTTGCTTAGATTTCTACAGTATCATTTTGTTTTTGTTTGGGTTACTGTTGCTCACCTTTTCCCAATTACTTTCAGGTAAAGTAGTTGCAAAGTTCTGTGCCAAGTATCTCCATCAGCAGGTTCTTAAGAATGAAGTCTATGCAGTTGGAGACATAGGAACCTCTCTTCAGAAAGCATTTCTCAGGTTAATACGTCTAATCACTGGCGCTTATTTTATCACAAATTTCTTATTCATTTTGGCCCTTTTGTCATGCAGGATAGTTTAGGTGTACTTCAATGATATCTCTGCAATGATCTGTAGTGATCTGCAATAGTTCTTTAGTCAACAGTTAAATTCCGACATACTTTTTCATTCCAGTGTTTATAGTCTCTGAATTTATCATTTTATTCAAAAGCTTATCCTACAGGATAAAATGCTAGTTGGGTTCCTTATTATATGTTTCTTGCAGAATGGATGAGATGATGCGTGGTCAAAGGGGATGGCGAGAACTAGCTGTTTTAGGTGACAAAATTAACAAGTTTACTGGTATGATAGAGGGGTTGATATGGTCTCCGAGGGGTGGTGACAATAATGACCAAACTGATGCTTGGGCTTTTGAAGAGGTATCTCAAAGAAGAAACAGGCTTTACTTGATTTATTTTCCTTGTTATAGTTATTTTCACTGGCACAATTTTCCCGATTAGCATTTGTAGCTCACTGTACTGATACTAATCTTGTGAAATCTTGGAACATGAAGGCAAATGTAAGGCATGGTCTAGTTTTGTCATTCTATTTCCTGCGACATCTCCACAAAGAACAAATGAATTTATTATAATTATTGGTGATTGTGTGTATATATGTATATAGAGATTGTTTGTGATTTTAACTGTTTAACTGAGAAGTCCTTGACTTTAATATTGTCAACATAATACGAGATGCTGTACTCATTTTATGCCGTATTTATGTGCCTGGTGCAGTTCAAACACATTCAAATACATATTGGAACATGTGCTGTGGCAACTTGTTCATTTGTTTTTCTTATGATATTTTCTTCCTGCACTGCTAATGTTGAACTGAGGTGTTCTGCTGTTCATCATAAGATCTAACAGGGTTTTGTTTTACTTGGGATGTGCTGACTAGGGCCCTCACTCTGATTTTTCTGGACCAACTTCTGGAAGCACTGCCTGTGTTGCAGTTGTTAGAAACAACCAACTTATTGTTGGTAACGCTGGTGATTCTCGATGTGTGATATCTAGAAAGGGTCAGGTATTTTCTGATTAACTGGACATGACGTTTATTTTTTCCCTAAATATTGTTTGAAAGGCAAGTCCTTACGTATTAATTCTTTTCAATCTGCCTATTTATGCTTCATTTGCTTCCAATTTGGTCATTTTCTCCATACTTGGTAATAGATGATAATAATATGATGCTATTTTAGTGAGAAAGAAAAGTAAAATATCTCCTAAACAATGACTCAAACAAATTTTATCAATATGTTACATAAAACTCTTGAACTTAATGTTACTTCTTTGATTCAGGCATACAATCTATCCAGAGATCACAAACCTGATCTTGAGGCTGAGAAAGAAAGGATTTTAAAAGCTGGAGGATTCATACATGCAGGGCGGGTCAATGGCAGTTTAAATCTTTCAAGGGCCATAGGTACTTGAACTTGTTTAATTTAAAGCCGTCAATGCACACATTTTCTTTTTCTAGTTATATTTTTGGTGGTCTGTCAAGTTACTTCCCCATAATCCATTGCTAGTTTCCCATTCTATTCTCTACTCTGAATAGTGCTTGTGGACTCAATCTCTGATCCTGTGGATCTCATCCAAAGAGATGACTGAAGGACACCATCTCTGTGCGTCCTTTGTGGATGTATGCTTGTGTCTGTGCTTGCATATGATAGCTGATACTATCATACTGGCAATCATGCATGTGCACCTTTGTACATGAGAAATGATATCTTTTTCTTTTTTCTTCACATACAAGTTTTCTTTCCAATACAGGTGATGTGGAATTCAAGCAGAACAAATTTTTACCTGTCGAGAAGCAGATTGTGACAGCATATCCAGATATAAACACTGTAGGACTATTCTTCCTGATATTATTCATTTCATTATGATTGGTTTTCACACATTTTATGTTAATAAACATAAGTATTCATCTCTTTTGATCTCTATATCAGGTGGAGCTTTGTGATGATGATGATTTTATGGTGTTAGCGTGCGACGGAATATGGTATGTCCTCAATCACTTTTCCTTCCTGAAATGCCTTTGCCTAATTGGATGATCAACTAAATGTGGTGTATGTGCTTATTGCTGGTTGTTTCAGGGATTGCATGTCAAGCCAGCAACTAGTAGATTTTATTCGTGAGCAGTTAAATACGGTAAGCATGCTTCCATCTTTACGGGCAGAGCTTAGAAATGTTAAATCTGAACAGTTTTATCCTGCTGAGTGGAATTTGCTTGTCACTGTTGATTGAAGTTAGATGCTGGTGAACTATGTGGGCCAGAATCATAATTGAGATTTTGATTGTTAATTAACAGTTTTTTGTCGCACAACTCCAATCATGCAGGAAAACAAGCTTTCTGCAGTGTGCGAGAGAGTTCTTGATAGGTGTTTGGCGCCGTCAACAGCAGGTGGTGAGGGATGTGACAATATGACCATGATCTTGGTCCAGTTCAAGAAACCCAGCTCATCCACCATCACCACCACATCTGCTGCTGACGAGCAGTCCTCTGAAGTTAAACCAGAAGGGATCGAGTCGAAGTAGTATCTCTAAAACGGTAGTTAAAGCTAGCTGGCTGCAGGAAGGTTATGCAATCACCGTGTTCTTGAAAATCAATTAGGCAGTCGTCGGCTCACCTGGTTGAAGATCATTAGAAGGGTTAATTTCCCATTTCGTTAAAATTTCGTGTCCCTCTCTGTATACACACAATTGTAGATTGGTTTGAACATGAGAATTTTAGAAAACCTTGGTTTTATGAGATGTTGTATGTGCGTGTTTGGGTTTGAACCACAATTCACACATTCAATAACATGTATGTATAGCTTTTTAACGAGAGCTTACGGACCAACGTTAATTATCTTTGTTTTGATGCAGTCTGTCTAGCTTTTTCTTAGTTCCATGCAAGGATTTTAATTAGATTACGTGTTGGCTCGGTTAGATGAGATGAGATCCTTTTCAGTTAATAAACAAATACGTTGAACAGAAAAATAATGGTAGGGACCGAATTGTATTTTTGTGAAAACACGAAGGACTTGGGTCTATTTTATTATTCCCTCCAATTCCCTCCAATTCCCTTGATGAATTAAAGTGTTAAAATTTTCCTAGTTTCTCTACTAACAGTACAACTTATTTTTTTAAAAGGGATATAATTCTAGTTAACTTGCGATTTGAAATATGCTTTTAAATATTCCGCAAGTCAATTTAAATAAGATAAATATAAAATAATACTATAATTTTGGTTAACTGGGCTTAGACGAGGCCCAAAAGGAGACTCGAACCTGCTGGACCCTTTGCTCAATGATTTTTAAAGCCCTTGTTGAATTTTTTTTAGTAAAAAGAATAGTTTAATTATTTTGTTGTAATTTATTTATTTTTTCAATTTATTACTTTATACTTATTGACGTCCTTAAACGACAGTCAGAAAGCTTAAGCTGCGTTGAGGTGTGAAAGTAACAAGAAGGCAACCGGAATAACCCTCAAACTGCCGCCATAAAGCCCTAGCTACCGCAATCAAACGCAACAACACACCAATTCCCTTTCCCGACAAAGAGATCCTGATTTCAAAGGGAGAAAGAAAAGAACTTTGTACTGTTTTTCAGATAAAGTAAGAACATGGACGACATGGAAAGCAGCAGCAGAGCAGCAGTGCCGGAATCAGTACTAGATGCAGCGACGAGAACCTTAGCAAATGTCCAGTTAGTGCAGACCCACCTCCTCAAATTCCTGTCTTTATCTGATCCTGATGTCCTAGCTGAAATGCCCCCTCTTCAAAGGGCTCAGGCTCTCTTCATGCTTGCAAAGGCTACTACTTTAATCTTCGCATGTGCGTATTAATCATGGTTTATCCCTTTACTTTAAGCTTTTTGATTGATTAGATTGGTCCTGTGTGCTGGGCAGTTCCTTTTTTTCTTTGGATTTAAGTTCGAAGTTTTGATTTTTCAGTAAGGCTGAGGTGCAGTGGAATCAACCCAGATGAACATCCTGTTAAGACAGAGCTTGTATGTGTTTTCTTATACTATATTATTTTCACTTCGATTCTCATACTTTCGCTATTGGGTTGTTCATATTGCTGACTATGCTGATGGGTACTTGGTATTTTGTATGGTGTTGCTGAATTTCTTTTTGTTTTAAGGAAAAAAAATCTCAGAATATCAAAGATCTTTCTGTCATGATACTGTTGCTTTTTTTCTTCAATGAATTGGGTTATTTGTCTGGGTTAGAAAGAGCTCCTCTTTATCTCTTGCCTAGTAAACACGGGTGATAGCCTAGAATCAGTTGAGTTCAAAGACAACTGTTAATGTGGTTATTACACTGAAATGGAATGATAGATATTTGAAACTGTATGGTGTTTGTGAGTTTTCATTTCAAGACCACAAATCCTAGGTGCGCGTTAAGGTTGTTAAAGATTATAATTTTGGAGATACCATATATGGAGTTTACCTAACATCACACTTTGGCGGTTTTTTTCCGTAGGAGAGGATGAGTTTGTATGAAGACAAATTGGAACGTTTTATGGATTTGAGTAAAGGTACTTCCTTACTCCATCTGCATCCACTGTTGTTGTTGCACCCCAAGTCTAGGATTGTCATACACAATGAACGAGTGAAGACGTTTAGCTGTTGTCACTTGTATCCATTATGAGTTTTGCTTGAAGCAGTTTACTGCATTTTTTGACGCATTGATCTAACAACTTTGACTTTGTTCTTGAAAAGAACCATTGCGACCTTCCACCACTTTAAACTACAAGGCTGCGACCCGTGTCATTCAGCATTCTCTGCCTGACCTTACCCCTGGTATGTATCAAATCTGTTTTTCCATTATTGCCAAGTCCTTTCCTTTTCGGCAAGCCTTTTCCTATAACTTTGCCTCGTTTTAAATTATTTGTTTATCTATACAGAACAGAGGAGAAGTATGAGGGATATTAGCAAAGGAGAAGGACCGGGAATGAAGTACATTGAGACTAATGCACACAAGAGGAGGAAATATGAAGCATCTGAAAAAAAGTCAGTTCAAACTGCAGCTAAAGAATTTCTTCAGAAAGCAGCCCTTGAGCTTTTCGGTGAGAATAAAGGCAGTACTAAAGGACCCATTGTTCTTGACTCATCATCTGATGAGGAACTGAAGTGATGATGGCGAACTGATTTCCCAAGTCATACAGGTATCTTACTTTTCGTATTTATATCCACTGTCAGGTCCCTGGGCATACTTTTTCCAGTAGCTCCGTTCTCATTCATATCTCCAGTTGTTGACTTTCCAGTTGCTAATGCTGGTATACAACTAGTATACCAATTTTTCCTCACATCTCTAGCTCCTTGTATATTTTAGGACACTAGATAGCATTTCTAATTAACCAGTTGGGACCCATAGATTTTTGAGAAGGCAGATTTTAATGATTTGAATAATCCATGTTTTGCTGAGTGGATAGTCTGTCAAATGTTCTCCTAAAATTGAAGTAAAGAAAACACAATATTAACGTTCAATCCTGAACCTTTCTGAAACGTACGGCATATTCAGAATGTTCATGTAAACAAAATTTGGTTATGCGAGGCCTGCCCGTAGGATGTTAGCAACCAATGAATCTCTACCTTTGTGCGTGCTGGAATTTCCTAAATAATATACCTACGAAGATATGTGAAATAAGATGCATATGAAGTTACCCGAAATGTGATGTATTTTTTATGTTGATAGTATTTATTTGATTGTTTTCCCTCAGGTTACACCACCACATATGGCTGAAGCTGGCCCTCTGCTTGATTGTTCTTGATCATGGCCTATTATGCGTCAAGGATCTGCTATCCTTTCTTCTGCAAGGTGCCAATATACAGCCAATATACAGGCTTTATAGGGCCGTTTTAGGGAAACACAGTGTTCTGTTCGATAACAGGGATGGTATCATCCCACCAGAGCTCTCAAGGGAGGTTGTTGTAGTATTATGGGACGGGCATCTTTTGGAGCATTCTTTGGCATCTATTAAATTCATGACAATGTTCTTTTCTAGAGTTGCATCAGTTAGTAGATTTTTTCATGAAAATGTTATTTCCTTTTCTCTTTTCCTCCTTGGTTGGGTCTTTTGTGCCGGATTTGGCATCTAATAGATATTTTCATGATAATGTTCTTTTTTCCCTTGAGCATCTATGGCCAAACTATTGAGCTTAGGGTCTTGAGAAGTTTTGAGACACTACAATATCCTGTTAATTGTTAGCAACTAGGTCTTCAAACTAGTTGCAGGAATGGATTGTTAATTACAATTTCGCGAATACCACACCATAAAAGACAGAGCAAGGAAAGACAATCTAGGGAAAAAAATAATTGAATAATTGCCAATGTAATCTCCATTACATAAACTCCAATATAATAACCAATCCAATATCTAAAACCAGACTAATAACAAAATACTGCAATTAATTATACCCAAAAACCCCCCAACAAAAACTTCCCACAAATCAATCAAAAGTTCAAAACAGCCCCCTGACCAAAATCCCAAGCGCCACCACAAAGATTCCACCTTTCAAGCTTGTACCACTGCTTGTTGGTCTTGGAGCAGTTGTAGGCCCCTCACCCTCAGCCGGAGACGGCGCCGGAGAAACAGCAGAGTGACCATTATGCCTAGGAGACAGAACCACCACAAGCAATTTCTGGCCTTGTTCACAATGACCCTTAGCTCCACTGATGAAATAGAACGGTCCTGATTTCCCAAGCTTCACTTTTGTGTTCCCATCTTTGTATTCCTCAATCGGGTTTGAAGCATTGCAACTGAGATAGTCTTCTTTCGTCACTTGCAGAACAGAGTCCTTTGTGCTGTCATACTTCCACACTGTCAAAAAAGAAAACCCTTCCAAAATCAGAAGCCCAAAATGGAAAATGATAAGGTAAACGGGCGATGCAGAAAAGTTGAAAATGAGAAGTACCAAGAGAATCTCCAATGCCAAAGCGAGATCTTTGAGCCCATTGATTGAGGGAATCGGATTGGGAAGATGGGATTTTCCATGCGTCTTCTTTGCCACCAACTAGAATGTCTTTAGCTTGTGTGAGAGTGAGGAGTAGAGAAAGGAACAGCAAAGAAGAGAACACAATTCTTCGAATTTGAAGAAATGCCATGATGGGTTCTTGAGATTTCTGGATTGGGAAGATAGATGGCAAAGTTTGGAACTTTTGGAATAGAGAAGCTGAAAATTGAAGGAGGTAGATGAGAGATTGGTGAAGCAGAGGATTGTGTTGTGCTGGTATTTGTAAGGAAGGAGGAGGATGAGGAAAACTGAAAAGTAGCCGTTATAAAAGGAAATGAATGCGGGGGACACCTGGTCGCTTCTCTGCATTCTTCTGGGCCTCCCCTCTCATTATGAACGTTACTCATCATACTGTAACGAATATCAAAATTTCTCTTACCCAGAAATTGAGATATTTGTATAAAGCATTTCAACGGTCAAATTTCATAGATATTGTCACAAAGTATTGTTTGTTTCCAAGGAGAAATAGTTACCTACTACTCAACTAGTAGCAAGTAAAATTTAAAAAAAAAAATACCTAATTACTCGTTGCGTCTAATTTACTTAATTTATTGAGCGAGAATTAAAACTAATCATGTGTCTAATTCATTTAATTTACTGAATGATTAACATGTACATATTATGTTGATTTATTTTTTAAATAAAAATTCTTATTAATGTTTCTAACAGTGTGGTACCACTACCACCATTAGTTTCTTCTTCTTCTTTTAACTCTATTTACTTTGAAAGAGTTATTACCACCATTAGCTAATAAAAAATGGTCTACGGGAAAGTGAATGGATCCTGCTGCAAGAGCCCAAGTTGTGGTCAAAAGTTTGGGCTTTGTAGATATTGATGCAAATGAATTTAGGCCAGGAATGACCGACCCACCAAAACTTGATGATCCACTTGTCCGGAGCTGGTGAAGACAAACAACTGCCACGTGTTGAAAGTTTTGATCTTTCACATCATACGTGGCATAAAACGTGGCAACACAAACCATTTGTCTTGTTTACCACCCAAGTTCATAAATTTCTTCAGCAACGAACAGACTAGAATTATTTTTTTCTTTAGAAAACGAGAAGGCACACACTCAAATCCCAATCCAAAAAAAAATGAGTCCGGAAGGCACGAGGGCGGCGGATTCATCTTACCGGAATCCGGGATACAACGCCGGAGCCGGAGGAGGAGGAAGAGGGAATCTACCCTACAGCAGGAACTACATGGTAGCCGGTGGTTTGTTAGCTGCTGCTGCTATTGGATACTACACATTTTATTACATGTTTAGACCTTACGCCCCTAATCGGCCTTCAAGACATCAACACGACGATGCTAATACTAATAATCCTCCACCAGCTGCTAAGACTGATTAGATTACCTTGTAATTAATCGAATTAATTAATTAGTGTATGCCTGTAATAAATTTCTCCTTTCTGTTTAATTAATTTTGTCAATTTGTGCTTGTTCTTTTGTTTTAAGCTCTAATAATAAGAGATCGTAACAAAAATACTGCCTTTAAAATAAAAGGCCGTTTAAAATTAGAGTATAGTTATCAGTTCATGATTTTTACATTAATTATTTAATAATTTAGATAAATTTAATTAAAATTGATTGTTGGTTAAATAAAAATATATAATATAAAAATGCATATTCATACCATGAAAAAAAACATATTTCTTCCGTCTCCAATAATTAACAATCCCCACATATATCACCACCCGCCCGCAAAGAGCCCTAATTCACAAAAGTTAATTTGGTTCGGGCACCGCTGGTATCTGCATTCTTCTGCTTGTTCGTAAAGGTAATTGTTCTCCTCAATCTCTGTCTCGCCAATCACTGATTCGATCTGCCTAACAATATTTCTGACCAATTTGTTTTCTTGTTTTTTCTCCATGCGTTCATCATCTGACCAATTTGAACTCTCCCATCTTTTCATTCCACCTCCCACTCTCAGGTAAATAATACTCTTCTCAGGAACACGCGATTATCCCGCCTTTTGTTTGTTTGTCTGATATCGGAAGCCATCTCATCTGTTCTGCTGTTATCGGAACTCTGTGCTTGACCAGATACCTGTTTTATATGAGCATATAGATATATTAAATGTTGATGGATTTCTTGTGCACATATGATTTTGTTATTATTTAGGCAAACCTCATATCTTAGCACATGTTCTTGTCAAGGTTAGTAAATAGCATCAGCACCCACGTAGCGTAGCAAGTAACCAAGTGACATAGTTTTGATCTCCACCCGGTGTACTTTGATCAGATGTTAAAAATTGCAGACTCACCTTAAGTCAATCACAAAACCATTGTCACTTATATAGAATGTAAAAGAAAAGGAATTTGGGAGCACATATGATTTTGTTATATCAGGAGTACTGAAGTTTATCTCATTGAAGTCTATTACTCGTAAATCAAGGGAAGTGTTTAATGTGCTCTAGTATTGTGAATACTGTGAATATGCTCAAGTATTTGACTGATCTCAAGTCTTGCAGTGCATATTAATGTGTTGTGCATGATCGTGATTGTTACAGACCTGTTATCTTTGGCACAAATTCAATGGAAGGTGAAAAAACATATCTAAAGACGCCTGAAGCTGCTGCGGAGTTTAGCAGGTATATGGTGGCTATTCCTTATATATACATGTTCTACATTCTTCTGTTTGTTCGCAGAGGTTATAGTTTTCGTCAATGCTGCTATGGTCTGCCTGACAAATGTTTCTGACCAATTTGTTTTCTTGTTTTTTTCTCTGTGCGTCCATCTATTTTGGTGCTATTTATTCTTCTTCGTACCCTTTTTCTTCATCATTTTCGTTCCACCCCCCACTCTATACATATACATGTTTTGATTCAGAATTACATATTCTTTAATACATATACATATTAATGTGTTGTGCATGATCGTGATTGCTACAGACCTTTCTTTGGCACAAATTCAATGGAAGGTGAAACAACATATCTAAAGACGCCTGAAGCTGTTGCGGAGTTTATCAGGTATATGGTGGCTATTCTTTATATATACATCTTCTACATTCTTCTGTTTGTTCGCAGAGGTTATAGTTTTCGTCAATGCTGCTATGGTCTGCCTGACAATGTTTCTGACCAATTTGTTTTCGTGTTTTTTTCTCTGTGCGTCCATCTATTTTGGTGCTATTTATTCTTCTTCGTACCCTTTTTCTTCATCATTTTCGTTCCACCTCCCACTCTATACATATACATGTTTTGATTCAGAATTACACTGGAATCAGATGTATACGTTGTGTTTTTGCTGCTTTAAATCAATGTGATCAAAATTGCTGGTATTTGTGTGTAATATCTGCTGATATGCATATATTAAGCAAATTAGTTGAGTTATAAATCAGCATTGGATTACAATTACATGAATTGCATGCAGATCCATAGCAATGCAATGTGAGAGGAGGAAAGAGGAAAAGAAAATAACAGAATCCGATATCATGGAGATGTAAGTTTTGTAGAATAAGTTCCTCAGTTTTAGTTTTAGTTAGCGATTTGGTTGGCTTATTATTACAAGTTTTGATTGTTTATAATTATTTAGGCTTTCGAATCTAAAAACTACGGAAGAAAATGAACGAGGAAAAGGAAATATGAACGAGGAAAAAGAAATAACAGAATCTGAAATCAATTGGATGTAAGTTTTGTAGAATAATTTCCTCAGTTTTAGTTTTAGTTTTAGTTAGCGATTTGGTTGGCTTATTATTACAAGTTTTGGTTGTTTATAATTATTTAGGCTTTCGAATCTGAAAACTAAGCAAGAAAGAGATGTGTTTTTTGGATCTTCAATCTACTGGGAATGGATGAGGAAAAGAGATCAGCGGTTCTATGAGGATTGTGCAAAAATTGGATTGGCACAATACAATGCGCAGAATGTGCGTTTTCTATTATTATTGTCTTTGTTATATATATATATATAAACAGTCACATTTAACTAATTTTATTTCATTTATTTTTGGAAAAGGGAACTAATTTTGAGCTGGATAAGATCTCCCGTGAGAATCATCGCATTTGCCCGGGGGTTGTCTATTTTCATCTCAACTTCATTGCAGAGTCCAGCGATGGGTCCAACGATGAGAAAAAACGTTGTATGTTTTTTGCAGAGGTGGTAGGATTTAAAGAGAGGGTTGTGAGTGTTTGTTGCATACTGGACCCTCTTGCTGGTAAGGCTACTATATTTCTATATATATATATATATATATATGTGGTTGTTTTATCATCATATTGGACCCTCCTAGCGACGAATTTTGCTTGGTGTAATCTGTGATTTGTAATTTTAATTTCAGGAACGGATGGTGATTGTCGGTATTGTGGTGACACCCTCTCTCACCCGAGAGGGTGTAGTTTTCATGGGTGTCCTAGCGACGTATTTGTGTGTGATTTGTAATTTCAATTTCAGGTACGGATGGTGATTGTCGGTATTGTGGTGACACAGTCTCTCACCCGAGAGGGTGTAGTTTTCATGGGTGTCGCCTTCCCTAATCACTTTGTTGGCCCTATCTCGTGGGTGTAGTTTTCGTGATGATAATGTTCTGGATGATTGATCTTACTCCTATCAGTAACTTAAGTTTTTCAGTATATTGATAATGTTCTGGATGGTTTATGGATGATTTATCTATGATGGTGATAATGTTCTGGATGAAATGTTGATCTCAATTACTTTGAAGAACTTAAACGTTAGCTCATTATTATTATTTCATTATTCGGGTAAAAAATAGCTAAGTAGGTCTTTATGTTTTCAAATATTTGGTATTGATCCCTACGTTTGTCCAATTGTTCCAAATAGGTCCGATTGATTAAATTAAATTAATTTTTAATTCTGGAAATTTTGCAAAGCTATTTTCCTATTATAATATTTGACATAATTTCTGACTGTCATATCTAGGGCCGCCCAAAACTTCCGATTCTTGAATTTTCGATTTTTTGACTCGAAATTTCGAAATCGAAAATCCAGAATTCGGAATTAGATACTCGAAATTTTAATTCGGGTCGGAACGGGATGAGTTTTGTAAAATTTGGGTACTCGAATTTTTCATACATAAAACGACGTCGTTTTATGTATAGCACTTATTTTCCCTACCTCATTCTCCTCCTTTCTTTCATCGCGATCTCATTCTCCTCTCTCTTTTTTCCATCTCTGTCATCTTCAATCATTCAATAAATCATGCATAAACCACACCAACCACAACTAGATATGCCACCGCACCACCGCCACAATCAGATCTGCCACGCCACAACTAGATCTGCCACGCCACCGCCACAATCAGATCTGCCACGCCACATTATTTGGTTGAATTCGGCTTGAACTTTGAATGGATTATTCATTATTTGTATGGTATGGATACGGGTTTGTATTCAATTGGTGTTGGTGGCTATGCAATTTATATGGATACGGGTTTGAATTCAATTGGTGTTGGTTTTTATTGAATTTTATTTCTAATTTTCTTCTCCTTCCCTGTTCGTCTACGGAAAGTTGCTGGAAATTGGTGTTGGTGGCTATGCATTTATATGGAATTTGGAAATTCGGAATAACCGAATGGGCAGCCCCATATCTGTTGTGGCAACAATAATAATGAAAAAACTTATTTTCTTTACTTTATGATAAAAAAATCATTTATTTTAAAAAAATTATATATATATATTTTATACAAATATTAAATTTTATTTACTAATATGTTAAAATTATAAGTATATGTTAGCCTAGATGACCCAAGCTGCCCCATGGGCTGCCTAGTGCCCAAGTCTAGTATGTATGTATATGTATGTAAAGTTATTAAAAAATAAATCTTAATAGCATTATTGTAATTATTTCGTAAAATATTGTTTACTTTGAATAAATTTAAAAAATACTTTTTTTACAGAAAATTAAAAAAAGTTTGCCATATGAATAATTATTAAAAATTTCAAAAATAAATTTAACTATTTGAAAATTTTAAGACTATAATTTCTCTGTTGACTGCCACTTCCACAGCTGTTGTATATGAATGTGCCAGCACAACTTGTTTCCCTCTCATCTGCGCCTACTGCTGTTAGAGCTATTGTCGGCTTCTTCTTTCACAAAGTGACAACAATGTGAAGCTTGTAGTGCTAGATCGTCTGAACGAGCTGAAGTCTTCTCATAGAGAAGTTATGGTGGATATGATTATGGATGTTCTTAGGGCACTTTCCAGCCCAAACATTGATACATTTCCCCGCATTCCTAGGGTTTCAACTTCACTCCCATTTCCTACTCGACCCATGAAACCATAATCTCCAATCATCCAAAACACCTAATTATCATCAAATTTCTCAACAATCCATCATCTTCGTCATCATCATGAGCCTCACCGCACTAGATTTCACCTCCGATGCTCTCCACGTCATGCTAAAAGAATCAGTTCACCGGTTCTTAACCGAACACCGGCCTTCAAGACATCAACACGACGATGCTAATACTAATAATCCTCCACCAGCTGCTAAGACTGATTAGATTAGCTTGTAATTAATCAAATTAATTAATTAGTGTATGCCTGTAATCAATTTCTCCTTTCTGTTTAATTAATTTTGTCAATTTGTACTTAAATTGTTCCTTTGTTTTAAGCTCTAATAATAAGAGATGGTAACAAAAAGACTCCCTTTAAAATAAAAGGGCTCGTTTAAAATTAATTATTTAATAATTTAGATAGATTTAATTAAAATTGATTGTTGGTTAAATAAAATATATAATATAAAAATGCATATTCATACCATGAAAAAAAACATATTTCTTCAAGCTTTATTCATTTTTAGCATTTTATCTTCCATGGCAGGTACTTTTAAGCTTTATCTTACCACTATCTAAATTTATAATATTTTTATAATTTTAAATTTTAAAATTACTTCAATATGAATAAGTGAATGCATAACTGTTCCCCTTCCGGGTTTACTAAGAAATGGTAAAAGAAAAATAATGGGTATTGACCCAAGTAGTTTGAAATAATGGGCTTTGTAGATGCAAATGAATTGAGCCCATCAATAACCGACCCACCAAAACTTTGATGATGATCCACTTGTTGGAAGCCGGTGAAGACAAGCAAGTGCCACGTGTTGAACGGTAAATCTTCCACTTCCTACGTTTGCTCAAAACGTGGCAATACTAACCATTTGTCCTGTTTAACCCAAAGATCAAACTATGGGTTATAAATTTCTTCAGCAACAATGAGTCCGGAAGGAACGAGAGCGGCGGATTCAGCAAACCGGACTCCGGGTTACAACGCCGGAGCCGGAGGAGGAAGAGGTATGCTACCCTACAACAGGAACTACATGGTGGCCGGGGGATTATTGGTTGCTGGGTTGGTTTACTATGGTTTTTATTCCAAGGAAAGGCCTTTGGATCCAAATAGTCACCACAACAAAAAACTCCATCTTTTATAATCTTTTCCATCACCACACCCTCTATATATATACATCACAAAAACAACATGTTAATCGATTTCTTTTCGTGCTCGTTATCAGTTTTGACTTAATATGAATCGTGTACTTTTAAAAACTTGAGACATTTCTATCCGATCATATTCAAAACGACACATTTTTTTTATAAGGTACACTGATTACGGAAATTCGAGTAGAGGGCCAAAACCGCGAGTGGACCGGAAGAACTTGCCTTGCACATGTTTGGTGGGCAGATGGTGCAGCAGACATCAATTGAAGGTGAGTTGTTAAGGTTGTAATCATTGTAGGCGAGAATTGTAAGTCTGCCATTTTCATCAACATAGCTTGAGTTTGCGTTGATCTCCGAGAAGCAATCCATCAACCCATAATTTCTCAAGATCATCTCGATAAAGAACACGTTCGTATTACTTGCAATCCTTAAATCACACCTGCAATTTCCGAATTCTTTTATCAGACCAATTACTAATCATCACTACTGAATCGATTCACTAAAAGACGCTCGCTATCATTAGTCTTTTATTATAAAAAAAATGATTAGTAAAAAAAGTAGAAAAAAAAATAGTTTAAATTTATCCGGAGGCGTGAACTGATTTAATTGCAGAGATGATCCTGAATTGTTTTGCCTCGAGAATGAAGCTCCTCCATCATCCTATTCTGGAAAAAAAATCATTAATTAGAAAAGTAATTACCACGACAAGGTTCAAGGCAAGGTAGGGAAGAGCAAAGAGAACAAGTCATTAAGACCAAACTCATCAACGATCCACTCATCGCAATCGCAATCGCAATCGATAATTGTTGTCAAAATCGAAGACAATTACTGTTTTTGCCATTGGATTAGTAGCAAAATATTGTTGTCAAAATCGAAGACAATTACTGTTTTTGCCATTGGATTAGTAGCAAAATATGTACTAATTGATGCAAGTAATTAGGTGGGTTGATCTATTTTGTCTTTGGTTGGAATGTATATATAGGCATAGAAGACCGCTAATTAGCATATGTGCCAACATCAGCAAAGATTGGGTGTTTGATTAGTACCTAGTGGCAGCGCATCTCACGTACATGTCCAAATCAAAAGTTGAAATTCCTAATAGATAGAAACAAGAAAAAAAAACCCGAATAACTGGATTTCGCGGTAGCGCTGAGTTATAAGCTCAATAATATTAAACTATTACTAGTTAATCTTTATTAAGTATTAACCCAGAAGAGTTCAAATTGGACATTTGATTTCTATTTTATTTAAAATTTAAATTAATTGGTTTAATTCATTTATATTTTGGGTACTAAAATTTTATAAAATATTTATAGTTGATTGGTAAGTGAGTTAAATTATTAATTGAGAATTAATGATTCACTTTGAGTGTTTCAAATTTCAATCTAGTTTAGGATTTTTTATTTAAAATTCTAATACGCATAAAATAAATAAAAAGGATCGGGATAATAACAGGTTTTGAAAGTTGATGCTCATACTCTACTCTATTAAATAGGGTGATTAAATATTCATGTTTGTACTCTACCCTTAGACCATCTACAGCAGTGGGTGTCAAATTTAAGGTGTTATTCATTTTTTCTCCTGCCACATCAGCTTAACACCCAACCAAATTTTTAAATAACACCCACTTCTCACAACAATGTGTTTTTCAGGGTGTTATTCACTTTCTCTCCCTTCCACGTTAGCTTTCCACTAACTTTCATTTCTTTTTCTTATTAACATTTTATAATTACTATAATTTATTTTTAATAAAAATTAATTAAATTTCATGTTTTTTTCATATTTCAAAAAATCTATACTTTTTAATACAATAAATAATATAATATTTTTTAAAAATAACATACGATTTAATTTATCAATCAATAAATCAAACATATATAGATTATTGCAAACGAACAAAAAAATACACACTAAATATACCTAAACTTGAGAAATAATTTTTTTAAATCTAATCGAGAGTTGTTCCAAATTTGCGTTTTACCATTGGAAATTTTCCAAGTTTCCAGAGGCAAAACGCTATAGCGTTTTGACCATAACGGCTAGTTTTTCAAAAGTTTTTCAAAATAATTTTTTCAAACCTAGTCTCTATTTATAGATCTCAAAAAATTAAAAATAATGGTATATTTTTTATAAAATTATTTTGAGTAATTATTATGAAAAAAAGCATTTAAAAAAGAAAAAAATGAAAAAAAATGTAAAAAATTCGAATTGTTCTTAGTGTCCAAATAATACAAACCTAATCTCTATTTATAGATCTCAAAAAATTAAAAATAATGGTATATTTTTTATAAAATTATTTTCAGTATTTATTATGAAAAATCCCATTTAAAAAATGAGGGGAAAAAAAAAAGAATGAATTGGACGAATGGCAGCGCGCGCGTGGCGCGCTGCCATTCGTCCAACTCAATTTTTTTTTTTTAAAAAAAAAAATGGCCTGACAGTGGGAACCCCACTGTCAGGAAAACGCGGGTGTCAAATTTTGACACCCGCTCGCGTGCCAAAAGCCCAAGACACCCAAAAAACCCATTGCTGTGGGTAAAAACACCCAAAAACCCACACCAATAACACATTGGTGTGGATGGTCTTACAATTAGATTAAAGACAATGGAGGGAGCTAACATACTGATTTTCATTTACACCTTACGGGCCTCCGCAGTAATCCTTCCAGTTACACTACGATACAAGTCATTGAAGCTTTCCATTATGTCAGGTAGGGTAGCTTCAAATTTGGGACGATATGCAGATGCATTCTTTACAGGAGCGCTACTGTTATGTAGAACATCAGAGACAAGCATAAGCCTCACAACTTTTGTTGGAATCGGAGTTTCTTTAAGAGTTATAGATTCTGTCAGCACTTCAACTATCTGAAATGCAAACCGAAGGATGTATGAAATTTAGGCAACCTCATTTGGGAAACAGGAAAAGAGAGGTATATCCCAACTATTGAGTAAATTATCCAAGAGACGATGAACTTAAGCATCTAATATCAGGGAATACCTCTCCTGCAGCATCAGCATTATCCAAGGCAAAACCCATAGCTTCCTTTATCTGACTTCTTTCTAATGTTAATGCACGCAACATGTCCTCAAACTCATCCCTCTGAGGATCTGTCAGTGTTCGTTCTGGATCAATCCGCTGCAAATATTTAAATCCACAAATTAACTCAAGTTGGATAATAATAATAAAAAAAGCATTACATCCGGGAATCATAATAGCATAGACGTACCCTGCTTCTTCCAGCAGCATAAGTGCTGCCAGGTTCCTTTCCAAGCTCGGGGCTCTTCACAGTGGGCAGAGGTGGTGGCATCCATCTAGATAGTTAAACAAATAAGTATCATCAGGCCATCATTATTTTATCCTTCTAAAGCAACAAACCTTAATAGCAATAGGAACATAAGATACCTTCCACTGCCAGTTATCATGATAAAGGGTTCTGTTCTCCACCTTTGTAGAGTATCACCCTGCATTCCCACAGAAATCAAACATTCTAAATTCCCATACAAGAGAAAACACACAACAACTACAACTTCTTTCAAAATTCAAAGGCGGAACATATCAAGCAGACTGAATGCTAGAGAACTATAACTGCAAGTAATTGTCACCAGCATAACAGTTAAAACAGGGGCACACCTGGGCAAAAGAATAGAGCCTCCAAACATAATAAGTATGCTCTTTCGAGCCAAGCTCAAACAAGAAATTGAAAAGAGGATTCCCACGCCCCCTCTCCATAATAGCTTGCTCGAAAGCACATCCTCCATCTAAAACATATAGAGCCATTGTATCAATAACGTGTCGGAGATGATCATCATCTGGCGGAACAACCATTATATCAGGAACATTTGGAGTGAGTACCTATGCATCAAAATCAAGTTAATAATAATAATAATAATAATAATTTTTATTTGTGCATAGAAATGAATTACTAAAACAGACACATCCCCAAATTGAGATAGAAATACAGGATGCGAAAGCATAATTTAGATGGAAATTATTAGTGAACTTCTGACTTGGTACAGAAGTGACTGGTGGGCCAGATGGACCGGAGAGAATTACAGTTGCACCCTGTGAACCAAAGTTTAAATACATCAGTTTTACAAACCCAAGGAGGCAGAAGGCAACTCTTCACTGGCTACCTATTTAGGCTAAGGATAGGAATGATTGAGATATGGGCCACATCCTTACTTCAAATAGCGGACTTATCATAGAATTTCATGTATGCATGAATCTCTTCACAATATGTGAAAGTTATTGATTCATGTATGAAAAAGCTACATTCATATATAGATCAACCAAACACAAATTGCAGGTTTCTTGGTGGTAAAATGGAACAGACCTCCTTACTCCTAATGGCCATCAATCTTCAACTCATATTCATAAACTACAACTCCTGCTGAATGAAATTGACATCAAAACGTTGTTCGGGTTGCATAATGATTTCATTAATAAGTGGCTCCCATCTTAAGAAATCCATCCAAGAATCAGTAAATTAGACACCATTAGACAATGATCACAGAAGGTATAGAATCAATATACTCTTTAATCTATCCATATCGGCCTCCTAGCTCACCCACCTTCCGTTTTTTTTACCCCAAACAATTGTTTACCCCTCCTCAATATTGTAGGAAACTGGAAGTTCCATTCTTATTATTCTAGTTGGAACCTGTACATTTATTGTAAGCAAAGACCAATATGACCTCACGAGCATAATGAAAAAACTAAAAAACTAACCTTGTTTTTCGTCTTTTGCAGCCTGTCCATCCACTCTATTCATGAATGCTACAAACCCACAATTTCTTTGCCGTCTTCGCTCTTCTTCTGTCCTTGGCCACATTATCTTCACACTAGCAATAGGCCCAAATCTTCCAAAGGTCCGAAGAAGAAAGTTCTCATCAACCTAGATAAAGAACAAGAAAGGTTAAAATATTGCATATTCATCAATCAAATAGCCAAATGAGAGTGTAAAAGCTTCAAAGCAACAATCTGACCTGTGGTGAAAGGTTCCCTACATACAGATTTGTAGTTTGTGGGTCTCCATCGTCAAATGATCCTGGCAGCTTTCCACTAGGATCAAAATCATCTGGGAGTTCATCAAATCGAGTAGAAGGCTGAAACAAGAAAAAAAGCAACCTGAGTAAAAATCAATCCATGTTCCAGATATACAGAAAATGACAACTAAACAAAAAGTGTACCACTAAGTAACATGGTGTAATTTCAGTAATCCATCCACTAGGTGAATGTGGGTGAGTTTGCGCACAAGAGATAGAGGGAGGGAGAACCGCGGTGCTAAATTTGGCCTTTTCTCAGGATGTATTAAAAGTAAGGGGAAACACTTACAGCAGCACTTTCAGTAGGACGTCCATCATGCCAATGCTCTCGCTCCTGATTTCACCTCTCCGTCAGCTCCTGTTCATGCTTTAGCTCTTCCATAAAATGATCTATGTTCCGAGTCTTCCCTTTCTCCTTCACCTTCTACAAGATACATGGAAATGTTCGAGACTCAATATATGAGTTGTCAGGGTAGAAAAAAGAAATCATAGGCAAGCACAAGAAATCGAACACCCAACTTTCATTATACTAACCTTCTTTTCAGATTCTTTTCCCTTGGCTGGCATTGGAGGAGGTATGAATGAGGGAACATACCTGCAGAATAATATCAAAGATAAACTTCCATGTTTCAAGGATAAGCTTCAGTTCCTCTATCAGAGCCATAATCTAACCAAAATTCAGCAAATCTTTGGATGATGTTGAGCCTCATTCTACCTTCTTGCATTCCTATTCTTGTCAATTTTAAAGTGCAGAGCAACTCTTTGGTATGTATCTGTCGATTGACTTCACTATAGGATCACAACATCTTGTCTATTAGATATAAAAGAGTATCACAAGGCAGAACGGTCACATCCAAATGATACCATACTTTGAACTCCACACGCTACTTGAAGATGACTCAAGAAATGCAAACTTCATCTCATGATATGATGACTCTAATTTTCCTACCTCCACAATGCCTCGTCAAAATAGTATGGTAACATGGTAAATCAATCAAAAGCATTTATTACCTACTCCCTTTCTTTGGAACAGATACCCCATCTTTGGACTTTTCACCTGCCATCCGGGAATGAATAAAAAAGGCTCATACTTTTATTAATTTGTTCTTGTAATAACATAAAATTATGTACTTTATTTATCCATATTGTGAAACAGTTGATAATAAAACACATAACCCTAGTAAAATTAACACAATTGAAATATATACTTTTTCCAAACTAACCTTCGGGATCAGTTTTCACTTTCTCATCGGGATTAACAACCCCACCTCGAACAAACGTCTTTGATTCAGGCGCAATATCCCCCTGGAATGATTCCATAAACTCTTAATACAACCGAGCTGTTTCATCCTCCGCTCTCTTTATGAAGAAAAGGAAAGCTGCATTAGTTTCATCAAAACACAGTCCTTTTCAGATTAAACTCTCAGTAGTCGATATAAATACCTTTTTCTTTGCCTCTTCCTCCTCTCTATGTTTCTGAAACGGAGTCTTTTTCCGAGTAATCGAGAAAGAACTTATCTTCTTCGCACCAATTCCTCCCTACAGAAATTCCAAAAAGAAAAAAAGAGATGAGCAAATCAAAACTTAAATGCTGCAAGTGTAAGTGTCTCAAGTAATTCGATTTTGCGAGCTAACAAGATTCATGAGTTAATCATAAGCTGCCGTAACTAAACACCAACGCTAATTTCCAATTTAATGTTAGCACAATCACGTAAAGCTGAGTAATAGGATTCAAACGGAGGAGCAGATAAAGTAACACCGAATTGAAATAGAATGAGGGGCAGACAGCGAACCGGATTTGACGACAAAGTCAAGGGAGCAAAATCAGAATCGGAATCAGCTATGCGACTGTCGTTGGGGTTTGTGGAGTTTGAAGAAGGAGATGACGAGTTGGGCTGGTGCGTTCCTTTCCTGGGAGTTTTTCGGCTTTTCCTGGTAAAGCGATGAATCGAGTGACTGTGCGTTACGAAACTTGTGTATTCCTCTATAGATTGGGGTAAACTTGTGTATTAAGGAGAAATTACTTTATCAAATATTTCACTAAATATTCTGTAATTTAAAATAAATACTTTATATTTTCTTAGAAATTACAGTTTAAATTTATATATAATAATTAAAAGGTTCAAACAAATAGTAAGCAAAAAATTATGAAATTTTAACCAAAAAAATGAAATAAATATAGTAACACGTAATATAATTAAAACAATTATTTTTATTTTTTTAATATTTTAAAAAACATTTCTCTATCACTTATATTTATAACATTTTTTTGAGGTGGTCAAACTCAGTTCTGTTCGGCCGAAAATCCGATGATCGGTCAGTAAATCGGGTTTGAAAACCTTAAACGCTGGGTTGACCAGAGAAAATAAATCTTGTAAAAATGTTAAATCCCATATTCAACATATTGGCTAATGAAACCTCAGACAATACACCAACACTATATTTGTGATACTAAATTAGAACAATTAAAATAGATATAAGATAAAATTTTCATTTATCTTTTAAAACTTGTATACTTAACACAACTATTACATTTTATTTATTAATTTATTAAAATCACGTATCAATCCGATTCGACCTCGGTTGAACCTCAGACCTTTAACCCCTGACCGAGTTTATGACCCCGGTTGAACCTCATTTTTTAACTATTAATTTCTTTTAAATTACAACTTTCATAAGATTATAAGATTTATATTGCAAAAAATTTAACTATATAAGATAAAGTGAAACATTCATAATTTATAGAACATTTTAGGCTAAAAGACCCTTAGGGTCTCTACGTTTGTGTAATTGATTTAGATCCTTGCATTTTCAAGTGTTTAGTGTTGATCCATCCGTTTGTATTAAGGTTGAGCAACAAAACCGAAATCCGAAAATCTAATTCGAACTAACCGTAAACCGATCTGAGAAAATAAAATTGTATCCTATCCGTAATTAAATTGAAGTTTTATTTGGATATCAGATATCCTATCCGAGAAGTATAGAACAACCGATTAATCTTCTTTTTCATTGACCAGGTGTAAAAGTGTGTTTGTAATTAAGTTTCTCACTTCCCAGTATCAAATTGAAATAAAAAGAAGCTAACGAGTACTTCCTTATTTTTTAAATGTCAAATTGATAGAAAATACATATATTTTTTTTAGTAAAAAGCTAATTGGTGTTTTATAAAATGAAAAAATTCTAATTATTTTATAATCACTAAAAATATAAAAGGATAATACTTTTAATTTCGTTGTTTATTTTTCTTATAGGAAAATAGTTGTTGAATTATTTTTGTGTCATTTTTGCTGAAATTAAATAAATAAATACTGGCCATGTTCTGAGTCCAAGCCCATTAACAAATGTACTGCATTAATCCTTTCAAGTTCTCTAAGCCTAAGCCCAACCCATATATCTATAACACATAATTACATAATTAGTAAAACTAAAATAAATAATAAATACTATCTGTCTCAACATCACGATTTTTTTTAAAATATAAATAAATAAAAGAAATTGAACTGAAGGAATGGCAATTGGGTGGGTATGGGTATGTTAAAACGGGTATGAGCGGGTATGGGTAAATACCCAATTCATACCCAAAACTAAATATTCATTATTACCCATACCCAATATACCCAATATTCAATTGGATACGTAATGGATATCCAATTCATCAAATTATTTTATTTTTTTATAATTAAGGAAAACTTTACTATTTAGATTCGTTTTTACCAATTAGGTTCATTTTTTACCATTTTGGGTCGTTTTTTATCATTTCCGTTCATTTTTTATCATTTTTTGTCGTTTTGGCTCGTTTTTTTACCGTTTTGACTCGTGTTTACCGTTTTGACTCATTTTTTATCATTTTATTTTTATTTTTATTTTTTACCGTTTTGGCTCGTTTTTTTCTTTTTCTTTTTCTTACAATTGAAAATTCAACTACCTAATTAATGCTTCCACTTCCTAATCAACTTAACTTACAAGAAAGAATTTGATATTAATCATTTCCACTATTAACCAATTATAATAAACAAAAACTAAACATAACTATAAAAAACCCAAAGTAATTTTCCAAAGCCCAGCCCATCACAACAAACCTTGATACTGGTACATACATACATACAGAGATCACTTTTACAGAGAACGAAGTCCACTCAACTAGAGCCACCTCCCTCTACAAAACCCCAACAACAATCCCCGTTACCACCACCGGCACCACCACCACAACAACCAGATCAGACCCGTCTCCTTCCTCTCCTCCTCAACCACCGCAATGGGCAAGGGCGGATCTCGCCACAAAGCATGTACTAAAACCAAACCCTTCAGATCTACCTCTTTTCTTTCCTCAGCCGCACTCTCCTCTCTTCTCTTTTCTTTCCGCAGCACCACAGGTGGTTGGCGATTTAGTGGGTTGTTTCGGCAATGGGATATGGTGGTGGTTCGGTGTTGGATTTGGTTGTGATGATGGGTTTGGCCGAAAGTATTGGTGGTGAGGATTTGGTTCTTGGTTCGGATGGTGCTGGGTTTAAGTGGCGAGGATGGATTGGGGTGGCGGTGATGGCGTTGAGGACGGGAGAGGGGAGATGGTTGGTTGGTTCGGCGTTGATGGGTTGGCGATGATGGTGATGTTGGTTCGGCGTTTATGGGTGGTGAGGATCCGGCTGTGGATTAATTGAGAGGAGGTATGGTTGTGTGGCAGAGATGAGGAGGACGGCGACGATAGAGAGAGGGAGGAGAAGCAGTGAAAAAAAAACAAAAAAAAACGTTATACCCGTTCGGGTATTTTCGGGTATCATACCCGGTTATACCCGAATGGGTATGGGTAATACCGAAACTATACACAGTCAAATCGGGTATGGTTTGGGTATTACCCAGTCAAACAGCTTCGGGTACGGGCGAGTATCCAGGTATAGATACCCGTTGCCATCCCTAGGCTGAAGGGACACAACGGTAAATGCACAAACAATCCCCACGTATATCCCTAGTGAACATTTGACCCGTCCAACCCACCGATCCGACCTGACAAAAATACAAAAACTACATAACCGACCCACCCATTTAGTGTCGAATTGGTTCACGGGTCAATATTTCATAAATCGCAAAATAACCGACCCGATCCGACCCTAACTCTAACCCTAAGTATATAAGCATCTCTTTCTCCATTTTTTCATCCTTTAGCCGCTTCCTTTTCTTCTCTCTTTTCTTCTCTCTTCCTCCGTTAGGTACGATACTTGTCGTTCCTCTCCTTCGTGTAAACACTCGCAAGCAAGCTTAACCTTTCGTTCCCTGCTCCTCTTCTTCTCTTTATAGCGTTCCTGTTTTCTCACTTAACACTCAATTGTTTTTCGTGGTTTTTGATTTTTACTACTTCACTTTTTATAACCCAAGATCTGGTGAGTGTGTGAGCGTTAAGCTGTTTCTGCTCATTCCTTTTGGATTTTGAAGTTTCATATGGTGTTTGTTTGTTTTTGTGTTAAAACTGCTGGGATTGTTCTTGTTGGTGCCTTTTGAGTACAGATCCTGTGACTTTGCGGTTTTGGAGTTTTAGATCTGGTCCTGAATCCTCTTGGCTTTTTGCGGTTTTACGGATCTGATCTGATAGATGTTGTCATTTGCGATTTGAATTCCTTTCTACTAAATCTGAAAAACTGACATGACATGCGGTGGTGTCTTCATCATCGTCAATCATTAACTGCAACATTTTTTTTTTGCTCTCTGATTTGTTATTAAAAGTGTAATGAAGGAGTATTCTGCATTTTAAGTTGGTTTGTATAGTGTTCAACTCTGGTATTAGATTAGATCTGTGCTCTTTTATTAAACAATAAATGCTTAATTTTTCATTGGAAGCATTTGGTGGGCGCTAAAAGTCTAGATCTTTAAATGCTTATTGTTTTCTCGCTTTCCTGTTCCACTTTTCAAATTCCTAATTGCTTATCAGTTGAAGCTCTGTAAGGATAGCATATAATTACATAATTAACAATCCCCACATATATCACCACCCGCAAAGAACCCTAATTCACAAAAGTTAATTTGGTTCGGGCACAGCTGGGATCTGCATTCTTCTGCTGGTTCTTAAAGGTAATTGTTCTCCTCAATTTCTGTCTCGCCAATCACTGATTCGATCTGCCTAACAATGTTTCTGACCAATTTGTTTTCTTGTTTTTTCTCCATGCGTTCATCATCTGTATCATCGGACCAATTTGAACCCTCCCAATCTCTTCATTTTCATTCCACCTCCCACTCTCAGGTAAGTACTCCTCAGGAACACGCGATTTTAGCATATATAAGTTCACCAAATCCTGTCTTTTGTTTGTCTATCATCTATTCTGCTGTTATCGGAACTCGGAACTCTGTGCTTGACCAGATACCTGTTTTATATGAGCATATAGATATATTAAATGTTGATGGATTTTTTGTGCAAATATGATTTTGTTATTATTTAAGTCATAGATTGCAAGTTCGGTCGTTGTATATGGATCAGAAATTACATGATGAAATCTTGTAACGAGTTAATCTAATGCAAACATGATTAGTTCTAACCTAATGGATTTAAAATACTTACAACCTAAAATATATAAAATTTTAATTATGCGGGGTTTTTTTCATGAAAATTACAAGCAATGTCAAGCATTAATAGATTGATAAAGAAAAGTATTTTATGTCCATATCCAATCGAAAAAACAATACATGAAGAGTAGTAGGTGGGTATTTCTCCATCAAAAGAAAAAAAAAATCACAATGGGTGCGTGACTTTTTTTTGAGGGAGTAAATTTAAGAGTGTAGAATCAGATAAATCACTATGGGTGTGTATCAATTTCATAACCAAATAAAATTATTTCTGTGGTCTTCTTCTTGAATCTTGAGCCCCACTTCATTATTACCTTTTCTTTTGGAAAGTTTCCTTAATTCAAGAATTTAAGCTTTGAGAGGAATTAATATGGCATTAGGAATGAGCTTGAAATTGTGGGCCCAAAGCAAGAACAAATAACATCCCTTTTGACGGACCCTTAAAGCCCAAAATAACAATGGAATAGTTTTTCTACTACTCCGACATTTAAGGGCACAGTCATCCACAGTTTGCACGCCGCCCTAACTGAAGCCATGATGCTCGTCTTAAGAAATTTCCACACCCTAACCTCACCGCCCCCTTACCTATCCTCAAGATACTTCTCCACTGCTCCTCCTACCCATCCCAATTCAAAAAACCTGCCGCCGGTCATAGTATACTGGGACATAGAGAATCTGAATGTGCCTACGCTTCTAAAGACTAATGTGGGTGAAGCTATCCAAGAAGTCATCAAATCCGTTGGTATTAGAGGGCCGGTTTAGATTAGAGCTTTGACAATTTGTGCCATGTGGCGAGTTCTCCACTCACTTCCAGCGGCGTAAGACAGCAACACGTTGCTTTTGGTTAGTCCCTTTTCAGTGTTCTGTTTGTGATTAAGAAATTGATTGAACAGAACACTGAAAACTAACTAAAAGCAACGTGTTGCAGTCTTATGTTGTTGGAAGTGAGTGGAGAATAATTATCCCTCGCCACATGGCACAAATTGCCAAATGCTCTAACCTGAACCGGCCCTCTAATAACAACGGATTTGATGGCTTCTCGGATAGCTTCACCCACATTAGTTTTTAGAAGCGCAGACACATTCAAATTCTCTATGTCCCAGTATACTATGACCGGCGGCGGGTTTTTTGAATTGGGATGGGTAGGAGGAGGAGTGGAAAAGTATCTTGGGGATGGGGAAGGGGGTGGTGAGGTTAGGGAGTGGAAATTTCTTAAGACGCGCATCATGGCTTCAATTAGGGCGGCGTGCAAACTGTGGGTGACTGTGCCCTTAAACGCTGGAGTAGTATAAAAACTACTCCTTTGTTATTTTGGGTTTTAAGGGTCCGTCAAACGGGATATGTTATTTGTTCTTGCTTTGGGCCCACAGCTACAATTTCAAGCCCATTCCTAATGCCATATTAATTCCTCTCAAAGCTTAAAAAATTACAATACTTTCAACTTGTCCAAAGTTAGTACGCTACGTGGTTTATATTTCATCAGTACATATCGTTTTAATAACATAAATTATGAGTTCAATTTTTAGTATTATAAAAATAAATTAATAGTATAATTTTTTCTTAAAAAAGCGTACTACTTTTTCTATCGCAAATAAGTATAAAAAAATATCGTGTTACGAACTTTCTCTAATCAAAATTGTTATAATATAATATGAAAATTTCAAGTACAATTTAAAAAATATATTAATAAGCTAGCTGGAAAAAGAGTGATCAGATTGCAAGTTTCTAAGTTCTGGATGATCCTATCAGTAACTTAAGTTTTTGAGCATATTGATAATGTTCTGGATGATTTATCTATCATGGTGATAATGTTCTGGATGAAATGTTGAGCTCAATTATTTTGAAGAACTTAAACGTTAGCTCATTATTATTATTTCATTATACGGGTAAAAAAGAGCTAAGTAGGTTTTTATGTTTTCAAGTATCTGGTATTGATCCCTACGTTTGTCCAATTGTTCCAAATAGGTCCGATTAATTAAATTAAATTAATTTTTAATTCTGGAAATTCTGCAAAGCTATTTTCCTATTATAATATTTGACATAATTTCTGACTGCCATATCTGTTGTGGCAACAAAAATAATGAAAAAATTTATTTTCTTTACTTTAAGATAAAAATAAATATAAGATAAAAATTTCATTTATTTTTAAAAAAAATTATATATTTTATACAAATATTAAATTTTATTTACTAATATGTTAAAATTATAAGTATAGGTCGGGCTGCCTAGTATGTATGTATATGTATGTAAAGATATTAAAAAATAAATTTTAATAGCATTATTGTAATTATTTCGTAAAATATTGTTAAGAAATACTTATTTTACACACAAAATTAAAAGAAGTTTGCCATACGAATAATTATTAAAAATTTCAAAATTAAATTTAACTATTTGAAAATTTTAAGATTATAATTTCTCTGTTGACTGCCACTTCTACAGTTGTTTGTATATGAATGTGCCAGCACACTTGTTTCCCTCTCATCTGCGCCTACTGCTGTTAGAGCTATTGTCGGCTTCTTCTTTCACAAAGTGACAACAATGTGAAGCTTGTAGTGCTAGATCGTCTGAACGAGCTGAAGTCTTCTCATAGTGAAGTTATGGTGGATATGATTATGGATGTTCTTAGGGCACTTTCCAGCCCAAACATTGATACATTTCCCCGCATTCCTAGGGTTTCAACTTCACTCCCATTTCCTACTCGACCCATGAAACCATAATCTCCAATCATCCAAAACACCTAATTATCATCAAATTTCTCAACAATACATCATCTTCGTCATCATCATGAGCCTCACCGCACTAGATTTCACCTCCGATGCTCTCCACGTCATGCTAAAAGAATCAGTTCACCGGTTCTTAACCGAACACCGGCCTTCAAGACATCAACACGACGATGCTAATACTAATAATCCTCCACCAGCTGCTAAGACTGATTAGATTACCTTGTAATTAATCAAATTAATTAATTAGTGTATGCCTGTAATCAATTTCTCCTTTCTGTTTAATTAATTTTGTCAATTTGTACTTAAATTGTTCCTTTGTTTTAAGCTCTAATAATAAGAGATGGTAACAAAAAGACTCCCTTTAAAATAAAAGGGCTCGTTTAAAATTAATTATTTAATAATTTAGATAGATTTAATTAAAATTGATTGTTGGTTAAATAAAATATATAATATAAAAATGCATATTCATACCATGAAAAAAAACATATTTCTTCAAGCTTTATTCATTTTTAGCATTTTATCTTCCGTCTCCATTGAATCCATTTGTCATAATAGATCGCACAAAACAAATAAATAAAAATTAATATTGACAAAAAAAATGTGAAATAATTAAAGGGAAAAAAAATGGTCACATCCTATTCGTCATTACTCATTAGTTTTTTATAGTATATATGTTATTCCAATCAGGCTTGCAGGTACTTTTAACCTTATCTTACCACTATCTAAATTTATAATATTTTTATAATTTAAAATTTTAAAATTACTTAATCGGTCACCACTAACTTTAATGTGTCACTTTTTTTATTGATTAATATGAATTAGAGATGGCAATTGGGCGAGTATGAGCGGGTATAAGTATGTTAAAACGGGTATAGGTAGGTATGGGTAAATATCCAACTCATACCCACAACTAAATATCCATTATTATCCATATCCAATATGCCCAATACCCAATTGGGTATGTAATGGATATCAAATTACATTTACTTATTTATTATTTAACTTAATAAAATTATTTTACCAATTTTTTATTTTTTTAATTAAATAAAAATTTACTATAATTTGATTTTATTTATATTATTTTTTTATAGCATCATATTTCTTAAAACTCATTTATAAAAAATTTAAGAAAAATATGAAAAGTGGATGGCTAACTAGTTATCTTGAGATAAAGATTATCTTTTTATAATATTTAATTTATTTTGTTCAAAGTATTAAGGAAGAATATTGAGTTTTTATTACGAAAGAAAAATTAAAAAGATGAGAGAGGAAATAGGAGAGAGACAAAACGAAAGTAAATTTTTTTCAGAGAAGTTGAAAAAAATGTGGGTATTTTGCGGGTACGATATCCAATTATACCCGCAATTATAAATGCGGGTATACCGGTATGGGTACCCATTGCCATCCATAAATAAGTGAATGCATAATTGTTCCTCTTCCGGGTTTACTAAGAAATGGTAAAAGAAAAAGAATGGGCTTGGCAGATGCAAATGAATTGAGCCCATCAATAACCGACCCACCAAAACTTTGATGATAATCCACTTGTTGGAAGCTGGTGAAGACAAGCAAGTGCCACGTGTTGAACGGCAAATCTTCCACTTCCTACGTTTGCGCAAAACGTGGCAATACTAACCATTTGTCCTGTTTAACCCAAAGATCAAACTATGGGTTATAAATTTCTTCAGCAACACAGACTAAAATTAAAATAAATTTAATTTATAAAAAAAACATACACACACATCCGAATCCCGAATTCCCAATCCAAAAAGAAATGAGTCCTGAAGGAACGAGAGCGGCGGATTCAGCAAACCGGACTACGGGTTACAACGCCGGAGGCGGAGGAGGAAGAGGTATGCTACCCTACAACAGGAACTACATGGTGGCCGGGGGATTATTGGTTGCTGGGTTGGTTTACTATGGTTTTTATTCCAAGAAAAGGCCTTTTGATCCAAATAGCCCTTCACGTCCCGACGCTAATACAGCTCCAGGTGGCACTCGCTACAGCTGATCAGATTATAAGTCAAAATAATAATTAATTAATAATAAAGTAATATTAGATGCCTGTAAATTATTATATATCTATGTTCTTTTCTTTTCAGTTGTGTTCTCCTTTTGTAAAAGCTGGGTTGTTGTTTTTCTGTTGTGGAATGTGAAAGATCAGACCTTGTTTTATCTGCTTAATTGCACATTGTAATATTTATGTTCTTCCTCTTTGGTACCTAAAAGAGGCTTAAGAGCCCGGAAATTATTGTCGTCTTCAATTCGATTGTAACAACTAAAAGGACGCGTCCGAAACTAAAATGAAAGAACATGAGTATCACCAAAGAATATGGAAAAAAAATGATCAAATGTCCGATCCAAAAACCAAAAGGAAAAAAAAAAATCACCCAACCCAAAATTATTTTTTCTTATTCTTCCATACGGCGGATTAAAACGATTAAATTTTATATTTTCACACTCTGTTCGGTTATTTGAGAGAAAAAATAGATTAGTTTTTCATACACAAATAAGCATATTAAAATGGGCCTATTTTTGAAAGGCTGGGCTCTTTGCAACGAAGATAACCAATGGCCGGCCCATAAATCCTTCAAGTTTGTGTCCACTTGGAGAGACTAAAACATGCAACCACTACGTGTTGAATCGTCAGAGCCTACACGTTTCGACTGCTCAAACGTGGCAACAATGTTACTTCGGCCGTGTTACTTAACCCCATCGAGTTTTCTGCTTCGACCCTCTCCCATTTCGCGGAATAATAATTAGTAGAATCTTTTGCAGAGAGAGAGAGAGAGAAGAGAGAGAGAGAGAGAGATGGCAGGGCGTGAGGAGTGGAGGAAGAATGCAGATACTCACAAGATGAGCAGCGAAGAAGTGAAAGCAGCCGGAGTTGAAGGATCGAGAAGGCCACCAGGTCACAACCCTGGTGGGGTTCTGCACCAGCGCCGCAACCTGCCCTTTAGCATGGCCCATATAGCAGTTGTTGGCGTCGCCATCACCGCTGCCATCAGTTACATGGTTTTGTATGCCAAAAAAAAACCTGAAGCAACCGCCGGTGATGTTGCTAAGGTCACCGTCGGTATCGCCGAGCCAAAGGATACTCACCCTACTAATAAGTAGCTTCTTTTTTTGGAAAGGGACTAATAAGTAGTTATAGATGCATAGTTTGTAATCCTTCTCTATCGATCCAAAATAACAGAAGATGGTTTCTTTAGTGTTTTTCAACCACAGCCATTGTCGTTTCGTTTGCATGCTATGACTTAATTTCTAGCAACAGGTGAATGCATGGAAGGAAAAAAGAAGCAGAGAATGAAATATTATGAGATTGGAATGTTGGATCCAACAAAACAATCATATTCCACTGTTCCAGAAGTTAAAAAAAAAACTAAATTAGATGATGAATCAATTAAATGCATCAAGATTCATGACCAATCTTACAATCTATTATATTGATGAAATAAAAATGAAAATTCTGAAACCAAAAAAATAAGAGAGAAGGGGGGTCGTTACATGAGAATTATCAACGTCTTCCTCAATACAAAAATGAGTAATTAATTACGTTTACACATATCTGAAACCATAGTTTTGTTCACTAATTCTTTTTTCAGTCTTACCCAGATTTGGTGAAGAGAACGAGTTCGGCAAGAATTAATCAATTTTCACGGATGAATAGATGAGCCGTGTGAACCAAAAGCAAGCATAGAATCCGATCGCACCAGTCACAACGAAGAATGCGTAGGAAACGATGCCCATGTATCCGAAGTACAATACCCCCGAAACCAGCTTCGTAATTTCGAGCTTCGTGAAGAAGTAGAATGTAGCGTAGAGGAAGAGGTACAGAGCAGATGAGCCTGATGTAAGGTAGGACCTCCACCACCACAGGTAGTCCTCACTGCACAGCTGGAAGTAGCAGAGCACGATGGTGATTTCAGCGCATGTGATGATGAGGATTATGAACACTAGGAAGAGGAAACCAAAGATGTAGTAGAACTGGTTCAGCCAGATGGAAGTTAGGATGAAGAAGAGCTCTATGAAAACTGCTCCGAATGGCAGTATTCCTCCGATGAGGATCGAGAAGGCAGGATTCATGTACCAAGCCTGCTCAGGGATCTGTCTTGGGATCTTGTTAGTCTTCACGGGATCCTCAATGGCTGGTTTCTTGAACCCAATATAACTTCCGACAAACACGAGTGGAACTGAAATTCCAAACCACAGGAACACCAAAGCAAACATTGTCCCGAATGGCACAGCGCCTGATGATTTTTGACCCCAGATGAGAGTATTTAGAAAGAGGAAAACTACAGCAACAGTACCCGGGAAGGTAATCGCAGTCCTCAGGGCAATTTTCTTCCACTCTGTTCCTTTGAACATTTTGTACAGACGCGCAGCGGCATAGCCTGCGAAAATACCCATGAAAACCCACAGCAAGAGCATAGCCGTCATAAGACCACCTCGGTTTGAAGGGGAAAGGAACCCGAGAATGGCAAAGAGCATGGTGACAACGATCATTCCAAGGAATTGGACACCGGTACCAGCATAGACACAGAGCAAATCTGAATTTGATGGAGGCCTGAAAACATCACCATGAACAAGCTTCCAACCAGTCTCTTCCTGGGCTTCTTCTTGGGTCTCAAGGTCATTATACTTGGATATGTCCCGGTACAGTGTCCTCAGCATAATCATAGCAACCATGCCGGAGAGGAAGAGAACAATCATCAATGAATTGACAATTGAGAACCAGTGAATTTGGTCATCACTCATTAAGAGATAGGCATCCCATCTAGATGCCCACTTTACATCACTTTCCTGCACAGATAACAACAAACAAGTGAATTACAACAACAATAGCATTGACCATTAAGTGCACAAGATTAACAGTTTCAAAGTATGGTTTCAAAACAATAGCATTAACAAATCACCAAGAAATGCTCCCAGTGACTACATCTTAGCATGCTCCAATTAGAGCACAAATTCAATTTCAAACCGAGCTACAATGACAATCAGCCAACATAGCGAAAGCTATCTAACCCAGAATGAAACCTAACTAAAAGAGTAAGCATCTTCTGTAGATAACTGACCTGGAATTCAACATCATATGTGAAAATAACTTCATTATTCTCTTCAACCTCTTGAGGAGCATTGGAATTAACAACTGTATGTCTTGCATGTGGATCACATGTTGATAAGCGGGTTTTCTCCTCATTCCACTTCCCCTCATATGTGTGTTTAACACTGTAGAATAGGAACACAAATAAGTAACACAATACTCAGCATCCCACAGGAAGGACTTGCAAGAAGCAAATCTCACATGGACCCAGAATTACTGACCTGAATGGTTTAACTTCAAATCCAACAATCCTAGCAGACTCAGTTTGTGGATCTTTGTGATACTTAACAGTGAATGACAAATGGTTATGGATGAAAAATTTCTCCTCTTTGCTCTGCACATGACCAAACATTGCAATCAGATAAAGAAAAAGAGAGCATATCAACCAGTATGGGGAACCAAACATAAAAATGTATATACCCCAGTATATTGGCCTTTTAGCCCAACATGATAACCAAGCTGATACACAATAGAATTCTCCTGATCTAATCTTTGGATAGGAACCACAAGAGGTAGATTATCAAGGATCCTGTCACAAGAATAATAGAATCACAATAAGGCCACTAGCAGTCAATTGATAATTCAAAACAACTAATCAAGTATAAGCCAACAAACATTAGTAAAGTGTCTCATACATGTTCACCCGGTACTCATCACTAATCTTCTCTTTAAATTCCTTTGCAAATTTGGAATCAAGTTTCAAACTGCAAGCAATATTGCACATCTTTGGCTCCAACATTTTAAACTGCAATACAATATAAAACACTCAATAGAAACACAATCCACTTTAAAACTTATATGTAGTCAAACTTCTAAACCAATCCTGCCCATAAGAACTCACCACATAAGGAGCATTTTCAATACGGTCTCCGCGTAGAACCTCCCCAAGATTTTCCGCACTGTCCACAATCTTAGGTGGTTTACAAAATGGAAGGGTGTAGTATGTATAAGGCAGCTGCGTCTTTATGGATGTCAATTTGTTCACCTTCACGTTCAACTCATCTCCCTGCAACATCCAAACCAAAAACAAATCAACACTATGTAACACCCATCTGCAAAATCACACACATCTATCACAATGTAAATATTTCAATAAAATGGCATCACTCCAGCTCAGCTGGGCTTTTGAAAAAGGATTCAAACTGAGCAGCTAACTCTACAATAACTGCTCATCAAAACTCCAATGCCGCTGAAACAGCATCGGTGCGAGCTCAAATCTAGAACATAAACTACAACTCAGATCCATTGCAATATTCAACATAACAGTTGTAATGTAAGGTCATGAATACACAAATGATAGCTTCTAGTAACTGGCGTGCAAGTGTTTGAATCTCTCGATGGAAATAGTAACTAACAAATGACCCCATAAGCACCTTCATAAACCTACGAAACGAAAATCTCGTTTCCACACCTTATTAGCACATGGATCTTATTAAACGACGCAACATACGAGTAATATCCATCGAATGCAATCAAAGTAAGATCTAAACGAGAGGAATAATTGAGGGAGCTGACCGTTTGGAAATCCTGAGGCGCGACGCCGGGGAGGTAGAAGGAGTGAGCGACGTGGAGGAGAAGCGCGAGCACCGCGCAGATCGGTGGCAGCAAAGGCGGGGATCTACGACGAGGCGCCATCGTCGCGGTGGTTAGATTTAGATCTGGGGTGGCGGTGGTTAATCTTTTTTCTGTTCTGTTGCGGGATTGGGTACGGGATATAAAAATAAGTAGGGGAAGAGTCGAAACAAAACAGAGGTGTAGGAGAAAAGGAGCCAAAGGTCTTGTTCTTGTTTCGATCCTGTGGATTTGGGTACGGTGAGTGATCGTGTGGTGACGGACAGACGGTGTTGATTTTGGCACGTCAGTTATTTCTTTACTAATAGATGTGGATCCAGGTTTGGTGGATTCGAGTTGGGCCCGCTTAGCCCAGCATTGATCTTTTTCACTTGTCGGTGGAGTGCAGATCGGTTCGGCAAGTCCTTGGTCCGCTGATGACGGGTCGTTCATGAGCAGTTGGATTTAAGTAATATTCTTCTTTTTACTGGTATTCAATTTAAGTAATATTCTTGATCAATGTTCCTACAAAATTAAAGAATTTATAACAATATATAAGAATCAATTAAGTGAGTTTTTTATTTTATTTTTTAGCCAAAGCATGGATTTTTTTGTAATTTTGATGGTGAAAATGCTGGTGACGACCATTTGTTGTTTGTTTTGCAAGCTCTCATCTTTCATCTAGTTATTCAGTTTGTTTCCTAGCTATAATGTCATCAATGATGTACAGAAATCATTGGAAAAAAATTGTAATCGAGCTTTAAAATGGTTGACTCTTTCGGTATAATTTTCGTCATTTTCGGGACTCTGATTCAAAAGGTTGACTAAGAATGAATAATTTTTTTACCACTCGACTACAACCAATGTTAGTATATTTTAAAGTATTATGTCAAATTTATTATGTCCTAAAAGAATAACCATTAGTACACTGTTTCATTAAATTAGAGAATATACAAAACAATAAGAAAATATTTAAAAATGAGATAAAACCTTTTAAATTTAGATTATATTTTGGTAAAGGTGTCATCTCTAATTAACCCTTTTCTCATACAGTTTGTTTTGTTTCCAGGTGAGAAAACAAGGTTTAGAGAGGATGGCGTTGCCGGTAAAGAAGCGTGAGCGCTGGCGAGAGTTGATGGATTTCAAGGTGTACGATGACGATGATATTTTCCCTGTTATTAATCTGCCTCCTTCATCCTCCGTCGACTTCTACATCAAACTAAGGATTCGCCACTTTGAACAAAGCCTTCGTTCTCCGGAGACTGTGGCGGTGCCAGAGGCAACCTAAGAGAGGCTGTTACGTGTCCCGACGAAGCAGTTACTCGACCCCAACTTGAATCAAGACACCTTCCTCACTCCGATCATCAGAGACCTGAGGTAAATTAATTGAAGGATGCAAGGTTTTATGGGGGCAAAACGGTGCCGGCGACTGTGCTGCTGCTGGTAATAACGTTGTAATCCCTATGGTTGTGGAGATAAAGGTTTTGACTCGTGTAGGATCCTTCTGGGGCGGGAATCCACCACCTTTCACTAACTGTTGTGATGCTGGTGCTGCTATCTTCCAATTTGAAAAGGTTCCATTCTGGCCCGGAATGGAGGAAGAGAAATGCCCTATCTGCCTCAAATCCTTCGCAAATGACAATATGCTGCTCACCCGCTTGCCCTGTTGCCATCTTATTCACTCCCTTTGCATTCTCTTGTGGCTGGTCAGGAAAAATTCAAATGCTTGCTGTCTGTGTAACCTGCCCAATTCATTCAAAGTTGATTGGTAAGTTTCATTACTATTATTATTTTTGCTATGGTTTGACACTGGGATTTTGGTCTTAGAGATGATACTCATACTGATTCTTCTGGTTTTACAATCCAGCTCTGTTATTCTTGGTGGCTGGTCTTTTAATTATCTGTTCTATTATGGATATGTTGTGGTGTTCTACTTTGTACTTGATTGATAGTTACAAATTCAATCCAGAATCTCAGCTTACTTTGGTCTTTTAATTATCAGTAACATAGATGTGTATGGTGTATGGGCTGTCTTTTTTCCACTGCATTTTCTGTTTAGAGGTTTAGGTGTCCATTCAACATCAAGAGTTATGTATTGTCTTTTATTTCGTTTGCTTCATATTCGTCTGCTCATGTTTCCCCTTTCGTCTTTGGTGTAGAAGCAAAATCTACTGGAAAGATTAATTAGGCGAGTCACCAAACTGCCTGCACTGCATGTTAGTCGTACTTTTTCTCTTGAAAGAAATGGTTTATGTTTTAAAAACCAGAAAACCAAAAAAAACAGATCCAATTTTATTCCAATTGAACTCTTCTCTTCTTTGTACAGTTCCGGTATGTCATATTTAGGATTTCTGTATTAGTGGTTTTATTCTTTTATATTGTATTTTGTAATTGTTCATCATAGTAAATTTGGAATTTCTCTTGAAAAAAGAAATGGTTTATGTTTTAAAAACCACAAAAACCAAAAAAACAGATCCAATTTTATTCCAATTGAACTCTTCTCTTCTTGTACGGTTTCGGAATGTCATATTTAGGGTTTCCGTATTAGTGGTTTTATTCTTTTATGTTGTACTTTATACTTGATCATCATAGTAGATTTTTCTGGTTTGCTCTTGAATTTTTACTTGCAAAGAATTTTCATATTAATCTCGTGTATTCTTTTTTTATTCCTTACTTTTTTACTTTCAAATTTATTATTGCGTGAATTAATTAAAAAGTAAATAAGGTTAATTATTCTCAACCAATAAATCTACGTGCAATTATGTTTCTCATACTATACTTTATTTTAATCCATGTGCTATTGATTTTGCAAACCTTGATAAATCCTCACACCAAATAAGTTTTATTACCGTTATCAAATTTACACATATCTTGTCTTCATCATCCAACCATGATGTATAATTGAATCATTCATATTTCCATGTTCAATTTGGTTCCTTTTCCTATCAGACAAACTGGGAAAAAAAGAAAGCGAGAGGGAATTGTTGAACTCGGAGAAGACTATTGTTCTTCTTTTGGAACAGAAAGATAACCAATTTCAATTTCCTTAATTCTTTTTGCATAACGTTTTATTTCCTTTTCTAATTTATTAACGCTATAAAACAATCCTACCCATCTAATAATTCAAATGCCAAGAATTTTCTAGGAAATTGAGGAGTTGGATCCTGGATCCTGGATCATGCTCCCATATCTTCCATGAGAAGTGCATCGTCGACTGGCTGCTCAGGGAAAACGCCTGTCCTTATTGTAGGTTTGTCCTGCCGGAGTAGACTTGTTTTTGTGTTGTTTTTTTCTTTTCACTTTTCATGTTAACTTGAGCTGGGCCTATTGCTACTGGGCTGGGCCATATTACTCCACTACGTGTGTGCTAGCCCTAGCTATGACATTCCAATTTCATAGTGATTTATTAACTAATACTCCCTCCGGACTCCAATAATTGTCACTTTTCTACGGATTCTTACTGTTCATAATATTTGTCATTCCCAAATATATATTTTGTGCAAATGACAATTTTTTTTTATACATCAACCCAATTTGATGATGGAGTGGTAATTTGAGTGGAAATTAGGAGTAAAAATGAAACAATGTGGAATAAAATAAGATCAAAGATCATTGTCCTATGAATTTTTACTATTTTAAAAAATCAATCATTGGAGTGCGGAGGGAGTAACATATATTATTTATTTATATAACTAGTTTGGACAAATATATTTAAGTTTTTTAGTTAAATAAAAAAAACTATCAAATTTTTTATTCGTCTAGTTTTTTCTTCACAAAGAGTCACTTAGGTATGCTTGACAAGAGTCTTGGTATAATTAAATAAGAAATTAACTTTATTGAATTTTTTTAGTATACAGAGGTGAGATTCAAACCTGAATTCGAGATTCTAAGAATTACATGACTATCATTCATTACGAATAAAATAAAAATGAATTATATAAAAGATTACAAATTAAACATGGTTAATTTATCCCATAAAAATATGAACACCTTTTTTTTCATTCTAAAATTAAAGTAAGAGAGGTTGGGCATAAATGGAGCCATAGGGCCCCCACATTTTGTTTTGCCCCATATCGGTCCATCCACGTTGACATTCCCATTCCCATTCCATACATACACCACAATTGTTATACGGAGTAATATATATACCTGGGCCCATGGCTCTTTCTTTCCCTTCCCAATTTCATTTTTTTCCCTTCTTGCGTTTTGTCAAAGAAAACTTAAACCAAACTAATTTTGCTAAATTTTAATAAAAAAAAGTCAATCGTGTAAAATACCTTCAACCGATAGTTAATTCACATACAACGGTTATTTTTCAATTCTTATTTAACCATTAAACACATTATTAGTTGTTTTCATTTATCTACATGATTTTGACGAACAGTTGGGCAGTCATGGAAAATGCGTTGTTCATCTAATTTGTGTAGAAAAGTAAATGGACACCAACTACCTTTGCAGGGGACCGAAGGGAAAATTAAAGATTGACATTTGTCCCTGGTGTCCGTGTCCTGGTCGATTGCTTGCCTGCTCGTGGTTTACGTTTACATTACTAGCTACCAGGGCTAGCCAGCTGGTGCAGAAGTGTTTTAATGGGGTCGTGGCTGTACCCATCATTTCAACACCAAATAAAGAAACATAAGAGCAAATTAATGGCTGCACCCATTAATTTTGTGAGCCACTCGACCACTTTTCATTACGTGGGTCAATGCATGCAGATAAATGTAAGTTTATTTAGCGATGTGTTAAAAACTAAAAAGTCGTGATAATGTACAGCAATTTAAATAGCTTGGGAGCACTACTTATTCTTTATTTCTGGCCTGAAGGGGAGGAAAAAGGGTCTCAGTCTCACCATTTATAGCCTGTGGTTTTGCAACAAATAAGTACATGGAGTAGCTGAAATTGGACAATGACATTGGCAGCTGTAAACGATGAAGACTTTTGAAATTAGTGCTATTGAAAACTGAACAGGGCATTGGTCCAATTTTATTAATTAGCGTTTAAATATTTGATTCAGAAATGTTTTAAATGTAACTAATTAATTAGGTCCCCTACCTCTCACGTGTAGCTCGGGACCATTAATTAATTATGTTTACATAATTACATGCTACTACTTCTTCTATTAATCAATTAAGCCGCTGGTTTAACAGCTAATCCATTCCTCATGAATCCATATTCTTTTTTTTGTGTGTGGTTAAAATAGTACCCGTCGATCTTCATTAATCCAAATATATTTTGGTTTTTTTACTATAAATTATCCAATTCATGTTATTTTAGTTTTTTTACTATAAATTATCCAATCCATAAATAGTACCCTCTCCAGCTTCAATTACTTGACTCTTTACTATTTACACGCATATAAAGAAAATCAGATGATTCATTATTTGAGACAATTTTAGTCTGAATTTTTTCTCGAACGTACATTAAAAATTAACGTACGTTAGAAAAAAAAGTACGAATTTTTTTAGGTCAAATAGTGAGTCATTCGATTTTATTGAGATGCATGTACGCGTCAATTAAAAGGAGCCGGAGGGAGTAAGAACTAGCGATATGTGCGTATAGAGTGACTATCAACGTTTATTCCTGGAAAATGGGTAACTGGTCCGGAATCATACGAGTCCAAAGAAGGATATATGTCAATATGGTCCAATACCCAGAAAACAAAAGCCTATCGCATCACATCATCTACAAGGAAATCCAGTGAGGATAATTTTTTTATTTTTATTTTTTACTTATATACTTTCTCAGCAAAAGAAAAGGATAAATAAACATTTTTTTACACCCCCTCATCATTACCATGCCCCAACTTTCTGCGTGACATGTAATGTCAATCACTTCCACGAAAAAAAAATAATATTGAGTTTTGAAAAATTAAATTCGAGAAAAATTTAGAAGATGATCCACTAAACATACTCACAAAATTATCATTAAAAAAACATAATCACAAATGTTTGTTTGCCCATTAATGGGAACGTGCCTAATTCCATGCTAGAAGTTTGAATAAAAAAACTCAAATCTTAGTTTTCATTCGTAAGTGAATTAATTTTAATCAAGTAATAAGGTTTTTCTATTCATGTTTAATTATAAAAAAATATTATGTATTAAATAAAACATTATTGCTGTATATATTATACGGAATGAATGTATATTATTTAACAAATATCATATAAATAATTATTTATAATATAATTTAGATCTGAGCTGTTTTAAACTAATTAATAATTAATACTGGCATCAATTAAGAAAGAAAAATATAAAATACAGGGACTCAATCCAAAAACAAATAAAGTCAAAGGACGAAATTAGAAACCCTCCGTTTAGTCAAAAAGAAAATATACAAGTCACGTTAAAAAAAAGTCAAAAGACAAAGATTAAAAGAAGAGCGTAAAAAGGGATTAAAGAATAATTACACGTCAAAAGAGAAAGAACAACATGGCAAAATAGGAGAATAAACAGAAACAACAGGGATAGAAAAGGAAACAAAGAGTGGCGTGCTTTAACGGCATAAAAGCTCCTTAAAAAAGCTTCTTCCTTTCCTCTCCTTCCTCTCCCTCCATTGTTTTCTCTCTCTCATCCTCTGCTCCACTCTGCATCACAGTCCCCTACTCCCCTACACACACCTCTACGCTACCCGCCATACACATAATAAGCACACATTTCCTTCCCAACCTTTTCCTTTTTCTTCTCTTTCTGAAAAAAAAGAAGAAAGATTTTTCGTTGCTTATTGCTTAGTATTTTAATGGTATGAAAAAAAACAGAGGAGACAACCACGTCAGAGCCTGACCCGATCGACCCATGAGAGATAGAGAGAGAATAATAAAAGGGTCATTGAGATTTGCGTGGGAAAGGCGAGAAAGAGTAAGAAAGAGAAGATCTTTCAGCTGCTCAGAGATGATTTAAAAGCAAAGGCGGCTAGAATTTATTGATATGATATGAAGTCGACCAGGATGATTATTACTACTTCTTCTTCTTTTTCCATTACAACATTCTCTCTCTGCTAATCACATCCCCCATCTCCTCTCATCTCCTTCTCTCTCTGACGCCATTTCTTTTCTTTCATTTGTCCCCAAGACCCCAACCCAAAACAGAGCAGAAGAGAAACTAAACAGTGTAGATTTTTATGGTCTGGTTTTAGAGGGAGAATAAGTATATTTTCAGCACTCTTGCTTTTGGTCGGTGGCTCAGATACCAGAGCAGCGAGAGAGAGAAGGAGTTGTTGTATGGGCGGTTCCGGAGAACACTGCTACTGCTGCTGCTGCTGCAGAGGTTTGTTGGGTGTATGAGGAGGTGGTTTTCGTGTGGTTTGTGGTGATTTGTAGGAGTAAAGTTGGGTTTTTTTTTGTTCTTGGTGGGGGAAACATAATGAAGTTCATGAAGTTGGGGTCCAAGCCTGATGCTTTCCAAGCTGATGGCAAATTTGTCAGGTAAGCCTAGAGTTTTTTTTCCTCCTTCCATAAGTACATTTCTTCTCTTAGCTTAGTTTCCTTCTCAGCCTACAAAGCAAAAAACTTGTCCTTGTTTTTCATCTGCTAAACTTTGTTTTGTTTTTCCTAATTATTATTAAGATGGGAAGTTTCAGCTGTTTAACTTCAAGGATTAGGTGCATTACATTGTTTTTTAAATTCGAAGTGTTTAAGCGAAAGAAAATACTTTTTTTCCTTGGGTACTTTTACTTAATGTGGAGTTGGTTTCATGGGTTTCTTCTTGGCTTGTTGGTATACGCTTGTCGTTGTAGCTATCATTACAGTTATGACTCCTACTAGGACTGATACTCGAGAGGTAGAGGGGCGAAGTAAAGTAAATGGGTATTTTAGGTGTGTGGTCCTGTGCTTTTTTATTTGATGAATTTGTGGTCCAAAACTTTGAAAGCTATGGAGGAATATAATGCAAATGGCTTTAATCATCATGGCAACTAATATCTTAGTCTTGTTTACAATGCCGTTTGCCCCCACCTGTTGTTATAACATCATTCGCTACATTTCTTTTGTTTAAACAAGGCCTGATTATGAGTGTACAATGTATTTGTATAGTCAAGGAAGTTTAGGGCTCTTACTTGTTTAAGAGAAAAAAGGGAGGTTGCAGCTAAGATCATTAATATTAACCTTGTTGGATAAGAGTCTCGGAGTTGGGGATCGTTTGATCTTAATAAGATGGGACTCCCAAATAGCCAAAGTTTGTGGTTGTCTGGTTTGTTATGCTGGCATGCTGGTTGTTGAGTGAAGTTACAGTGTTTAATGATCTTGTTTGCATGCAATATCTGGTTGATTCGTGCGTATTTACGCGTAAAAGAGAAGAAAGTAATCCATGATTGGAACTAACATCTTAATGTGGCCAATACAGAAGCACCCTTGTTGAACTTCTAGTGGTAGAAACTTGTGTGATGTACCCTTTTTGTTGAAGAATGTCGATTATTTATCTTTGTGCAAAGGTCACTTATTTTGAGGTTTCATACTGATGGTAAAATTATCCTGGTAGTTCGTAACTTGATGAGAGTCAAATTCCATGCGTGGTAGATGCGTTGCCCATAGAATGTTTAACCTTAGTAGACTATTGGAAAAACCAGAATATTACTACTCTGTTTTTTATCTTGCTTTCTGGTATTATATCTTACTGCTTCATACATACTGCATTTATTGCCTGCCGATCACATGCTTAATATTGAGTTGTCTCCTCTTTCTGAGCATTGTATTATAAATGTGGTAATGCAGGTACGTGTCTTCTGATCTGGCTACAGATGTCACCATAAATGTTGGTGAAGTTAAGTTTAATCTCCACAAGGTTTGGCCTATTTATCACCTTGCCTCATAATTAGTTTTGATACTTATATTTTGTTAAATCGCATTGCTGTATTCCAGTATATTCCTATGACCATTCCAGAAGCTATAGAAATGGTAACTAGTGCATGTATAGATTCTTCGTGGGAAAGTTGTCTCTGACTTTTCCATTGTTAAGTTAAAACTTTGGTCCCATGAGGACATTGCGTTAGCAAGAATGGTAGAATATTTGGTTTCAATGAGAACAGCTTTCAGTACATCCATTCCTGACTTTTTGTGGTCCTGATGCTTTTAAATGGTTGTCTGGATGTTATGTGTATGTTTGTACCGTCCAAAAATTAAACTGAGCCACACTTTTCTAAAAGACTGAATCAGAATTATTATTCTTGGACCATGTCTCATGCTACAATTTTGATGAGAATCTGTATTTGGTCTTATAAAGTGCACAAAAATCACTCTATGTAAGGCAATGAGCTTTGTTAAGATTACAGTCGTGTCAGTCCATGTGCAAAAGATGAATTTTCATTTTCTACACTAGTGTTTGTACCAATCGAAACCACCTTTACTATTTTCTCAATTTCATCCTCTCATATTCTATAGAAATGGTAATTAGTCCCTGATATTAATTTAATGATAATTTTGTAGGAAGTTTTCTCTATCCTTTCTTACTTAAAGATGGTTAAATATTTGTCCAGCTAAGAGATGTTATCCATAATATATTGCTTTATACATTTTGCAGTTTCCTCTCCTGTCTAAGAGTAACCGCTTGCAAAGACTAGTGTTGAAAGCAAATGAAGAAAATTCTGAGGAAATTAACATGATTGATTTCCCCGGTGGGCCTAAGGCCTTTGAGATTTGCGCCAAATTCTGTTATGGAATGACAGTTACTCTCAATGCTTACAATGTTGTGGCTGCTCGTTGTGGGGCTGAGTATCTTGAGATGACTGAGGATATGGATCGAGGGAACCTTATTTTTAAAATCGAGGTATTTTTGAACTCTAGTATCTTCCGAAGTTGGAAGGATTCTATTATTGTTCTTCAGACGACCAAGTCTCTTCTGCCATGGTCTGAAGATCTGAAGATCGTGGGAAGATGCGTAGATTCCATTGCATCTAAAACCTCTGCAGACCCTGCAACCATTTCTTGGTCCTATACATATAACAGAAAGTTATCAGCACCTGATAAAGTAGTTGAAGATGGCGTGAAGTTCCGGGTTAGAAATGAATCTGTTCCAAGGGATTGGTGGGTTGAAGATATATGTGAACTTGAGATAGATCTCTACAAGCGAGTAATGATTACTATTAAATCAAAGGGAAGGATGGATGGTGTACTGATTGGTGAGGCACTGAAAACTTATGCTGTGAGATGGTTGCCTAATTCAATTGAAGATTTAGTCTCTGATGCTCGGGCCTGGAGATACAAGTATCTAGTGGAAACACTCGTTTGTTTATTGCCTTTGGATAAGGGCCTAGGTTGTCCATGTAGTTTCTTGTTGAAATTGTTGAAAGTTGCCGTTTTTGTTGGAGTGGCTGATTCACCCAGGGAAGATCTGGTGAAGAGGATCAGTCTAAAGTTACATGATGCTTCTGTTAAGGATTTGTTGATCCCAGCACGATCTCCTCAAACCACACTATATGATGTAGAATTGGTGCAGTCTATCGTCCATGGCTATCTCGTGCATGAAAAGTACAGTCAGGATCTGAATTTTGTGAAGAATGAGGCGACTGGTGACTTAGTTCTTGGTCATGGATGCTTGTTGAATGTTGGCAAATTAATAGATGGATATCTTGCTGAAATTGCACATGACCCAAATCTCACCCTTGCAAGTTTTATTGACTTGTCACAGTCAATCCCTGAGTCTGCAAGACCAATTCATGATGGACTGTACAAGGCCATTGACATCTACCTCAAGGTATAGCTTTCTGTGCTGCAAGCTCAAATTTCACTTGGAATCATGTTTATGATTTAATTTGAATAAATCTCACCTGTGCAAAAGTTTCTCTTTCTGTCCTTTTCTTAGACATCATATGAACTTTGCTGTCGCTAATATTAAGTAGAACTACATATAATTGAATGAAGATACTAATGAATTATTCTGGGGCGCAGGAGCATTCCAGTTTGACAAAGGCTGAAAGGAAGAAGATATGTGGGCTTATGGATGTGAAGAAACTCACAACAGATGCATCCATGCATGCAGCACAGAATGAGCGCCTACCGCTCCGTGTTGTGGTTCAAGTGCTCTTTTTCGAGCAGGTTAGAGCCGCTGCTGGTGTCCAAGCAGTCAACAATGCTTCAAATTCTGCGACAAATACAGATGAAGAATGGGAGAAGACAGCTGCAGATGATGGCAAATCGCTGAGGAAGCAGATGAGTCAAAAGAAGGTAGAAGAAGACGAAACAAGGCAAAATGGAAAACTAACGAAGAAAAACAGCAAAAACAGCAAATCTGGCATGCAATTGCTGCCATCTAGGTCGAGGCGGATATTTGATAAGTTGTGGGTTGTTGGCAAAGCACATGTAGAGAACAGAAGCTCGGAGACGTCTGGGAGTTCACAGAGCCCAACTTCAATGGCTCCTGGTGATACCAAGTCCTCTGGTTCGTCGTCAAGGCACAGGAGACACTCCATATCCTAGTGACGCTATTCGACCCTCGTCAGATATTATAGAAGTGAAGAAGATAAGATTATTGTAACTGTTCAAGTGTAAGAAAGTTGTTGTAGGCTTTTGTTGTAGGTGGGTGAAGATGTAATACTTTTTGGATTGTTTGTTTTAGCCTTTCTAGTGTCTAACATGTGTTGTTTCCAATGTAAGATAACGCCTTTCTATAATGAAATGTAAGTTAACGTAGATTAATGTAGAGAACTTTCAGATTGTTCATGTTTATGGAAAGATTATGGCATTACTAACTTGCGCCATTGAAAGATTATTGGTTCATGTTCTTCCTGCTTCCTGGGAAGTTAATTTTTAAGATGGGTCTGTACACTCACTATCCATTTTACTCGATTAGTTCTATTCGAGCATTATCGATTCTAAAAAAATAACTATTTCGTATTTTCATTTATGAAATGAAATCTTCACCGCTCAATCACAATTAATATATCGGCAACAACTCATTTAAGACAAGCCATCATAAGTAAATAGAGTAAACAGTCATTTTACTCATTAGTCAACGGATTGAAAATTTGATGATGTAGATTCCGAGGCAACCAGTTGCCTAAACTTCACTTACTTAAAAGTTTCCATCTTTGACCGTCACAAAACGCTGCGATTTCGATTCTCACAGTCCATAAACTTCAAAAAAAAAAAAAAATGAAGAATAAGCCGAAATAACACACGTGAAGGATAAAAAATGAAACTTCAACTTGCTCTGTTTCTCGTTACCACCCTCGCTCTAACAAGAATTGGAGCAAAACCCACCTCACACTCTCAATGCAAAGCATGGCTCGTCCAATCCATTCCAACCGACATGCCCCACCTCAATCTTGTTCCTGGTGTCCTCTCCACAGGTATTATTATTACATCAAACAGTTCGTGAAGAAACACGAAGCGAATTAGCAGTCTGACGTTGTTGGTTGGTGGTTTTTAACTTTTGTAGGAGATGTATTGCGTTGGTTGGCCCATAACTCTACCAAAAAACTGGATATTATGGCTCAGTATTGGGAGCTATTGGCGGCGCCTGGTGACCCACGTTCTGGGGATTACGGATACTCCAAAGATGACATGAGCAGATTTGGCGCTGGTCAAGGTTCTGCTGTTTATAAAGCCATAGACGATGCAGCTGATCGAAATGTTTCAATCAGGTAGCCTGCACCTTCTTTGTTCTCGTTTTTGTGTCTGAGTTCAGGAGAAACGGGTCTGTTATGAACTAATTTGATAAGGTTCTTAGCCAATGTATTTGCGTGAAGTGATGGGTAGTTCTGCATAATTGATATGATGTTGTCAGTATAATTTGCTGGTATGTTGTGATAGTGCTTGTTGATTAACAATTTCAATTTTGATGTTTGTGACGATTCTTGAATGATAAAGATTGTATCTTTCGTGAAAATTGGATGAGTAAGTGGACGTTTTTAGGCTACTGCAGCACTCTGGTGTGTTTCCTGACTATGCGAAGGAGGCATCTGATCTTGCAGCTGGAAGGCCAAATGTGAAGAATGTGACTTTATTATTGAACAATTGGTGGGGTTCAGGCATAGTCCATGCCAAAGTTTGGATCTCGAGATGTGTATATTGGGTCTGCAAACAATGATTGGAAATCTCTAACTCAGGTAGTCACGTTATTATTTCATTTGATTCTTCTATGAAGTGAGAGTTTGTTGGTTTGAACTAGAGTTCTGCGTCAATGCATTCCCCTGCTACATGTTTGTTCTTTGTTCTTGCTTGGAACTATTTCACTGATGTTTTCATTCTTGATTTCTTGCCTGAAGTTTGGTTCTATAACTTCATTCAAAATAGAGTAGGCTCTCAAAATTTTGAAATTTTCATGTGATTCGTTATCAATTTATGTTCCTCCATTTGATGCAATAGTCTGCTGTCAGCTGTCATTTGGCAGGTATCAGGCTGATGAACAAGCATGGATTGATACAATCAAGTCTGTTGGAAGTGGAGCAGTAGTTAGGATAAACACTATGGACTGGCTCGGTCAATCCCAGTTCTTGCCGCAAACTGTTTACTGGTCATCCCTTTCCACTGCAATATCAGAGGTAACTAACTATGTTGATGTTCTAAATCATCGGTTACACGATGTTTATGTGCCAGCCTGTTTACGGGATCTGTTACATATTAGGTTGTCTTCTCCAAGCATGCAACAGTGAAGATACTGGTAGCATACTGGGCACATTTTATCAACGGCACAGATCAGTATCTGAAGTCTCTCCTCTATTCCAATGCCCTATGCTCATCTTCCAAGTACAACAAATGTTCCGGCAAAGTCGAGATCAAGTACTACGTGGTTCCCAGTTACAACCTGACAGGTCCTGCCATCACCAACGGGACTAAAACAAGAAACATTTACCCGGGCTTTACGAGGGTCAACCACGGGAAATACGCGGCTAGTGATGTACGGAACTGTGAACGCATTAATTCTCTGTGGAAGCCGAAGGGTGGCCTCAAAGTGGTGGCTCTTGAGCGTAATTATTTCCTCGTCTCCTTCGATCTCCCTTCGGATGCGTCCCACGCTCTCCTGGACGGACCATGGATGTTATTTGACAAGTACCTTGTTGTGCAGCCTTGGTCTCCAGAATTCAGTACTGAGGATGACCGTACTACTAAAGTTGCAGCGTGTATCTGTTTCCCTGGGCTAGCAATGCATTTATGTCACAAGCAAGTGCTCCGTGCAATCGGTAATAGGATTGGAAAATTGATTCGCATAGATTTTAATACTTCCAATTCGGAAAGAGGCAAATTCGCTAGAATTGCGGTAGAACTGGATTTGACTAGACCTTTACTCCCATACTTCTATTTTATATTTTAGAGGCAGGATGCAGACAGTTGTGTACGAAGGTCTGCCAGCAATTTGTTATCATTGTGGTATGGCTGGTCATGCTGTTGAGTTATGTGGGTTAAAGGTGCCGTCAGTAGATCCCCAAGCAACCGCTGTGCCAGCACCAGCTCCAGACCGTACAGATCCTAAGGAAGCTGGCCCAAGCTTGGACCACAAATATGGCCCTTGGATGGTCCCGCAGAGACGGGGGAGAAAGCCCACTGCTACTGTACCTATCTCTCCCTCCCGAACGAATAGCAGTATTCCTCAGGTCAACACTAAGTCAAGATTTGCTGTGCTGACTCCGGAGTTGGATGGGGATGTGCAGGATTTCCAATTCAAGGCTCAGGCTACCACTGAACCTATTCCTCGTATGAGTCGTGTGATTGCCAAAATAGGAATACTCTCAACTGATAGTCCCAGTACTAGTGGCGGCCTTGCGGGATGTTTACCAGAGATGCGCTTAGTCGCACAGGAATCTAACAAAAGAAAGGTTGAAGATAGTCGATAGTCGTACTTCTCCTGTTGTTGCTGGGTTGGAGCCCTCCCTGGGTGAGGGAAGTAATGAAGACATGACTATGGTCACTCTTCTTCGAGCTGATCCATGTTTTTCTTCAAGTACTTGAATTTTTTTAATATAATTCTCCAAAGTATAAACATGGAACTTACTTGAGCATCTTCCCATTGCAATGAACTTGAGTACAAAATAACAAGAAAAGAAATTAAAACAACAATCTGATTTTTTTTTTTAGCGATATTAATTAATTAATTTGTTTTTCTGGGGTGGGGGGTAAATAATGATAACAAGAAAAGAAATTCGCCCAAAAATTATTGGGCTCGACATTCATGGGCGTTTTAATAATGTGGAAAGTCATAAATGTCCTTTATTTTTGTCAGCAAAATATCGGAACGCTGCTAACCTATAAAACCTGGTGGGAAAAATTGTATCTTCTCCTCTTCCACTTTCTACTCTCCGTTGGCGGCTTATTTTTTTACAGTCCTGCCGTGTCAGCCGTGTTTGGCGACTCAAAACCTTGATCCCATTTGTCAAATTGTCGTTACCGCTGTCAACTCGAGCACGGAAAATGGAATTGGAGGAGGAGGAGAAGGAATTGAGGGAAACAACGTTTGCGGATTTGGGGCTATGTGAGGAGTTAGTGGAAGGGTGTGAAAATATGGGATGTAAACCCCAACAAAGATACAAGAAGAAGCTATTCCTCTTGCCCTTCAAGGCAGAGACTTGATTGGTGTCGCTCTTACTGGGTCTGGAAAGACTGGAGCTTTTGTTCTTCCGACATTGCAAGCACTCCTTTTAGCTTCAGAGAAATCATCACAGCAGGCATTCTTTTCGTGCGTGCTTTCTCCGACAAGGTAGAGAATAGTTCGTATAATGGTCGAATGTGGAATTGGTTATGTCTTAGTTTTATGTTTTTGTTGGGTTATTTACATTGTTTTCTCCTGGGACGTTGTAGGGAGCTAGCGATTCAGACAGCTGCACAGTTTGAAGCTTTAGGATCTGAGATTCATGTAAAATGTGTTGTGGTAATGATGCTTGTACTTTACCATGTTGCAGTTGAAGTTTCATTACTCTTTTGTTCAATGTTTTCGATGAAGAATTTATTAACTGATTTATTTATCATTCCCTGTAGCTCGTTGGAGGGATGTGTATAAAACAACAATCTGCTGCCCTTTCGAGGCGACCACACATTGTTGTAAGTGTTCATCTAAATACCTCCATAACAAATAGGAATAACGTTAATCTTTTGCTTGGTTTGGCTATTTAGCGTCGCCTGCATCTTTCAACCATAATATGAGCATAACTTATCTCATCATAGTTCTAGATGTTTTGATTGTAGTTAATTAAAATACGGTTTTGATTCATCTGTCTTCTATGCAGGTTGCAACACCTGGACGCCTTCTTGATCATTTATCAAATACAAAAGGCTTTTCTCTTAGCAAGCTGAAGTACTTGGTATGGTCTCTGTCTTGTACTATAAGATGGAGGATCTACAATTCTACATGATTTGGCTTTTCTTTGCACCGTGATTGCTGTGAAAAATGTTCTGGCTATGTGCTACTAGCAGCATGGATTTGAAAAATTGTCTCGTCGCTTAAACAGATCTTGGATGAGGCAGACAGATTGCTAAACCAAGAATTTGAGGAATCACTGAATAAAATTTTGGATATCATTCCACGTGATCGAAAGACATTTATTTTCTGCAACCATGACAAAAAAGGTATAAGCATGCTCAACATCAATTGCCTACTCTTTGTACATGGTTACTTGCTAATGATAGAACACTAAAACCCGATTCTTGACCCTTTTTGCTTGGTTTTGCAGGTGAAGAAGCTTCAAAGGGTTTGTTTAAGAAATCCTGTAAAGGTAATGCAAATCTCACAGGATCATGCCCTTGACAATCTTCCACGGCTCGAAATGCTTGTGATTTAGTGGCATATTCCCTTATCATAGCTAATTTCTATACTTATTTTCCAAATTCGGTTTCTTTGTTTTATCAGATAGATGCCGCACCTAAATATTCCATCGTAGAGACACTAAAGCAGCAATTTCTGTTGTTCCTTTGATTCGCAAGGTTCCTTCTTTTTCCGTTGTTGCATCCTGTAAAAAAATTATACAACAGACTTTGGTGTAATATGCAAGTATGTGATTGGCCATTGTGTTCATTGTTGTATGCCCTAAGAACTTCGTCTGATTTTTCACCTGTTATGCTCGCAGGATTGCTATCTGGTACGTATTCTGGTTCTGATGTCAGGAGCTACTTCCATGATTTTCACTCGGACATGTTAGGATACTAGCACTCTAGCTTCATTTCTTCGCACTCTCGGTCTAAGGGCCATCCCTATTAACGGCCACATGACTCAGGTACGTATGACTGGTTTAACTAAAGTGTCTGGTTATTTTGGTGCAGAAAGTTCACAGACTTTCTTTTCTCCCTTCCTTCTGCCGCATTGTTTTTTCATACTATTATATCTTTATGCAACCTTATTTGAATGCTTTCACAGTCAAAGAGACTTGGAACCTTGAATAAGTTAAAATCTGAAGAGTGCAACATTCTTGTCTGCACTGATGTTGCAAGCAGAGGACTTGACATTCCATTTGTTGATTTGGTTATTAACTATAATATCCCTGCAAATCCTAAGGTCAGGCAGTTGTTTTCGTTCTTAATTAATGTTATCTTCAATAGGAGGGGAGTATTTTGCTCATTTTGATTTATCGTTGGCTGAAGGATTATATTCATCGTGTTGGAAGAACTGCTCTTGCCGGAAGGGGTCTGGGTTGGCAATCTCACTAGTAGATCAGTATACTATGGTGTTTTTTAAACTGATAGAGGAACATATAGGAGGTGAGGCATGCTATTTTGTTTCTGTTCGGCACACTCTGTCCCTATTGAATTGGTCCCTGGACTAAACCTGATTACCACATTGCTGGTAAAGACTACAAGATTCCTGAATTTTGTGCTGAGAAAGAGGAAGTTCCGCAATTGATGGAGCGTGTTACTGAAGCGAAAAGAATCTCAGAAATGGTATTTATAAATTTCATGATCAATGCTAATTTATCTATGCTACATTAGACAATCAACTAAGAGGAAGGGCAGAGGAGATGACGAGGAAGAAGACATCGGGAAGTATGTAGGAATGAGGAACAAGTTCAAGAAGAGGATGAAATGAGAAGGACTAGTGACAGTGACAACGTTGTAGTGCAGTTTCAGTTTGTGAGATTTAGCAATTTATAAAATATTAATTAAACCAAAACTTGTCTTCATGGCTTCTGATCAATAGTTAATGATTTCTTCAAAAAATCAAAAGTTGGCACTACAATTTTAAAAAATAAAGAAAATGACATCACGATATGCGGTTGTGTTAAAATTTGCAAAAGAGAGCTTTACCATCATTCAGGGTCATGTCCACCTCGAATTCTGAATAGTCGGCACCAATGTGGTGATCGGATTACCGGATGATGTTGAGAAAGAAAAACAATAAATATTAAATAAACTTTTATCTCATCAATTTACAAAATAAATTGAAAGCAACAGGAAGGAAACGAACAGAATTAAGATGGGTTTGAGTTTCGAAACAAAATGGGCCGTAACAAGTCACCAATCTCAAAGTTGGGCCAGTAGATTTCGGCATCTAGCCTTCTAATGTCAACAATATCAGCGGCCGATATCGGGTTCAATTCGAGAGTACATCATAGCAACCTGGGTCAGCATCACACACAATCCCTCAAGGAAATTAGACTGCTGTCGACACAAAGCCCTCTTCTTCCTTAAACCCTCTACTCTAAACAACAGCAACAATTCACCCAGAAAAGAACAGCAAAAATATTGGTCTGTACTGCTAGGCACAGAGATATGCAGAGATTGAAAGGAATAATAAAGCTAAAGCAGTCATTAGACACAAGAATTGGGTGTTTCTCTCATCAGAGACACTTCTCTGCTCTGCCAAGCTATGCTCGAAATGATGATCTCGAAGACCAGGTCCGTCTCCATCCTCTCCTTCTGATTCTCTTTCTTCCTGTTATTTGCAGACCCAATTCAAAAAATCACTTCTTCCTTTGCTTGGAAGTGTCGTATTTGTATAAGCTTTGTGTTTGGCATTTGCACTTTTTTGATGTGTCCTTCATGTTGTAATTTCAGGTATTGGTTGAAGGGAGGGCAAAATCGAGAGCATCAGTTCTCAACAGACCTGATTCTCTCAATGCTCTCACTATTCCTATGGTATGTTTTGTTTTTCTTGTTAGTGTTTTTTTCCATCTATTTGACGCATTTAGGATATCTTCTATGAAGTGAAGTTCTTTGAATTGGTAGGTGGCTCGGCTGAAGAGGCTGTACGAGTCATGGGAAGAGAACCCAGATATTGCATTTGTCTTCATGAGGGTATAACTTTAACATCTCTCCAGCTAGTGGCTTCTTGTTGTATAGTTTTCTTCTTATATCATTAGCAATATGCTTGGTGTCTAACCTCTTTCGTTCAACTGTTCTGAAGGGTAGTGGCAGGGCTTTCTGTTCGGGTGCTGATGTGGTTTCCCTCAGCGAGTTACTCAATGATGGTGAGTCTTGTATCCAGCTTTAATAATGTTTATTTGAAATAAGAAAAGGTCCTTTTAGACTCGTTAGTTCGTTCTGGCAAAACCCAAAATGAATGTTTAATGGTTGTCTGAAGCAAAATCCTTTCCAACAATGTGTATTTGAGGCTTTGAGCAGTTGAGTATTATAGTTAACAATTATAGTGAAATAAGATCACAAATCAGGCCAAACAGTTGAAGAAGAGCATATTGTCTCAAGACTGTTTGTTATCCCTGACTTTTAGATTAACTGTTTTGTTTCATCAGTTTCATACTCCGCATTGTTTGTGCATAATTGGCAATGGCATGAGTTGTAATTGCATTGACTTTTTAGACATATTCTTTACAACCTTTGATCTGGTTAATGTTATTAGTGGCATTGTTCTCATTTTATTTGGGACTATTGTGATTCTGTGCAGGGAGAATTGAAGAATGCAAATCATTTTTTGAGACATTATATAAGTTTGTCTACCTACAAGCAACATACTTGAAGCCACATGTGAGAAAGATGAAGCTTACAATATGCTCTATTGTCCACTTAGACTTTAAATGTTGAGCTATGTCATCTAAACATTGTGGTTTCAACTATCGTTTTTTATACAAAACTATAGATGTAGCAAATATCAATAATTTTGAATGCTGCTGCGGTTATCATGTAACTTACATTTCTTGCAGGTAGCTCTAATGGATGGCATCACCATGGGATGTGGTGCTGGATTTTCAGTTACGGGAATGTTTCGTGTGGTGACTCAGAGGACTGTATGTAACTTGTTCTACACCCAAATAGTCGCAGTTTTAGCTTAAATGAATGTGTTTTCTTTTCTAGTCCTCAATGTGATCCCAATTTGTATCAGAAATTTGAATGTTTTTTTTAAGAACACTATCAGAAACTTCAGTTGAATTGCTCACTCTTGGACGTTTAGATGTATTTCTTAATCATGCCAGAAATATGAAGTATGCTTTATGATATTTGATATTAGATATGTGGCATGCAGATGGGTTCTTATCTATGGGTAAATATTTGCAGATTTTTTCTCATCCAGAGGCTCAAATTGGTTTCCATCCTGATGCAGGGGCTTCATTTTATCTTTCTCGTCTGCCTGGCTACTTAGGTATCATCCATATTCTAGTTTTTGGAGAGTGTATTTTTCATAATTCAGTTCAATGTTTTAGTGTTTTTCCGGATATTTTCCTTGTAAAGCTGAGAATCATTTTTCTAAATGTTGTTATTTTCCTCAGGGGAATACCTAGCCCTAACAGGGGCTAAGCTTAATGGTGTAGAAATGATTGCCTGTGGCCTTGCAACCCACTATTCATTAAAAGAGGTTTGTTTTCCCTACTATACTGCTATGTTTTTGTATTTTGTACTCTTCATTCTTAGCCAACACTGATGAATTTCCTGGACAGCGACTTGCTTTGATTGATGAACGCCTTGGTAAATTGATCACGGATAATCCTACCATCATAGAGTCATCTCTTGCACAATATGGTGACCTTGTCTATCCAGATAAGACAAGTATTCTTAACAAGTAATTTCTTTTGTTAAGCATATAAGCTCACTTTTCTTTTATCTTTTGCTGCTTCTTCAAACTTGCTTCTCTGTTTCAGGCTTGAGATAGTCGATAAATGTTTTGGTCAAGATACAGTGGAGGAAATTATAGAAGCACTGGTAAGATCCATTTACTGTGTATACATTCTGTCTTTCGCGTGTGCATAAATTAAACATTGATTCCTCAGGAAAATGAGGTAGCAAGTTCTTACAATGAATGGGCTAAAGAAGCGCTAAGACAGATGAGAGAAGCGTCCCCACTGAGCTTAAAAGTTACACTGCGATCTGTAAGTTGATACCTGCTTTACACATGTGCTGGCCTTTGTTGATTACTGTTGTGTTGATCTCAGTTCATGTGGCGTTCCAGATCCGAGAAGGTAGATTTCAATCTCTCGATCAATGTCTTCTTCGAGAGTATCGGATGTCCCTTGCTGGGATCTCCAAGAAGGTCTCTAATGACTTTAGCGAGGTATGATTTTCTCACATCTCCCTTTATCAAAAACATTGAGAACATCACTTCATGTTCTGCATCTGTTTATGTAGGGTATTCGCGCACGGTTAGTGGATAAAGATTTTGCTCCAAAGGTACTTCCATCTACTTTTCCACTCCCAAGTCATTTAACAAACCTTTATCGCCTAAACCTGTAATTTACTTCCGATTGCAGTGGGACCCACCGAGTCTCGGAGAAGTGGGTAAAGACATGGTGGACTCCTATTTTGCCCCACTTGGTGAAGTTGAACCCGAGTTGCAGCTTCCGACGGCATCTCGAGAACCATACATCTAAGACAAGGATTCCTATTTGCTTGAAAAGGTTGTCTCATAAGTTAATGGTTGCATTAGTTTCTTTTTCTCTTGTTTGCTGAAGCATTCACCCATTTCTAGATTGGGATTTATTCTAAACAGATTTATGCTGTAACAGCTTACTAATGTTGCCATTATTTTTGAAGATGGCTTTTACAATTTTGCAGGTATCCACAATAAAACTTCTGTTTCCTTGAATTTTATATCATTTCTTGCATCCAAGTTCTTTGTTTGGGGAAACTAGGTGGACTGCCCTACCTCTTTAGTCAACGGTTCAACCGTTTTGATTGTTGGGTCAACAAAATATATTTATTCATAATTAAAGAAAAAAAATAAAAAAGTTTCGGAGTTGAACTAGTTTAACCAATCGGGGTGAATCGGTTTTTTCTGGGTCACATACTTTTTTTACTAGAATGTTGAACCAAAATGGTTTGATACACGAGGAAATCAAATTCACTTCCATATATTTTTTTTAAAGTCTTGGATTAAGATTTTAACTCTTACGTTTTGAGTCTTTTGACCCATCTTGTGTCAGAACTTAGAATCTACTATTTGAGACTTCATTTGTTACAGATCAATTTGGATCCAAAAGTAAAAATGTAACAAAACAAACAAGGATGGAATCTTGGCTTTTGTTTTTGCACAAGGAGTGAGCGACGTGTCGTTGGAAATTGTAGAAGTTCTATTCTAGTACAGCAGACGATCACTCAACAACAGTACAACTGTTTAATGAAAATGGCGACAGGCTTGTCCCACCCAAAACGAAATCCCACCTACTTTCTTCGCCTTCTTTGCCGCCTAAATTCAACACGACAACATCGCACAGAATTCACTCGTCACCGTCGCCGTAATGATGAAGACAACGATGTCAGAAACTCAGGCGACCACTGGCAAGAACATCTGTACCTGTACAAAAGCAAAGGCCAACACCTCCTCACTAATCCACGAGTCCTCGACACCATTGTCCGTAGATCATCCATTAACCCCACTGACACTGTTCTAGAAATCGGGTCAGGCACCGGAAACCTCACCGTTAAACTTCTCGAAGCTTCCTCAAAGGTTGTCGCGGTTGAGATCGATAAACGAATGGTGGAAGCTCTCCATAAACGCGTGTCTGACATTGGTCATCAAGATAAGCTCACTGTAAGTTGATTTCCCCCAACTGTTTGCTGAAATGCCTGAAAGAAGTTACTTGATGTTTTAATTCTGTTTTGGCTATGAAGAATGACGAAAGATGCGTTTTTGTGACATGGGTTTTCTTCAGGTTATTCGCGAGGATGCTTTGAAAGCTGACTTTCCGCATTTTGATCTTGTTGTCGCAAACATTCCAATGGGATTTCGTCTCCACTTGTGAGTAAATTGGTTTATGGAAGAAAAGATCCCCTTTTTCGAAGCGCGACTTTGCTGCTTCAAAAGGAGTTTGCGCGGCGGTTGTTGGCCAAGCCAGGGGATTCTGAGTTTAATAGGTTGGCTGTGAATGTGAAGTTGGTAGCTGATCTGGAGTTTGTGATGGATGTAAGCAAGAGAGACTTTGTTCCTCCTCCGAAAGTTGATTCTTCAGTAGTTATAATCCGCCCGAAAGCTCAAATCCCCAATGTCAACCTTGACGAATGGCGAGCATTCACCAGGACCTGTTTTGGCAAGAAAAACAAGACATTGGGTGCGGTCTTTAAACAGAAGAAGAAGGTGTTAGAGCTATTGAAATTGTCCAAGATAATAACTGTTCCTAGTAAAAAATGTGCTAGTGTCTGTAGCAGTGAGTTTGGTTCTGTTAGTGGTGATGAGGATGATGAAGAGGAGGATAGCGATGAAGAGAGATACGGTTTAGTTTCTTGCTCGGGATTGGTATTGAGTTCTTTCAAAGAGAAGGTTGTTGAAGTTCTAAAAGATGGTGATTTTGAAGACAAGAGACCCTCAAAGCTGTGTAATGAAGAATTGCTGAATTTACTTTCCTTGTTTAATCAAGCTGGAGTGTATTTCCATGACCATTCAAAACAAAAGAGTGCCAGTTCACAATAATAAGATATGCTTCATATTTTCCTCCTTTCTGCCGTTTTTGTTTGTTTTTCCTTCCCCCCCTTTCCTCAATCATCACTGAAACAGAACATGCAGCACTGCAAATACATTACAAATTGTAAAGCGAGGCTGATTTTGACACAAATCGGGGCACTACTCTGAAGAGAAAGATGACGATAATGAACAGAATTGCAAAATTTCATGAAAAAACTCAAATTGGTGAGCCTGCACAATTTCCCGTTGAAAAACCTAGTTCATCGAACGTTTTGCTTTGTATAAACGACTACTATTTCTACTTCCTCAACAAGGCCGGACTTCAACTCCGATGCTGAGAAGGATTCTAGCCGACTCTAATGCCTCCTCACCCCCAAGCTCCAAGATCTTTTCACTCATCATATCTATTTCCATGTCATCTGACGACTTGGATCGAGATAGTTGACTAGGTATCCTTTTGATTTTCTTTCTTGGATTACTATTCATAGCAGTGGACGTGGGAGTAGGAGGACTTTCTGGAACATGGTGCTTCTTGAGTATAGGCATATCATGGTTATGTTTTCCTTGGTAAGTCACAATGATGTTTTCTGCATCAAGAGTGACCCTCTCCACATGCTTACGGACGGGGCATCCTTCAGCAGTGCATCTGTAATAGCTCCTGAAGAAGGTGAGCATAACAAGATTTAGAAGCCAAAGAAAAATGAAGCAGAGAAGGAAAATTCAGAAACATTGAACTGTGACCAACTTCGGTTGGTTATATAAGGTAGGTCTCAAGAACCACAAGCGAAATGGATTGGTCAACTATACTTACCGGGCACAGCAGGATATGAAGTAAATTTGATCAATCAATGAATGCGCAAATAATCAGAGCGAAACCTACCTCCAGAGAGAATTTCCCTTCATCATCTTCTGACCATACTTGCGCCACCTATAACCATCGCTTGAGATCCCCTCATCAGAAGCAGCATGTACAACAAATTTAGGCTCCTTAACCGCTCTCAAGAAAGTGACCGAGTCCACATCATCGCATACTCTTGCACTGTTTGACAATCAGTGTTGCACATCAAAAGAAAGAAACACTAAAATAGGACCGGTATGTAACTTTCAAGAAACCAAAATTCTGCTAGGAACGTGCCTTGGTTCATAAACATTCTCCTCAGCTACCTCAGTATTTCCAACCGCACAGATGCTATGTTGTTGGCTTCCCCACCCAGTTGAACGAAAACTGTAAAAGGGTAGCTATGATTACTGTAATTGGATAACAAGCAATTATTAGAGAACATGATTTTGAAATAACTTACAGTTGCTTGGACTGAGGCTTGCTAGCACTTCGATCCTCAACCCTTATTCCAACATTACCACTGGAGCTGCTTGAACTCTGCTGCGATGATTGCCTGGCTGCTGACAAACAGACAGATTCATCCAAATTATCCAGCTTTTCAACCAAGGGATCAACAGCATGACCATGGTCAGGAGAGGCCACCAACTCCCTTGAAATATTGCAATTCTTTTGAGAAGAATCATGGTTATGGTCACTGATATAAACGATATCAATAATACGACCAGATTGAACACATTGCCGAATCTTCTTCTTTGCCTTGCACCCAAAATGTGCACACTTGTAGTAGCCCCTTGAACTATGAGAGGACTTCATCTGCTTCTGACCATACTTCCTCCAGTGATATCCATCACTATTTGGTGTCTCCCGAACAACACGAGGAAGATTACTACTATCATGGTCAGAGTTTTTCTGGTTTAAAACCAGCCTACGTCCAACTTGGTGAATCATTGAAAATGGCAATGTCCCAGGCGTCGAATCCACCGCGGCTATTGAACATTCAGACAGACCTTCTAATCCCCATTGTGCCCCAGTTTCTTCCAATTTTCTACTCCCTAGGCCCCCCTGCATCACAATCATCGAATTGCTCTCTTAAATTGCCAAAACAAATACTAAAAAGGACAGTAAGGAAAGATCACCATTCACCAAGACTTGTTGTGCTTTCATCCCTTAACCTATTTATCTAAAACAACATTACTTAAAGGTAACACAATAAAGTCATCAAAATTCAACATATATACATATTCTATTCCACCACAATCACAAGAAACTGACTGCTACACAAAAGAAAATAAATATTCAAAACAAAAGATACCCAATAACTATTTACACAGATAACAAATGAAACTTGATTAAAGTCAGGAACTTGATGATGATGATGATGACGATGACCAATAAATAAAAATAAACAAAAACACCAAATGAAGAGGAACCTGAAAGGCATGAGATGCAGGATTGCCAAGCATGACGTTTTTGAGAAGTTTGGAAAAGGAAGAGTAATCGTACGGAGAAGAGTGGTGGTTCAATTTCAAGTCGATGGCTGTTGTGGAGCCATGGTCAACAGGTTTTGACTCGGCCATAAAAGACTCCCTACGTGGCTGCGAAAGGGAGATTTTTTTTTTTAATTTTCAAAATTTTCCTTATCTAGAAAGACAGAAGGGTCTGGTTAGAAACTAATAAATGTAGGTGTGACAGAGATGAATATGACGAATGTTGTTCTTATTGTTCGGTGATGGTGAGGGTTTCTAGCAGAAGAAGATGATTGATGATGATGATGATGATGATGATGATGAGGAGGAGGAGGAGGAGGAACCCTGCTCTGTCTCTGTGTTCTTATATATGTGGGCTTTTTTTTCTTCTGATGGTTTTGACTCTTGTTGACCAGTCGGTTTCCTTGTTGATGTTGTTGCTGCTGCTGTTGATTGTTTTCTTTTTCAATTTGTAGGGTTTTCTTTCCTACAAGTTAGTTTATTTTCTCTGAGAATTTTTATTTGGAGAAAAAGGAATACACTATTTGTACAAAACTAAGAGAAAAAGAAGATAGGAGACATAATCGTTAACTGTTTAGTCGTTACAGCCGAACAACTAATATGATTAATTAATAATTATAAGTACCAAAAGTATTATAATAATGTCAATAAAATTTATTTATAATATTAAATATGAAAAATTATTAGCTTACTTCCATGGTATGTTAAGTAAATACACGAAGAACACCACTCATTTTTCTTAATTTTTAACTGATGTACTTATTAATATAATAATAATTCATAAAGGTATAATTATTTAAAAAATGGATAAAAAATAAACAAAAACGGAGAAGATAATATTTATTGAGCCATATTTTAATAAAAATGACTTATTAATATGACTTGATCTTTATTTCAAAAAAATATTACTTGATCTTATTGCTTGTGGATCATAAACGTTGGAGGCGTAGAGGCTTCACTTCCACCATGGCCCATGGAAGAAGAGCATTCGTCTTTGGACCAAAAGCTTGAAAGCCAATAGGCCGAAGAAAAACGAGTTGGGCTAGCATGCTAGAACTTGCAATTACCCAACAGAGATTAATCTTCAAAATCAATCGTAATAAAATTTAACCATAAACATTACTCAACTACCTTTCTCAACGGAGGATCAAATATAGCAGCATACTACGTCTCGAATTCGAATGCTCTCGTCGCGTACCATGAAAGTGACGTTGAATGTTAGGGGTTGAAGTAGGAATGTGTTTCCTTCGGGAACGAGGATAGTTGTAAGAGTGGGTGAGGAAAGGAGGAAAGGAGGAAATAGCTGGGCCGAGTAAAATAATCAATATTAGCTGGGCGAGTTAAAAACATTAGGCCCAAAAGAGAAACCGGTTTAGAGTTCACAGTTGAGAAGCTAAGGTGACCTTTGTTTGCTTACATATTTCATACACGTTAGCTTACTGCTAGTAGACAGTCATTACATTGCATACATCGTACAGCACAAGATCAACAGTTTCAAAGCTTCATGAAGAAGACAGACATAACATAAAGACTGTGGCTCTGAAGGGGCAAACTCAGCAAATACGGGTATCAAACTTCAAACTTATGCCCATACTGAAAAGCTCCTGGCACAAGAGCTTGGCCCCGTACGGTACGCTGACTTTGACAATGTCATCCACTGTCTCACAAACGCGACAGTAAGGACCCCTTATCTTGCGGCCACCAGCCACTGGTCGCTGAATCACGTTTGCTGGATGACTGCATTTCTGGCAGATGTGCATTTCAGATGAGTCGCTCAGAGTGAAGAGGCGCTCGTGCAGGTTTGCAGATGCACCGTGTGCTATGAGGCAGTCGCGCTCCATCTCACCGAACTTGATACCTCCAAAACGCTTTCTGTCTGCAACTGGCTGTCTGGTGAGCGGGTGCACAGGCCCAGTGTTGCGGAATTTTACCTTGTCTTCAGCCATGTGTACCAGCCGCTGGTAGAATGTTGGACCCATGAATATAAGAGAGCGAACCATTTCACCAGTTCGACCATTGTAAACTCTCTCATTTCCCCATCTTGAAAATCCAGCCCTATCATGTAAGTTAAGCAAATGTCAATGATTCTTCAAAGGGTAAAAGACCAGGATGAAGATGACAACAACATTTCATATTCCAAGGCAACTGGAATAAAATAAAACATAAAATCTAAAAGACCTATACACCAAAATTAACATGCGGTGCAATACTCGTGTGGAATCTCATTAGTGAGTGGAATTCTCACCTGTGCAGCTGCTCTGTGATGGTCTCAACACTGGGAGTGGAGAAAGGGGTGGCATATTTCATTGACCCGCCAGCAGCGATCCCCTTCCCTAAGGCAGCCTCAAGAAGTTGACCAGGAGTCTGTCGTGAAGGAAAGGCATGAGGATTTATAACGACGTCAGGAACAATTCCCTGAATTGTAAAAGGGAAATTCTCTTGAGACTCCAAAAAACCTAGGACACCCTTTTGCCCATGCATGCTCGAGAACTTGTCTCCAAGACATGGAGAACGAACCTGAAGCAGAAAGTCAGAAACGTAGCTGAACAACAGGATGTAAAAAGCGATAATCTGACAATCTAGAAAAAGATCTTGTCTTCTATAATACTTCTTGTGTGTGAATATATGACAAATGAGTAACATTTCATAATATTTATGTCAGATAGCAGCTATAGATATAATTCACAAGTGAAGTATTTTTCAAAATCTACCTGTCTCAGAGAAACCACAACAAAATTCTTTCCTTCATCATTGGAAGACAATACAACTTTTTGGACCATGCCCTTTTCAGTATGCTTGAGTTTCACACTGTGATCAGCCCCAGATTCAGTGCACCTCCCTATGATAATATCACCACTCTGCAGATTAGCGCCTATAAAAGGAAAACCATCATCATCAAGGCTGTCAACACGACCAATTTTACTTTGCATCTTTCCAAAATTGACAGCCTCATCAGTCCGACGTCTCTTTTCTTCTTGGTCCTTGTTGTCGACTTCAGCCTTGTAACTTCTGATATGCTCGGACCGAAACATACCACGCTCTAAAGAAGCCCGGTTCATCACCAATGAGTCCTCTTGATTGTATCCTAGGTGAACATTGACTGCCACAATAGCATTCTGACCATTGAATAACTCTGGCCTAGGCAGAACTCCATTATGACCTAGGGGGTATCCGGGCTTTCCAAGACAATCAGAAGCCATCGTCCGAAAAATTGGTCTTTGAGGGTAGTGCAATTGATGGGACAAAGTGTCAACCCTGATGTTAGGATTTGTTGTGGGAAAACCAATAGCCTGCTGAGAATGTTTTTGGGCCTGGTAAAGGACTCTTCTTGCATGGTCATGATTAGCAAAAGGGATTATGCCACAGCTCAATCCTAAAAGAAAGGATAAATCCAGCTCACAATGTGTATACTTCATTGATTGCTGCTCATCAACTTCCTTTAATAGACATTTGAACCCCCATGCGGTCCTACAATCTTCTTCTTCTTCAATTCCCACTAGCTCCACAATCCCCTCATCCATGAGAGCCTGGAATGTGTACTTTCCCCCTTTAAATTCTTTAATCTTGTGCAAGTTTTCTACCACCAGAAGAGGGCGTAAAATACGCCCAGCATCAGCATAGATCCGTACTTCCTTTTGCTGTTCATCACTTTTGATCTCCACCTGAAAAGAAAAACCTGTCACATACCATATGAGGCAACAGAAACCTATCGCGAAAGAAGAAAGGTAGGATATGATACGCAGGACATATCAACATATGAGGTACCTGGGGTGGCAACTCTTTTCTACGTCGTAGTCGTCTTAATTCACAAACAAAGAGACTCGAGTTAACACAGACTCCCACCCACTCCCCATTCAGAAGCACTTTATCTTTCCCATCTATTGTAGAGTCATCCACCAGTTTCTTCATTCCACAATCAACCAAGCTGTCAATTAGAGGTTCTGATATGGTTGTGGTGACAAGTCCTGTAATGCCCAAATTCTTAACAAGGCCACAATTTTCTCCATCCGGTGTAGAGAGAAAGCAAACCCTACCCCAGTGTGAAGGATGCCTGCATCCCAGAAAATTAGTTTAGCAAAAGCACCAATAAGTATTTCAACAAACACAGTCAAGCAATGTAGTGTTCCACAAAATGGTCAGAGTGTGCATATATCAGAATATACATTTTTTTACTTCTTTAGACAGGTAATAAAGTCTGATTTAGATAAATAGAATTCCGAGTAGAGGATGTGGCCTCAGAGGACTAAGAAAACGTCTTCTGAGACATGAAGAATAACAAGAAAGAAGAAAGACCGGTAGCACCAAAAGTACAGAATATGTGACTTTATTTACTTAGCTTATCAGATTGACTATGCCATCTTCTAGGTTTGATGCCTTACTTTCTTATGGATTGGGAGACTTACAGTACGAGAAAATAGCTATAGTTCATTAAGTTCATGAAAGAGCTTGCGCGCAACAATTCTCAGAAATAACTTTTTCTTCTAACTTACGGGTATCTTGCATCTCCAACCTTCCCAGTGTACAGAACCAGCTGTCGAGTTTTCCGCAGATCTACTAGTGTTTGCAATGGATTTGCACGCCCAAGATTTGCAACTACGCCAGAAATCCTTTCCATCTTCTTGTAAGGATGTGACCATGCTCCAGTTGAGAATGCTCTAGTCAAACCATTGGTGACTATGGAAGCATCCAGATAGTGTTCGATCGGCCGCACATTACGATCTCCATAAAGGTCTCTCTGTAAAGCCTTGACCATGCGCCTCCGTGCATGTGCAACATGCACTAGCAGCTCTCTTTCAAGCAATTCACCAGCCAACTCAAACCTCTTGTTTCTGAAACTATCCCGGTTATCACATTTTCTTCGGCCACTATACGCCTGTAAAAGACATTTCACCATGTAACCAAGAAAGCGGGCCTTCTGTTTAAGGCTCTGGAGACTGGGAAACAGATACATGCTAATGCACTGATCAATATTTTCCTCTGGAGGGAATCTGGTGCTTCTTACTTGGTTATCTACAAACTTAAGTGCCTCATTGCCCCGCCTAAAGCCATCACATTTTTCATCAGCATCATGGATTGAAGCAAAAAATATGTTTGTGATGCTGGCATCATCAGTGTCATAATCAATCAAACCTATAACTTCTTTGTCAGACCTAACACCCAGGGCAAAAAACAATATCCACAGAGGAACCTCCGTGGACAAGAAGTACACAGTAAGGACTTTCTTCTCTGCTTTGATGAAGTCGACCTTAGAAAGCTCGACTAATCTAACGATCAACCTATTCCTCTTGACTTCAGATCTATATGCAACTGTCCAATCCTGACTATTTGAAATCCATAGTCTCTTCAAACAAATTTGCTCTTGAGCAACAAAAACCTGATAACATAGAGACATGAATGCCATAAATAATTTTCTCAAACATGTATAAAGTTTTTTTTTTCCAAAAGAAGAAACTAATAACAAAATCATACGTTCAAGGGTCAATTTAAATGTAAATAAAAAAACTGGCAAAGCAGTAGACTAGTGTAGTAAGGCAAATCCAAAGGCCACTGATGCAATTAACGGAGTGCTTATTTTGATCCTCTAACCACTCGACTAATCTAACCGCTGATGCAAGCTCAAGAATATTAATCATTTCTAATAAAGGAAAAATATATACATCAACTGATAACCATTTTCGTAGAGTTGGCTTAAGTGTAGTTCCGATTGTTTGGCCTAAGCTAAAATGAAAATTACAAATATAGGAACCGAAAAACAAAAATAAATAATTAGATTCTGTTTTTGTCTCTTTGGTCAATTAAAGAAATTTCCATCATTTCTCAAGCTAATTGGACAAATGACCCTCATGTCAATTTCAAATTTCAAGGAAGAACCTAGGACAAATTCTAGGTAAATATCTAGTCTTTCCTTTGTTCTGAAAGAATCGCTAAACCAAATTCAATAAAGAAAATAAATTTTGACAAGTTGGATTAATCATGGCCTCTCTGCGCAAGCATAAATAGCCATCTTCATTTTAGACTTAAAAAACGGTCAACATGAATAAGACAGATTTTGCTTTAGTTCACAATGAGGTCAGTAAATGCATTCCATAAACACCACAAAAAATTGATTAGTATCAGGAATTGCAAGCATACAATAGGACTTAGAACATAAAAGAAACAAAACCAAACTTCTAGCTCACCTTCTCTGCACCCTTGATCACAAAGTAGCCTCCATGATCAAATTCACAATCACCTTTTTCAGCTGTTTTCATCCAGCAAAGGTCAGACTTAACCATCACAGGTATGCTCCCAATAGTGATTTCCCTTGTTTCCTTGCTTACAACCTCCTTCCTGAGGACCTTATCTTGTCCTGTTTTGAACTTGTCGCTGCCAACCATTTCTTTAGTGTATACCTGACATATTTGCATAAAATCATAAGAATCCAAGGATGATAAAGAAAGCTAGTCTGTAATCTATGACAGTCAACACTTCTACATCGCACAAACGTCTGAGGCTACAAGGCATTCAGCTAACGAGTCCTAAACTGGTGACCATTGTCATGCTTAAGAATTTCTCCGTCCGTCTTCATTATAGGTGAAGTGCTCAAAGGTTGTGTACATCATACTCAATATTAATCAGGTTCTATGTTCATCGATGCACTTCCATAAAATGGTATTAATAAGGAGATTTCAGTCACAGAAACATTCTTTGGAAGTTTTAAATTGTAAGTGGACCAAACTAGCATAACAGTTAAGAAAACAGAGCGTAAATGCTAAAATCCTGCTTTGACATAACCTTTTCAAGTATCAAAATAGGGAGTACAGTGTTAAGAAATACCTAATAATTTTATTTTTGTATCAGAGTAAATACCAAAGAGAAAAGAAGTCATAAATGCAAGTATTGTTCACCTCAACAGTAACATCTATTTTCATCCTCGACGAGTATGTCATATTCTGCAGCCTGGCATGCCTAGGAAAAAACTTGCATTCATTCTTGTCCGCACCTACCCAAACACTTGGTTGATCAAGTGTGACCTTCCCAAAGCTGATTGAAGCATATCTCCATGCAGTTTCTCCCTTCTTAGAAGGATCATATCCAGGCTCAACGGGCAGCACACCAAACGAGTCAAATACTTTCTGGATTCCAACTTTTACAAAGTCATTGTATGAGTTTATTTGGTGACTAATCAGGCCATACTCATTGAAAAACGACATTGCTGCCTTTCTACAAAAAGTTTTCAAATCATCTTCCCGTAGATCAACCAAACTACCAATGTCCTCATCCATAAAGTCATAATCCGTGTCCATGTCATCATGATTGGAAAACTTTCCACCTTTACCACTCGTGCCAATGTCTTCCATTATATCGGATGATGCCCCCATTTCATCCAAAATCTAAGATGAACAAACAAAAGGCAGAATGCAACAGTTAGGAGAGAAAATTAAATAAAACAACCGCATGACGCTGGCTCAGTTGCAAAAGAGTGAGCTTAGCTTCCAACCAATTCCAGTTTCACAAGTGCCAGTAAAACCGCAAGTCTTGAATCTAAAACTCAACTGCAAAAAGGCTCAGAACTTTCAACTAAAGCAGGAAAAGCGTCTGCATGCAAGAAAAGCTTTCTTTCATTTTTACATTAGGGTTTTTTTATTTTTTGCAAATCAAGAAACAAAGCTTACATGTTTCTCTATCTTCAAACCCTCTATGGAATATAGAAAACCGAAAACATTTTTGAAAAGAAAAGAAAAACTCCAGACAAAAAATGCACATGAATAACAGGTACATAAAGAAAACGCATACCAAGCTTCTTCAACGTGCAGTTTGATCTTTGATTGAGCAGCCAACAAACCCTAAATTCTGGGGACGATTTGTCTTCTTCACGAAGAAGAAGATTGCAGAGAGTGAGGAACAGAAGTGAGGTACTGTTGTCTGTCTTGAGGGGGAGCCCAGGAGGTCTTTTTACTGTGCAGCGTCTGAACGTTACAGGGGCAATATTGTATTTTTTGACGAGAGGTACGAATTCAGTACAGGCAAGCACATACATTAGGGTCGTGTCCTTTACTTAATAAGTTCCCTGTTTGGTTTTGTCACTTTTGTGGGAAAGAGACGCGGAGGGGGGATTGAGCTTAGGCCTGGGCCTGGGACTTTTACCAGAAGTCCTCTCTTTTTTACCAAAAAAGTATAATTTAATTACTTAACGGTGGTTGCAAATTTATGGCCACAAAATCCATATTCATTTTTACCCAGAAAGGAAGAAAAAAAATACAAAAATATACACGTGTACTTAAAAAAAATGACAAGTGACAATTTTGAAATTTATGAGTACATTTGTTTATGTAATTTTTTTAAATTGGGGATTTTTATTTTGTTTTATATATTTTTTAGGTACAAAAGTATGGCTAAAATAAAAAAATAGCTTGGCCTAGGTCAGGCGCACCGCATCATGAGCTATCCAAACTCCAAGACCATCCGAGACTTGCTCGAGCATTTGGACACCTGGAGGAGAGGAGTAAGCCGAATGAGAAAAAAAAAATCCGCTGCAAATAGCTCAGTTGCTCGTATAAGCATCGGGTTTTAGATTTTGGACAAATACAAGTATTTATGCCTAATTTAAATGCAAGATCATCCCACTGATCACAGATTCACAGAGACCAGAAACAAAGTAAACAACTAAAACCCTTTTTATTCATTTAGAAGTAGCAATGTTCATTGGTAATTTGGTAGCAATCGATGAGAGCATCCTTGTCAAGAATCCAAGTTAAAAATTGAGCATCACCCTCTTCAATCGAGCCGACGGAGCAGGTACTCGACCTGAACAAGCTTGGTGAGTGGCATCACCCATTCGTCGTAAAGGCGAACAACAACAGATGGATCAACTTTGAACTTGCCATCCTCTACATTGGTTTGTTCTACGGTCACTTCTTGCCCAAACACCATTACCTTCTTCTCAACTCTCTTTTTTACCATCTCTTCTTGAGTCGGAAATGTCAACAATTTCATCAGGCCATCTCTGTCCTGAAACAACAACCATTGGTCCATTACAGTAGCTATCAATCAGCAAAAAGAAAGTCTGCTATATTCAACAACGCATACATCTGTGATTCTTCAGACAATTTCCACATTTTAGCTGTATAGAATAGATTCCTCAAATACCACGGCTGAGAATGCACAAAAGAGAGTAGAATACAACTTCCGTAATCAAGCATTGCTGTCCTAATTTACATCTGAAGCTGGCTGTTATTTATGCTATAATGTATTTTCTTCATGTTCTTAAGCCCTATTTGGCATACAAAGCAAAGCTTGTGTGTAATCGTACTTCGAAACTGTACCTGAGCACGGATTGCAGGTTCATAATCTTGTGGCGCATCCCTGAATTTAACCTCAGCTATGAATTTTCCGTAGTGAATTCTTCTGGAAAGAGCCTGCATCAGGTAGTAATTAAGGTAAATAAACAACCCAATCTGCATGAATGACTACAATTAATAATATGCCATAGATCACATTTACCTGTAAGGAGCCAAGATCACTAGCAGCAGTTGATGCATAGTTACCGTCATCACCAGCCAAAACAAACAATCGAAGCAATTGGTTCAGGTATATGTCTGATATGTTCTTATTTATGTTAATGGAAGCACCTGCAGGATGCAAAAACTATAACTGACATTAGATAAAAGGATAAGAAAGTTGTTCTCGCCCCACCGCATATTCTGGGACAGGAAAGCCATGGTTTAGCATTAAGTAATTACCTGAGAATAGTTGTAAGGTGACACCACTGAGGGCGGTAGGTTGTCAGGAAAGAAGGGGTTCTCTTCTGGGTTTGCATACCTTCCAGCCTGCAACATAACAAGAAGCAAGCAAGTCTATAACAATGCACAACTTACTTGGCAGACACCAACCTAGAAGAACATTCTAAAACGAATTCCATATCTGTCTTCTAGGCATCCAATATAATTTATTTACTTTTAAATTGTTAAAAGTCGATTCATTCAACCGAATCAAACCCATTTGAAGATTACAACCAAACAATCCAAGGGCTGTGAAAGTAAGCAAACAGACATAAGCCTAGGGAAAAAACCCAAAACTATGGAGCCAACTAGTACATCCAATGACCCAACTATGGAACCAACCCTAACCCTGGCAGTGTTCAGCCTAGACTAGAGTCACCGCTGCCATTACCAAATGTCAGAGTTGCCTCCACCGCTCCTCGGAGACTGGCAACAGTCAACTGGTTCACTCAACCCAGTATAATAATTTAGGCAAAATGGCATACACTAATAAGAAACTAGCAAAGTGGAGAAAAGGTAGCTAAGAAAGTTTGTGGACATTCTAAACAATACTATCCTGGTAGCAAAGAGTCTATCTTTGTTTGAAATTCTATAATATTTTAGGCTTAGTAGGAAACACACGGAACCAACAAAACGGTTGAACTATTAATAAACAAGTACCAAACAAATTCAAGCGCAATGCAATTGCCAAAAACTGAATTTTTAATTCCTAGACAAGTAATAACAACTACAGTTTAAAGTTTTATTTTTGTATTAGATATATACAGGAAAAACGTTATAAAATATGAGAATAGAAAGTGTAGGATATCATATCACCAAGAAATAAGAAACAAAGATACCAAAGGAATCTTTACCTTAGCTTGAACTGCTTCTGTTTCCTCAACAATGAAGTGGAACAGAGAGCCCGAAAACCCAGGAACCAAATTTGAGGTTTCATTGTATAATAGAGAATTGACTGGAAACTTTGCTCTCTCAATCAAACTGAAAATGATTGTATCTTCTTGTCTCACCAGAGACTGTCTTACAGAATCGAGAGTAAACCCATTACCGGCCGGGTCCGACACAGAAATCCCATCCACCATTGCTGGGTTATACTCCTGATTTAAACAAATTAAACCAAGAATCAGCAAACACAAACGTAAAATTCCCATCTGGATTCTTCTAACTACTTGGCTCCAAAACCAAGCAAACAAAGATATATATATATATATATATATATATATATATATATATATATATTAATTCAGCTTAAGATGGGAAAGGAATACAAAAATCTACATCTCTACGGTTTTGAGATGGAGGGATCTTCCCATATCCTATGGACAAGAAAAAAAAAAGGAAAGGAAATACCGAAACGGAAATAAATCAATGGCATTAAAGTCTGTATATATGGTTGAAGTTTGAATAGTCAAAAGAAACCGAGATCAGGTTCTTGATTTCGTTAAACGTTGACAAGGGAGAGCATTAATTGAAGAGAAGTCAACAGCAATGTGAACATTTAGAGAAAGATGGAATCTTTAGTTCTTGTAAAACCTATTACATGCTGCAATCACCCAAAAAAAACAATTACCTGCACTGATAAGAAGTGGTTGTGTAGCTAAGCTGCAGTAAGTCAAGGGAAGAAGATTGGACCAGCTGGGTGTGTGGTGGGAGGAAGAATTGGGGTTGCTTGCTTTGCTTGTTATGCTTCAAAGCTTAAAAATGGTGGCTTTAAGTGAAATTACAGGCAGTGGACAAGATGGCGATTAGTGCGCGCCACGTAGGAAAAGACAAAAGGAACGAGGTGCACTCCGCTTTCCGAATTTTTGTCCAATTTTCTATTTTTTTAATTGGTAAATAACTCTTTTTTCCATAAATACCGATTTATAACAATTAACAAGTATTTTGAAATTTGAAAGTCACACACACTAATGACTAAACCATATAAAATATCAGTATTTTGAAAGTAAAATAGTAAAAAGAAAATTGGTGCAGTCTCCTTGGTTTGGTTGACTTGAACAATATTTGCCATTTGACCTCTTTTTTGTAGAAATTCTATTACCATTAGGCCTTGAAAGTCAGTCCACCAAACATCTTTCCGCAGTCAAATTGCACAAGATTATGATTTTTGAATTACCAACAAAATGTCACTCACAGATATTTGATTTTGATTGCATTTTTCCTGTCTACATTTTACTCCCTGTGCAGTAAATAGCAAATACTATGGGATAATGTTCGATCAAAAGGCAACACAACTCACCACGAAACATACAATTACAAGAATATAGGCATGCAGAGCTGACCGGCATTTCACTCCAAGAAGCTGAGATACATTTGATACCTACACTAAGGAGACAGAAGTTTAGGACCAAGTGTGGAGGTGAACCTTGAAGTCTCCGGAGCATGCCGTGAAATAAGCTGCGCGGTATCTTTCCACCAAGACACCTCCATTTCTTTCTCGCGAAGCTTGCGCTTGGCACACTCTAAAGCATCTTCTAGCTCTTTTATCTGTTCTTGCTGCCTTGCTTCCAGCAATTCATGTAACTTCCTCTCCAATTCATGAGGAGGAACGCCACATGGACTGCCCATGGCTGCTGCTGCTTGAGGCTCAAGTACGGGGTCAATTACTTCTCCAGAACTCACACTGAGGCTTTTTGCAGAAGCAATTTCCTCATCAAACACCTACAACCATTCATAGTTTCTACTTCAAGTATCAACACAAAACAGAAATATTGTAAAAGATAAGATTTCCATGGATTAAGTTACTGAAGGTGGTTCTTGAGTTGTGGCATTGTTAACTATTTTCTTTTTCTTTTTCCTAGTCGTTAACATTTTTGGCAAAGATCAAGATTTTATGGCTCAGCAGAATCACAAGTATGATACGTATAAAATCGAAACCATTTTCTACAAGTCCAACAAGAAACATATTTCTTCAAAGACAGAATCATTCAGTTTCAAAGGAAGGCAAAGCACCACAAAGATAAGCATTATTACCAATCTCCTTAGCAGCTGGTGAGGATGTTGTGGCAACTTCTCTCTATCCAAGTGAAATTGCAGACGCTGTAGTTCAACTTCAAGTTCTGCCTCCATCTGGTCCATCCCTTCAAAACATCTCCCATGTTTATGCGTCTCAAATTTCAAAGACCGATTGCAAACAGTGACTGCTGAAGAAGATGATTCGGGCAAACCATAATCGCTGGTCGTCACAATTTGTGGAGAAAGTTGAGTTTGGTTCTCAAAATCTAGAGAATCAGGTATCGAGGAACACGCAGACATATCATTTGGGTCATCAGATGGCTTGGACATTGCTTGTTGGGTATGCAAGAATTCCTCCTTAGCCTTTTTAATAATGGTTTCCATTTGCATCCGCATCTCCAACATCTTATCAAGCTCATTTTTACTTGCCGCAACTAGATACAAAAGACAGCACCCAACTCCAAGATTGAAGGATTCCTCCCTCCTACACTGTCCTGTTCAGATTAAGCATAACAACATTAAACTAGAGTTAAAATTAACGAGCAATAGTACTATACCCTTAAACAAATCTTTCGAGTATTTAGCATCCAATTCCAATTTGGCCTATTAACTTACTAGTGGCGTGTTTTACTAAAGTTGATGATAAGAGACATGATTTAGTATTAATTAGTACAATGTTTCTAAAAATTGCATGCTTACAACACAAGATAAAAACGAAAATCTGGGACCTAATTCTGGAATTGAAATCTGTAATCACTGTCCATGTCTACTAAAGTGTTTTAAAAAATATTAAAAATAAAACCTGACTGAGCAGTCTCCGATCTTAAATTTGCCGCATCGGCGCCGTTGAATCCATCCATTGAACTCCTCGCCTCAGCCGTCCGATCGCCGCCGAACTCTCTCTCATCGTCTTTCTCTCCACTCCTCTCTTTCCCTCTCTTCACCTTTCCCCGCCTCAGCCCAGACAGCAACCGCCCAACGATCCTCCGCGGAGAAGAACAGTCCATGGCTATGCTCCTGTGAACCTCTCTAGAACTTTCCATTAAACCTTCCTCTGAAACGTCGTCGTTTTGGTTTTCCTCTTCGTCCGAATCTGATGCCGACAAGATATCGGCGATGCGCAATGGCTGAGAGTAAGAATGGTTGCAGTAATAAGCTGGATTTTTGGCGGATTTAAATTTGAAAAGCGTCGTCATGAGAATTTCGAGATTTAAATTAATTTCTTTTCGGAATGATTGATACGATACAGTGGGGTGAAGGAGGCGGAGGCCAGAGAGGGAAATAAATGCCAAGAGGCAGAACTGGGGCCAGGAACAGAATGAAACGTCAGCGTTTCCATATACAATAATTATTTGGAGGGAAAGTTTTGAACCAATTTTTTATTATTAAAATACAGTGAAATTTATTTTGTCAAAACTATCCGTTTACTACATTGGTTAATGGTTGCCGATAACTCTAAACTTAAACCTGACATTATAAAATTTATGAAAGTTTAACGGAATTGTATTTAAGATTCGAATCTAAAACTTTTAATTAAGATGGAATAATCATTATCAACTTATCCGGTGGCTTGTAAATATTTTCTTTTTTTTTCTTATTAGTAGTACTAATATTCTTTTGTTTCCATATATCATACACGTATTTATTACTTATTCTTCAACGAAGAGAATCTCGTGACTAAATTAAATTTGTTATATAGGTAGGTACAAATTAAAAAATCAGAGAAATAATTGGTGTGGGATCATATCATTTTTCTCTGTATTTGAACTTCAATGACATTTTTTATTCTTAGTGGCGCGTCTAGTGACATCTTGATGCCAAATTGAATTTTTATTTCTGGATTTTGAAAATAAAGACATCTCAATTTTGTTTGTAGGATGGATAAATAAGCCATAAATAAATATGGGCGACAAAACAAGAAACAAAATAGAGTTTTTGTTTAGTAAAAAAATGGACAAACCAACATTACTTGTACTTAAATGGTAAGGAATTTGTCCACCGTTAATCAAAATACTAAATTCGAGTCTAAAATATTAAGAAAACTATATTAGAAGAGTCACTTTTTTTCGAAAAACTGACAAAATTTGAACCGGAATATCCGGTGAAATTAAAAAAAAATGGACGAAATTGTTTGGGAAAATGCAAAATTTGGCACCTGTACCTTGGGGTTACATTTCATTTGGTACCTCTACCTTATTTCGTCTTTAAATGGTACTCGTACTGAAATGTTTGATCACATTTGGTACCTCCGTCCGTTACCGTCACCACGTGTCCGTTATGTAGCTGACGTGGCATGCCACGTCATCAAATATGATGACATGGCATGCCACGTCAGAATTTTTTTTTTTCGTTTTTTTTTTTCGTTTTTTTTTCCTTTTCATTATTTTATATTTAAATATTTAATTAGTTAATAATTTTGAGTAATTGATAATTTAAGCAAATTATCTTCTAACAATTATGTGCTAAATGTTTATTTTCCGAACGATGTTATGTGCTATATATATCATTTGTTAAATCAAAATGTATATATATATAGGCATATTAATTACCGTAAAAGAATATATATATATATATATATATATATATATATATATATATATATTAGAAAGTAAATAATCTTAATAATTAAATTAAGGAGACAAAGGAGAAGAAGAAGATGAGGATGGGTTAGGAATTTTGGAGTTTTCGTGTGCAGAGGAGAAAGAAAGAAGGAAAGAAAAAGGAAGAAAAAAAAAAAGAAAAAAAAATTATTAACTAATTATTGTTAGAAGATAATTTGCTTAAATTATCAATTACTCAAAATTATTAACTAATTAAATATTTAAATATAAAATAATGAAAAGGAAAAAAAAAACGAAAAAAAAAAAAACGAAAAAAAAATTCTGACGTGGCATGCCATGTCATCATATTTGATGACGTGGCATGCCACGTCAGCTACATAACGGACACGTGGTGACGGTAACGGACGGAGGTACCAAATGTGATCAAACATTTCAGTACGAGTACCATTTAAAGACGAAATAAAGTAGAGGTGCCAAATGAAATGTAACCCCAAGGTACAGGTGCCAAATTTTGCATTTTCCCAAATTGTTTTGTAGTAATTGCATTGGATCAAGTTCCTGTAGCCTGGATTTTTGTCACTATCTTGGGCACCCAAATTCAGTAACGGAAGTGACGATGGATTTCTTTCTGTCTGTCTTAATTTTGTAGCCAACAAGTTGTAGTTTCCTTGAAATTAACGACCAAGCGGGGTGATTAGACGTTAATTTTATTTTTCTCTATTTTATTTTGTCATAAAAAAGGAAAGAAAAAAATCAAGTGAGGCCTGGGTTTAGCTAGTAGGAGGTTGTATTGTTAATGGGCTTCTGGCAAAAAGTACATACGAAAAAGCCCACAGATTTGGGCCCAAATGTCATGAAAATCAGCTCGTGAAGCCTAAATAAAAAAGCCCTAAAATTGACACATTTGTCCCTATAAAGGTATGGGCCACTTTAGACTCTCTACGATTTGTCTAATCACTCCATCATTACGAAAAAGGTTAAAAGGGCAATATATAAAAATTGAAAATAATAAAAAAACAACTTTTTGGCAAATCAAAACCAAAATTCATTGTTTTTTCTGAAATGTTTTGAAACCAAAATCCTTCTCATTTGGATGATTTGATTGATTGATCTAGTTGAAAAGTAAGAGTGTGATTAAAAAAAGCTTGTTAGGAAAGAAGAGTACGAGATTAGTGAATAAGGCTTCGTAATGGGTGCATTGTGGCCCAGGTGGGCCAACCGAACTAGATTTGGGCCCATTATGAGCAAAACGATTAGTTTACGCCACGTGCTGTGCCGTGAAACTGAGCTCAAAGCAATCGTGTCACAGGAGTCCAGCGTCAGTTGCAACCATGGCTATAGCAAAGGCTTACGTTGTTTCAATAGTAATCATATTGTAGTAATCCAAAAAGTATTTCATCTAATTCGATCATTTATGTATAACAGTATAAGATAAGTTGACAAATGAGGCATTAGAGTAACAAAGATTAGACTACATATAATTGTTATATTGACTGAACGTTCTAACTAGGTACACATAAATAATAAATAATATATATAAAATTATAATTTAATTGGTTAATATATTTTGTGTTTGACTAATCGATCAGACCAAATGACCAAAATACCCTCGTGAAACGGTCAAAATGTCAAAGTTGCCAACTTCCCCTGTGTTGTCATGTCATCTCATCTTTGGGGACACGTGCCGAGTACTAGGAAGCACAGGCTATACTATTCTTTTTTTTTTGGACTGGAGTGTGATGATTTTGATCATCCTTCTCCGACAAAATCAAAAAATAATATACTAAGTACTCCACGTCCTAATAAACGAAACTTAATAAACAAAAGGAAAAAGAGAATGAAACTTACATGGGCACATCATTATCTCCAACAACATGTACTGACACAGAAACGGAACATAAGACACAAACTACAGAGACAAACCTCAGATCCCCTTATCATTCCATTTTCTTGGCAACCACCATCACCAAATCTCCTCAGTCCTCAGATATTATAAATTACTGTTATGCTCTTTCTGCTTCTGTTGATTGAAAGCAAAGTATCTCTCTCTGATGCAAAGCAACCAAGTGTGTATGTGAAGGGAATCAAAATAACAAATTACCTGCAAAAGGGTGTCTTAAAGTCCCAGCAAAATCCATACTTTTTTGTGGTTCCTGTAAAAACACTCCCTTTTTTCTGCTCATCTTCACGTGCCGTGTGGGTTCTTGAAATTGGGTATATTATCAGCTGATTTGAGGCGTAGGAGAGAAGGAGAAAGGTTGTGTCTTGGTTGCAATGTGGGTTCAATTTGTGCATTTTGTGGATTTGTGTGTGTGAGACTGAGTTCGTTGGATCTTAAAGAGGATGGCTTTGTTCAGGAAGTTCTTCTACAGAAAGCCGCCTGATGGGCTTTTGGAGATTGCTGAAAGGGTCTACGGTAAGCTTTGAAAAGAATGAATTTTTTAGCCGTTTTACGATTGAGCATTGCTGGGTTTTGATCTTTTTTAGTGTTTGAATTACTTGCACTGATGTTGATACCTGTTTGGGTCTTAGGTCTTTATCCCTTAAACTACTGTATATCATGGATGAGGCATGGAATTGATGTCTCTGACCTATATGATAAAAGTTCTAGTATGATAGAAACTTGTTAGCTGTCAAAGTTTGATTCTTTTTTCTTTTCCTCTTCTTCTATGAAAAGGAAGTCGCAACTTTCTCCAGCAGTTTGATACTAATTGTTACATATTTCTACAGTTGTTGCTACTGAAAACCCATTTAATGAATAGCATTATTTCTACACTCTGAATGCTTAAACTCTCTCTTCCTTTGAGTTTTAAAGTTATGCTATTGTTCTTCTCTTATGTTGTTGTATTTGGATTGCAGTTTTCGATTGCTGCTTTAGTACTGACATCTGGGAAGAAGATGAATATAGAGTCTATATTGGAGGGATAGTGGGTAAACTTCGTGAACATTTTCTTGATGCATCATTCATGGTGTTTAACTTCAAAGAAGGAGAGAAGCAAAGTCAGATAGCAAGCATATTGGCTGATTATGACATGACCATAATGGAATATCCTCGTCACTACGAAGGTTGCCCATTGCTCACGATGGAGATGATCCATCATTTCCTGAGATCAAGTGAAAGCTGGCTGTCACTTGGGCAACAAAATGTGCTTCTGATGCACTGCGAACGTAGTGGATGGCCAATTTTGGCTTTCATGCTCGCAGCACTCTTGATATACCGGAAGCAGTTCACTGGAGAGCAGAAAACTCTAGACATGGTCTTCAAGCAAGCACCTCGAGAGCTTTTGCACCTGATGTCGCCCCTTAATCCTCTGCCTTCACAACTGAGATACTTGCAGTATATATCCAGAAGGAATGTGGGCTCACATTGGCCTCCACTTGACAGGGCACTTACACTAGACTGCATAATTCTTAGAGTTATCCCTAACCTGGACGGGGAGGGTGGTTGCCGGCCCATATTTAGGATATATGGACAGGATCCCTTAATGATTGCTGATAAGACTTCAAAAGTTCTGTTCTCAACGCCAAAGAAGAGCAAACTTGTTCGTCATCACAATCAGGTAGCCTAAGCTTCTTAATTTCAATCACTGCCTTGTCTTACTCATGTTTGTCCATATTTGATTACTTGCATAGTTCATTTCTGCCTTATAGTCATAGAACAGGGATTTTGGCAAAATCTATTGCAAATAGCTGTAGCATTGAAATTAAACCATTCAGGTTCTACTTGCTCTCATTAGATTTGAGGATTGTTGCCTGCTAGCATGGGTTTCTTCCCCATTCTTGTGATCTTCCTGTAGTTCATAACCTGAATAATTTTCTGCTGTTTGTTCACTTCTTAAGATGCCTCCTCGTTTCATTTTTTTTAATTCTTAAAGTTTATTGTTTAAGTTTTGATGTTCATCATGTTGCTGCAGGCAGATTGCGAATTAGTTAAAATCGATATTCATTGCCATGTTCAAGGTGACGTTGTGATTGAGTGTATTAGTTTGGACTGTGATCAAGAGAGGGAAGAAATGATGTTTCGGGTCATGTTCAATACTGCCTTTATAAGATCTAACATTCTAATGCTTAACCGAGATGAAATTGACACACTATGGAACAATAAGGATCAATTTTCCAAGGACTTCAGAGCGGAGGTATACTGCTATATTTTTTTTGCCATTTGCTATTTAAAATTTCTCCTTTTAGAGGCTAACAATATTTTGACCTTTTTGTGTCTTGATGAAGGTTCTATTTTCCGAAATGGATTCAACCACTTCTCTTGATCTAATTGATTTTCCTGGTTTAGAGGAGAAAGATGGTCTTCCCATAGAAGCGTTTGCTAAAGTTAATGAGATCTTCAACAGTGTTGACTGGCAAGACGGGAATATTGATGCAGCAAGAAATGTGCTTCAGCATCTCACAGCCATCCAAGAAAATCTGAATGCTCCTTCTGTTTTGAGGACAGAAATAGGAAGTGTGGTGCTTGAGTCAAGTCCTGAAGAAGTTAAAGAAGAACAAAAGACAATAGAATTAGAAAACGAGATCAAGGTTACCATAGAGAGTGAAATTATACCTTCAGTTAAACTCTCTCCGGATACAAATTCAAGTGCGGAGAAGATTGAATGCCAAGAAGTGAAGATGGCTCCGGAAACTACTCCCTCTATTAAGCAATCATCAGATGCAATTTCAGTTCGAAAGAAGGTTGAACCCCATGAACTGTCGATTGCTCTCCAACGACCTGTTCAACCAAATACCATAGTCCAGCGAAGACCTCAAACTTCACTCTCTTCTCCAGTTTCATATTGTAATTCGTTACAAGGGTCGCCTGTTCCTACATCAAGATATCACAGTGCACCATCGGCCCTTGGCATTACGGCACTGTTGCAAGATCACCCCACATTTACTGGTGAAGAAGTTCTGCGTCCAGTCACGGTATCTTTACCTTCCTCAGCTATTTCATCTCCTGTCACAAATGCTCCAAAATCTGTGCAGTTCAGCCGTGTGTCTGCTCCACCACCTCCGCCACCCCCTCCTCCTCCTCGCTTATTACATTCCTCAAATGAAGCTTCATCAACTACGGGAAACCAGCCTTGTACTCCTCCTCAACCTAGTTCAGAATCATGTGGTTCTTCAGTTACTCAACAACCTGAAGCAGCAAGCAGAAGAGTTCCCTCCCCACCAGCTACCCCTCCTCCATCATCCATCCCTTCCATTTCAGGGTCATCTGTTTCTCCAATTATCAAAAGTTCATTGTCATCTCCCATGGCTCCTCCTCCCCCACCACTCCCTGTATCTTCAGGGTCATTCCCATCACCACCAGTCAAGAAATTATCCTCAACTCTCCCTGTCTCTGCCCCTTCCTCTCTTCAACTAGCTCCTTGTACAAAAACATCTCCATCTTCCATTAGTAAAAGTTCACTCTCAACTCCCCCTCCTCCTCCTCCTCCTCCTCCTCTGCCGCCTTCTTTTTCAGGAACATCTCCATGTTCCACTGTGAAGAAGTCATGCCCAACTCCCCCTTCTCCTCCGCCCATCCCAGGAATTTCTTCATGTTCCACTGTGAAGAAGTCATGCCCTCCTCCCCCTCTTCCTCCGCCTATCCCAGGAATTTCTTCATGTTCCACTCTGAAGAACTCATGCCCTAATCCCCCTCCTCCTCCGCCTCTCCCAGGAATTTCTTCATCAGCTACTAGTTCTGTTTCTTCTCCCCAGTCTTTGACAAATTTGGAACTGAAGCCTGTTCCCCCTTTGCCACCACCTCCACCACCACCGTCTAGGTCTGTTTTGCGCCCTCCTACAACTTCAGTGCCATCACCTCCCCCACCCCCTCTTCCTAGTTCTGACTCGAAAGAATCATCTAAGAATGCTGCAAACTCTTCTCCTGTGCCTCCTCCTCCCGCCCCTTTTGCCAAGGGGTCACCGAAATCTAATCCGGGAGTTGCCAATGCACCTCCAGTTCCTGGACCACCTTGCCCTAGCCTGTTGGGTGGAAAGGGACGGAGCATATTGCGAGCAAGTCCAAGAAGTCTTAGTCAAGCTAAAAAATCCAACTTGAAGCCATATCATTGGTTAAAATTAACTAGGGCCGTGCAGGGTAGCCTTTGGGCTGAGCCGCAAAAACCTGATGAAGTCTCCAAGTAGGCATCACAACATTTTTTATTGTCCTGTTCGTTGGAGATGTGTTTTAGGTTAATATGAAAGTTACCTAATTCTATTCTTCTTCTTCTTTTTCTCTCTTTGCTAGAACTCCAGAGTTTGACATGTCTGAACTTGAAAGTCTTTTCTCAGTAGCAGCTCCAAATTCTGATCAAGGGACCAAAGGGGGAAAATCAGATCGTCGAACTTCAAAACCTAAACCTGAGAAAGTCCAGCTGGTAATTAGCATGTATATGCGTTTTTTTTAGAGGGAATTTTATTGGTAGTAAGATTCATTTTTGTTAAGCTTGTGGGGACATTTGGGTAGATTGGCAGGGTATGTCTCAACCTGTCAATTCATTGCTGCTTTACATTGTATCTCTTTTTTATTAGTGATTTCATGAAAAAATCAGTGCTTCTGCAGATTGATCTCAGACGGGCATATAATTGCGAAATCATGCTTTCAAAGGTCAAAATTCCTCTGCCTGATCTGATGGTGAGCTCTACCTCACAGTAATTATAAGTAAACTCTTCTTTAACTTCACCTAACCATTAAAACATTTTTACCCATGTCTTGCAGAGTTCAGCACTTGCTTTGGATGATTCATCACTGGATGTTGACCAGATTGATAATCTTATTAAGTTTTGTCCAACAAAGGAAGAGATGGAATTACTCAAGGTATGAGAATAATATGTGCATATTTTATGCACCTTACATCTTCCGTATGGAGCATCAGCATGTCGCCACTGATTTTATTTTATTATTTATTTAATATGTAACTGGGAGATAATTGACATGCCAATGTAGTATATTAACTGTTGAAGTACAACAACATTGTTATATTCAGGGTTATACTGGAGATAAGGAAAACTTGGGGAGATGTGAACAGGTAGGGAATATTATTCTCCTTGGCAACTTTCTCATCCATCTTTAAACATTCTCTAGCTTTTTTATAGGTAATGCCAGTGTTGCAGTTGAAATGCAAATTGGTGCTTTCGTTCCCTTTATTTCAGCTAGTCAATATTCACATACTTTAATTCTGGAAGAATGGAACTAATTATCTATGATGTTCAGTTCCAACGGTTCACTTTGTCCGTATTTTTCCTGATATTATGATTCATGTATTTTCTTGCAGTTCTTCTTAGAATTGATGAAAGTACCGCGAGTAGAGTCAAAGCTTAGAGTTTTTTCGTTTAAGTTACAATTCCATTCCCAGGTTAGAGGACTCTGTTTGATTGTGTTAATATTGATGTTTTCTCTTGCATTCTTACCAACTTCTCCTTGTCTTCCACCGTTTTTAGGTTTCTGACCTCAGAAGAAACTTGAATATTGTAAATTCAACTGCTGAAGAGGCAAGTCATATAATAGTTCTTACTTCTACATAAATTTTCACTCATATAATTTTCACTTCTTATATAATTTTCACTTTTGCCTTTCATCAGATCAGGGGCTCCTCCAAGTTGAAAAGGATCATGCAAACTATTCTTTCCTTGGGTAATGCTTTGAACCATGGAACTGCAAGGGGTGAGTTGCAATGCCATTGGAAAAACTCTTGCTGTTAACTATAATGTGATGAATCTCATCAACTATGTTGAACCGTATGATTGTTACATCTGTTTTTTCAGTAAATTTATTACTTCATTCCGTTAGGTTCTGCAATTGGATTTCGATTGGATAGTCTCCTCAAACTAACTGATACACGAGCTCGGAACAACAAGATGACTCTCATGCATTATCTTTGTAAGGTAGAATCTTGACTATTTTGTTAACCCCACTGATTTTCTTCTTAATTTCAAGCGATGAACTTAATCACGTACGTGTACATATTCTATTCGCTAATTTTTTTGCATATTGAACAATATAACCGTCTGAAACTTTTCAGTGGCTTCTGTGTGAAATCATTTATAATGGATCATTGTAAACCAGGTAAATTAGAGCTTCATCTGCAAATAAATTCTTCTTCTCGATGTTTTCTTTCAGGTACTTGCTGAAAAGCTGCCAGAACTACTAGATTTCCCAAAGGACCTAATGAGTTTGGAGGCGGCAACAAAAGTGATTCTCCTCTTCTTACTGTAGATTTCTAGTTTTGGTTTCGTCCTTCTTATCTGGTGAGCTAAATGCTTAATTCAATGCAGATACAATTGAAATATTTGGCAGAGGAAATGCAAGCAATTAGTAAAGGGCTTGAGAAAGTTGTACAGGAATTGACTGCCTCAGAGGGTGATGGGCCAGTGTCACAGAATTTTTGCATGGTAACCTCTCTACTTATCACGAATAAGGTGTCTTAGGACGTATATTCTGTAGGTGATGGTTGGATTGCTTAAGACACTTCAAATATGGACGTAAAACCGCACATTAACATTTTATTTTTCTATCTATGGAAATGTTCAGAACTTGAAGGAATTCCTGAGTTCTGCGGAAAGTGATGTGAGGTCTCTGACTTCACTCTACTCCGTCGTGGTATGTGTAAACTTACTGTTTGAGAATCTTCTTTTGAGCATTTAACTTAAAATACACTCATTAATAGTCTTGTGTATGGATTTGGATGTTTTAGGGTAGAAATGCAGATGCATTGGCTCTTTACTTTGGGGAAGATCCAGCACGCTGCCCATTTGAGCAAGGTACTTTTTTACTCAAATACTGTATATTTATCACCACATTCTACTGCTGCTTTCAAGATGTAACCATCTTTTTCTCCCTTTTTTTCCAAAAAAAAAAAATACACAGTTGTGTCTACCCTGCTCAATTTTGTTCGGATGTTCATCGGTGCGCATGAAGCTAACTGCAAGCAGCTTGAATATGAGAAGAAAAAAGCAGCAAAGGAGGCAGAAACCGAAAAGCTGAAGATGGGTGCTTCCAAAGGGGAGTGTGTGAACTTGATACAGAACCCTGTAAGTAGTGAGGAAGTCAAATAATCAGGCGCTATCTATATATGCACCATGTTATATACACCAACCAAAACGGGAGCTGTTCTCGATCGGACAGGTGAGCATCAAAGTACACTCCATGGTGGCAGGCCCGATATAAGCAAGCAGTAAGACACTAACAAGTAGCTAGCCATCATCTCTTAACCATGTGGCCATGCATCGATGGTGGCTGCAACGATCAATGGCTGGTATTTTGATCTGCAGCGATGATGGATGAGTCTCGAGAATTTTGATGTAGAAGTAAGTCAGAGGTTTTATTCTTTGTTTTTGCATAATTACCGGTTAGTTGGCTGGTAGGTATACTTGCTCTTTCTACTGTAAAATATTAGCAAATAGCGATGTAAATGTTTACTTGTAGACTGTATACTACTTACTAATATAGTAAAATATGATATTGTTCATCATCCACATTTTTTCCAACAAATGAATAGCCATTTCCAAAAGGTTGTTAACTGTTCAAAGTCGTTGAAAGTTCCTACCGTTGTCTTTGCCAAACTGTCTGGTGCTGCCCAATCCTAGTCTTTTTGCAATAATGATCATGTTGGGTGAATAATTAAGTTGGTCATTATTGAATATAACTGCATCTCTTGACTATGGAGTATAATATATCCATACATGAGAGTCTAATCAAAGAACTGAGTGGTATCATGATTCATGACTAGTGAAAGTGTGACAGCACTAGGGTTGAGGTTCACATTTCATAATACGACAAGAATTTGGTATATCCACTTAAAAACAAAAATATCAAATCAAAATTTTATAGTCTAATCGGTCGCGCTTTTTACCTTCGAAACAGATTGTTCTTTTTGAACATGAAATTAAGCAACCCGGCAAAGAAAAAGAAAAAACGAAAGGACTTACATGCAAGACGAGAACTAATCATTAATTCTTGATCTTAACCATATATAATTAAACAAAACACACATATATATATATATATATATATTAATAAAAAAATCATATTGGTCTTGCAGGTGTAGATATGTCGGTAATGGATCGTGCAACAGCTGCAGCCAAAGTTAGAGTGAAGTTAGGATCTTTGGTTAATGATGCGATACGTTCTTCAATTTTGTTGCTGTTAATTTGTAATTTATTGGAGTAATTATCTTCCATGGGAGAAGAGGGTTTTTCCTGCAGCTGATCTTGACTTGAGCTAGAAAGAGTAAGATCAAGAGCCGGCATTGATGCTGGCTTGGAGCTTCTCATCAATGGAGTACTCTTTGGAGAAGATGAAGAATTAGTTGGATGATCATTTTGATGGTGGTTATGTTCTCCTTCATAAGTAGCAATCAACAAGGACTTATCCTCCATGCATCTTTGAACCTAATTAAAAACACAACAAATATACGAAGGTGAGACCCGAACTTAGATTACATCGGTACTTTTTTTCTCATCATTAATAGGAAGATAAAGGACTCGAATTTAAAATCTAATTCTTTTTATTTTACAGAAAATACTGCTCAGATACATATTCATCGATGATTTTATTATGATCTTCTTAATGATCATTCATCAATTGGTTCTCTCTTTTTCTAAGAAGAGGAAGAAAAAGAAAAGAACATATATACCTTCTTTTTGACAGGACAACCAGGAGCCATGGAACATCTATAGTAAGCTCGAGGTGAGGGATTATCTTTGGTAACTTTTTGTCCATATTTCCTCCATTGATATCCATCTCTCACACTCTAAAAAGATTCATCACATGCTCACGTGAGAATTTAAAAGAATTCTTGCTCGAAAATTAAAAAAAATATATATATATATATCAATATACTTACAAGGTTCTTGTCCCTTGGATCGGTTTGAACAAAGATCTGTGATGGCTTGCAGCTCGTAGGAATTTGAATTCTTGATCGTTTGTTGGAGTCAACGATCACTTGATCACGAGGCGATCTACTACGTTGATTAATCAAGTTATAATAATTACTAGTAGTAGTGGGCACTAATACTTGTTCCAGTTTTGTTAGCTCAAGATAATTTCTTTCAAGATTGCTAAACTTATTGCTCATCAATTCAAGCATGAATTTAAGTCTTTCGTTCTCCTTCCTCGTCCGATCCAACTCAATCTGCAAAACCTTCACACGTACGTAACTTGTAAATGCATGCAAGATTCAAGATTCAGATCAAGATCAAGAAAATTAATTAGAGATCAAGAAAAATCAAGAATTGCTTACATCTTCTTTGTAGGATGAGTGATTATCCATGATTAAGAGGTTGAAGATGATCCGATATCGAAAGACCGTTGATCGATCAACGTATTTGGGGATATAGACTTTGACGATTATTATAAAAATTGAGTGAGCGTTTATTAGAAAAATCAACAGAGAGAAGGACGAATGACTCTTATTTATAAAGAATTGCTTCTCTCTGTTTATTAGTGAATATTCGCATCATGGGAAGGGAAGACCGTTTTGTTCACGCAGCCATGAATTGCAGGACCAAATTTGTGTTTTGTCTTGTGGCTGCTGAAGGGCCTAGCTAGTGGCTTAGTGCGCGTGCTCTCTCTGTGTACAAATTAGAAAAGGAAATAAAAGAAAAATTAATCCTACCATTTCTAAAAAATCCCATTTTGGTCCTTATACTTCTAAAATTTACGATTTAAATCTATAGAGTTGTGATTTTGATTTTTCTAGTGGTTAAAAATTAAAAAAAACAAATTGCAACAGAGTGTACATATTGGAGTACAAGTATGACAAATGACAATATGGTATGAGCTAATTAAGAAAATTTAAGAAAAAAAAATATTTTTTCATTTATTTTTTCATTTCTCTCATTATTTTATTTTTTATTTTTTAAGATATTAGTCATACCATATTTCCTTAAATTTTTATTCAATTTTTAATATATTTTTTACATTTTCTAAATATTTTACCACTCAACATGTCAAAATTGAAAAAATTTAAGCAAAATTATAGAAATTAAATCGCAAATTGTAAAAGTATGAAGGGCGAACTGATCTTTTTATAAACTATAGGATCTTTTTACCTACTCAAGTAACGTAACCAGTAATTAGGAGACTTGGCGGTTGAAATTAATTAATTTTGTACCTCTCCTATTCTCGTTGGTTCCCAGTATTATTGTTGTTGGGTAGAAACATCATTTACTTATGACATAAGTATCATGAAGTCATTTCCCTTGCATCATTATCCACTGCTGATGATGGGTCCGACGTGTTTAAGGGAGTAAACAAAGTTGAAAAAAAAGATATAATGTAAAGACTAAAGTCGACTCTGCATTTTATTCTCTCTTCTTTCTTCCTTTTCTTAATTATATTGGCAAAATTTTTATGGTTGCTGCTTACTCTTCTCATTTCATAAAATTAGACGTTTTAGTATTTCGCACAGAGGTCAAGAAAGCGGATTTTAGTTTGGTATAGATAATTTATAGGGAGAGAAATATTATGCGTATTAATTAAGGATATGTTAGTAAAAAACTAATAAAAAAATTAGTATTAAACGATATTTAATTTGAGAAATTTTATTTTTCCTAAAACGTTTATTTTATGAAATAGAGGGAGTAAATGCTAATGAGTTACCCAAACTATTTTTGGGACTTTCTTCTAATATTAAATGGATTGAAGAAGAAGAAGAAGACTTCAAGTATAGGTTTGACAGGTTAATTACAAGTATTAATTATATATTTAGGCAATGCAAGATGTTCTCTGATATTTTTCTTGTAATTTGCTTCTAACTGCAAGATTTGGACAATGATGAGGTAAGCCCAAAATTTATACTCCCTCCGATCCGAAATGTATGACGTTTTAGCATTTGCTTTTACTGTTCCGAAACGTATTTTAAGACAGCCGGAACAGTCACTATTTGAGACAATTTTGCCCCGAATTTTTTCTCAGAAGTACGTTAAGAATTACCGTACGTTCGAAAAAAAATTACGGAATTTTTTGGGGTCAAATAGTGCCTCATCCGGCCTCCTCGATATGCGTTCCCTACTGAATATTGGGATGCGAGGAAGTCATACATTTCGGAGCAGAGGGAGTATTTATCGTAAAGCCAATTTAGTTGTTGAAGGCCTTACTAATTTAATCTTTGATTCTAATTTGTCTCATTCTTAGTTTTTCTATTCCTTCTCGGGTTGTCTTATACTTTAAGAAGATATCTCGGGTGCTTTCACTCGTGTTATTATTTTTACTTTTCTTTCATATTAGAAAAAGAGAAAGAAGAAAAAATGAATCTAAAACTTATAGAGTTGATCTACTCATGATAAATAAATTAAGAGTTTACATCAACTACTTATCGAGAAGGGGAAAAAAAATAGAAGTCATGCTTTCTTTTCTTTTGAATAGTCGAGCATGAATCAAGTTAGATCATCTTGAAAAGTAGTTCGTTCCACACACCAGAATGCTTGAAAATGAGTAAAAGTGTAGACATAGCTGAAAATTTCTTGCCTTCTTAATTAATTATTCAGAGAAATTAGTCTAACACGAGGTTTGAACCAAAAGCATGGCAATCCTAGCTAGGTCTTGACGGTTCAATTGAATCTTTATTAACAGAAAAAGTGCTGGAGATATTCTTATTTTCTTCTAATAAGACGGCTAATAGTTGGAATTTTGTTTACTGACTAAACAAAATCTTGAGAGACTTGGACTACTAAAAATATGGTCCAAGCAGGATTAATTAGGACTACTAGTCCTTGAAATGCCATGGAAAAACCACACGTGAGTTGCGAGAATGGAAAATTATCCGTAAAGGATAAGGATTAAGGAGTCAAACGACGTTGATCACTCAATTAAGAATAATTAACACACTAATTAAAGGATGATTCCTTTTCTTTTATTTTTCTTTTTTAATTAGTTTCATTTCAGCTGCCTTTCATCTGCCAACTGTTTAAATTTATTTATGAATTAATAAGCTGATCAAATTTTTGCAAGTTAATGAGAAATTTAGTCGTTGAAAATACTTTATTGTTTAATGAGCTGATTAAATACAAATATAAGTGAGCTTAATATACCCGGTGGTGTCTAACGTTTGCTAAAATATTTTTATTAGTCTTTAAAATTTAAACATGTTCGATGTGATCCCTAACGTTTTATCATGATGTTCAAATTAGTCTTTCCGTCTATATGCTGAATAATGTCTGTTAATTTTATTTTTTAAATATTTGTTAACAAATAAAATTAAAATAAATAAAAAAATAGGAAATCTATGGCACTATTTTTTGTGCTTGGAAATTTATGACACCAAAAAATGAAAATTTGTGCGCCAAATAATATTAATAAAAAGTAATAAAATATATTATTTGGTGTATAAATTTCCATTTTTTTGGCAAAAAACCAGCGCCATAAATTTCCTATTTTATTTTATAATTTTTTGTATTTTCTTTATATATTTTAATTTCATTTATTAAAAAGATATTAAAAGATAAAACTAACAGTCGGTATATTAATCATTAAATATATTTAAACGTTAAGGATTAATAAAAAGCATCACCGGTGTATTAAGTCAACATAAGTGTAGGTTATACATGGACAAATTATTTATGCTAGGGAAGAAAATACGAGAAGTGGTAGGTAATTTGTTTGATTGGAACTGAAATTATAGTTCGCCAACTTTGAACGTTAAGGCTAAGGACAGGATAAAAAGCCCGAACAGAATGAAACAAACAAAAGGACAATGATGGGCCATAGGCATCTTAGGAGTCGTACGGCAGCCTTACAAAAGTCTCTGTTTTATAGTATATTCTTTCAGTCAAGCCATTATTTATTTTCTTTTTCCAAAGGTCTCATCTTTTCTTTCCTAAAAAATTAATCTCGTTCGAGTATTATCAGCTGTTAAAAAAAAAAAAATTATATCAATATAATTTTTTTTATTTTTTAAGTTTTAAATTTAAAACTTCGTGGACAAATTTTTTATTAGTCGATTGTAATCAACAAATAAAAAAATGAAACCAATAAATAAATTAATTAATTAACAATTCATGCACGAAATGTCTCCACGGTCCACACTTGACCATGGGGGCTTACAAGTCACAAGTCACAAGTCACATTTCACTTGGAATTCAAATTTGTGTGAAACACGATGACAGCCTTATTAGGCTTCGTAGGCCCACTCGTATGATGGGCCAGATCATTAAGACGGCCCAACTTCGAAATGTGCAAACTTTGGGCTAGCTTGGATCACTCACTCTCAATTTGCTTGGGCCTTGGATAAATATAAGGAATTTACCACGTGTTAACCATATTCTGGCTTGATGACATTTTGGGAGTAAATCGATAGAAACAAAACCTGGAGGGATCAAGTTGTAAACACAAACAGAGTACTTGCAACGAAGAAACAATCAGAATGTACCACGTGTCAACCAAATTATGGCTTGATGACATATTGAGAGTAAATCGATAGAAATAAACCTTGGAGGGATCAAAGTGTAAAACCAAACAGAGTACTTGCAACGAAGCAACCATCAATCTATACAATTTACTTGTATAACTTACATTATAAGGCTGCATCTTCTTCGCTGTCTTCGATTTAGCTCACATCACAGACTCGCCGGGAGATAGATCTTAGATCTGAATTTGCCCAATCCACATTGCCAACGATCCTGATCTCATACCTACAAGGTTTGATTCCTCCCTATTTGTAAACTAATTTTATGCATCTGTTTGACTACTGAGAAAATGCTTTTCCTAGCGGTTTCTCTGCAGCCAAACAGGTGAGTATCAAATTTGGATAGTCGCTGTTGCTGTCGTTATTATTGTTTTTCATGTCTATGGCTACTGGATTTAGGTTTTGTTTACCGTTTGATTCCTTAGCTAGAAGAAATTAGACTCTATGGAAATGATGTAGTTTATAAATGTACATTCGCCAGTTGTATAAATAGACGGTCGCTTTATATTGATGTTAGATAGCAATGGTGGACTGGATTTTGATATAAGATTTAATGGATCTGATTTTATTTGAAGTGCACTTAACACCCTTGTCGATTTTGTTAGTGAACCTAACAGTTCACGTGCACTCTTGCCAATTCCATTGTTATGGGTGGAATTTGTAGTTTGGAGAAATAGATCTCACTTATCTGGATGCTGCATTAGTGATTTTGATTCCTGTGATCATGACTGATGAACTTAACTTGTACGCTAGTTAATGATTTGAAGCATTGTCAATTGGTGTAAATAGCTGGGGATGGAGAAATCTTGTACTCTACTGGTGCACTTTGACAAAGGAACACCGGCCATTGCTAATGAGATCAAGGAAGCTCTTGAAGGGAATGATGTGCCAGCAAAGGTCGATGCCATGAAGAATGCCATCAGTCTTTTGTTGAATGGTGAAACTTTGCCACATCTTTTCATCACAATTGTTAGATATGTTCTGCCTTCTGAGGACCACACTGTTCAGAAGCTATTGCTTCTTTATTTGGAGCTAATTGACAAAACTGATGCCAAGGGTAGGGTCTTGCCTGAAATGATCTTAATTTGTCAAAACCTAAGGAACAATCTCCAGCATCCCAATGAATACATTCGTGGGGTGACATTGAGGTTTCTTTGCCGCCTGAATGAGACAGAAATAATTGAGCCATTGATACCTTCAGTTTTACAGAATCTGGAACATCGGCACCCATTTATCAGGAAGAATGCTATATTAGCTGTGATGGCTATATATAAGCTTCCCCAGGGTGAGCAGCTTTTGGTTGATGCACCTGAGATGATTGAGAAGGTTCTGTTATCAGAGCAGGATCAATCATCTAAGCGGAACGCATTTCTCATGCTCTTTACCTGTGCACAGGATCGTGCCATCAACTATCTTTTGACCCATGTTGATAGGGTTTCTGAGTGGGGTGAGTTGCTTCAGATGGTTGTGTTGGAGTTGATCAGAAAGGTGTGCAGAACAAACCGTGGAGAGAAGGGGAAGTACATTAAGATTATAATTTCTCTGTTGACTGCCACTTCCACAGCTGTTGTATATGAATGTGCCAGCACACTTGTTTCCCTCTCATCTGCGCCTACTGCTATTAGAGCTGCTGCAAACACCTACTGTCAGCTTCTTCTTTCACAAAGTGACAACAATGTGAAGCTTATAGTGCTAGATCGTCTGAATGAGCTGAAGTCTTCTCATAGAGAAGTTATGGTCGATCTGATTATGGATGTTCTTAGGGCACTTTCCAGCCCAAACATTGATATTAGGAAGAAGACGCTTGATATTGTTCTAGAGTTGATCACTCCCAAGAACATTAATGAAGTGGTTCTTGTATTGAAGAAGGAAGTGGTTAAGACGCAGAATGGAGAGCTTGAGAAGAACGGTGAATACCGGCAAATGCTTGTTCAGGCCATTCATTCTTGTGCTATTAAGTTCCCAGAGGTTGCAAGCACAGTGGTTCATCTGTTGATGGATTTTCTGGGGGACAGCAATGTGGCTTCGGCTCTTGATGTTGTTGTCTTCGTCCGAGAGATAACTGAAACCAATCCAAAACTAAGGGTTTCTATAATTACAAGGCTACTGGATACTTTCTACCAGATAAGAGCAGCGAGGGTTTGCTCCGGTGCTCTTTGGATCATTGGAGAGTATTGCCTGTCCCTTTCTGAAGTTGAGAATGGCATAGCAACCATTAAGCAGTGTCTTGGGGAGTTGCCATTTTACTCTGTTTCGGACGAAGGAGAAGCTAATGATTCCTCAAAGAAGTCCCAACAAGCAGCTTCAATAACTGTTTCTTCTAGGAGACCAGCAGTTCTTGCTGATGGGACTTATGCTACTCAGAGTGCTGCCTCTGAGACTGCTTTTTCACCTCCTACCATCGTTCAAGGATCACTGTCTTCTGGGAACTTAAGATCCCTTCTTCTCACTGGTGATTTTTTCCTTGGAGCAGTTGTCGCATGCACTCTGACAAAACTTATCCTGAGATTAGAAGAGGTGCAACCTTCTAAAATTGAAGTGAATAAGGCAACCACAGAGGCATTGTTGATCATGGTCTCCATGCTACAGCTAGGGCAATGTTCTGTTCTTTCTCATCCAATTGATGCTGATTCTCATGAGAGGATTGTTCTTTGCATAAGACTGCTGTGCAATACTGGTGATGACATAAGGCAGATATGGTTGCAGTTTTGCCGCCAGAATTTTGTACAGATGCTATCTGAGAAACAATTGAGGGAGACTGAGGAACTTAAGGCAAAAGCGCTGAGTTCACACGCTCAACCTGATGACCTCATTGACTTCTACCACTTGAAGACTAGAAAGGTAAGAAAGCTTTTTAATTTTCACCAGCTTTCTTTGTTTGCTTGTAGCTTTCAGAACTGTCTGGTTATGTAATCCTTAATAGTTGCTGATATGAAGAAGAGAGAATTGTCTGAACATGCTGTATTTACTATTTCCCTTAATAACTCTTGTATTCTCATGCTGTCCTTCTTCTCTTTCGGATCTATTTGAACTGAATATAAATGTGCCATTTTGTTTAGAAGTTAATGCTCTGATAGCCAGGATTCCTGATACCGAAGAACTATTTGTGTCTTTTACTGGATCAGGTCAATATGTTTCTGTGTTTTTACTGTTAAGCTGCTGCTTCCACTTGATAGGTTGAGTCTACTCTTGTGTTTTGTTCTATGATATGACATTGACTACACCTTCCTCCTTCGCACATGCTCTTGACCTCTTGTGAATTCCAGGGTATGAGTCAGCTGGAGTTGGAAGATGAAGTTCAAGATGATCTTAAACGTGCAACTGGTGAATTTGTCAAGGATGGGGATGATGCAAATAAACTTAACCGCATCCTCCAACTGACTGGATTTAGTGACCCAGTCTATGCTGAGGCATATGTGACAGTTCATCATTATGACATTGTTCTTGACGTTATGGTAATCAACCGCACAAAGGATACTCTCCAGAACCTGTGTTTGGAGTTGGCAACTATGGGTGATCTAAAGCTTGTTGAGCGTCCTCAGAATTATACACTGGCTCCTGAATCAAGCAAGCAAGTAAAGGCCAACATTAAGGTGTCCTCAACTGAGACTGGAGTCATTTTTGGGAACATTGTTTATGAGACATCAAATGTACATGAGCGGACAGTTATTGTCCTCAATGATATCCATATCGATATCATGGATTATATTTCTCCTGCTGTTTGCACAGATGCAGCTTTTAGAACAATGTGGGCTGAGTTTGAATGGGAAAACAAGGTAATCTACAAGCTTCCCTTTGGCTTTCTCACCCAGTATAGCCTTTCTAATTACTGAAATAAATTTCCCAGTTGTATTTCAATGGTCACCCTAACGTGGTGATTTATCACCCTTGTGAGCGCACTGGGCTGTTTTTAGTTCTTTGGACATTCAACATTCTTATCTGCCTGCCCATGTGTTTCTTTATTAGGGTTTCAATATCACTGAAATTGACCTCATTTCTGTTAGCTGGTTTTCTCTTGCTCTTTTTCCACTCCCTCCTGGCCCCTGTCCTACGGTGGTACATGGTGGACCCTATGTTTCTAAATTATGTTTGTAACTTCCATTTCAGGTTGCTGTTAACACAATAATCCAAGATGAGAAGGAATTCCTAGACCATATTATCAAATCAACCAACATGAAATGTCTCACTGCACCGTAAGTTACTAAGATTGTAGCTATGGCATATGACAGTAATATAATTAGATCAGTTTCTTCTTTTTCTTGTTCCAAAGCTACAAGGAAAGACCTAATATTGGTGTTTTTTCAGTCATTTAGAGTTTTTCTCTTGTTTTGTTAAAGAATCATAGAGTAGATTGCCGTACTTGACCAAACTGTTTTTTCTTTGACTGGTTTGAGTTTCAGGTCTGCACTGAATGGGGAGTGTGGTTTCTTGGCCGCCAACTTGTACGCCAAGAGTGTGTTTGGGGAGGATGCCTTAGTAAATGTAAGCATAGAGAAACAGACAGACGGGAAGCTTAGCGGTTACATCAGAATAAGGAGCAAAACTCAGGGGATTGCTTTGAGTCTCGGGGATAAGATCACTCTCAAGCAGAAGGGAGGCAATTAAGAGCATTACACATTCTTGTGTTTGCTGGCTCATCATTACAAGCTTAGGTACCCTCTTTGTTAAATTTAGTCGGAAGCATATCCAGATTTTTTCGAGCTGAAGGAACGTTCCAATCCCGTTGAAGTGATAGTTGCATTTTTACTTTGTACTCGAGAGTTAGAGGAGTATTTTTGAAGTGGCATTCTGCATTTCTTTGGAGGGACCCTTTGCACTTCTGGGTCATATCGACATTGAAGAAAGAACACGAAGGGCTCCTCTACAAGGAAGACATCGAAAGCCCGGGGGGTTTGGACTTGGTTTGTGTAAACGAGAATCAGAGATGGTTCTTACTAGTTTAGACATTTTTCATTTTTCAGAATATAGAGATGATAGTATTATTGTTCGGAAGAACAAAAATTTCAAGTACTATTTAAAAAAAAATATTAATAAGCTAGCTGGAAAAAGAGTGATCGGATTGCAAGTTTCTAATTTTTTTATTTTTTATTTTTAACAAAAAGCTTTTAAGTGAAGTAATTCTTATTAGGAAACTAGGAAAATAAAAAAGCAGTAAGAAAAAAATAATTGATTTGTCAGCGTCAGCTAGAAAACGTCTGAGCATGAAAAGTTGCTAACGGCGTTTGCTTTGCTTTCCTTTCTTACTAATGGAAGGTGAGATTCCTTTTAACGAAAGATGCGCAAGATACAAAATGAGAAATAAAATGCATTAAATATTAATAAGAAATAGTTGTTGAATTATTTTTGTGTCATTTTTGCTGAAAATAAATAAATAAATACAGGCCATGTTCTGGGTCCAAGCCCATTATCAAATGTACTGCATTCATCCTTTCAAGTTCTATAGGCCCAGCCCATATATCTATAACACATAATTACATAATTAACAATCCCCACATATTATATATCACCACCCGCCCGCAAAGAGCCCAAATTAACAAGTTAATTTGGTTCGGGCACCGCTGGTATCTGCATTCTTCTGCTTGTTCGTAAAGGTAATTGTTCTCCTCAATCTCTGTCTCGCCAATCACTGATTCGATCTGCCTAACAATGTGTCTGACCAATTTGTTTTCTTGTTTTTTCTCCATGCGTTCATCATTTGTTCATCATCTGACCAGTTTGAACCCTCCCTTCTTTTCATCGTTTTCATTCCACCTCCCACTCAGGTAAATAATACTCTTCTCAGGAACACGCGATTTTAGCATATATAAGTTCACCAAATCCTGCCTTTTGTTTGTTTGTCTGATATCGGAAGCCATATCATCTGTTCTGCTGTTATCGGAACTCTGTGCTTGACCAGATACCTGTTTTATATGAGCATATAGATATATTAAATGTTGATGGATTTCTTGTGCACATATGATTTTGTTATTATTTAGGCAAACCTCATATCTTAGCACATGTTCTTGTCCAAGGTTAGTAAATAGCATCAGCACCCACGTAGCGTAGCAAGTAACCAAGTGACATAGTTTTGATCTCCACCCGGTGTACTTTGATCAGATGTTAAAAATTGCAGACTCACCTTAAGTCAATCACAAAACCATTGTCACATATAGACTGTAAAAGAAAAGGAATTTGGGAGCACATATGATTTTGTTATATCAGGAGTACTGAAGTTTATCTCATTGAAGTCTATTACTCGTAAATCAAGGGAAGTGTTTAATCTGCTCTAGTATTGTGAATACTGTGAATATGCTCAAGTATTTGACTGATCTCAAGTCTTGCAGTGCATATTAATGTGTTGTGCATGATCGTGATTGTTACAGACCTGTTATCTTTGGCACAAATTCAATGGAAGTTGAAAAAACATATCTAAAGACGCCTGAAGCTGCTGCGGAGTTTAGCAGGTATATGGTGGCTATTCCTTATATATACATGTTCTACATTCTTCTGTTTGTTCGCAGAGGTTATAGTTTTCGTCAATGCTGCTATGGTCTGCCTGACAATGTTTCTGACCAATTTGTTTTCTTGTTTTTTTCTCTGTGTGTCCATCTATTTTGGTGCTATTTATTCTTCTTCGTACCGTTTTTCTTCATCATTTTCGTTCCACCTCCCACTCTATACATATACATGTTTTGATTCAGAATTACACTGGAATCAGATGTATACGTTGTCTTTTTGCTGCTTTAAATCAATGTGATTAAAATTGCTGGTATTTGCGTGTAATATCTGCTGATAAGCATATATTAAGCAAATTAGTTGAGTTATAAATCAGCATATTACTTGATCATATTTCTTGTATGCTTCAATTTTCTATTACTCGTAAATCAAGGGAAGTGTTTAATGTGCTCTAGTATTGTGAATACTGTGAATATGCTCAGGTATTTGACTGATCTCAAGTCTTGCAGTGCATATTAATGTGTTGTGCATGATTGTGATTGTTACAGACCTGTCTTTGGCACAAATTCAATGGAAGATGGAAAAACATATCTAAAGACGCCTGAAGCTGTTGAGGAGTTTATCAGGTATATGGTGGCTATTCTTTATATATATATGTTCTACATTCTTCTGTTTGTTCGCAGAGGTTATAGTTTTCGTCAATGCTGCTATGGTCTGCCTGACAATGTTTCTGACCAATTTATTTTCTTGTTTTTTTCTCTGTGCGTCCATCTATTTTGGTGCTATTTATTTTTCTTCGTACCCTTTTTCTTCATCATTTTCGTTCCACCTCCCACTCTATACATATACATGTTTTGATTCAGAATTACACTGGAATCAGATGTATACGTTGTCTTTTTGCTGCTTTAAATCAATGTGATTAAAATTGCTGGTATTTGTGTGTAATATCTGCTGATATGCATATATTAAGCAAATTAGTTGAGTTATAAATCAACATATTACTTGAGCATATTTCTTGTATGCTTCTATTTTCTATTACTCGTAAATCAAGGGTTTAATGTGCTCTAGTATTGTGAATACTGTGAATATGCTCAGGTATTTGACTGATCTCAAGTCTTGCAATGCATATTAATGTGTTGTGCATGATTGTGATTGTTACAGACCTGTCTTTGGCACAAATTCAATGGAAGATGGAAAAACATATCTAAAGACGCCTGAAGCTGTTGAGGAGTTTATCAGGTATGTGGTGGCTATTCTTTATATATATATGTTCTACATTCTTCTGTTTGTTCGCAGAGGTTATAGTTTTCGTCAATGCTGCTATGGTCTGCCTGACAATGTTTCTGACCAATTTATTTTCTTGTTTTTTTCTCTATGCGTCCATCTATTTTGGTGCTATTTATTTTTCTTCGTACCCTTTTTCTTCATCATTTTCGTTCCACCTCCCACTCTATACATATACATGTTTTGATTCAGAATTACACTGGAATCAGATGTATACGTTGTCTTTTTGCTGCTTTAAATCAATGTGATTAAAATTGCTGGTATTTGTGTGTAATATCTGCTGATATGCATATATTAAGCAAATTAGTTGAGTTATAAATCAGCATATTACTTGAGCATATTTCTTGTATGCTTCTATTTTCTATTACTCGTAAATCAAGGAAAGTGTTTAATGTGCTCTAGTATTGTGAATACTGTGAATATGCTCAAGTATTTGACTGATCTCAAGTCTTGCAGTGCATATTAATGTGTTGTGCATGATTGTGATTGTTACAGTCCTATCTTTGGCACAAATTCAATGGAAGATGGAAAAACATATCTAAAGACGCCTGAAGCTGTTGAGGAGTTTATCAGGTATATGGTGGCTATTCTTTATATATATATGTTCTACATTCTTCTGTTTGTTTGCAGAGGTTATAGTTTTCGTCAATGCTGCTATGATCTGCCTGACAATGTTTCTGACCAATTTGTTTTCTTGTTTTTTTCTCTGTGCGTCCATCCATTTTGGTGCTATTTATTTTTCTTCGTACCCTTTTTCTTCATTTTCATTCCACCTCCCACTCTATACATATACATGTTTTGATTCAGAATTACACTGGAATCAGATGTATACGTTGTCTTTTTGCTGCTTTAAATCAATGTGATTAAAATTGCTGGTATTTGTGTGTAATATCTGCTGATATGCATATATTAAGCAAATTAATTGAGTTATAAATCAGCATTGGATTACAATTACATGAATTGCATGCAGATCCCTAACAATGCATTGTGAGAATGTGAAAGAGGAAAAGGAAATAACAGAATCCGAAATCATGGAGATGTAAGTTTTGTAGAATAAGTTCCTCAGTTTTAGTTTTAGTTAGCGATTTGGTTGGCTTATTATTACAAGTTTTGATTGTTTATAATTATTTAGGCTTTCGAATCTGAAAACTACGGAAGAAAATGAACGAGGAAAAGGAAATATGAACGAGGAAAAGGAAATAACAGAATCTGAAATCAATTGGATGTAAGTTTTGTAGAATAATTTCCTGAGTTTTAGTTTTAGTTAGCGATTTGGTTGACTTATTATTACAAGTTTTGGTTGTTTATAATTATTTAGGCTTTCGAAACTGGAAAGTGAGCAAGAAAGAGACGTGTTTTTTCGATCTTCAATCTACCGGGGATGGATGAGGAAAAGAGATCAGCGGCTCTATGAGGATTGTGCAAAAATTGGATTGGCACAACACAATGGGCAGAATGTGCGTTTTCTATTATTATTGTCTTTGTTATATATATATATATATATAACAAATTTTACTAATTTGTTATCTGTCATCAGAAAGTCACATTTAACTAATTTTATTTCATTTTATTTTTGGAAAAGGGAACTAATTTCGAGCTGGATAAGATTTGCTGTAAGGGTGTTTACATTGGCCCGGGGGGTGTCTATTATCATCTCAACTTCATTGCAGAGTCCAGCGATGGGTCCAATGATGAGAAAAAACGTTGTCTGTTTTTCGCAGAGGTGGCAGGATTTGAAGAGAGGGTTGTGAGTGTTTGTTGCATATTGGACCCTGTTGCTGGTAAGGCTACTATATTTCTCTCTCTATATATATGTGTGTGTGTGGTTGACTGGTTGTTTTATCATCATATTGGACCCTGCTAGCGAAGAATTTTGCTTGGTGTAATGTGTGATTTGTAATTTCAATTTCAGGAATGGATAGTGGTTGTCTGTTTTGTGGTCAAAAAGTCCATCACCCGAGAGGGTATAGCTTTTATGGGTGTCGCCCTACCTAATCACTTTGAAGGCCCTATCTCATGGGTGTAGTTTTCGTGATGAAGATAATGTCCTGGATGATTTATCTTACTCCTATCAGTAACTTAAGTTTTTGAGTGTATTGGTAATGTTCTGGATGATTTATGGATGATTTATTTATGATGGTGATAATGTTCTGGATGAAATGTTGATCTCAATTACTTCGAAGAACTTAAACGTTTACACTGCCATTAATTGCCATTTTTCCTCTATAAATAACCAATGCCATCACCAGCACAAACGGATTCACTCACTGACACACACTTTCACATTTTACTCTCCCTCTCTCTCGGTTTCTCGGCAAAATCATTAGGGTCGCGTATTGGGGGTCTTGCCGACGACCTGTGTGGAGGGTTCGTTTCTTTGTTTTATTGTTTTCAGTGTTTTGGTCGAACTTTGGTTGGCTGGTTTTGCCGAATTTTGTGGCTGGTTGGGTCGGATTGTGGCTGGTTTTGACGGATTTTGTGGCTGGTTTTGTCGGATTTTTGGCTGTGTTTTGGGTCGGATTTTGGCTGTGTTTTGGGTCGGATTTTTGGCTGTCTTTGGGTCGGATTTTGTGGCTGTTTTTGGGTCGGATTTTGGCTGTTTTTGGCGGGATTTTGTAGCTGTGATGGCCGAGAGAACGGCGGCTTGGGTGGCGGAGATGGAGGTTGTGGTTCTATTGGAGGTATTTTGGCATGGAAAGAAAGCGAAAAGAGGGACAGTAAAGAAGAAAAAAAACGTAAAAGGAAAAGATTTTTTTTTGAAAATATGATAACACGTGTTTGATTTTTTATTGGTCGGATTATAACAAGCGTGAGATGTCATTCCCAATTCAACCCGATAATTATCCATACTTATCCATATTTACAGTTGTCTTGCATGAGTTTGACTGATAACCAGTCTCAATTATCAGAAAAAGGAGGAGTAGAATTTGGCTTCCTCCGCTGTACACGTAGGATTGAAAGCTACATCGTTGAAACTTTAAATTATGGTCGCGCTTCATGGACTGGTAAAAATTTCAAAGAAAGTAGACAGACAAACCAGGATGAGACGAAGAAGACTTCACAAAAACTAAATCTAAAAGTTTCCCCAAGTCAATCTTTCCGGCTTCACGCGTGCGTGAGGGTGTGTGCTTGTCCACTGCCCAGCAGTCTTCCATTGCTGGTATCTTTTTTTTGGATCATTCTGAATATCCTTTTTGTCTTTCCGTCTGGAGACTATCCCATATATTAAAAGTCTTCGGTTGTGTGATATTGAAATGGTCCCTGACTTCAGATTCTATGAAAAGATGTTAGAAAAAAAAAGAGGGAACGGTTGATTGCAACAAAACGCCATCGCAACTACCGGTCCCGGTAGAAAAATCAAACTGATGACTTTAATATTTCTAAACAAGGAGATTGAAGTAACACGCAAAAGATTCCATTCTGATAAGTGATAAAGCTTGAGAAGAGATTGAAGTAACGAGCGCGTTCATATGTATATTTAGCTAGCTCAATCGGTTTCAAACACATTGATGATACAAACAAAACACTTTAAGGGTATTTTCGATTTTTTATCACCATCGAGGGGTCCCGATATATGTGTTTTCCAATATATATCCCCACTCATAGCTTATCGGGTAAAAAGAACAGGTAACGGTAATGGCTAATCAAACTCAAACGATACGTGTTCAGAGTGACCCATAAGGCGAGACTATAAATGCCCTCTATTTTCCTTTCATTAAAGGGAAAAGAGAGAAAACAGACGCGCATACAAAATTTTTGCCCGCACAACTACCTATCTCCACCCAATAGTTTTCCCTTATCACTTATTTTCGTTTATGCATACTGATTTGATCGTCGGAGCTTTTACGTCGGAAACCTCCTCTAGTACTTTACAGGTGGCGTAGGAGCAGCGAGATAGTCCACATCAATACACCATATTACAAAATTGTTCTCACTCCAGATTCAGGATTATCACACATTTACCCCCTAACTTTTCAAAAAAAAATTAATATATACATTATTACATTAAATAAAATTTTTTTTATGTCTTTAATCTCATTTGACAAAAAGTTGAAAAAGTATTTGAACTTCCCCTAATAAATATTTGATAGTGTAAATGATTTTAGACTTGGCCCAATAAATAAATTGTAGTATGACCTTTGTCAAAACAGCCCGCTAAAGCAAATACAATACTGATCATCCCTTGCATTTCCATCCCGAAGTACTGACCTGATCACTCATTCTCCTCTGCCCTCACCACCAAATCCAAATCAAATCCAACACGGCAACATCGATTTGGAATCCCTAACCCAACCCACTACCCCAAATCTCAAACTTATATTTTTGTTAAGTTTATCTAAATATTTATTATTTAGTGACGGATACAAATACTCTTAAATATTTTTTCAATTTTTCGTTCAGCTCGTTTTCCTTTCCTTTAAAATACTCAAAAAAAAATAATTCGAAGGCAGCACCCTCTGAATACAAATCCTGAATCCGTCACGGATCTCGTCCCCCCAAACATCAGTCTACATTTATACATAACTTGCTCTATGCTACAAATTGAAAAAATGCCACTAACTCTAAATCCTCAATGATCCTATAATAGTTTCTAATAAGTTCACCATTTCTCAATCCTACCATGAGAGAATCTTCCTGAGACTGCGGCTGCAAGTGCAGCCGTGAAAGTTGGATCTCTGGTCAAGGAATTAGCCATTTGTTGGACCAAAACCTGTTGAATTGCCGGTGTGTCAAGCTCTTGGACTGAAGTTTTACCATTATCATGTGTTTCATTTCTGACCAAATCAAGAGTTCTTGTAAACATTGAAGGAGCGGCAGCTACTGGAGCAGAATTTGAACCGAGACTTGAGCTTAATGTTAATTCGTGCTTGGCACTTGGGGGAACATGGTTGTGCTCCCCTTCATAAGTCGCTACTAAGGTTGAAGGATCCTCAGCACTTCTTTGAACCTGAATATGATTATGAGACCTCCATCAGAAAATTTGAAATACGCATTACTAATTGGTTGATGTATCACAATGACAATTAGTACCTTCTTCTTGACAGGACAACTTGGTGCCTGAGAGCACTTGAAGTAAGCTCTAGGAGAAGGGTTGTCTCTGGTGACCTTTTGTCCATATTTCCTCCATTGATATCCATCTTTTACAACCTAATTAACACACAGTCCAAACTTCGTTAAACTTCAGTTCGAGAGCGAAAACCACAGATCGCGAGCTCGTCGATTAAGGAACTTACGAGGCTTGTACTGGAGGCACTGGTCTTAAAATAAGCTCTTGAAGTTTTTGACTTGAAGCTTCCTTTCGGTCTTTTACATGATTCTTCATCACTAGAAGTACTGCTCTCTGTATTTCCAGCAATCCCAATCATATTACTGTAATCTTCACTGTCTGCCTTTCGCTTTTTAATTTTGGTTTCGGATTCTTTCTCTGAGTTCTTGATCATTAATTCAGTCAAATGGTTTTGCAAAGTCATGTAATTCTCACATAAAACAGTCAGCATATCTGTTAGCTTCTTGTTCTCAGTGTTTATCCGATTCAATTCTTCAACTAAAGCACCATTCTGCAACCAAAAAGATTCTGATATGTTCAGTATCCTAAAGCATCTTTCTTGCAGATAATAAAATTCAAGAAAAGCAAATCAATGAAATTGAATTGTAGATCTAATCTGGGTGTCTAATAAAATTTGTGATCTTGAGCAAGAAATTAAGCAGAGATGAACTCACGTCTTCTTTGACATGTGGTTTCTGTTCCATTCCAGCAAGGAATGACCCAGTTGCTTCTTGAAACTCTCCCTTAGTCTGATTCAGAAAAATAGCAAAAGATTTGAGCTTTACAATTCAGATGAAAGAACTGGAAATGGGTTTTTTGTATTGGACTAAAATATTGAGAATCATCACTCACCGGGATTGGAAAAGCGCCAGACATGAAAGTAGGGTTGAGGCTGAGGTCAAGAGAAGTGTTCACCCATCTTGAGTCCATAATAGAAGAAAAATCAAGAAATGCAGAGGAATGTGAAGAAATTGAGAAGAGAGGAATGGATAGATAAATTTTGAGTCTTTAAGTCGGTCAAGTGAATGAAAGAAAAGAGAGGAACAAGATTGGATATAAATAGAGGAAAGGAAAGGAAAGGAAGTCAGAAAGGAGAGGCTGCAGCTGTAGTGTATAGGCTTTACGAGAAGGAGAGGTTTTTGGTTTTTTTGTGAAGGAAAGTGAGTGGAAATAGCAAAATTTTGTCCGAGACAATGAACGTTTTGATCCAATCGATGTACTTTTGATTCTACTTGTAAGTAAAAAATTATTTTATGTTAGATCAGAATCTGAATAAAAAAATTAAAGAGAATTGTGTGTCATATAAAATTTAAAAAACGGGCCAAAATTGCTGTCATAGACAACACTTTTTTTAAGAATTTATTTATTTTTCTTAAAATTTGAGTCCTCTCTCAAAAGTTCAGTTAATTATAAACAGAGAAAGTATTTATAATCACCTTGGAATCGTTACTCAGCAGCTTCCTTCCTGCGCCAACAAACATGTCTACATACACGAAGGAAGAAAGGAGGATTTCCTTCTCGTCTGAGACAAATTATAAACTAGTAAGCAACTTGGGACAATGCAATTTTTTTATTTCCTACGCTATTTATCATTTCAGTAAAAAATTAATCTCGTTTAAATATAACTAGAGTCTAAAAAATGATATTCTCTTAAATACAACCGAAGTATAACTAGTATAATTTAATTTTAAAAAAATTATATATATATATTTTCTTAACTAAAAAAATTCTAATTTTAATATCAATAACATATCATTTACATCAAAAATTAATAAAAAACCTTTTCTAGTATGTGTATAATAAATTACATCTAGAGCACCATAGTATCATGTTTTGACTATAATTAATAGGATCTCCTAAATGAGATAGTTGTTTTTAACAAATAATTTTATCGTCTTTTGAAGTTCTATTCAATTCGAATCCGGAATAATCGACCAGACTCGATATGTATCGTGTAATGGATTAGTGGATGAAAAAAGATGGAGGGGAGAGAGAGAGCACCAGAAAGTCGTTTACGTGTCTGTACTTTTCCGTTGAATTCTTTTGGGGGTGTCAAAGTCAAGGGCAGTTTGCCAGTTGTTGATTGGTTAATCATGCAAAAAGTTTCTGAATTTCCTCTCGAGTTTTGGAGAGAGAAAGGTCTCTTCTCCTTCTTGACCTCTAGTATATCCTTATTTGATCTCCTAGACTTTCCACCTTCCATTATTTTACTGCTAATTTATTTCTTTTTATCAGTATTTTTCTGTTAGTTTAAACCGTCACGCAACCTTCGTAATCTCATTTACTGCAATTCTTCGTTCCATATGTTCCGAATATTAAAAACTAATGAGATGTAAAATATTTTATTTTAATTTAGTTTTTATTTCGCGTATATATATATATATATATATATATATATATATATATTTATTGGTCGGTACATTTCGATCATATATTATTTCAGTTCTAAAAATATAATTAAGAATAGATAAATCTCTTACCACCGGACCGTAATCAATATTAAGAATTATTATCGATCGAACTCATGTACTAACCATCCAGCTGGGTGTTACAACTTACAACTACCAAACTCACTGTTATATCAATGTGTTGAAAATTGAAGAGTGTTAGTTTAACTGTTTAATTTTGGGACAGTGAAGCGTTAATTTTCTGGTCTCTTGGTCTTTCTAATTGATTCAAACGACAGTGAATGGCAACACGGATTACAAACGTTTCTGTGCAAAATTTTCAACTGAAGCTCGATACTTTTATCGGCTGGCCTGGCCTTATCCGTTTCCCCTCTCTATTATATCTAGAATTGACAATGAAATAAATTTTAACAATTCAATCTAATTTATTAAGAATTTGAGCTCATATTCGAATCTTACCTCCGTCTAGGGGTGGGTAAATAAGTATTTCTGAAATTTTTATTTCGAGTACGGGTATTCCAAACTGTCTAAAAACTTTTCCAATCTCAAATTTTAAAAACTCTTTCCCGATCCTGAATTTCCGAAATTATGATTTCGGATACACAAAATTTTCAAAATTAGGGTATTTCCGAAGAGAGAGAGAGAGAGGGGTGAGAAAATGAAATTGGAAATGTCCACACCTAATAATAATAGCCCTAAGTTCGAGTATTTCAGGTACCCGAAATTATAAAATGGATCCCGTTCCGTCCCGTCCCGAAATTAATTTCAATTACCACCTTTCCGATCCTGAATTTTCAATACCTGAAATTTTCGGTCCGAAATTAAAAAAAACTCGGGACGGAAAGTCGGAATTTTTGTCCACCCCTACCTCTGTCTATAAATAAAGAAAACAATTCAACTTAATTAATTGATTTTGATTGCACCCTCTTTTCTTGGTTGTTTGATGTAATAAGTTCTTAACGTCAAACCTAAGATCATTAAATTATCATAATATATGAAAATAAAAAACTCTTGATTAGTTGATAGCTAATTAATTAATTTGAATGTAGTTATGGGAAAATTTCAACAAATGTGAAGGCAAGCTAGCTTGAAAACAACTACTACCAAATAAATAAATGAAATCACAAATGTGAAATCAGAAGCAAATGGAATCTATGATTGTATTTTTCTTAGTTCACAAGTTTCAAAATTGGGAGGTGATTGAACATACACGTACCTTATTTTTAAGTCGGCAGACTCCAAAACTGTAGGATTTCTCCATAGACCAGGTTTCGAAATTCCGAACTTCTTGAAATCCTTTCCATTCCGAACTTTCATTTTCTAGAAATCAAATTTTTTTGTCCGAAATTATTACGGAACAGAAGTTCGGATTCCAAACCTCCAAAATCAAATAAATACTAAGCATGCAAGATTGCTCCATTAACTTCCCAATCATGATTGCTCCATTAACTTCCCAATCATGATTGCTCCATCAATTTCAAATACATGTTAATCTAAAAAACTTGCACCCGACCACAAGAACCTTAAAAAAAAAATGTTTCAAAAAAAAAATGTTTCATAAAAAAAACCCCTTATATATTAGGTAAGGAAATTTCGATTATTTTAGTTAATCGAAATTTTCTTACCCACTTCTATTCTGTTCCGTAATAAAATTTGGTTTCAGAATTCTTAGATAAAAAAAGAAGAAGATGACAACAACAATTAAAAATGTCAGGCGCGACTTGTACAAAGAAGTGTGTGAGGATAGAGTCAGTCCATGTGGAAATTGAAAGAAAACTCTCTTATATATATGTTATGTATTGTACATTGTAGGCAATTATAGGGCAAGATTGCAAGGAATGTTTGAGAAGTTTACTTGAGAGACTAACTAAGATAAGTATTGCAATTAATTAAAAAGATAAACAATGAACTTTTGCGGTTCCTAATCATTGATTTCAAACTTAACTACGTTCCTGCCCTTTTCTATCACACACATATATATATATATATCATCAAAACTAACATATTTGTAATTAGGGCATTATAAGTGGTATTTTCTGCGAAATAACGAGCGTTAATTTTTGGATTCGAATATAATCAATAACTTACAATTTTTATAACACAAGAAAAAATAAAATATCTCAAGTTGTACAGACATATAGTCTCGTGGAATTTGCTAGTCAACCACTAAATTATAATTTTCTTTGTCTTGGTAAGTCTTGCACGACCTAAGTCTCCGAATGTGATGTGTGCATTCTTTGCATCATCTTCATGATCTCCTAATTTTATCATCATATCCAACGAACTACTAATGTTTTGTTTGTTCTAAGGGCATTACTCATAAGAGTTGTTAGTCCTATAAGAATCAAATACATTCATACATGTAAAGTTAAAAATTAAAAAAAAAAAACTCTTTTAAAATTCTAACTTTTTTTAATACACTTAAATCAAACTAAATTCAACTTAATTATCTACATTCATTACAACTTCCAACATAGCGTATAAAAATAATAAATTAAAAAGGCGTATTTCTCATCGGTATCAGCCATCTAAAATGATTAGACATTTTAAGTATGGTCAAATCCTCATTGCTTCGCGTATACTTAGTTTTTCTTACGTATTGGTAGCTCCATCAATATATACTTCATGGTAAGTGGACTATAGATTACACACCACAAATTGATATTGCCTGATGTGTGTTGAAAAATACCTGCAAAATAATGTTAGAACCGCAAAGATCGAGTCGCAAAGAATGCTGTCCTAAGGAATTTATTTCCCCCAGGATAAAACGATCTCTTCCGATTTGAAAACCGAGAACCAGAACAGCAAGAACAACAATAGAATAATAACTAGGAAATTCTCTCATATTTGATTGTGGTGTTTCTTCTCCAATGTGTGTAGTGTTTTTTCTCTTGATTTTTGGTTTGATGGAGTAGGTGGTATTTATAGGAAGGAAGAGAATCATGACCATTAAGGTGGGGATTATCATGGCCATCATGGCCATTACCATTACAGAATCATGGCAATTAAGCCGTTGCATAATCATGGTAATTAAGCCATTCATAGCCGTTGGAATGGGAGAGATATTCAACCTTTGGAATATCATTATTTTACAACAATCCCCCACATATTACAAAGGTTGATGGTAGCAATTCCTGGTTAATATATATACGGAGTATAACTTTTCGAATCTGGTGTCTTTTGGACTATGAACCAGACCTAGACAAATAAATTTTATCCTTATAGAGATAATGGTGAAGTTTAAAACTTCTATGAACCATTAACTCTTTTGTAAGGTAGGGAATTTATTTATCATGTTATACCCCCACAATTCTTGCTGTTAACGCGATTTTGCGCGTTTTGGCCATGCGCGTGCCTGGATGTTAATGAATGCTCTAGAGATTATGCCACAATCTCATAGGAGCGGCCCCACTCCACATTCATATAGGTGATTTCATCAAATGTATCCGCAATCAATACATCACCCATAAGGGATATGAAATAATTAAGAGTTCAAAACTCATCCTCTCAATCAATGCAGTATAACACATCCACACCATAGGAAGGACAATCAATTTGTGTTAACAGAATTAACAAGTGACTTGTTATTACCCATATGAACCTTCTTCATGGGATCTCCAATCACAAAGGTTGGGTTCCCATCACTGTTAATTTTTCTAATATAGCTTTAAGTTTCATTCCCCTCGATGTTTCTACAATTAATTTTTCCACTCAGAGACTTAGTCAGAGGATCGGCCAAAATCACTTCTGACTTCTCATAATCAACAAAAATCATTTAACAATAGCTAGCTCAACCACATGCAAACCTCAGCTTGGCAAACATAATGTATCGATACATAGGTGTTACACCCAATAAACTTCTCACATGTTGTAGAATTTCATCCAAAAAAGTATTAACATCACTAGTGGATCATCACATTTCATCACTAGTGGATTTTAATCTCATCAAATCTCATTTGAATATAAAATTCAATTATCATCATTGTATTTTCTAATACAACGGATACCACAATTCATTGTACTTATCATCACTGTATTCTCTAATACAGCGGAAACTCAAATTATATATGATACCACAATTCATGGTATATATCATCACTGTATTCTCTAGTACAGTGGAATCTCATGTCCGTCATTTAAGAGTACTGAAAACTTTGACATCAAAATGTCCAATTCTTGAGAAAATCTCAACACAAAGTTCCAGTGATAGCATTATGCTAACACATCACATCTCTCGTTTATTTATTTATTTGCCCATTATCACACTTGTGATATCATTGATGCCAAAAACTCACAAAAATATTAATTTACTTCATCACAAAATTTTTTTTTAAATAAATAAATGAGACAATAATATTCGAACCCCCACATTTGCGAATATTATTCTATTTGTTTAATTTTACCAAATAAATACATTTAGTACATTCTTAATCTCACACAATTACACAAGAATTAAGATTGAGAGTAAATACCTCTTTGAAAGCACCAACACTTAATCATCTCTTATAGTATTGAACATAATCAAATTACTCATTAATTTGATCACAAGCTTCATAAGCGTTGAAATATATACCTTATATATTTTTCCCATAATTAAGTTCTCTGCAAACTTAATTAGCTAGACAATTCACTGCACAATTGATCACTACCACTTTAATCTGGAAACAATCGCATTGATTATATTGATACTCACAACTTCCACAAATATATATCAGAATATTAATCAATCCATAGCAGAAATATTCACACCACTTGAAAATAATTTTACATGCATCACTGTTTTAAATTCTTTTAAACAGTAAGATTAAACATTAATCTGTTTCCACGGATTCAATTCTTCTCATTTAAATACATTAATTGTACCAATTATTAACATAAATAAAACAATTTATGTCAAACAGTGTATCTTAAGGAATTATTTTCACATTAAGGGAAAATCTATAACATTAATTAAGATACCTCATAAAAATTGCAATTAAGCATATTGTATAAACATTTATGCACAAAATCCCAATTTTGGTACAAATCAACTTTTCAACCATTAATCACTTTTTATTTAATAATATCACATAAAATTGCAATTAAATTTTGGAACCTTAGGGCCCGTTTACCTGGGAGAATTTTCAATTTAAAAATTTACTATTTTTCTGAATTTCGAGAATTTTGTTTTCATTCTGAAAACTGAAAAACGCGTTTACTTCGCGCTTGTTTCCTGATCAGAAAAACTGGAGAACGCGTTTACTTCGCACTGAATGTAAGAATTTCCTTATCTAAAAACTGGAAAACGTGTTTACTTCGCGCGTTTTCATTTTTTGTGAAAAACCAAAAATATTTGTAATGAAAAGAAGAAATCATTTGAAAATTTAATAGTGATTTTAAAAAGAAAAAACTTATTAAATATAACATCAATCTTCTAATATTGCATTTAAATATTGTAATTTATATTCCTACGTGAAAATAAAAGCAATCTACTAATATAGTAATTGATGAAAAAATTACATAGCAAACGTACTCCACTTGACTCGTTTAATTAACAGCATAACCTTAATTAATAGCAAACGTAGATCTCATCATAAGTGTACCCACGACCAAATGATTTTTTCACCATAACCTTAAGCATAGGGATACTGATTTTCATATAAATTACTTAGGAAGAAAATGAAACAGATGCAGTCCAAAATACGCTGATTAAACAAATCTTTTTTCCAATATAATCCTTAGGATGTGAGTCATCACCTCATAATCCAAATTGGGAAATGAATAAAAATGAAGAAATTGAAATATTAATTAAAATAAATAAATTGAAATAAGAATCATCAGAACCCGACAAAGAAACTTCAATTGCACTGGACCCCATTCTTCAAAAGGTTATAACGTATAAGGAAACAAATGGTACATTAGACAACAACTATAGATTCTTCTTCAGAGTCCTGACTTTTAGAGGAACAGGCATATAAAATGATGTTTTTTCAAGGGAGGGCATTGAATTCATTTGTCCATGGCAGACAAGGAAACATATCATACCATAAATTTATACAATCACAATTGCAACAAACACTTCCTAAATACCCCTATAGGAATCCGAACTAGCCCATCGCATACTTCTGCGTCCAGCTCCTAGCAGTTGTCTCATACTTGGTTTTGTCTGTCTTGTACATGTGAGCAATTTCCGGCACCAAAGGATCATCCGCGTTAGGATCCGTCAAAAGGGAACAAATGGCGAGCAACACCTGGAAAATAAAACAACCATTCCCACCGTCGTAGAACAGTAATGATGTCATTTGAACAATCAAAATAGACAAATATTAACCACAGAAAAAGAACAAATAGCTGGCCAAAGAGCTGCTTCCTCCAAGGAAATGAAAATGCCAAATGAGAAGTAAATAATATGACAGTATTCAAATAACCTATTAAAAAATCATAAGAGTAACTCATGTCATTTATTACAGCATCTAAATTGTATTCATCAACCAAAGAATGACACATTTTAAAGTTAAATTCAGCGTGCATGTCCATCAATGAGATCACAAATCTCTGCAGGGAAAATATGCAAAAGGGCAAGACTCTAACTCACATGCAACATGTCTTTCTATAGGGGTACGAATGTGCGATTCTCTATACTTGTAAATAAAAGCACAACACCTGCAGAGTTGTGAACTAAAAAGTATTGCTGGACAACCCTAATACAAATATCAAGAATATCTGGACAGAGTGCAAAGCAAGGCAATTATTGAGCATGCCTAAAAAGTAAAAAAACCCAAAAGCTTATCAAGTTGATAGGAGTTGTGAAGTTGCAAAGAGTTTAGGACCTTCGATATTGTCAGGGCAGGGCTCCACTGTTCCTTTAGGATATCATTTGCAGATTCAATCTGTTGTCAATGAAGGAATCAAAACATTTATTCCATAATATGCTACTTACATATACAGAGCAGAAGAGGAGACTAAAAAGTTCATTTGTGGTGTTAGACCGCATATACTATGCAAAGTACATGGTGAATACTATAAATAGTAAGATATACAACTGACCCATTTGTAGACATTCCAAAACCCAGATTTCCTATCAGCGATGAAGAATAGTTCCCCTGTATATCATTAAACAAGATATCACCACATATTGGCAACTAAAGCTAGATAATTATTCTTCACAAGAAAAAGAAAAAATGTCTAAACACCTCCTTGCAGCTTATATATGAATCTGAAGTTAAAGCTCATAATGGAATAAAAGATAGCCTCATTAACCAATTTACATTTGAGGAATTAGTTTCATAAACAGAATATGGGCATCCATGAGAAGGTAATTCAGCCAATCACTAGATACTACTAGAAAACCTGTTCTTAAGCCATACTTGCAAATCATTCAATCATTTTCACATTTTACAGAGTGGGATGCTTGTATTTTAGTTTATTGATCGTCAAGCGGATTAAGAGTATTAAAGTACCTTTAGATGACCACTGTGGCTCGGTTGGTAATCATATGCTCAAGCATCCACCATCTGCCCCATCCACCAGCTTTTGCAAACTAGCTCAATTCCTCCATCCAAATCCAACATCTTTTTATTTATGAATTCAATCCTACCACCATGATATGAGCTTCGGTTTCAAAATCCAACACAAACACAGAAGCATGAAACCTCGCCAAGGACCTCAACAATGACAACATGAATGCATAAGAACAGCTATCATTCATAAGCATCCATATCTAGATCTGAGATCTACAAATAACAAGCACATCCAGATCTAACGAAACATACAGAAATCAAATCCAACCAGCAAATGAACATATAGACATCTAAATATCCACAGATCAAAACATGCATCAGTGCGAGCAAAGAAGGACAAACGGTGGTGTAGATGGATAGAGAAGTGGTACTTACAGGTCACAGAGTTGCTCGACTGTGAGGAGGCGACGGTGAGGAGGCGACTGGAGGTGACGATGAAGGGAAGTGAGAAACGACTCGACTGGAGGTGAGGAGCAGACTGGAGAGTGGTGGTGATGGAGTGAGAAATGACTCGACTGACGATGAAGGGGAGTGAGAAACGACTGCCGGCCACCGCCCCGATCAACTCCGGCGACGCAAACACGCCCTTTGCTATGGTCATTCTCGCGGTGATGATTTACTCGCTAGGGTTAGCAGAGGCAGAGGAGAAGAAAAGAAAGGCAGCGTGAGAAGAAAAAGAAAAGGGCAAAAGTGGGTTTATGAAAAAATCATTAAAGTGTACTGTTTGGAAACAATGGAGAACCGAGCTCTCTAAAATGAAGTAGAAAAATGGTGAGTTTTTGAAAACAATTTTTTTGAGTTTTCAAAATTTACCTATAGGTTTTTATTTCGAAAATTTTCATTTCGAAAACAGAAACGAAAATAACGCGAAGTAAACGCGTTTTCGAAAAAAAACTCCAGTTTTCAAAAAACTGGAGAATTTTTTGGGAAATTCTCTGCGGTAAACAGGCCGTTAAGCTTTCAGATTTAACATGCTCAACCTGCAGCGGGCATGCACAACAGGTGAGAGCACGTAAACATTAAGTAATACTCAAGAGGCAAATACTTTTACTTTCTACTAGATCAACACCCTCTCACTTATTGTAAAATTTGACCTCTAATGGTAAATTTAGGCTTTCAGTGAAACTCACCTGGCCCCTGCTTAGCATTTCTGACTTCTTCAATTTTTTCATGGCAAAGATGTTACCTGACTTTTTCTCCCTACACAACCTGACCTGAGAAAAGAATAGTATGTAAGTATCCTAATTGATCCTGCCTCGTCAAAATTTGGAGCAAGAGAGTATGAAAATCAATATAGTAAGCCTGATTGAATAACCTATAACTGCTAACAAGAATATGGCGTCGCATCACAAGCTAGAGTAAATACATACTGGGGTCCTGAACAAATTGCATATGGAACTGATGTGCGGTGGATAGAATCATAAGGAGGGTCTAGGAAGCACGAGAAAGTTGATTATCAAACATGAGAGTAAGTTCATTTTAAATAATTCTTGCAGTCATCAAACCTCTCCAAAAGCACCTCGTCCTATAATGGCCAAAAGGTCAAAATCTTCAACGCAAATCTTGTGCCTTTTGAGTCGCATACACTGTGTCTCTGTGCGCTCTAAATCCTTCAGAATATTAATTCTTTCGTCTTCAGAGATATCAGAAGATTTCAGTTTCTTTTCCAGCTCCAAGCGCCTGCCATTAATGAAATCACATCATGATATAATTCACCAACTTCAATAATTCTACCCAATAAATACCCGAGCGAGGTGTAAACAATTCATCTTCAAAGAAGAGGGGAAAAAGATAAAACCTAAAAAAAGTAAGAAACACAGTCATCGAAGCATAATGCAGTCACGGCACTAACAGTTCACATGCCAAGGCTTCTCATAACTTTGGTGCATAACTCTTGAATTCGTACAACTAATTGAGTTGTGCCACAGAATTTAACTCTGAAATAAATTTATTTCTTTACCCTTTTGCTCATTTATCACAAAAGAAGTACATGCACAACATCCACACCCAATTAGGAAAAAATGCAAACAGAGAAAAATCCTTATACGAAAGCAAAACAGAGCTCATTGCGCCCTAGAAAAAGCTGAACCAAGTTAACAAACAGAGAAAGAAAAAAAATATATTCCTATACTCCATTTCTCATGATTAACCAAACTCCTATTGAGGAATATCCAGTTAACACCAAAAACAAACAACAATTTCACCATTACGATCAAGCAAAATCACAGAAATAACTATTTCTCAATTACAAAAATGCATGGAAGCAGAAAACTTAATTTTTAGAAAAGAAAACCCAAATGAGATCCTCCTAAGATTCCACAAGGAAACACATGTACGCATAAATAAATTTAAAAAGAAGAACCTTTCTTTGCGTTGTTGGATGTGTTTCGTCTGCGACTTATAATGGTTCTCAATGAAGAACTTTGCAGCAGCTACCCTTTCCATTGTCGAGGTGGACCCTACCTCCCCATCATCTTCCTTCGCCGTCACTGGCCCCACCTCCTCGCCGTCGTCCTCCGCCTCCTTATGATTATTATTCTCCATCTGTCACCCAATTTCTCGCCTCTTCTTAATTTTCCTATTCCCGTTAATTATTTAAATTCTTAAAAAATGAATGAAAATTGGTGCGATCGTATGTTTGTGTTGTGTTTTGGTCTCTGTGGTGTGTGAACTGTGACAACGGAGCAAGAAAAAGGTGAGTCAGTAGGGTGGGGTAGGGTCGGGTTGGGGCTTTATTACATGATCGGGTAGCAGCAGGAGAACACGAGGGAACCTAAAATCAGAAACACAACTCTCTCGATTTCCACCTTCTGTTCCCTAATCTTGTTCCTCTGTCCCACACGTGTCACTCCTCCACTCCTTTTAGCCAATCAGGATAATTTTGTTAATTAGTTACAACATATGAAGTGGGATTTATCTCCTCTAATGTTTCCTCTAACACGACCAATCATGTTGGAAGAATCTGAATCGTTCAATAAAATTGGACGTCTGAGATTAAAGATTCAACTCATTAATGAGTTGACCACTTGTTGAATTTTATTGACTGGTCAACTCATTAATGAGTTAAACTTTTAATTTCAACCGTCCAATTTTATTAGATGGTTCAGATTCCTCCAACATGACCAGTCATATTAGAGGAAATATTAGAGGAGCCGGACCCTATGAAGTGTGGTCGAAAGGTGTTCCTCTTCTTCTTCTTTTTACAAATCAATGAACAATTTAACAATCTTCTTCTTTTTATATTCTAACCTATATACACTCATACCTGTTGCCCAAGGGCATTTAATCCTATTTTGATAATTTTAGACACACAAATTAATTAGATTACTAATACAATCTAAAGTTAAAATGTGTATATAGTTTACGATCGAGAAAAACAAGTGTAACGTATCATTTATCGCAAGCTTCAAGATCAAGTGTAAATTGAACTTAAACTTGTAAGTATGATTCAAATTAGCACTTGATTTATTTTCAATAAACCTCAAGAAAAGTGTCAAAAGATTTTTACTCGAAAACGAGTTTTGAAAAGCTGACGATTTTTGAAAACAGGCATTAGCGTTAAGACACTAACATGAATGGTTTTTGCGAAAATGGGCAGCAGCTAGCGTAATGACGCCAACGTCTTCTAAAGATAAAATTTTGGCTCGAAACATACAATCATTAACGTCATGACGCTAAGCGTCTCACAACTTTAACAACTCTTTCTAAAACTAGAAAAAACGGTTAGTTTTTGCTCCTTCCTTTGTGGACAAGCTTCAAACCTCTTTACACTATAAAAATTCATTTCAAATCACTTTCTAACTTCCTAAAGAAGCTCTTACAAAGTTCATATACTAATTTCTCTTACAAACTCACAAAATTAACATTCTACAACGCAAACTTCTCTCAACTATTTTCATTCATTCTTGCGTTCGTTTTTGAGTTTGATTAAAACTTTCTTCTTGAGGTAAATTGAGTATTTATTGGTGTTGATTATTAGTCATACATTTATCATCTTGTACACCAATTCTTTGTTGCAATATTATCCATTTGAATTGTGAAAGTTTGAAAAGTGTACCTCACACTTTTGGGTATTCGGTAGTTGTTCTTGTCCCATTGTAAAAGAACATAGGTTGTGGTTGAGCCCGGAAAAACCATAGGTTGTAAGGTTGAGAGTTAAACTAAGAAAAGCTCAAGGTAATAGCAAAAGGATTTTGCTTTAGAAAATCCTAAGGGTGAATCTCTTAGGTAGTGGAGTACAATTCGGTTGTGAATTGGAACCACTATAATTCTTGTGTTTTACTATCCTTCTTACTCTCTTGTGTAGTGACAGAGCCAGGAATCGATGTTTGGGGGGGCGACAGTGATAGATCTAGGATTTGTATTCAGGGGGTGCGAGGGTTGCCCCTTGATTTTATTTATTTTTTTGTATTTTAAAGGGAAGTTAAACGAGCTGAACGAAAAATTGGAAAAATGCTTAAGAGTGTTTGTATTTTACCTTGCATGTTGCACTTTAAAACTGTAACACACCAAAACCAACTTAGGATTTATACACTTGTAAGTAAGGGAAAGTGCAAATTTTAGTACACTAACTCAGTACGAACAAAATTATTAGTTTGAAAAATAAATAATTACTCCCTCTATTTTTTTTAAACGACTCTTACTATTTGGACACGCATATTGAGGAAGTCGAATGATGTACTATTTGACCCCAAAAAATTATGTAATTTTTTTCGAACGTACCTTAATCCTTAACGTACGTCCGAGAAAAAATTCAGGGCAAAATTGTCTCAAATAGTGAGTCATCTAGACTTCTTAATATGCGTGCCTAAATAGTAAAAGTCGTTTAAAATAAACTAGAGGGAGTAATATAAAAAATGGCAAAATAATTAATAAATTAATAAATACTTACTGTAATTATTTGTGGATTTGAGGCCCTGAGAAACTTAAGCTTCACACGTTCAGGCACTAGATGCCATTTCCCAAATCCCTGCGTAAAACCAAATCGAATCCAATCAAAGATCAAAATCTAAATTCAATTCAATTAATTAATTAAACTAACACAAACGAAGCATTTTTGTTTTCTATCTCAAAAATGAAAATTTTGGGAGTTAGGTTTTGAATTGGGAATTTTGAAATTTTAAAAAAATTGGGTATTTTTTGAGTGAAATTAAAGGTTGGGTTTTGTTTAGAGAAGGATTAAGAGTTATAGTATCAATTTTGGGAGAATTTGGAGGTGATTAGAGTGGTTTAATGGAGTAAATTTGATTGAGGGAGAGGGAGAGGGACAGTGCGAGTTATCAGATATTATTTTTCTACCATTAATATACTAATGATATGTGCAAATATTTTTATTGCCTCTTCAAGACTTACATCGAGGCCAAGACACCAAGTTTTCCATCGAGGCCTCACTGTGGATTCCATCATCGAGCCCTCGATGCACCAAAAGCGTTATTTCCACGTGTCCTTGCTGGCAGGCTCCCACTTGTCCTCTCTGATGTCTTCCAGAATATTCCCTAGTTGTTGATCAAGTCGTCTTACCCTCGACAATATCGTCGAGGCCTCAACGTCCGAAAGGAATATTCCCCAAAAGACTCGTGAAAGGAATATTCCCCAAAAGATCCGCATTTTCCATTCCAGAATATTCCCTAGTTGCTGGTCAAGTCGTCTTGCCCTCAACAATATCATCAAGGCCTAGACGCCGAGCGCTTCCAGAAGATTCCCAGAATATTCTCTTTTCATGCCAGAGGAGATATTTCTATGTCCTTGTCCCCCTTTAGCTGTATTTTGTCCTTTTGTGGGTTGCTAGGGATATTTAAGCATTTTAGCTTTTCTAGGGTTGGTAGCCGTCACTTCCTCCTCTCTCTTTCTCTTTTCTTCTTCTTTCTCCTCTCCTCCCTTTGGGTGGCGGCTCAAACCATTTTCCAGCAGGTTTTGAAAATAAACCGGAGCAAAGCTCCGGCCGGTAATATTTAATAGTTTTCTTTCTTCATCTTCTTTCTTCTTCTATGCAATCTTTCTTTTGTTATTTTTGTTTGTTTAATTTCTAGCATGAGTAGTTAAATCCCACCTTCTTAGCAAAGGTTATTTCGCGGGTTGCATGGGAAGTTAAGAGGCCTAAACGCATTTAATATATTCTTATTGTTGTATTTGGTTACTTGTCATTTTATTCTCATTTTTGCTTAGAGTGATTAAAAGCTTGATCAACTCTTGTTTTTTTCTTTGTGATTATTGTCATTCTTTGCAGCGATAACGTCAACATGATGTTGTAATGATTAGTAGACGCCTAGTCTAGATGTAATCGCGTCGTAGTGGTCTCATCTAGCTAGGGCGAGTAGTCGATTAGGGCGGCGTCGCGAGTTTGACAAACTAAGAGTCGTTTAGCCCTAGACGTGTCTTTCCTCGTCTTAATGGGCACTTTGAATTTAGAATCCCCGCTCCATGCTTGTGAGAGAGCGAAGCGTCAAGGTTACATTTTAAACGATGAGAAAGGAAGGTAATTGGGAGGATGACAAAGTGTCAAGATTACCTCATATGTGGAAACGGGGGTAACTTCTCTTAAGATGAGAGTAGGGGGTCTACGTGGATAACATGACCTCTATAGCGTGTCTATTGCATGAGAATAGAATATTCTTACGCTGATGACTAACGAGCCCTCGACGCAACCCAAGAATATTTTTTGCTAAGAATCTATCTCTCTTCTGATTTTACACTTTTATTTATTATTCTCTCTTCCTATCTTTAATATTATTCTTGTTTTCATTAACTTTTTTGTCGTGCCCTCGACTGTAATTCTATCGTCGAGGCCTTGACTATCTCTCTTTTCTTTTGCTTCTATTTTCATTAATAGTTTTGTTAGCATCTATCTCTCTCGGTTAATTCAATTAGCCAACTAACCCCCCGTTACTGTTTCGGTTTGTTTGTCTTTGTCATGCATGAAAGTAAACGTCTTGCCCTAGTCTCTGTGGATCAAACCTCTTAGCACTGTCTTCAATTTTTTTTGTAGCAAGTGATAAGTTGTAATTGTTTGATCGTGCCCTTGACAGACACGCTATCAACGTCGTTTAGGTGTTAAACACACTATTTTGAATAAATAACATATATAGTTAATAAAATTAGTTAATATGCTACTAGATCGGGAGTAATTTTATGATTCGATCGGGTTCAACCAGATTTAACCGGATTGAACCATTGGACCATTTTGAACCGGACACATATCGAACCGTTAAATAATAGATAATTTAACCGGATTGAACTGACTGATTTTTTAATTCTAATGGGCTGGCCCATGCCAGTAATTAGGGGTGAATAAATGACTCGCCCAACCCATCCAACCCGACTCGACTCGTGAAAAGCTAAAAAAACTACATAACCGCTCATATACAGATACATAATCGACCCACTAATTTAGTGACTGGTCGGTTCGAGGGTCAACTTTAAAAAAATCGCAAGAAAACCGACCCGACCCGACCCGACCCTAACCCTAACCCTAACCCTAAGTATATAAGCATCCTTTTCTTTTCCTCTCTTTGCTTCCTTCTTTCTTCTTCACTGCCTCCGCTCTCTTAAAACCAAGGTTGTAAAACCCGGCCCGGGACATTGACCCGGACAGGTCAGAGGGCGAGAGGGTCAAAGGTTCAACCGGGTTCAACCGGGTTCAACCGGTAGTATCGACCCGGTCTATTTAATAATATTATTTATATATTTTTATAAATATAAAATTTAATTAATTACCTTATAAACTAAAAACACAAAAAAAAAATGAATTAATGAAATGGGATTAAAGGAAAGGAGTGGCCAACCCGGTTTGACCCGGCACCGGGTCACCGGGTCGCCGGTTGAACCGCCGGGTCACCCGGGTTTTTGCCGGGTCAGCAAGAGTCCGGTTTTAGGGGGTTAACCGGACCGGTCAGGCCACCGGTCCCCGGTCGGACCGGTCGAACCGGCCGGGCCGGTCCGGTTTTTACAACAATGCTTAAAACTTGTTCTCCTTCTTCCATCAAAACCATCTCAAAACCTAAATTTCCTAACTTTGAAGCCACCATGTTCTTGAAACGCCTATTTACCCGTACTCTCTTATCCTTAACTCCATCTGCATTGCCGTCCCCACACTCTAACTTCATCGCTCGATGCTCCTCTTCTTCTCCTTCTCATCTCACTTATCCTCACTCGCAAAGCCACCTCGATTCAATAAATGTGGGGGTGTCGGCGTGGTGGGATATTGACAACTGCAATTTGCCTTCTGGTGTAAACGTGTTTAGAGGGGCTCGAGCCATCAAAGCCGCCATCAGATCTTGTGGGATCCAAGGGCCTATTGGTATCACAGCCTTTGGTGATACGTTGCGGCTTGCAAAGACTACTCGAGTGGCCCTTTCTGACAGTGGGATCAATTTTAATCATATTCTTCACGGTTTGCTCCCTTTTCAGTGTTCTGTTGGACACTTTTGTTATCATTAATGTTGAGTTTTGTTGTCATAGATTAAGAAATTGATTGAGGTGTTAATGTTGATTTAACATCACTACTCTTATGGTCTGCATGATCGATTGCACTTGTCAAGGGGCTGACTTGCGTGGTTTGGAGTTTTGTTGGATTACTAGAATACAATCGTTGATTGGGGCTTTTAATCTCATCCACGGGGCCATGGTTCCTTTCTAAAGATTTCTAGTGCCATCATATAAATTATTGTCTTTCTACGTAGATAGTTCTTCAGTAAACGTAGGTAGTTCTTCAGTAATACATATATCTAAAAACACTTGTCTAAATGTTTTATTATTATCGAGTTTTTCTGTAGAGATCTCTCTTTTATCCAGTTTAGAATGTGGCATACATTATTTATGTCGGCACCCTGTTACTAATGAGTTTTATGACACCCTAATTTTTTACGTTCCTACTCTTGTTCCCTTGGACAATCGATCCACTTTGACAAGTGAAGTATTTTTGGGAGGTTAGGCTATTGTGGAATTGGCTGCCTGAGTGGTTCTTCACCCTATATAGGCACTAGGCAACCAGGTGATTCATTGATTACATACTATTCTGGAACAACTGGAAAGGTAGTTTGACTGCAAACATGAGTCAGCCATCCATCATCTCAATCCATAACCATCAAGCCATTTTGGTGCCGAAAGTAGTTTTTATATATTGTATTTCTTATTTTCATAAGAAGTGCACGGTAGAATCCATTTAGCTTTGTCACACCACTAGGTTCTGTTATTGTCTCTTCTTTTTATTCTCCGAAAGGATTGGGAATTGATCCTTATTCATAGGAGTTTAAGTTCAGAATTTAGTTTCTTGTTTCGGGAGGTATCTAACTTTTCAAATTATCTGTAGGTGGAGATTGCAGTGCTGAGAGTTACCTCTTGCGGGGTCTTATGCGTTGGGTTTCACAAAATCCACCACCTGCCCATCTTTTTCTCATTACGGGAGGCTCCCCAAGATGTTTACATGAGTTAAGGCAGAAGAATTACAACATATTGCTGGCGACCAAAGAATCTGCTCCTGCTGTTGTATGCAGTGCTGCAACTATCAGGTGGGAGTGGGATGCTTTGATCAGAGGGGAAAACTTAACTGGGAGGTGTTTTAACCAGCCCCCTAATGACTCTTGGTATGGTCATTATGAAGGGCCTCTTGAGGACGCTTTTGCACCTGATGATCAACCCGTTGAACAACTTCAGCAGAAACATAGCAAAGTCTAAAACTCATGAGGTCTCTGATTAGCCTACTCGGATGAGCACTTTTGTACTTTCTTGTGGTTTAGATTCTTGTTTCGCCTACCTACGTACTGTTGGAATTTTAAATTATGATTGAAAGTTAAAATATTAAGTACTTTATTATTTAGCCATCATATATTCGGGTTCTCTCTTGGTTGCCTGTTGTAATATTTTTTTCCTGCTGTTGGGTTCTTTAGCTTTCTCACATGCTATGCTTACATTTACTACTTTTTTTAAATCTGTTCTTTGCTCCTTAAACGGACAAGTTATTTGTCCAATTTGCTTCAGGTCTTAGCTTCACTTTCACCCTCATTTCTGTCATTTCCACTCCATATCAGCTTGCTTCCAATTTGCTTCTGTTGTTCCCAAAGGTGTTTGTGTGCGCTATGCCCAAAGAAGGGCTGGGCCTTAGGCTGGCAAAACGATCACAGCTGGGTCAAATCAACTCACCGGCACCTTCCTCTCATGTTCTGATGCGATGCCTATCCACTCGCAATGTGGTCCACAAAGTTACCTTATAAGGTCCTCCTGAACTTAAAAGTAACAAAATTCGATATAACTCAAATATAAAACCAATAGTTAAGCTATAATAAATGTACATTAAGATTCAAACCTAAAATATTTAGCTTAGCAAAAATAAATTATAGTCTGTTGATCTACCTGCTTGTGAGTCTTAATTTGTCTTATTAATTGCTAACTTAATTTGTCTTATTAATTGCTAATAAACTAGTAAGTAGTTCAATGATACTTCTTGCAAAACAAGTAGATGCTGAATTTTTAATTCGAGTTTTCTAACTTACAATTCTTATTTAGGATGATATTATTTCTGCACCCCAAATTATTACGTACCCTTGTACTTTTTATACCCTTGGTCTGGAATTGACACTTCAGCCATTGTAGGCCTTTCCTGAGTTCCGTCAACAAAAACAAAAGACTCCTCAGGCTGATAGGTTTGATCAGGTGATTCTTCCAACTGTCCAGCGTTATGTGGATCCACGCTAGACACAGCCTCGCGGTGATTTTTCACTTCAAAATCATCTGCACCATCAGAGGGATTCAGTTGTGAAACTTCCACCTCATCACCAATCTGTTCTGAAGGTACCCCTCCAGCAGCTTCAGCACGTTCACCATGCTTGGGTAGAGAAGGCCTCCGGTCTGCTCTAAACTCTATGTCACAGCTTCCGCCGTATTGTTTGGAAACCAAATCACCAGCTGCCTGCATTGCCCCTACCAGTAACAAATGAGAACTTCAATTATACATCAAATCCACATGAAATAATCCCCATCTACCAAATAATCCAAAGAAGGAAAATATTGATAAAAACAAGAGAAGAAGAGTACCTACATCTGTTACCTGATCTGCCCTTGCAGGGATCAAGGACATATCTCGAGCATCTTCTTGTGATGGCAAGGACTCCTTCCCCTCTTCCACATTGATGTGTCCCATTTCAGCTGGAAAGGTCATTACACTGGAGCCATCAACACTTAGAGACACATTCTGGTGTTCCATTTCCCCGCCTGAGTCTTTAATGCCAGAGATTTCCATAGATTGTACTCTTGCCATCTCATCACCAATAATTTGAGCACTTTCACCTTTATTAAGGCTTGACGGATCATAATAATTTTCTGGAATCTCAGCATTATAAGACAGTGGGCTCTCTGGTGTTTCTGTTTGAGGAGTCACTGGAAATGTGTCAACAGGAACAGAATTCTCCAATGAATGAGACATTGACGAGTCTACAGTCTCCAAACTAGAATCAGCAGTCATTCCATTGCTGCTATCAATGTTTAGAGGCATATCGCTGTGTTTCATTTCCCGTCCAGAGTCTTTAACATCTGAGGTTTCTGAGGACTGTGCTCTCTTCATCTCATCATCAATGATCTGAGCACTTTCACCTTCATTAATGTGTGAGGAATTAGTTGTACTCTCGTGAACCCCAGCATCATCATGCATGGATGTCCCAGCGTCATCAGAAAATGGAGTATCATCTGTTGCTGTTACAGGTGTCACCACAGTCGATTGCAAGCCAACAGAATCAGAGTTCTCCAATGAATTAGACACCGATGAGCCTGCGTTTCCCAAACTTGGATCAGCATGAGAGTCAATTTCCCCTTCAAGAACCTGGTGCAAGCCTTCAGATTCGGCAGTAGATAATGCTGCATCAGAATCAGGCTGCTCAGACTTGCCAGATTTTTTTGAGGATTTTCCACCACTGCTACCACCTTTATTATCTTTCTTCTGACGATACTGCTGAAGCTGATAGTGTGAAACTAAAATTAGTATTTACCCTCGAGACACGATCACTGCTAACAAACCAAATAAAACCAATGTTCTACCTTTGTACAGAAAAAAACAGTAACACCAAAAGAAAATGATAACACTACTCAAGTAGCAACGCAACAGGGAATCAAAAACAAGCTCATTTCCTAGCTTCCTAAATTTAAGTGCATTCGTTCCCCTTCACTATTAATAATAGCAAACTGCAAGGAATCAACACAGAGAGAGCATGAATAGAATACCTTCTTACGACCAGCAGCGAGCAGATAGGTACGGCTCTTGTTCTTGTCCATCCGATCCACTCTGACTTTGTTTCCCACCCTGAACCTTCAACAATCACCTCCTCCGCCTCACCATGTCAACCACCATTAATATAATCCTCCGAGCCACTTCAGAACAAAAATGAAAATGAGCATAATCGTGAACAAACAGTTCAAATTCAAAAAAAAAACAAAAATCCTTAATCACATGAGCTAGAGCTAAGAAACAAAACTTGAAGTCTCATTCACCTCAGCCAAATTGCTTAATGGAAATCAAAATGAAGAGTTTTATCATTCCCGTGGTTTCCTCCCATAATCTCAGGAACCAAACAGGCAGTATTCCATATTCAAACCGGAAACAACAAAATGAAATCACTGAGCGGTACCTTGGTGAGGCTTCGAGCTCCTTGCGGTGGTGGAGATTAGGTGGCGTTAGTTGCGAATTGCTTCGTTCGTAAAAAAAGAAACGTTTTGGGCAAGAGTTGGTGCGTCTGACTTCTCAGTGTTCTCTTAGATCTAACGCAAACGAAAACGAAAACGAAAACGAAAACGAAGTGAAATCGGTCAGAGGAAGAAATTACTGTTTGCAAATTCCTTGCTTCCTCGTTTATTTGCGGTTAATGTTTTTAACCAAAAGGAGAAACGGGTGGCGGTTAACTTTGTGGGCTTGGCCCAAAACGTGTAGTCCATATCCTGCATTTTACACGTTTCGTTCGGATTCATGTAGTCGTTTACAACTTTCATAAATAATATCACAGCCGCCGTCAAAAACCCCTACTTCTAATTGCCTTCAAAAACCATCTCAAAACCTAAATTTCCTAACTTTGAAGCCATGTTACGCCTCTCTCTCCGTACTCTCTTCTCCCAAACTCCATCTCGATCTCTGCCCCCCTACTCTATCTTCACCGCTAATTGCTCCACTTCTTCTCCTCCTCATCTCACTTATCCTCACTCTCTCAGTCACCCCGACCCGAGAAAAGTGAGTGTCTCGGTGTGGTGGAATCTTGATAAGTGCAATGTCCCTTCTGGTCTAAAAGTGGTTAGCGGCGTTCAAGCCATCACAGCGGCCATCGAATCTAGTGGGATCGAAGGGGCTGTTGAGATCAGAGCCTTTGGTGATATGGTGCGCCTTGCAAAGACTAATCAAGAGATTCAAGAGGCCCATTATTCCACCACTGCGATCGAATTTAGATACATCCCTCACGGTGTGCTCCCTTTTCAGTGTTCTGTTGTACACTTTTGTTATCATTAATGTTGAGTTTTGTTGGCATAGATTAAGAAATTGATTGAGGTGTTAATGTTGATTGTGGCTGACTGTTTTTGTTATCATCAGAAGTGCATGGTAGAATCCATTTAGCTTTGTCTAGGTTGTTATTGTATCTTCTTTTTCTTCGTGAATTGATCTTTATTCATGGTAGTTTAAGTCAAGAATTTAGTTTCTAGGTATCTAACTTTTCAAATTATCTACGTAACAGGATCTTACTCTAAAGGGGACAGTGCTGGTTGGTACCTCTTCGGGGATCTTATGGATTGGGTTTCACAAAATCCACCACCTGCCCATCTTTTTCTCGTTACTCCTGATGGAGGCTACTCAAAATATTTACATCAGTTAAGGATGAGGAATTACAACCTATTGCTTGCCAGCAAAGAACCTGCTCCTGCTGTTGTATGCGGTGCTGCAACTATAACGTGGGATTGGCATGCTTTGGTTAGAGGGGAAAACTTAACTGGGAGGTATTTTAACCAGCCCCCTAATGACTCTTGGTATGGTCATTATGAAGGGCCTCTTGAGGACGCTTTTGCATCTGATGATGAACCCGGTGAACTACTTCAGCAGAAACATAGCAAGTCTAAAACTCATGAGGTTTCGGATGATGATTTTTCAGATTCAGAATAAGAAAAATCAAAATGGCCATGAGCACTTTTGTGCTTTCTTGTGGTTTAGATTCTTGTTTCGTCTACCTACGTACTGTTGGAATTTTATTGACCCGAGTTCAGCTTTTGGTGTCTACTTCCAGTTTTTTGTTGTGACATTTGGTTGGTTTTTACCCTATGCTGCACTTACTGTTGGAATTTTATTGACCTGAGTTCAGCTTTTGGTGTCTACTTCCAGTTTTTTGTTGTGACATTTGGTTGGTTTTTACCCTATGCTGCACTTTCCTTGCAAACGTTCTGAAATATATCATCGCTTCTTGAAATTGTTTGATTAATCAGGATGTCATTGGTTATTTCTCTATTTTTACTATCCCATTTTTGTGTGGTTCCTGACTGCAAGGATGAGTGTTTCAGCCTCATAGGCTTGAAACTTTGTTCTGGCTCATATTGCAACAGAAATACAGTTTATTTTGTTTTGGTGTATCAATGATATCAATGAGAGATTTGCTTGCCTATGTATTAGAAGCTCTGTTATTGGATTTTATTCTTTTAAATTAATTTGTTGTTCGTCTTTCGCTTCCTCTTTTATAAAGGTTGTTTGATCACTTCACAATTTCTTTCCTCAACTTTTTATACTCTCTCTTACAGCTACTCCCAACATCAGTTGGCTCTGTTTCCCGTGATTTCTTATGCATCATTGATCTCCCAGAAGATCTGCAGATTTATCTTTCAATTTAGTATACCATATATCTATAACCGAAGAAACAATAAGATATGGTACACTAAAACAAGAAACAGAGGTTCTTGTGGGATTATTTGTTTCTGTATTTGACATGCCCTTGCATTACTATTGTGCACTCTGTGCATGTTTTTTGTTACCCTGCTCGTCTTAAATCATTAGTTGCTTTGTTTCATGAGATGTCTGCTGATGACATGTCTATCTCAATGCCATCATATTTTCTGGTTCTCTCTTGGTTGCCTGTTATAATATTTTTTTCCTGCAGTTGGGTTCTTTAGCTTTCTCACATGCTATGCTTACATTTACTACTTTTTTTTAAATCTGTTCTTTGCTCCTTAAACAGACAAGTTATTTGTCCAATTTGCTTCAGGTCTTAGCTTCACTTTCACCCTCATTTCTGTCATTTCCACTCCATATCAGCTTGCTTCCAATTTGCTTCTGTTGTTCCCAAAGGTGTTTGTGTGCGCTATGCCCAAAGAAGGGCTGGGCCTTAGGCTGGCAAAACGATCACAGCTGGGTCAAATCAACTCACCGGCACCTTCCTCTCATGTTCTGATGCCTATCCACTCGCAATGTGGTCCACAAAGTTTCCTTATAAGGTCCTCCTGAATTGTTTTCGGCAACCGACATAGCATATCAAAGCATATCAAAATGCAAGGCTCTTTTCTCCTCTCCATTTGCTGGCCAGTCTCCTTTATCAAGCATGGGTGATTCCTTGCTGTTGCTTTTATTATCTCATTCATTGTTCGTTCTTTGCTTTCTTTGTTCATCTTACATGTGAGAATCTTCACGCTGCAATTCTGCCTCTGAAAACAATTGAATGCGACTGATTTGTCGTCCCCTGCCCTGCATCCACAACCTTTTGCAAGTATTGAGGACCTGCCATCAAATCCCTTGCAAGTATTGATGCTTTATTTGACGGGAAGGAAAATGAGTATGATCAGAAATTATTAAAATCCAAGTATGCGCAGCCACGAATAAAATAAAAACATGAAATCGGTTCAGACAAGTTGCTTTGGTGCTATAAATATTAAATACCATCTCTGCTTCTCGCATTTCCTCATCCAACATTTAATTTCAGCAATATCCTTCTAATTGCCTAGTAACAACCTACAACATCTCCGATCCTAATCCTAAGTTTCTGCAAGAAAAATGGCCGCTCTCAGTTTCCAAAGTGAGCACACAACATCTGTACCAGCTGCTACCTTGTTCAAAGCATTTGTGCTCGAACCCGAGACTTTTCTCCCCAAGGCCGTGCCACAAGCCATTCAGAGCGTCGAGATCGTAGAAGGTGATGGAGGAGCTGGAACCATCAGAAAGATCACTGTTGTCCAGGGTAATTAGTGTTTTAATCTTCTTTTCAGTTACATTTTGCATTTGCATTTTTCATTAGCCTTAATACAGTTCAGGTGTTTTTGTTCTGACCCATTGAATTCAATTCCTGTGACTAAATATTTGATTGTTGTGGAATAAATTCAAGTCATGTAGAAGGACTAGGAATTTTTATTAATATCTGGCTTCGTTGACCGGCCGGAAAAAAACAAACAATTTCCTGAAGGATGAAAATGATGGCCTACTCAACTAGTTAATTAATGCCCGTTTGACTAATTCATACGGAGATGAACCTCCATTTCTGCATTTCCTCATTGCTATCTTAAACCATTAAGATACTCAGTCTCCTTTTCTTAGTTTTCAACGTTTGATAGATATATGGGTGTCCTTATGAGAATGAGCACACCACCAAAATCTCAGCTTCTACCCTTTTCAACGCATTCATGATCGAGCCGCAGAATTTTATCCCGAAAGCATTGCCACAAGCGATTCAAAGTGTCGAGATTGTAGAAGGAGATGGAGGAGCAGGAACCATCAGAAAGATCACTTTCGCCAATGGTTAGTGTTAGAACCGAATGGGAGATTAATCCCCAAGAACGAATCAATCTGATCATTGTATGAATTAGAACATAGTGTGGAAGCGTACCTGATAACGATGATGCCATGATCGAAGTAGAAATTTGGGAAGAAGATCTTCTGGCTAAACCGTTGCCCGGGCTAGATGGAATAATGCAAACGCTTTCTCTACCTTATGCTCTGCAACGTGCTCTGATGATAAGCACTACTTAAATTAATTGATGAAGCAAAAGTACTGCTTCCTTATTAACCAAAGCCTGATATTTTGTTAGGCATAACCGCCTTTCCTTACGTTTGTTAAAAACGGCAACGTTTAGCCAGGGACCAAATCCCATAAATAAACTTTATTGTTAATTGTTAATCGGTCCATCAACAATTAGTAATTAACCCGGGATTCTGCACAGTTACAAATTTAGCCCCCACACTTTATTAATTAGACAATTGAGCCTGTAACTTTATTAGATCACTGAATCGGCCCAATAAACCTTATGTTAACATTATACTATATGATCCGATATACTCAACATATGCGTCCATATGTCATAACGTATATACTACGGTACTAACACACTAGTCCCGTTGTCCAAAATCTAACAATCTCCCACTTGGACAACTCGACAATGTGCGATCCTTATAGTACCAGCCTTCAGTCATATAAGCATATGTTAACTTCCCAAATGCTAGCATGTATTTTGTCTAATTCAATCCGGTCCATTAACTTCATCAATACAAGAACCAAAAGAGCAGTCGTCGCAGTTCAAGCGGCTAAACTCATGATGATTACGAGTACTGACTAATTAATGACATGGATCCAGTGTGCATGTGCAGCATGGAAATTGCATGTGAAATGATCTATATATGTCTATTTCCAACTGATCCTCTTTACTTTATGAGATCAAACATTCAGAGCATATATTGAATAAAATATATCCATAAACTGTGAAATAACATAATACACAGTCAACACATATACAAGTTATAATAGTACAAACGGAACTCCCACTAATCTCAGGCATCTAACTTTATAACACCCATACTTGATACATGGCCATGAAATGCTACAGGTGTCAATGCCTTAGTGAGCGGATCCGCAATCATATCGTTTGTACCTAGTAACTCTATGCTAACTTGATTGCTCTGAACCCTTTCCTTAACGGCAAGGAACTTTATATCAATGTGCTTAGACCTGGATGTACTCCGATTACTGTTGGAGTACAGCACTGATGCCCGATTGTCACAAAAAATCCTCAATGGTCTCTCAATACCAGTGACAACTCGCAGTTCCTTAACCATATTTCGCAGCCATATAGCATGACTGGATGCCTCGTAGCAAGCTACGAACTCTGCCTCCATAGTGGAAGATGCAACAAGTGACTGTTTCACACTCTTCCATGAAATGGCTCCTTCAGCCAGAAGAAAGACATAACCTGAAGTCGATTTCCGGCTATCCTGGCATCCAGCGAAATCAGAATCAGAATACCCAATGATCTCAAGCTGATCTGATTTCCTGTATGTGAGCATATAGTCTTTCGTTTTCTGTAGGTACCGAAAGACCCTTTTAGCTGCAACCCAATGATCCCTCCCGGGATTGCTCTGGTATCTCCCCAACATGCCAACTATAAATGCAAGATCCGGACGGGTACAAACTTGTGCATACATGATGCTACCCACAGCTGAAGCATATGGAATACCCTCCATGAGCTTGCAGTCCAAATCTGTCTTAGGACACTGGTCAAGGCTGAATTTCTCACCTTTAGAGACAGGAGTATCATGTGGTTTACAATTTTGCATGCCGAATCTCTTGAGAACTTTATCGAAGTATCCCTTTTGTGATAACCTTAGGATACCATGTGAACGATCACGATGGATCTGTATCCCCAACACAAAAGATGCTTCACCAAGGTCTTTCATCTCAAAGTTATCTGAGAGAAAAGCCTTAGTATCCTGAAGAAGCTTTACATCATTCGTAGCAAGCAAGATGTCATCCACATACAGCAATAAAAATACAAACCTACTCCCACTGAACTTATGGTACAGACAATCCTCCACAGCGTTTACTTCGAAACCGTATGAAATAATAACGCGATGGAACTTTAAGTACCATTGGCGAGAAGCTTGCTTAAGCCCATAGATAGATTTCTTTAATCTACAAACCAATTCACTGTCCTCGTTGGAGGATAGTCCTTCTGGTCGCCTCATGTAGATTTCTTCCTCAAGATCCCCATTGAGAAAGGCAGTCTTTACATCCATCTGATGTAGCTCAAGATCAAAATATGCCACCAGAGCCATAATAGTCCTAAAAGAGTCCTTCGATGAAACTGGAGAGAAGGTCTCTTTATAGTCTATTCCTTCCTTTTGGGTGAATCCTTTCGCAACAAGACGTGCCTTGTACCTCTCTATATTGCCTTGAGAATCCTTTTTGGTTTTAAAAACCCATTTACAACCTATCGGTTTCAGATTCTTAGGCAATGGTACAAGCTCCCAAACGTCATTGTCCTTCATGGATTGGAATTCATCCGACATGGCCTGTATCCACTTTCGAGCATCAGAACAACTAATGGCTTCTTTGAAGGTGAGCGGATCATCCTCCAAAGAGTCAACAGTATCTGATGTGATCACGGGCCCCGTCAAAATAGAACAACTTGCCGCGTCGCCATGGGAGACGGACACGAGCAGCCGAGCCGTGCAAATATTGCATCGCGTGTTCGCAACAAGCATATGGACAAGCAAATGGTGTCCGATTTGAGGGATCAAAGGCTTGATGGAAACTTCAAGATGTTAGCTTTCATTTGGGACAAGTTTCAGGCCAATCGGACGGGTGGATCAAAAGTTATGCTAGTTGACATTTTGGCGCGCGGAGCTGAAGCTGCTGGGAAAATTGGCTAACGTGATCACGTTTAGCCCCTAACGTGAATCACGTTAGCAACTGTTTTGAGACGGATTTTTGGTCTTTTAAGCCCATTTTGTGTAATAGCTTAGGCCCCTTGTAACTTAGTATAAATAGGGACTTGCTCCTCACTTGTAAATCAGTTTTGGATGATGAATGAATGTTTAAGTTGAGTTTACTCCTTCTTTTATTCATTCATCCATTGCTCACCCTTCCTTGAGAGGGATCCGTCGAGTGAGAATACTCCTCCTGATCTCTCTTTTGGGAAATCAAATTGGTGCTTGCCTTGGTCTTGGATCGCCGTGGCTTGAGTCAATCAAAAAGAACAAGAATCCTTCACATGTGTAACCCGTTGTTACCTCCTCGTGTCTCAATCGTCATCTCTAATCCCTCCGCAATTCAATCGGGTATTTTGTAAGTCATTCCTTTCCGCTGCGTGTCTCCCTCCGTTCATCCATATTTCCTACTGTTTTTATTGTTGTTTGTGTGCTCAAACCCATGAGTTAGATCCTCCTTTTGTTGAATGTCATTTCGGCCGGATTTCTCTTCCGAGTTTCGGCCGTGATCGCATCAAGTGGTAGCGGAGCTTCTGGGCTCTTGGGTTTGTAGATCTGTGTTTGTTTGTATTGTTGTTGTTGATCTTCCGTTTGTGTGTTGTTGAGATGATTTTTTTTGTCCGAAAATCATCTTGTGTTTTCGTTTCCAAGAGTCGTTCCTCTTGTGCCTGATTTTTCTGTCCGAAAATCAGTTTGTTGTGTCTGTTTGTTTTCTGTTTTGTACGAGTTGTGCCACTCAGAAACTTCTGAAATTTTGTATGCTTAAACTTCAGTCTGTGTGTAACAACTTTCGTTTTTGTGTCGACTGTAATCTCGGTGAAATTTATACACTTTTTGACTCCCAAAGAAAAGTGTGCAGATTTTACCCGAGAGAACAGTTCTTGTGTTTACGTTCCGTTTTCAGCGTCTTCCCGTAGGAATTGTCGTTTCTTTCCTTCTTGAAAGTTGTAGATAATTGTCTTAGGAGTGTGTCTGTTAATTTTAGTAACTTTTAGCCTTCTTTTGCTATATTTTAGAGTTTTTTTCGGAAGTCTGTCAAGAGCATCTTGGTGTTCTTGGTGTTCTTCATGTTCTTCTTGTGTTCTTCATGTGTTCTTGAGTCTTCTTTTTATTTTGATCCAGCTGAGGTAGGGTGATCTAAAGGTCTTTGTTTCCCTATAAATTATCATTTTCTTTGGATCACCTTGAGTCAAAGGTCCAATGTTCTTATCCATTGCATTTATGGCAAGCTAGACTTTTTGACTCTTTGACCAAGCTTGGCTGATTTTTCCCTACCCACTTGGCAGCATTTGACTTGAGAATTTGGAAGAATTGACCAAGTGCCACTTGTCCCCTCAATAAATGTGAGCGAATTATTTGTGAGCGCGACTTTTGCGAGAGTTTTAAACACCGAGTGTAAACACGTGAGCGAGTGTTTTTAACTAACGCAAATATCTATATATATATATCGTTTGTTTATTTTTACAGAAAATAAAAAGCAAGGATTCGAGGACGAATCCTTTTGAAGAGGGAGAGGTTGATGCGATCATGGCCCCCTTCAAAATAGAACAACTTGCCGCGTCGCCATGGGAGACAGACACGAGCAGCCGAGCCGTGCAAATATTGCATTGCGTGGTCGCAACAAGCATATGGACAAGCAAATGGTGTCCGATTTGAGGGATCAGAGGCTTGATGGAAACTTCAAGATGTTAGCTTTCATTTGGGACAAGTTTCAGGCCAATCGGACGGGTGGATCAAAAGTTATGCTAGTTGACATTTTGGCGCGCGAAGCTGAAGCTGCTGGGAAAATCCTTAGCGTGAATCACGCCAGGGAAAAATTGGCTAACGTGATCACGTTTAGCCCCTAACGTGAATCACGTTAGCAACTGTTTTGAGTTGGATTTTTGGTCTTTTAAGCCCATTTTGTGTAATAGCTTAGGCCCCTTGTAACTTAGTATAAATAGGGACTTGCTCCTCACTTGTAAATCAGTTTTGGATGATGAATGAATGTTTAAGTTGAGCTTACTCCTTCTTTTATTCATTCATCCATTGCTCACCCCTCCTTGAGAGAGATCCGTCGAGTGAGAATACTCCTCCCGATCTCTCTTTGGGAAATCAAATTGGTGCTTGCCTTGGTCTTGGATCGCCGTGGCTTGAGTCAATCAAAAAGAACAAGAATCCTTCACATGTGTAACCCGTTGTTACCTCCTCGTGTCTCAATCGTCATCTCTAATCCCTCCGCCATTCAATCGGGTAATTTGTAAGTTAATCCTTTCCGCTGCGTGTCTCCCTCCGTTCATCCATATTTCCTACTGTTTTTATTGTTGTTTGTGTGCTCAAACCCATGAGCTAGATCCTCCTTTGGTTGAATGTCATTTCGGCCGGATTTCTTTTCCGAGTTTCGGCCGTGATCGCATCAAGTGGTAGCGGAGCTTCTGGGCTCTTGGGTTTGTAGATCTGTGTTTGTTTGTGTTGTTGCTGTTGATCTTCCGTTTGTGTGTTGTTGCTGTGATTTTTTGTCCGAAAATCATCTTGTGTTTTCGTTTCCAAGAGTCGTTCCTCTTGTGCCTGATTTTCTGTCCGAAAATCAGTTTGTTGTGTCTGTTTCTTTTCTATTTTGTACGAGTTGTACCGCTCAGAACATCCTGAATTTTTGTATGCTTAAACTTCAGTCTGCGTGGAACAACTTTCATTTTTGTGTCGACTGCAATCTCGGTGATATTTATATACTTTTTGACTTCCAAAGAAAAGTGTGCAGATTTTTCCGAGAAAAATAGTTTCTGTGTTTGAGTCTGTTTCCAGCAATTTTCCCGTGGGAATCATCTTGTCCTTCCTTCGTGAAAGTTGTAGTTCTGTGTCTTAGGAGTCCTTCTGTCAATTTTTGTAATGTTTAGCCTTCGTTTGCTATTTTTGTCGAGTTTCTTTTCGGAAGTCTGTCAAGAGCATCTTGGTGTTCTTGGTGTTCTTCATGTTCTTCTTGTGTTCTTCATGTGTTCATCTTGTTCTTGAGTCTTTTCTTTTTGATCCATCTGAGTTTGGATGATCAAAAAGTTTTTGTTTCCCATTTGTTTATTCTTTCCTTAAGAATAAACAAATATAAATTGTGCACACAAGTCTTTGTGCTTATCCTTGCATTTAATGCAAGCAAGACTTTTTGACCTAATCCTTAGACTTGTTGACCAAGTGCCACTTGTCCCCTCAATAAATGTGAGCGAATTATTTGTGAGCGCAACTTTTGCGAGAGTTTTAAACACCGAGTGTAAACACGTGAGCGAGTGTTTTTAACTAACGCAAATATCTATATATATATATCGTTTCTTTATTTTACAGAAAAAAAAAAGAAGAAGCAAGGATTCGAGGACGAATCCTTTTGAAGAGGGAGAGGTTGATGCGATCATGGCCCCCTTCAAAATAGAACAACTTGCCGCGTCGCCATGGGAGACAGACACGAGCAGCCGAGCCGTGCAAATATTGCATTGCGTGGTCGCAACAAGCATATGGACAAGCAAATGGTGTCCGATTTGAGGGATCAGAGGCTTGATGGAAACTTCAAGATGTTAGCTTTCATTTGGGACAAGTTTCAGGCCAATCGGACGGGTGGATCAAAAGTTATGCTAGTTGACATTTTGGCGCGCGAAGCTGAAGCTGCTGGGAAAATCCTTAGCGTGAATCACGCCAGGGAAAAATTGGCTAACGTGATCACGTTTAGCCCCTAACGTGAATCACGTTAGCAACTGTTTTGAGTTGGATTTTTGGTCTTTTAAGCCCATTTTGTGTAATAGCTTAGGCCCCTTGTAACTTAGTATAAATAGGGACTTGCTCCTCACTTGTAAATCAGTTTTGGATGATGAATGAATGTTTAAGTTGAGCTTACTCCTTCTTTTATTCATTCATCCATTGCTCACCCCTCCTTGAGAGAGATCCGTCGAGTGAGAATACTCCTCCCGATCTCTCTTTGGGAAATCAAATTGGTGCTTGCCTTGGTCTTGGATCGCCGTGGCTTGAGTCAATCAAAAAGAACAAGAATCCTTCACATGTGTAACCCGTTGTTACCTCCTCGTGTCTCAATCGTCATCTCTAATCCCTCCGCCATTCAATCGAGTAATTTGTAAGTTAATCCTTTCCGCTGCGTGTCTCCCTCCGTTCATCCATATTTCCTACTGTTTTTATTGTTGTTTGTGTGCTCAAACCCATGAGCTAGATCCTCCTTTGGTTGAATGTCATTTCGGCCGGATTTCTTTTCCGAGTTTCGGCCGTGATCGCATCAGTATCCTCATGTTCTTGAAGAAATACGATATAATCATCCGAAATCGCATTTCTTTTCACTCTAGTGGACCTCCTAAGTGACATATCTCTTTGGTTCTCAACCATCTGAGGGTATTGAGTTTGATCCTGTTGTGAATCTTCATGGACTTCTTGATGATCCTCAAGTATAACCTGTGGATCCTGTCCTGTAGGAAGATTAATGATGTCATTTCTTACCTGCAGAGGGACAAAAACAGGAATATGAACAATCAGCTCATCCTGACCCTCAGGAACCGCATGAGAAAGTATAACTGAATCTTCCTCAAAACTGACATCTGACCGTCTATCTTCCCCTCCAAACTCAATATCCTCAAAGAGCGGAGCATTTCCCGTCTCAAAAAATATTCGGGTAGTAGGGTTGTAAAACTTATACCCCCTTGACCTCTCCGGATATCCAACAAAATAACAACTAACAGTCCTTAAGTCCAGTTTTCTTTCATCAGGCCTATAAGGCCTTGCCTCAGCTGGACATCCCCAAACCTTTAGGTGCCTTAAGACAGGCTTTCGGCCAGTCCATACCTCATATGGGGTTCTGTTAGTCACTTTAGTTGGTACCCTATTGAGAATGTAGACTGCAGTTTTCAAGGCATCTCCCCAGAGTGATATAGGTAAGGTAGTATTGGCAATCATACTCCTCACCATATCCTTAAGGGTACGGTTCCTCCTTTCAGCTACACCATTCATGGTCGGAGACCCCGGCATGGTGTACTGTGGAACTATCCCACACTCATCGAGAAGCTGAGCAAATGGCCCAGGACGCTGTTCACCTGATCCATCATATCGACCATAGTATTCACCACCACGATCTGATCTGACAGCTTTAATAGTCTTTCCGAGTTGATTTTCAACTTCGGCCTTAAAAGACTTGAAAGCGTCTAATGCCTCAGACTTTTCCTTTAAAAGGTACAAATATCCATATCGAGAGAAATCATCTATAAAACTGATAAAGTATCGTTGACCATTCCAGGATGCCGTAGGGAATGGACCACAAATGTCTGTATGTATCAGTTTTAGAGTTTCTGTACATCTCTCAGCCTCAAACCTTCTCTTGTCTATAGTTTTGCCCTTTATGCACTCAATACAAACTTGTTGGTCTGTGTGATCCAGTGCGTTGAGAATTCCATCTGACACAAGTCGGTCTATTCTCCTTGTAGAGATGTGACCTAACCGTCTGTGCCATAACCTGAATGAATCCTCAATTGGCAATTTACGTTTAATCCCTCTGGACTCGCTAACATAACATTCATTATTGCTGTCAACCGTATGCAATAAATACAAATTATCAGAATCAATCAATGCACCGGTTCCAACCAAAGTAGAGTTAAAATAAAGGAGACTTTTATGATTTCCGAATCTGATATCATAACCTTCTTTGTCCAACAAGGAAACAGAAATCAGATTCCGTCGAAAAGACGGTACATACAAAGTCTCTGTTAACTCTAATATATAACCTGTACATAAGATTAACCCAAAAGTAGCGATGCCCTCAACTGATACCGGATCACCTGCACCCATATAGAGAAATCTCTCACTTTCCATGGGCCTCCGGTTCGCTCTGCAACCCTGCAAAGAAACACTTATATGTTTAGTGGTTTCTGTATCTAACCACCAAGTGTTCTTAGCCACAGAAACAAGAAGGGATTCTATATTAACAAGAGACAAGGACATACCTTTCTTTACACGCCAAGCTTTATACTTAGCGCAGTCCTTCTTTAAGTGGCCTACCTTACTACAGAAAAAACATTTTACTCCCTTATGCTCAGTATTTGAGCCTTTATGTTTCTTCTGAAAATCAGACCCTGCAGTCTCTTTGCCTTTCCTCTTCTTAAAACCAGATGAAGAGGCAGTTGCCAAATGAGCACTGTCCAATGTAGCATGTCTCAATCTGTCCTGTTCTTGAACCAGCTGAACCATAAGCTGATCAATTGTCCATTTCTTTTCTTGACAATTGTAACTCACCTCAAATTGACTGTACTGAGGTGGTAGAGAAGCAAGCACATGATGTACCAGATAATCATCAGGCAAACCAACTTTAAGTGCTTTCAACTTCTCAGCCAGATTGACAATTTCTTGAACATGCTCCCGTATGTCACTATCACCCCTGAACTTTATGGTCGAGAATTTGCGAATAGTATCGCTAATCTCAGCCTTCTCTGTATGGGTATAGCGACTAGCTAAGATCTCTACTGGCACTTTGTTCCTTTTCCAGTGAACTCTGCATGGACATAGGGACAGCACTGAGTATGACCAAACGGCAAGCTTTATTTGATTGTTGCCAGTCCTCAAAAGCCTGGATTCCCTTATCAGGACTTTCGAGGTCTGGTACCTTAGGACAATCCCTACAGAGCGCCTGATCCTTATTCATACAACACAGTGCTGTCTCTACCTTTCTCTTCCATAACTTGAAGTTACTGGAAGATAACAGTGGTACACTGTTCAGATTGGCAGATACCGAGCTTGCTGAGTTCATATCTGAAAGAACACAACATTTAATCAGCTCACTTTAATAAAACTTTATGAAAGCAATAAACTTAATGAATAACATATTGAATAAATCAAAAGATTAATTATATGACATTGTTTTTAGTCTTTGGACTAAAAGCACAACTCACAGTTAATTAATCTGCCATAGTGTGAATTTTATAGCTTGATTTTGCCAAATATTTAACCTTCCTTTTGGCCGATCAAATATTTGCAATAAATCTCTTGATAGCTATAAAACTTGAAATTCATCACTATCGTATTTATAATTTCTGCCAAATAGTCATCTTCCTTTTGGCCGACAACTATCCGCATGAAATTATTAATACCATACTTGAAATATCCAACCCGGTAATGTTCGTAGCAGAGGTCACTTTTGTGACTTTACTACTTTCATTAATCGAATAAGACAAACAAGCTAAGCTTTAAAAGCTTCCTTAGTGTTATTCTGCTTTCCTTTATATAAATCAATTATTTAAACCCGACGAACATCTTAAACCTTATGATGTTCATGTTCAAATAATCGAAACAACTTTAAGTCCGGCAACCCGAACCAATACTGATGATTGCAAAATTAATTAAAATATGCAATCAATTAGCAATTTAATCCAAAAATTACACCAGTAGCAATTAATCAGGCCAAATCAAATACGCCAAATAAATTAATAGCATTTGGATTAAATTGAACTCATAAAATTTCTGTCCATAAATCCGGAAACACAAAGTCACCAAATTACAAAAGTCAAAGTCACAAAAGACTGACTATTTGATGACTATTTCACCACTGCAATTAATATATATCGACTTTTGTGCAATTAATCAATTATAATTACAATTGGATTCCGGCTTTATAATTAATCAATTTCGGCAGCACAACTCAATTCCGAAATCACCAAGTCCGGAATTCCAAATCAACCACAATTCAAGCAATTAATCAAATTAATCAATTAATAGCAATTTGATTAATAGCGGTTGCTAAATCCAGAATTCCAAATAATTGAATTAATAGCAAGCAATTAATCAATTAATAGCCACTGATGATAATTAATAGCAATTCCATGGAATTGGATTTTACAAATTGCAAACGGGAATTAAGCAACAACGATTCAATCCCCAGAATCATGAAATTCAATTAATCAACAGCAAAGAATCGAATTCCATGAAATCTGATAACTCATTTAACAACAAATTCCCAAATCAATTGCTTACTGACAATGATTGTTAATCCCGAAAATCAATCAAGCATCATGAATTATTAGTAATTCATGCAAAATCAAGAATTGATCCGCTCCGCTACCACTTGTTAGAACCGAATGGGAGATTAATCCCCAAGAACGAATCAATCTGATCATTGTATGAATTAGAACATAGTGCGGAAGCGTATCGAAGTAGAAATTTGGGAAGAAGATCTTCTGGCTAAACCGTTGCCCGGGCTAGATGGAATAATACAAACGCTTTCTCTACCTTATGCTCTGCAACGTGCTCTGATGATAAGCACTACTTAAATTAATTGATGAAGCAAAAGTACTGCTTCCTTATTAAGCAAAGCCTGATATTTTGTTAGGCATGACCGCCTTTCCTTACGTTTATTAAAAACGGCAACGTTTAGCCAGGGACCAAATCCCATAAATAAACTTTATTGTTAATTGCTAATCGGTCCATCAACAATTAGTAATTAACCCGGGATTCTGCACAGTTACAAATTTAGCCCCCACACTTTATTAATTAGACAATTGAGCCTGTAACTTTATTAGATCACTGAATCGGCCCAATAAACCTTATGTTAACATTATACTATATGATCCGATATACTCAACATATGCGTCCATATGTCATAACGTATATACTACGGTACTAACACACTAGTCTCGTTGTCTAAAATCTAACAGTTAGTACTTAGTACTATAAGTCTATAACAAAAGAATGTAAAACCAATTTATAATTTCCTTCTTTGGGACATTTTCCTGATGTATCTTTGTTATTTGGGTTTATGTAATTTCAGGAAAATCAGTGTCGAACAAGATTGACTCAATGGACAAAGAGAACCTTGCGTACACTTACACTCTGTTTGAAACTGATGCTTCATCCGCATCTGGAATCGAGAAGATTGTTTACGAGACCAAGTTCGTGTCCAATGCTGATGGAGGATCCAGAGTCAAGAGCACCGCAACCTATCATGGCGATATCGACGAAGAAGGGATCAAGACTAACAGGGAAAAGGCTGCTGGAATGTTCAAGGCTATTGAAGCCTACCTCGCCGATGCTTAAAGTTTCAAAAGTTTTGAACCTTCCCATCTTAAAAATGGTTTCTGATGATTTCGGTTTACCTTTTCTTTCTATTTCCTGGATAGATGATCGGATAGTTTCTTGTATTTCTTGTATTGTATGTGTGTATCCTTATGCTTCAGGATTGGCGATGCAGTAAGCTTCAATAGCTTTGATCAAACCAGCAGCCTTTTCCCTAGTATCCTTGATGGCGTCTTCGTTGATTTCGCCAGAAGAGTGATAGGTACTCTTGCTCTGAAAGAGGCTTCCTCCATCGGCGGTAGGCACGAACTTGGTCTCATAAACAACCTTCTCGATTGGAAATGCAGATGATGAATCATGCTCAATCAAGACGTAGGTGTAGCTAAGGTTCTCTTTGTCAATTTCCTCATTTCCCTGAAATTAAAATTCGGGTTATTTCTTAATTCTTGCTTTGAGGATTAAAATTGAACAAAAGACCATTTGATCACTAAAATATTACTAAATTTTAAAAAATGTTTGTGATGGATCAAACTTTAAACATATCCTAGCTCTTTATGGAACAAAGTTTACACAATTTTAAAGTAAATAATGAACACTAACCCTTGACAAAGGTGATCTTTCGGATAGTTCCAACTACACCTTAGAAGGTCTCGTCGCTTTGAATTGCTTGGGACGGCTTTGGGGAGAAGGGTCTCGGGTTCAAGCACAAAAGCCTTGAACAAGGTAGTAGCTGGGATTGCGGTGGTGATAGCGTGTATTTTTGCATGATTTTCCCTCCAGTATTCCATTGATTTAAGGCATGATTCTGCTAATTTACCCTTGTTTTCATTACTATTGCAGATTTAGGCCTGAAAAGGGAGTTTATGCAAAAAGATACGTTTTTGGGTGCATTATGTGCATTTTCATGCTTCAAGACCACTGTCGCGGTCCCGAGTCCAAAGTAGCTTCGAGGTCCCGAGCCGAGGTCCCGAGCCGAGGTCCCGAGTCCGGCTACGCCTTTCAACCAGACCAACGGAAAGAAGTAGTACAAAGGACTTGTCACTTGGCCATGAATCGGAACCATGTCGATTGGGCATAAACAGCCTGGGTCCCGAATCTGATTCGGGACTCCCGAAGACATTTCTGGGCAGTCTGCCATGAATCAGCGCACCAAGGATTATTTAATTCTCAATATTCTTCTTGTCCCTAGGCGTGCTAAACCAGCTCCCAATATTCCCCTCTCCCTCAACTTCATGCTTCCCACCTTCTTTGGTTCAAGAATATCATGGGGCTACATAAAGTATTAATAAAGTAAGGGATTATTTAATTCTTAGTGCTTTTCTTGTCACCTAGAAGTGGAAGACAGCTCTCATTAGCTGGAGAATCTCTTTTTGAGGATGGGAAGGAAGAGGCTGGTCGGATTGAAGGCTATAGAAGCAAGGAAGAGCATAATTTGAAGTGTGTAATTTTTACCATTGATTTTTACGTAGGATTTTTAGATAGTTTCTTAGACTTCTCTCTATTTTCTTTTTCCAGTTCTTGTTAGCTCCTTCACTCTTGGCTGTTGGGCCTGAAAACAGATTTGGTGTTGTAAACAAGTGTTCCTCCTTTAAATCTTTTAATTTAATTATTATGCTTTCTTTGATTGTTATTTATTTTTATCCAAGCATGAGTAGCTAAATCTTTAATTCTTAGCAAGGGTGATTCAAGGGTTGCAAGGTCAGATTTGAGGCCTAAATGTGTTTAATATATTCTTGGTATTATATTCAATTGCTTATCGTTTTTATTAAAACTTCACATAGAGTGTTTAAAGGCTTGATCACCCGATTTATACCTTGTGTGAATGCTGCCATTTGTGTAATGAATACGAGAGGAAAATTGCATGATAGAGTAGGCGTCTATTTAGTCTCGATTGCTTAGTAGTGGTCTTGAATTGATAGGGTGAGTAGTTGATTGATTCGGGGTCACGAGCCTGACAAACTGAGGGACCTTTAGGATCAGTTGTGTCTTTTCTTATCTTCATGGGCAGTGTGAGTATTGCCCTCCCGCATTCGTGCCTGGAGGGATGGCGGACTGTCAAGATTACCTCATATGTGAGAACGGGGGGTAGTTTCTCTTAAGAGAAAAGTAGGAGATAACCGAGAAATCTGGTCTCCATGTCACTTCTATGATGTCTTGAATAGAATATTTCTGTGCTAATGATAATCGGGACCACGAATGCAACCTAAGAACACCCATTGCTAAGATCTTTCCTCTGCCTGTTTAATTGTGGTTATTTCACTTTCTATTCTATTACTCTTGAATTATTTTCCAATTGGTTTGATCATTATTCTGAAATTGTTTGCCGATTTGATTGTTTTACCATTCGGGACCCCGAAGGTGACATTCGGGACCCCGAATACTGTTTTCTTAGATAAAATTGTTAGCTCTTGAATTTCTCTTGGCTGATTGGCTTCAGTCAAGCATAAACCCCCCTGATTGTTACTTTTCATGCCTTTGTTCTGTGATTTCACTCAAGACCTTAAATCAGTCTCTCACAATCCCTGTGTTCGACCCTGACTACCACTGTACACATTATCCATTGTGCACACACATTTTCAGGCACTATAAATTATCATTTGAGTGACGATCAAATTGGCGCCGTTGCCGGGGATTGTTTCTAGACTGATTTATTTTTCTTGTTTGTATGACCAGGAGATCGGCACCAGTACTACTGCCCCTTGATCTTGAGCTCACTAGAACAGAAAGAGGACTTCGACAACAGGCCCAGAGATCAAATTCAAATCCTTGTATTCGGGACCTCGAACGTCTTTTTGCTCTGGAAGACATTCGGGACCCCGAAGATCCACCACCTGTTCCTCCGGGAGTACCCAACATGGATCATAACGGTCCTGGAAGAGATGTTGCCCCGCCAATTCCACCAATAATCCAAACCATAGACGAGTTCAATGCCGCTCCCGAGGCCCCGACCAGTTGTATTGTCTGGCCAGTGGTCCCGAACGACTGGGAACTCAAATCTGCCACCATGCATCACCTACCCCTTTTTCGAGGGCTGGCCAAGGAGAATCCTCACCGTCATCTCCAGCAATTACATTCCATTTGTGATGCTATGAAGCCCCACAACGTCACTGTCGAGCATGCCAAACTCCGTGCCTTTATGTGGTCCCTCAAGGACGATGCTCTTGACTGGTTTTATGACTTGCAGCCACAATCCATCAGCTCTTGGGCTGAAATGTCAAAAGCCTTTACAGACAAATACTACCCCGTGTCTATTGCCATGGTGACCCGAAAGCAGTTAGTATCAATCCTTCAAAAAGACTCGGAAAATCTAGAACAATACTATGAACGCTTCAAAAAGATGCAAGCCTTATGCCCCTCGCATAATCTGTCCGAGCATGCCCTCATGCAATATTTCTGTGAAGGACTCAAAGGCCGAGACAAGGCCTTGCTAAACGCTGCTGCCGGTGGATCCATTACTAGACTTACACCAGCTGCTGCCAAGGACACCATCGAGCTCATGGCCAAAAACAACCTCCAGCTCAACAACTCTGACAGCATTCAAGACGCCAGAGCAGCTACTGTGGAGAACCAACTAGCAACCATCACGGGTATGCTACAGAACATAGCTTCGGGACACCCAGTCCAGGTCAAGGCCTGTCAAATCTGCCAGTTTTCAGACCATCCTACTGATGCTTGCCCATTTATTCCTGACGAAATACCCGTGAATGCCGCTGGAGCATTCCAGGCCCCGTATGGTCAGAACCAAAATCAAGGCTGGAAACAGCCTAACTATGGATGGAATAACAACCAGCAGGCTGGACCTAGCCATCAATACGGACAAAATCCTTATGGAAACAATCCTCCTCCTTTCAACATGCAAAACTTCAAACCTAGGCCGAACTTTCAGAATTATCAATATCAGAGGCAACCACCTCAAGACCAGAATTTCACAATGCCCCCGAAGGAGGAACCCTCTCCCGAAATGAAACAGATAGCAGAAATGAACAAAATGCTCCGGACCCTCATGACTGAAATGAAGGAGATAAAAAATGGTGTAAGATTCCCAGGGCAGACAGAACCCAACCCGAAGCATGAAGCATGTGCTATGAACCTTAGAAGTGGTCTTGAGTTACCCTCTCGAGTTAATCCAGATTCCGATTCCACCCGGACCTTTCAAGGTCCCGAATCTGATAATGATGTTCAAGGTCCCGAGTGTAGCAGCAGTGCACAACTACCTCTAGATCAGCCCACTGAACAACCAAAGAAGTCTCGATTCAATGACCCTGTTCTTGACCACTTCTTCACTAGCACAAAGGATCGATGTAAGAAAAAACAACAGCACCAAAAACAGCCCTTTGAAGAAGAGTTCTCTCGAGAATTCATTACCAAGGTACTCGAGCCTCCGTTTCCTCAACGTTTGCTCAAAAAGAAGAAAGAAGAAGAAGATCGGGACATCTTTGAGACTTTCAGCAAGGTCATTATCAATATTCCTCTCCTCAAGGCCATCAAAAACATACCTCGATATGCAAAGTTCCTCAAGCAACTTTGCACCAACAAAAACAAATTCACCGAAGTGAATAGGATAAGTGTGGGGGCCAACTTGACCGCCCACATCCAGCACAAGATCCCGCCCAAGTGCAAGGATCAAGGAATGTTTACGGTTCCTTGCAGAATTGGAACCATCTATATTGGGAAGGCTATGTGTGATTTGGGGGCCGGAATCAATGTTATGCCCTTGACTATTTATAACAGCCTTGGACTCGGGCCCTTGAAGGAGACCAACTTGGTTATTCAACTCGCGGACCGCTCTGTTGTCCATCCCGAAGGAATAGTCACTGATGTTCTAGTCCAAGTAGGAGAATTCCTATTTCCAGCAGATTTTTATGTGCTCTCAATGGAGAATCCATCAACCGCTAAATCTTCGGATCTACTCTTGGGACGTCCATTCTTGGCCACTGCCCGAGCCAAGATTGATGTCTATGAAGCCTCCATATCACTTGAGTTCGATGGGGAAATTATCCGCTTCAACATGCTAGACTCAATGAAGTACCCATCCGATTTTTCAAGTGTGAATTTTGTTGATGCCATCGATCCTTTTGTTGAGCAAATTGATGAGCTAAATTCTGTCGAGCACTTGAAGCTAGCTCTTGACCGGAGTTTGACCACCGAATCTTTAAATGAGATGGCCTCTTCCCTTGACATTCCCACTGAATTACGTTCAGTAGTGGCAGCCTTGGAAGAAAACCCTTTTCTAACAGTCGAGCCCCCGAATGAAGCTCCCGAATGCCCTGAACATGTGAAACTCACTCCTTCCTTGATAAAAGCTCCAGACCTTGAACTTAAAGAGCTACCTTCGCATTTAAAGTATGCCTATCTAGGGGAGAAGGAATCTCTCCCGGTTATTATTTCCAACAAATTGGAGGTTGATCAAGAGCTTGAACTAGTGGCGCTTCTAAAGAATTTTAAAGGAGCCATTGGATGGACTATTGCAGACATCAAGGGTCTATCCCCATCTTTATGCACCCATCGAATCCATCTAGAAGAAGACAGCAAGACCATCCGGCAGCCCCAAAGGCGATTGAACCCTCCTATGATGGAGGTAGTCAAGAAAGAAATCCTGAAACTCCTTGATGCGGGGGTTATCTACCCTATTTCTGATTCCCCATGGGTCAGTCCCGTTCAAGTGGTCCCAAAGAAAACAGGCATCACAATCATTCCAGGTCCCGAAGGTCAGCCAATCCCCTCCCGAATCCAGAATGGTTGGCGTGTATGCATTGATTATAGGCGCTTGAATGAGGCCACCCGAAAAGACCATTTTCTACTGCCCTTCATCGATCAAATGTTAGAGCGTCTCGCGGGCAAGACGCATTATTGTTGTTTGGATGGGTATTCGGGCTTCCACCAAATTCCAGTAGCCCTTGAAGACCAGGAAAAGACTACTTTCACATGCCCATTCGGGACCTTTGCCTATAGACGCATGCCTTTTGGATTATGCAATGCTCCTGCCACATTTCAGAGATGTATGGTCAGCATCTTTTCAGAATTTGTAGAGGAATGCATCGAGGTATTCATGGATGACTTCACGGTCTATGGTAACTCCTTTTCCGAATGCCTCTCGAATTTGAAAAAAATTTTGCAAAGATGTGTGGACACTAACCTTGTGCTTAACTTTGAAAAATGTCATTTTATGGTTGATCAAGGTCTTATCTTAGGCCACATTGTGTCCAGTAAAGGCATTGAAGTAGACAAAGCTAAAATTCAAGTTATCGAGACCTTGCCTTACCCCTCGAATATTCGAGATGTGCGCTCTTTTCTTGGCCATGCAGGTTTTTACAGGAGGTTTATCAAGGATTTCTCCAAGATAGCCCAGCCTATGTGTCGGTTACTCCATAAGGACGTAGAGTTCATATTTGACGAAGAATGCAAAACAACATTCGAGACCTTGAAGGCCAAGCTTATTTCTGCTCCTATCATTCGAGCTCCCGACTGGACGCTCCCTTTTGAAATCATGTGTGATGCTAGCAATCAAGCATTAGGAGCTGTACTAGGCCAGAAAAAAGAGAAGGAGACTTACGTCATCTATTATGCTTCCAAACTACTAGATCCCGCACAACAAAACTACACCACAACGGAGAAAGAGCTTTTAGCCGTTGTCTATGCCCTTGACAAGTTTCGGCAATACCTCTTGGGTACCCAAGTGATCGTCTATTCCGACCATTCAGCTCTTCGATGCCTACTCAAGAAGGCCGATGCCAAGCCCAGACTTATCCGTTGGATCCTCTTGCTCCAAGAATTTAATCTAGTCATCAAAGATAAGAAGGGGACAGAAAATTCTGTTGCGGACCACTTGAGCCGACTCCCGAACCAAGAAGATGACTCCCGAGTGGCCATCCGAGACAATTTTCCTGATGAATATCTATGCCTAGCCGAAGCAGCAAGTTTTCCATGGTTCACAGACATTGCTAATTTTTGTGCCACCGGTGTCTTCCCATTCGAGGCCTCGAGTGCTCAGCAAAATAGAATCCGGAGACAAGCAAAGTTCTATGTTTGGGACAGCCCCTACTTATGGAAATATTGCTCCGATCAGATCCTTAGACGTTGTGTTTCGATGGATGAAGTCCCGTCAATCCTCAAGTTCTGTCATTCCACCACGGAAGGAGGGCATTTTGCTGCCAAGAAAACCGCACTCAAGGTCTTGAATGTCGGTCTCTATTGGCCATCAATCTTCAAGGACAGCTATCCTTTTTGTGCCGCTTGCCCCCGATGCCAAGCCACGGGAAACATAGGAGCAAGAAATCAAATGCCCTTGAGCAACATCCTAGCTTGCGAAATTTTTGATATTTGGGGTATTGACTTCATGGGTCCCTTCCCAAATTCATTCGGAAACACATATATCTTACTCGCAGTAGATTATGTTTCCAAATGGATTGAAGCAATCGCCACCAAAACAGATGATTCAAGAGTGGTAGCAAACTTCCTCAGGACCAATATCTTCAACCGATTCGGGACCCCGAGAGCCCTCATCAGTGATCGAGGGACACATTTCTGCAACCGAATGGTCTCCTCTTTGCTTAACAAATATGGAGTGACCCATCGAGTATCTACAGCTTATCACCCCCAAACTAATGGCCAAGCAGAGGTCTCGAATCGAGAAATCAAAGCCATCTTGGAAAAGACTGTTAATCAGTCCCGAAAGGATTGGAGTCTCAAGTTAGGAGATGCATTATGGGCCTACCGAACTGCATTCAAGACCCCGATTGGTATGACACCATATCGGTTAGTCTATGGCAAGCCATGTCACCTCCCGGTTGAGATCGAACACAAGGCGTTTTGGGCCATCAAGAAAGTCAATTTGGATTTAGACTTAGCACGCAAGGACCGCTCCCTACAAATTCAAGAGCTCGAAGAAATTCGGGGGGATGCTTACGAAAATTCTATGATCTATAAAGATAAGACCAAGGCCCAGCACGACAAGCATCTCATCATCAAGACCTTTACTGTAGGGCAGAAAGTCTTATTGTATAATTCCCGTTTGCGAATTTTTTCAGGAAAATTAAAGTCTAAATGGACGGGACCATACAAGATCACAGCCGTTTTCGGTCATGGTGCAATTGAAATTCAGAATCTGAACAATGATACGCCATTCAAGGTCAATGGTCATAGGCTGAAACCTTTCTATGAGGGATTCAAGCCCTCGACCCATGAAGAGATGAGGGTTGAAGACCCTGCATTCGGGACCTAGAATCCCGAAATATTGTCTAGGCCTAGACATTAATTCAAGGCCATGTGTGGGGGAAGAACCCACGGTTTCCCAAAACCTTTTCTCTCTCCTTTGCTTTATTTAATTCCTTTTTAGATTTCAAATTCCTAGTCCACTCAACTTTTTAAATTGCCCTTCCAGCTTTTTGCATTACCTAGGTGTATTTAATATTTGCTTTGTCTCTTTCCCCCTTTTTTAATTTCCTTGTCTCTCCCTTTTTATACTCCCCATTAATTCCTTGTGCTTTTATTCCTTTTTATTGTTTTAAATGCTAGTAGTGACTCACCTTTCCTTTCTTTTTCCGCAGGTGTGCAGGCGTGGGAATCTTGATGTCTTCCAACCACTCACAGCATGCCACGTGACGGAGAGAATAAAAAAACAAAAAAAAAAACAAAAAAATTCAAAAAAAAAAAAAAAAAGAATAAATTCCCCTTTTCTCTCCATCATTCCATGTTTCCATTATCCACCATTACTCCCACTCACGCACGCCACCTACTGCCATCGCACTCAACCTCTCTCCTTTCAACTTCCATCTCCATCAAATTAATTAATTCCTTTCCCCAAAAAATTAATCCCGTCTCTCTCCTTCTTCCTCTCATGGCAAACCCACGACCTAAACTAAACCTAAACCTAAACAAACCCACTACTTCTCATCTTCACCTCACTCTTCCACATCCCAGCCACCACCATCTCCGATCACTTCTGCTCCCTTCTCACATTGAGGACAATGTGTTGCTTAAGTGTGGGGGGTTTTCAATTGCTTTGTTATTTTAATTAGCTTTATTATTATTTTTTTTCGGCTCTATTTATTTTTCCTGCTTTGTTTTTATTTCTTTTTATTCTCGGATTTTTATCTTTTCATGCTGCCCAGTTTTAATCCCAATGATGGACACACACCTGACTTGTGCACATAGAATGAAAATGTTGTCTGTATTCAAGGTCCCGAATGGTCAATTATATGCCTGTTATGCCTTATATCTGATTCAAGACCTTGACACCAGTAGTCACTAAAATACACCTTGTGAGCATTTTGAGCCTTCATGACTATATTTATTGCTGGAGTGAATGCATGACTAGGTACTGGCCGGGTTTGCATAATATCCATGGGTATAGACATGATTAGACATAGGAAAGCAGCAAAAAGATTTAGTCTTCGCATCAAATTGTTCTCTCTATTTTTTCTGTTCTGTTTCATTCGAGCCCCCGAATCCCCTCTTTTCCCTCCATTCTAACCATTTGAATTTTCTTTGATCTTTCTCTTGGCAGGTGAGCAGTGTTGTTGGGAGCACCATCGAGGGCTAGACTAGACAAATGAAACAGCAAAAGCGAAGTGTGGGGGTCCATCAAATTCAAGCCCCCGAATGCTGGTACATACTCAAGACCTCGAAGTCAAAATAACGAATTCAAGGGCAGACCAGAATGAAAAAAAATTCACTTCCCATCCACAGCAAAACACAAGTGTGGGGGAGTGAAATCAGAGTTTCCAGCCCCTGAAGAACAAGGTCTCAATCCTCAAACAATCCAATCTCTCTCTCAATTCAAAAAAAAAAAAAAAAAAAAAAAAAAAACAGAAATATAAATAAAAGAGAGAGAGAGAGAGGAGAACAAAAATCTGAAAAAGAAGAAGAGGAAAATTAGCAGCCAGCGCCCATTCCAGGTCTCGATTCAAGTCGAGGACTCGAGTGAAGAAAGTAGCGGTCCCGAATCCGATTCTCTATTCGAGACCCCGAAAAGATCCCCCTCGAAGAAGAAGAATCTAGTCTAGCTTTCGCCCTCAACAACATGGTCTCACCATCTCGTTTCTCTCCTGCCAAGGGAGCATTCCAGGTTTGAGTTGGTTAACAGCCTCCTCATTTCATTTCCTTTCTCTCCTTCTCTATCTTTTCTCATTGTGTTCCATCTTGTCATTTCTTTCCTTGCTTTCCCTTCTTGCCCCCGATGCGAAGTCTTTTGATTGCTAGATTGCCTATGCATGTGTCTAATGTACTCGGATTGATGTGCAAACTTGGTTTTGTGCTGCGTTTTTTTGCATTTTGAGTGTTTAAACACCTAGCCCACGAGTGTGAGTGCAAACACTGATTCATGTGAGGACTACTGGTTAATAGGCTGATGTGGAAAAGTCTTGTCTTAAGGGTCGTTATCCTTCTGATTTGATGCAGGTGTATCTAGGTAGAGTTTGTTTCATTCGAGATCCCGAATGTGGAAAAGCATGTTTATTCTCTGTGCTATGGTTTGGTGTGTTTGTTCTGTTTTGGGGTCTGTTTTAAATTTTGTGAATGCTCGAGGGCGAGCATTGGGCAGTGTGGGGGTATTTGATAGCGTGTATTTTTGCATGATTTTCCCTCCAGTATTCCATTGATTTAAGGCATGATTCTGCTAATTTACCCTTGTTTTCATTACTATTGCAGATTTAGGCCTGAAAAGGGAGTTTATGCAAAAAGATACGTTTTTGGGTGCATTATGTGCATTTTCATGCTTCAAGACCACTGTCGCGGTCCCGAGTCCAAAGTAGCTTCGAGGTCCCGAGCCGAGGTCCCGAGCCGAGGTCCCGAGTCCGGCTACGCCTTTCAACCAGACCAACGGAAAGAAGTAGTACAAAGGACTTGTCACTTGGCCATGAATCGGAACCATGTCGATTGGGCATAAACAGCCTGGGTCCCGAATCTGATTCGGGACTCCCGAAGACATTTCTGGGCAGTCTGCCATGAATCAGCGCACCAAGGATTATTTAATTCTCAATATTCTTCTTGTCCCTAGGCGTGCTAAACCAGCTCCCAATATTCCCCTCTCCCTCAACTTCATGCTTCCCACCTTCTTTGGTTCAAGAATATCATGGGGCTACATAAAGTATTAATAAAGTAAGGGATTATTTAATTCTTAGTGCTTTTCTTGTCACCTAGAAGTGGAAGACAGCTCTCATTAGCTGGAGAATCTCTTTTTGAGGATGGGAAGGAAGAGGCTGGTCGGATTGAAGGCTATAGAAGCAAGGAAGAGCATAATTTGAAGTGTGTAATTTTTACCATTGATTTTTACGTAGGATTTTTAGATAGTTTCTTAGACTTCTCTCTATTTTCTTTTTCCAGTTCTTGTTAGCTCCTTCACTCTTGGCTGTTGGGCCTGAAAACAGATTTGGTGTTGTAAACAAGTGTTCCTCCTTTAAATCTTTTAATTTAATTATTATGCTTTCTTTGATTGTTATTTATTTTTATCCAAGCATGAGTAGCTAAATCTTTAATTCTTAGCAAGGGTGATTCAAGGGTTGCAAGGTCAGATTTGAGGCCTAAATGTGTTTAATATATTCTTGGTATTATATTCAATTGCTTATCGTTTTTATTAAAACTTCACATAGAGTGTTTAAAGGCTTGATCACCCGATTTATACCTTGTGTGAATGCTGCCATTTGTGTAATGAATACGAGAGGAAAATTGCATGATAGAGTAGGCGTCTATTTAGTCTCGATTGCTTAGTAGTGGTCTTGAATTGATAGGGTGAGTAGTTGATTGATTCGGGGTCACGAGCCTGACAAACTGAGGGACCTTTAGGATCAGTTGTGTCTTTTCTTATCTTCATGGGCAGTGTGAGTATTGCCCTCCCGCATTCGTGCCTGGAGGGATGGCGGACTGTCAAGATTACCTCATATGTGAGAACGGGGGGTAGTTTCTCTTAAGAGAAAAGTAGGAGATAACCGAGAAATCTGGTCTCCATGTCACTTCTATGATGTCTTGAATAGAATATTTCTGTGCTAATGATAATCGGGACCACGAATGCAACCTAAGAACACCCATTGCTAAGATCTTTCCTCTGCCTGTTTAATTGTGGTTATTTCACTTTCTGTTCTATTACTCTTGAATTATTTTCCAATTGGTTTGATCATTATTCTGAAATTGTTTGCCGATTTGATTGTTTTACCATTCGGGACCCCGAATACTGTTTTCTTAGATAAAATTGTTAGCTCTTGAATTTCTCTTGGCTGATTGGCTTCAGTCAAGCATAAACCCCCCTGATTGTTACTTTTCATGCCTTTGTTCTGTGATTTCACTCAAGACCTTAAATCAGTCTCTCACAATCCCTGTGTTCGACCCTGACTACCACTGTACACATTATCCATTGTGCACACACATTTTCAGGCACTATAAATTATCATTTGAGTGACGATCAGGTGGCGTGATCACTGTCGTAACTGAGAACTGCCATTTTTCTTACAAAAGCTTGAGGTTGATTACGAGGTAACTAGAAGGATATTGGTTTAACTGATTTTGGATGAGGAAAATGTGAGAAGCAGAGTCCGTATTTATAGCACCAAAACCACTTAGTCTAAATGTTTTTATTCTAGTGGTGGCTCGCAAACTTTGATTTTTCTCACACTAATTATTGTCTTCTAGTCGAATAAGAAAACAGCATTGTCCTGATTCTACCACCTCAGTTTCATCAAGCAGCCTTGGTCTCCAAAGTTTCTGGGGATTATTCCTTATTGCTGGACTGTCTTCAGTTTTATCGCTTTTGATATTTTTAGGCATGTTTCTTTACGAGAACTTGAAAATCCTGATGCCACAGGATTCGTGCTTTGCTTAGAATATTCAACCAAAAGGATATGAAATCTCACACTTTCAGGAATATTGTCAGCAATCCTCCAAGCATAGGAGCGCCGAGCCCAACATCCTATCATGTACACACAGATTATGAATCAGATGGAGCACCCCTCCAGCCTTGCCAGATTTTCTCTGCACCCTTGCTCTCCGACGTAATAAAAGTCTGACATAAGAAGCTTCCTTGACTTTTTAATAGACGTTGACAAGAAAAAAAACAGGATTCTGCCTAGAAATTCCTATGAAGACTGATTGATTAGATTTTTCCGTAATCTTTAAATTTATATATAAAACAATACTCAATTCGTTCCATATTGCTTGTTATTTTAGGCATTTTCTCTTTATTTAAATTATTGGTCGTTTTTAGTTTAATATAATTTTACTCAATTATCCCTTAATATTATTATAATTGTCAATTTTTGGTATACATGGGAATCTATTGGTATTATGTATTAAGATAAGAAATCTTTTGAGATGGAAGAAAAATGTGAAACTTTATATTTAAGATATATATAAACTTGATGCGTTTTTTTCGGTCACACAATTTTCTAAATATATATGGTGACAACTATATCAATATGATCTTAAATTTGAGTTTCATTTATCTCTATATAAAAAAAAATATTAATTTTTTTAACAATTTGAGAAATATATATTAACGGTTCGATTAAAAAAAGGATAAAACACTTAATATATGCCTAGATGATTGAAAAATGAGATATTTTATATTATTTAAAATAAAATAAAAAGTAAAAAAAACTTATATATTTCAAATTTTAATTTCAAAGTCATTGATTATTTCGTTTTATTACCCCTTCCATCCATTTTCATCTGTTAAAGTAACGTTTTCCCTTTTTTCTACTCTCCCCGCACGACCTCACCATCCTCTTCTCCACTCCACTTCACTCCACCATTACCACTGCAACATCTAAAGTTTACCACCAAAATCAACAAATAAGCACTCAATCATCTCGCCATCTCATTCTTCATCTTTTCCCGTTACCGATTTTGGCTTCCTTGTTCTTAATTTCCTCTATCTGCATTTTATACCTAATTTGAAACCCTAACCTTCTAGTTGCTGCAAATTGGTGATAATTTATCTTCAATCTGCGTCTCTCCTCACTCAAAAATCGCAAGAAACCCTACCCGACCCCAGCCTAACCTTAACCCTAACCCTACGTTTACCTGGGAGAATTTTCAATTTTCAATTTGCTGTTTTTGAAAAATTTCAATTTAAAAATTTACTGTTTATTTTCATTCTGAAAACTGGAAAACGCATTTACTTCGCGCTTGTTTCCTGATCAGAAAAACTGGAGAACGCGTTTACTTCGCACTGAATGTAAGAATTTCCTGATCTGAAAACTGAAAAACGTGTTTACTTCGCGCGTTTTCATTTTTTGTGGAAAATCGAAAATATTTGTAATGAAAAGAAGAAATCATTTGAAAATTATTTTAATAATCCTAATTGTTTATTTTAATATATTCAATATGAAATAAATACGGAAGCTTGACGATGGAGTAGCTAGTTCTTATGGTTCAACCTTGAAAATCAGGATTCTTATGGGTTTATGTATAAATATGCTCTCGTGGCATGCGAGCCTGTGATGATCCTGCCTTGCCATTGATTCTTGAGTTTTTAACGATGTTAAAGTATAACTTGCTCCCTGCCGCGGTAAACATGTAAATACTAAAATATCATTAAAAAGTTCTAGTTAATCTACTGTGCTTTTAATTATTTTTTGAATTTGAACTTAGATACGGATGTTAAAATAGATTTTCTGTTAGCATTTTTACCTAATACATTTTAAAAAGCAGGTTCATATATGTAAAAATTAAATGCAATGCAACGCCAAAATGGAAGAAGCATTATGTGCAAACTGATTATCATTGACAAGAACAATAAGGGTCTGTTTGGCGTTCCGATTCTGGTTGGAAAAGTTCTGTGTGAAAATGACTTCTGAAAAAAGGAGTATGCTGTTTGGTAAATTTTTATTAAAAGTTCTGTGGGAAAACCAAAAATTGTTTTTGGCGTTTGGCGTTCCGATTCTGGTTGGAAAAGTTGTTTCATTTTAAGTGTTATAATTAATTTTTTTAGTATCTTTATATATATTTTTAATCAATTTATTTATAATCTAATATTTACTACTTAATATTTACCTAATATCATAAATAAATTAAACTTATTAATACCATTAAAAATTTAAATTATTAATACCATAAATAAATATTTATCTAATATAATAAAAAGTTTTAAACTATTAGTTTCGAAAATGAAATGAATTATTCTGAAATTGGAATAAATTACTCTAAAATTGTAATAAAATTACATGAAATAGTTTTAAACTAATTAATGCATTAGAAATTAAACCCGTCGTTACATATATAAAAAGTACAATTACATATTAAGCATTAAACTATTAGTTATTGAGTTAAAACTAATTATTTGTTTCACTTAGTTTTTCCAGAATGACTAATTATAATTATAAAGGACACAATTTATTTTGGATATTATAATTAATATTTTTTAGTATCTATATAGATTATTTAAATCAATCTATTTCTTTAAACAAATAATTAACATTTTATTTATTAAAAAAAATAAATCTTTATTAGTAGAAGAATAAAAAATAAAACTTCATTAGTAGAAGAGTAAAAAATAAAACTTCAATAGTGTTTGAAACGTTGCATTATGCTATTTCTCTTTTGTTTCACTTTAATAATTTTCATAAATAAGCATCAAGAGATAAAAATCTAACTCTTTCCTTTTCAAGTTATCTTAATACATGATTCGATAATTGCCAATATTTGCAACTTGGATCTTGTGATCCTGTCAGCAGGATTACACGGAAGGCTTCAAGTCTCAGCAGCTCCTGACGAATCAACCTGCAACAAAAGAAACTCATTACAACTTCATCACATTGTTTTAATGAATAGATCACTAGAGCCAGAAAAGAGTGAGCCAGGTGAAAAAAATTGGAACAGAGGAAGCAAACAACACCTACCAGACAAGTAGAAATTGTTTGCAGACAAATTTCCCCAAATTTTACGACATGGTCATGAAAATAGAAAATCAAAAGATTGGCATAACCTCTAAATGGTTTAACTCAGTATCACATTGATCAGATACGCAGGTTAGTTATTAGAAATAATAGTACAACATACTAAACTGATTAGTTCCTCCATATCCATGTCAAAGTAAAGTGTAATTCTTCAGGACTCTTGCCCTCATCTTAGCTTATCTTTTGTTTGCTCTAATTCATTCTAGGACCATTTGTATAGAAAATTTAACAGAAACAGATCTCAGAATTTTCAAAATGAAATCAAGCGCTAGTATACAAGGAAAAGACACTCATTATGAAGAGAGTCGGCGCCTTTTACGTATCTATGTGATACGAGATAATATATATCTAGAAAAACAAACAAACAGTTAAGTTGAAAAACACAGTCACCTGAAGTTTAATAGGACTTGCAAATTTCTTGTTCAAGTTGCATGGTATCATTTTAATGCAAGTATCCTTGACGTTCTTAGTACCAAAGCGCTCCTTTCGCTGCGTGCTCTGCAGCTGCTTTCTTTGTCATCTGAGGTGCCCCTACGCATTCCAATATCATATCTGGTGCCTCTTCAATTTCCACAATAACCTTGTACGTGAAGCTGCAAATATACAAACCCAGCATGATACATTCCCAAATTAGTTGGCAGATGAAACCGAATAAACAAGCAAAAGAAGAGCCTTGGACAGTCAAGTATGAATATCAGAAAACATGACATCGAGCTTATGCTGTTGCTACTGCCAAAAAACTCAAAGACAGACTGCCTAGGCCAGAAGCATTCATTAGAAAACACCCATTTAATCATCCCCACCCTTCATAAGAATGCATCTTTCGGAGAATGCAATAGTAAATTCAACAATAAAACTGATAAAACAGTCAATATAAAATTGTCTACGTGAATACTGAATTAACTAGCAAAGACTCTAATAAGTCAGTTCATCTTAGCTTTATCCTATTCTCACAACCCTACAATTAAAAACACAAAGAAAACAGGAAAAAAAAACATTTTCAGATTCCACCTAAATGAGTATCCATACCAAAAATAACTAATCAGTGAAGATTGAACATAGACGGAATAGAGATGCCCTAAATTTCTAATTTCCTCCACATTGTTGGATAAAATATGGGCATTGCACATACTCATCGCAAAATTATCTTTCCCAATCAAAGCTTTCATGATGAGAATATGCAACAAGCTTCTATATGTTGTCATCCAATAGTCAAACCTCAGCCAAAGAGGTTAAAAAGTTTCTTAATTCCCAAACATGATTTAGATTGCACAGGGTCGCATGACCACAAAAGCTTAAGATTACATACTGACCATAAATTGCTTTACACTATGCAGGGTTAGTAGGCCCGTAACTATGTGTCCTCACATTAATCAACATGCACCGACACCAAAACAAGCATTCAAGTGCTGTTAACACAAGACAGAAAACAAGCATTAAGACACAGAATCATGAAAACCAGACTAAATTGCAAGCAACTAATATAACTAATCATCAATAACATGGTAAATTAACAAATACAGAACTTAGCAAACCCATTTTCTACCTAAGATCAAATCCCGCCAAATTAAGCACAAACAAAATTTAGGAAAGCGGAAGAAGGCCAAAGCAGTAATTAAATAACACACAAATCTAATTATGTGTTGGTTGAGGACTTTAAACAAACACCTTAAGATCAACTCCATATCAAATGTGTATCCAACAAACCCAGCCCTATAACATCACATTTAGACTAAAAGTTGCAATTATACCACCACATATAAATTATATAAACTGAAAATTTAGGAAAGAGGAAGAATCGGGCCAAAGTAGACCAAAAATTGACACACCATTATGACAAGAAGCAATACTATGGTAGCAATAGCATTAGACACAGAAATTTGACTAAATTGAAGAGAGGATAGATAGTTTTACCAGTTGGGGAGATTCTCTAGAGGAGTTGAAGTGGAGTTGCCAGCGAGCTGAAGAGTGGAACGCGGTGACTCCGGAGAGGTCGCCTGAAGATGGGTCTTCACCGGCGGCGGCGGCGTCGTCGCCGCCCAAGAAGAAAGATAGGACAGATCCCATTGCTTGCGGAGATATCAAGCGACGATGACGAAAGCTGTTTGCGTGTTAATGCCTTAAAACTGGTACCTAGGGTTTCGGTGGGTGGTGGAGGAGAGCAGCCGAGACCGAGAGCAGTCGGACGGAGCCGAGAGTGGAGAAGAAGGCCGGCGTCGGAGGGAGAAGAGAAGAGGAACGCAAGAAGAGGAAGAAGATGAAGAGAGCAGATGAAGAGGAAGAATGAGGACGAAGAACATGAAGAAAGCATTTCGCGAAGAGGAGGTAGAGATGAGTAAGGGGTAGAGTTGGTATTATGAAAGTTTCATTTAATTTTACAAATGGAGAACCGAGTTTTGCAAATGGAGAGGTCCCTTTGTAAAATTTTGAAAACAGGTTTTGGGTGTTTTCAAAACTTTCATTCCGAAATGAAAACAACGCGAGGTAAACACGTTTTCGAAAAAAAAAATCCAGTTTTCAAAAAACTGGGGAATTTTCTGCAAAATTCTCTGAAGTAAATAGGGCCTTAATTGCATACCGTAACATGGAGATTTCAATTTCACCAATAATAAAGTCATCATCCACTTTATTTTCATAATCAATTAAGAATAATCTTATAAATTAAAATCTCATTTATATTTGCACCGCTTACTCCATTGCCACATTGTAACAGTAATATAACAATTAATATCGGTCATTCACCTCTTATCATTGTTAAACAAATCTTGAGTAATATAAAACACTAACCAAGAAAATTTATCAAGCATATGGAGAATAACATATCTTGATACATACTTGTATCATATCTGAATCACTAAGAGACATGAATTTCATCATCAATATGGTCCTCATGAATGCCCCACAAGTAATTAGACTTTTTGAGAAATTAAATTGTTAAATAAATCTCTCATAAAATTATAATTCATCATGTACCATCAAAAATGAATTCTTCGTATTGCAATAGTATGTATGGCAACAACATCAAATTTGGATGAATGCACTTAATTGCATTTAAGAAATTATTTGACTAATTTTAAATATTAGTCCATTGCCACATCATATATATGTAACTGACATAATACATTAAAATTTCATTTAATGCATCTCATTATAACAATATTTATGGCATAAATTACTAACCAAATATCACAATCAGTTTTATGCCATAAAGCTTTTCATAAGCCATAAATCTCACCATATTGTTTACTCCTTTATTGAGGATTTCATAATTAATAAATTTTTAGAACAACGTACCTTTGTACCTCTCAAATAAAAATATTTGACACCTTAACACCATTAATGTATTCATACCAGTAATCTTGCATTCATTCTACTGCTCCTCTGTAATTACTCCCCTTTTAGGCAGTGGATATAAATAATTAAATTATCTGCAAATACTTAAGAGAAAACATAGGTTAATGTCATTAAATATACAACTGTAAAATTCTCACGTGACCATCACATATATAAAATTACGTTTTAAATTTATAGTTGAGTATCTGAAATACCACTCAATTGAACTAATCAAGTTGAATATGTCACTCGTACTAATTTTAATTGTTTATAATTAATTTATGTCATGGACAAATTGTATTAACATTCAAATGTTAATTCAACCAAATAATTGTTAGAAATATATCCTCTTAATTAGGGATACTATTAATTTACCACAAAGAAAAAGAAACTGATACTTATCTGTTGAGCATAAGATGATGATGATATGAACTTTCTTTTCTTTGCACTTTTAATCGATCCATCACCGGTAAGATAAATTCCTTAGATTGTTGGAAAATACCTGCAAAATAATGTTAGAACCGCAAAGATCGAGTCGCAAAGAATGCTGTCCTAAGGAATTTATTTCCCCCAGGATAAAACGATCTCTTCCGATTTGAAAACCGGGAACCAGAACAGCAAGAACAACAATAGAATAATAACCAGGAAATTCTCTCATATTTGATTGTAGTGTTTCTTCTCCAATGTGTGTAGTATTTTTTCTCTTGATTTTTGGTTTGATGGAGTAGGTGGTATTTATAGGAAGGAAGAGAATCATGACCATTAAGGTGGGGAATTATGGTCATTATGGTGGACATTGATGACCATTAAGGTGGGGATTATCATGGCCATCATGGCCATTACCGTTACAGAATCATGGCAATTAAGCCGTTGCATAATCATGGTAATTAAGCCATTCATAGTCGTTGGAATGGGAGAGATATTCAACCTTTGGAATATCATTATTTTACAACAATATGTTGGAAGAGTTTTCTAGAAGTTGATTTTAGGCGGCCAAACGATTGAATTAGAAACAAAAAGAAAACATAAATTCTACGCCCTTAATCACGAGGCAAAAAGGAAAATGGATTTTCTTTTTCCACATGGAATATGGATGTGAATTGTGAAAGGAATTGTGCAGAAGGGAGAGGTGGGGACAAATATTGTCTTATTATAATTAAGGAAATTGGGTTTGTTTGCATTTTGATTGTTTGGGTAAAAATCAATATATATGAATGACTTTATTATTTTATTTTTTAGTCAATTCGTGCTAGACCTGGCAATTTGTCCCGTAGACCCGCGACCCGTCCTGAGACCCGGGAAATCGGGCCGGGTCGGGTCCAAAAATTGGTCCCGAAAATTTTCGGGACCGTCGGGTCTACGGGTCTGACCCGAGACCCGACAACAACCTTTCCTAAAAAAAATCTTAAATTTCTATTTTCTAATATGTTATTGCTAAGTTAGGGGAGGTGGATTTGGTAAGAAGTGATGGTGTCATTTAATTGCATGAAAATCAAGGAATTGAATTGAATAACAATTATTACTTGCCATTTCCTAATTCAATTCAATTCAATTTCCCGTAATGGAAGAAGAGTGGTAATATCGTAATGGAATGGGTTAGGGGAGGTGGATTTGGTAAGAAGTGATGGTGTCATTTAATTGCATGAAAATCAAGGAATTGAATTGAATGACAATTATTACCTGCCATTTCCCAATTCAATTCAATTCAATTTCCCAATTCAATTTAATTCTTTGATTTTCATGCAATTATTAAATGCACTCTTTCCTCTCTTTTTTAAACTGACATGTATATTTAGTATATTTATTATATTTATTATTTTAATTATTTTAATCTGGTTATTTTCAATTGAATAACGGTCACAAGGGAGCTTTAATAATGAACAAAAGAAGAAAGTGGCTAATGTCATTTATGCATATTGCATGAATGATATTTCTTACATTTGACTCATTTTTTAAATTAAATTTGATTGATTTTAATTTTTAATGTTTGATTGATTTTTTATTTTTTTAAAGCATTGATTGTTATAATTTATAGTAATTAATTAACTAAATAAGCATTAGTTTAAATTTTAACGAAAGGACCTAATTGAAAATTGATGATTACGAAAATAGGAGGACTTAATTGAAAAATCATAATTAAAAAGGATCAAATTGAATTTAAAAAATAAAAATAAAAATAAAAATAAAAATCGCCGGGCCGGGTCGGGTCCAGTCCCGGACCCGAGTCATTTACCCGGGACCAATTTTTGGTCCCGTATTTCTTCCGGGCCGGGTCCAGTCCCGGCCCAATTTTCACGGGTCTTCCGAGTCCCGGGTCGGGTCCGACCCGCAGACCCGGATTGACAGGTCTAATTCGTGCTTAGTTTTCTTAGTAATGGTCCAATTAATATAAGCCATTGTGGTTGTAAGTAAGCCATGAGATCAGCACCGTGATGCATATATCTTCATCTTTGATTAATCATATCAACTCCGTTCCTTAAGCCTCAGTATGGGATAAAGGATTAGGAGGGAAAGGAAAGAAAGGGAAAGGAAATTTTTAAACTTTCCCTTATATGAGAAAAAATTGCTCAAGAATCAAAGGGAAAGGAAGAGAATAGGGAGTAAATAAATTGTAAAAACTTCCCCCTGACTCACAAAAAATTTCCTCCCAAAAGTGGGAGGAAAAAGAAGGAAATTAGAAACTGAGCTTAAATTAAAAAAGAAAGTCATGAGTTTGGGCTTGGGTCATAGAATTTAAAAAAAATTTCCTTCCTTTTCCCTTGTGTATAAAAGATGCAACCATACAAGGAAATTTCTCTACAAGTTCCCTTCCTCTCCTTTCCTTTCCTTTCCCTAGTTAAACTTCCCCTCTTTTACTTCCTGCACTTTAGTTCCGATACAAAGCATAATTTTCTACTTCCATTTTGTGAAATGACAATTTAAAAGTTCCCATACAAAGCATAACTTTTATATACACTAAGATTGTTTTGCAATTATATACCAACAAGCAAAATGTTTGTTAGCTCATGATTTGTCCTACTCGTACCGCCCAAGAGTTCATTAATTTGCTTGAGTATGTTCCAGACGGCTTTGATGTATGGTTAGCTCACTATATAATTGGTGTGTCGCAATGTCGCTAATTATATTTGTGTTTTCGTACATCTTGACTATAGTTATTCCATTCTTACCAAAACAATTGAAGTAAATTCACAAAACAATAATAATGACTATCTAGAAAAAGAATGCATGGATACTGGATTCAAATCCCTAACTATGTAGGTCTGTTAATGAGAGAGAAAAAAGTTCTAAGAATAACAACCAAATGGTGAAACGAATAGGAAAAAGGAGAAGAAAGGAAAAGAATAGGAAAAAGGAGAGAGTGGTCGTGGAAAGGTTTAGAAAAGAAAAGGATGAAACGGCGTCGTTTCAAGCAAATGGTGAAACGACGTCGTTTCAATCCCGGTCGGAAAAATCCATTTACCCGACCGTGGAATCATAACCGGGTCAGTAGTGCCCTATGTGGCATACCATGTCACCCGAGTTTGACGTGGCATCCGACGTGGTGTGCCATGTAGGACACTTAACGGTGAAAAGTTGACGGTGTTAGTCGGAGGTACTAAATGTGACGTTTTATTTGTTTAAAGGTACCTTTTAAACACAAAAATAAGAGGAGGTGTCAAATTAGTCAAACAATTGTTTGATAAGTACCTATTTTTGCAATTTCCCATAAAAATATCAACGTGTAAGAGAAAAAATGATTCCAACTTCCAAGCAAAATTCCAAGAAAGCCCAACTCGCAAGTTTGCATTGAGTAATCCATTCGTATCGTAAGCTTCGTCCCGGCCCAGTGTAGTGCTTTCAAAACAAGTCCGGCCCATTTAGTTAACCCATGAAAGATGTTACACTTCATCCTATTCAACATTCATCGAAAAACTATTGGGGCCTCGATCACTTTTTTTTGGGTCTGTCGATCACATTAATTATTCATTATTTGGGTTATAAATTTATGAGCCCGGTTCAAAAGATCCCTTTGGATGTAGCAGCAAATTTAGAAATTATGACCCGCTTGAAAAAAACAAACGGACCATTAATGCTTAAATGGAACATTTTAATCCCTTTCTTTCTTTTTTTAACACAATTAATCCCTTTCTTTTGGAAAATCATTTGTTGTTCCTGCTATTATTGGACAGATTTGTTAATTACCTTTCTTTAAGTGGGTGTCATCTCTACGGTACCCCTATCGATCAAAATATTAATATCATCTCCTAAATCGTGTTTTTGGTAAATAATACTTCAATTTTTAATGGGATTTCTAATTCTCACTACTAAGCAAGATTAGTACTTTAAATTAAAACAATCCGTACAACTTACAAGATCTCATCGTGACATTTTCCATTGTTAAAAATTCATTCGTGGATCTAAATCTTTCTCCTCCATGACTAGTTAAAAGCGACCTGCAATTTTTTTAAGCAATGGAAGATAAAATATTTAATTATTTAACCCAAGTTACGCCATTGCAAATGCCATGTTGCTTTCACATAAAATGTTAAAATAATTAAATTTTGTCTGCAATGAAGGTGACGGTCCTTCATTATCAAGTACTGTCAACTACCACAGTCGGCTTAGGCAACTGGTAACTACTTAAAATAAATTTATTTCTTGGCTCAATCTAAATAAAACAGAAGAGTTTAGTCTCATTATAAATATATTAAATAAAAAGATAAAATATGATGTTTTTTAATCTATTATTCTAAAAATAAACAAAATTAATCTGCTAGCTGGCCATGCTTTCTTTAATCCAAAGATATCACTTAGATTTTTATAGGAAATAATGAGACAAATAATACCGAATTTGGTAACACTTTTAAAATAAATTAACACATATTATTTCGCTAACCAAACACGACATAGGAGTGCATAACAGAATGATATAATATGATATTATTTAAATGAAAAGAATGCATAAAAATAATAGTGGAATTATGTCACGCTCAAAGTTGTTAAAATCAGTCTTATTATCCAAAAAAAACAAAGGAAAGGAAGTGTTGGAAATAATGGTTTTCAGAGCCGTGAAGCAAATGAACTGAGGTGCGGTGGTGGCATGTAGTTAGTTTTTTGTCTCACTTGCGGAGAAAGAAAGGAAGGTTTGTTCCCTTGATTCCTTTGTGGTGAGTGATTGGGTTTACGCCATTTGCTCTTGGATCATCTTTGTACGCGTGTCATCCACTCCCTTCTAATTTCTACCATCTTCGTTTCAATTTCAAGTTTTTCAAGAAAGCCACAATTCCTACTATATCATCAGCATTGTTTTGGAGATTAGAGTATTAGTTACGAGATTTCTGGAACCACCAGCTGTTGCAGCAAAATTCGAGCAACGTCTTCTTGCCGTTTTCCACGGATAACAAAAGATTAATCAGATTTAATACAAGTTTAGAGTTTGACTATCAATAATTGTCTAAATTTTTTTAGTAGTAGAAAAAAAAGAAATAGAGCCGTGTGATTAATACACTTCTACTCCACTAAAGTTTCATTTTTGTTTTTGAAAAAAAACAATTGCATTAATCTTCTTCTTCTAATCACGCAACGTATTTACACCTATTCTATTCCCCAAGAAAAATCAAAACAAAGGCCAAAACTTGTAATTGACGACCCTAATTAATTAGGATTAGCAATCGTTAACTCCATGACATTTGCTTCTTCTCCTTGACCGTTACCGTTACAAACATTGTCCCCTCGCCAGGTCCAAACAATGTCTTTCAACCCCGGCCGCACATCTTCCTCACAAAACTTGGCGTATTCCAAAGTATCGCCCGAAGATTTCGTGAACTCCACCACCGAAACCTCCGGCGCCACCTCGAACACCTCCGCCGTCATCGACAGCTTCCCTTTCCTCCCTTCCGATTGTCCCTGCAGCCAAACTTTGAAATTCTTAACCTTCGCTACCTTAAAGTTCATATTTTTCGCGACACCTTCGATTTTCGTCACAATTGCGTTGGCAGAGCATTTTGAAGTGAACATCGACCCGGTTTTCCTCTTCTTCTCAAACAAATTCGACAAATCGAACCCGGATGACATGGATGAGATGAACTCAAATGCGTTGAAGAATTTTGGTGATGACACTTTGGGTTTTATAATCTCCATTCCAATTTCATCATCCGGGTCTTGTAATTTATCCAATTCTTGGATCGAAAACGCCACTGGCCTCGAAAACCCCTTTCGAAACCAGGGGATTCTTGTGATTCCAAGAATTGAAATTCTTTTTCCAGGATCAGCAACCAGCAGCTTAGAGATCAATCTCCTCGACTCAGTAGAAAACCAAGGAGGGAATTCGAATTGGGCTTTGAAAACTTTCCGATACATATTCATCATATTCTCATCTTGAAACGGCAAAAACCCAGCAAGAAGAACATAAAGAATCACACCGCAGGACCAAATATCCGCTTTCGACCCGTCATACCCTTTCCTCCTCAAAACCTCCGGCGCCACGTAAGCAGGGGTCCCACACTGTGTGTGGAGGAGCCCATCGTTGCGTAACTGCTCCGGCAGCGCGGACAACCCGAAATCCGAGATCTTGAGATCTTCATTCTCGTCCAGGAGCAGATTTTCAGGCTTCAGATCTCGATGAGAGACACCTCTGCTGTGGCAGAAATCAACGGCGCTGATTAACTGCTGGAAGTATTTTCTCGCGACATCTTCTTTGAGCTTTCCTTTCGCGACTTTAGCGAATAGCTCGCCGCCGCGGACGTGCTCCATGATGAAGAAGATTTTGGTTTTTGTAGCCATCACTTCTTTGAGTTCTACGACGTTTGGATGGCGAACGAGGCGCGTGATGGAGATTTCTCGCTCGATCTGCTCCATCAATCCTTCTTTCTTCACCTGATCTTTGTTTATCACCTTGATTGCGACACTCTCTCCGGTCACCATGTGTTTTCCGTAGTACACCTTGGCGAATGTCCCTTTTCCTAACATCCTCCCCACCTCGTATTTCCCGAACAGAACATGTCTCTCCTCCATACCTGCAAGAAATTAGAAATGATAATGATTTTCTTGGTGGTTTTGTTGGGTAGTCGACGTTAATTTGGAGTGTTAATTAGATGGGAGTTAAGAGTGAAGAGGGGAAAAAGGGATCCAAGAGAGGACGAAGGATATGCTAATTTTGATGGATTCCATGAGATTGATTGTTTAAGGTTTGATGGATTTGTTGAGGATTTTTTTTCTTCTTGATTTTGTTTTGTTAAAATGGAGGCTTGATTGGTGAAGAAGTAGAGAATGGAGAGGAGACTATCGGTTGTCTTATAGCCATTGGCGCTGGCGCACCTAGTATCGCTTTTCTCGAGACTAGGGAGTTGGGAGAGTCGCAAGAAGCACACAGAGTGAACAAATATCAGCATTTTTATAGCAGCAAACACCTTTTCTTTTTCTCTTTTTAATTATTACTCCCTCTAAATTATTTTTGACGGGCGCTTTAATTTTAAGCACGTATATTAAGAAAATTTAATGATTCACTATTTTACTCTAAAAAAAATCGTACTTTTTTTTGGACGTATGTTAAAGTAAGAAGTAAAATTGTCTCAAATAGTAAGTCATTCAGCTTTCTTAATATGCGTGTCCAAAATCAAAACGTCAGTTAAAAAAACTGGAGGGAGTATTGAATTGCGCTTTGTAACTTTTTAGTTGTATATGTTTTTTTCTTTTTAATTGTTTAGTTTTTATTTTAGTATTTAGTTTAGTTTTCGTTTTCAATATTGTTGGTTGTAATTTTTTATAAATTAATCCATAATATTTTTTAATTGTAATGTCATATATGCACATAATTTGAGAATGAATTATACATTTTTAGTTAAATATAGACAACTAAAAATCAAAGAGGAAATATTGTATTTCCTTTTCTTAACGAGTATACTCTCAAATTTGAGAATGAATTATACTTCATATATGATTAGAATAAAAGATTAATGAGTTAAAATGCCCCATATTTTTCTAGGGAGAGGGTACCGACGTACCGTACCGGATAAATACTCTATATTTAGAACTGATTAAAAGTTGTTTTCAGGAAAAAAAAATTAAGTTGCGTAACGTTCTACGTATGTACATCGGCAGAAACTCAGGGTTTGACTGATCTACTAAGAATATTTCATCAAAATCAAATAAAAGTCTCTTTCATTTTCCTGCGCGTTGTCTGTCACCGCGAAATTGAAGTCAACATTTGAAGTTTATAGCTGTCAAATTTGCGCTACTAATTTTTTATTCACTAGATTTTTTTGTGTAAAACTGGAAATTGGGCGACTTTGAGGACAATGGTTTCTTAATCATTCATGGTTTCTTTGAATTATATTTAGGGTGTTTTTTTTATTTATATATTTACATATTATTACACATGATTTTCTTCAATTATAATCCCTCTAATTATGTTAGTCATTGCGAACTTATAACTAGTCATTTATATTCTTCCTTATGTGTATATACTCTTATAGTATAAATATCTCAATAGTTGTACAATTATATTCATTCAATAATATACAATTATTCGTTCCTTTTGTCGTTTCTAACATAGTAGCGGAACTAAGCTCCTAAAATCAATATTTTTTCTATTTTCTTTCTTTTTCCGGTCACCATCTCCGGCGAGACAGGATCTAAGCTCTACCCATCCGCTACAACCCTTCGTTCATACACTTCCCAATGTTAAAATTTCGCAGGCTCCACACCACTAGAATCCTGTCTCGACGCACACCTTATCTAGAAATTTTTGTTCCAGAAGTCGTTCCCATGCGCTGTCACGCGCCACAGTCTCCTCTACACCAGTGGCGACACGTGTCATCACCGGATTCATCCTCGTTGCCATGTGTCCATCCCTCATTGGTTTCGTTTCTACTGATGTGTCATTTTCTGGTTGGCTCTCCCTGTTGACACGCCACGTGTCCATTTCTGATTCGTCCATGTGTTCGTCCTTCATTGGATCCTTGCTACTTAAGTATCGTTTTCTGGTTGGCCCTCTTTGTTGACCTTGACAAGGCTGAATTGTTGACTTTGACTCTCCGGTTCAACCGTTTGATCGTCCGATTTGTCCCGTTTTCGTCCGGTTCTTAAGCGTTTCAGATTGGTTCCCTACGTTTTCAGGTGTGATCTTTCTGATTTTGAGGTCCATTTGTCCAAAATTTGCCTCTATATATCCGGTTTGGTTCATTTTCCTTATAATTTCTTGCATTTTTTTCACTATGGCTCAAGATAATATGAGTCAACCTATCTCAACTGTCCTTGATGGTTCCAATTACACTTTGTGGGTTAAAAATATGTGTAATTTTCTAAAAGAGCGCAAACTTTGACGTTATGTCACCGGTGATATTAAAGAAACCGAGAAGAGACATGACGAGGGTGATGACTCCTTTCGACCCAAACTTCAAGAATGGGACAACAATAATCATAAAATTATTTCATGGTTTGGCAACACTTTTATTTGCTCCATTCGACAACAATTTGGTCGTTTTGACACGGCCAAAGAGGTATGAGATTTTTTGGCTAAGTGTTACTCTGCTACTAATATTGCCTCCCGTTTGCAATATCTAAACTCTTTGCATGATATGCGTCACGAACCTGGACAATCGATCTCTAATTTTTATTCTGAAATATTTTATGTATGGGATCAGGTAGCTCTTTCTGAACATTATGGCAATGCTCTAGGGATGCCAAACTATTTTATGATTATTGTGATGAGTTGCACCTGTATCAATTTGTTATGGCTATTCATAGTGATTTTAAACACATCAAAACTAATTTACAATATCGTGATCTTTTACCAAGTGTTGATAAAGTTGTTAGTGAGCTCATTGTTGAAGAGACTCGTCACAACTCTGCTTGTGTTCCCATATGCTCTGTCTTGGCCACAACCACAACGCCTCCAAATTCAGGTTCCGTTGACACCATCTTTGAGAACTCATGCAAGTATTGCAAAAAAAAGGCCACACAATCAAAAAGTGTTGGAAACTCGAAAGCAAGAGGAAACGTGAACAAGGAAATCGCAATCAATCTCGCAATCCATCTTCACGTTTCTCTCGCCAATATGCAGTTGTGATGGTTATTTTCTCGGCATCGAGGTAACAAAATATTCTGATGGTTATTTTTTATCTCAAACAAAATATGCATCTGACTTGTTGTCTCGACCTGGCATTTTCGATAGCAAAATTGCAGATACTCCTCTTGAATCCAATATCAAATTTCGCTCAAATGATGGGGAACTTCTTTCTGATGTCACCCTTTATCGCCAACTTGTTGGAAGTCTCATCTACCTCATAGTCACTCAGCCTGATATTTCTTATGTCGTGCACTTTCTCAGTCAGTTTATGGTCACTCCTCGATCTGGTCACTTTGCCACTGTGCTTCGCATCCTACACTATGTCAAAGGCACCATCTTTCATGGCCTTCACTTTTAATCTCACTCTACCTTGCAGTTGCAAGCCTACTCTGATGCTGATTGGGCAGGTGATCCAATTGATCAATGATCCATTACTGAAATACCAGTAAAGAATCTAAAAAATTATAAAAAAAGATTGTCTTGTCGGTGACAAAAATATCAGTAAAGAATCAAAGTTATGTTCTAATCTCACCTACACCTATAATTTTATTTACAAGAAAGAACATAAAGAATAATTGAAATTTAATACAATAAATATGCTACAAGTTGACCCATCCATATCCATCCTCCTACTTCTTTTATAATTCTCCTATTTACGAAATAATAATTGGCTCTTAATTGGATTAAAAGTCATCAACAACCATCCAGAAACGAACATTAGTACTCCCTCCGTTCTTTTTTATTTGACGCGGAGGGAGGGATTACACGGATTAAGGCCGTGTCAGTGGGCGACTGAATCTTGTCTGTGGGCCACACAGACCACACCACGCGTCGCGCGCTCCTGCCTCCTTCTTCCTCTTCCGTTCCTCTCCTCTTCCATTTCTCATCCAAACTCAAAATCACCAAACTCAATCAATCCGCAAATTCATCCAAAATAAACACCAAATTAATGGAAAATGCCAAATTAATTAAGAGAATCCAGAATCAAAATCAATCAAACCGAAGGAAGGAAAAAATAAAAAAAAGAAATTCATACTAATTAAATTAGAAGAAAAAAAAATCGCCGTCATCACTTTCAATTCGTCATCGTCAACCATAACAACACCACCCACAGTAATCGTCAATTCGTCATCGTCATCGTCACTTTTAAATCTAGATCTAGAGATCTAGATCTAATCTCTAGATCTAAGCCATGGAGGAGATGTTGCGGATGAAAGAAAGATGGGAGAGTTGCGGGTGAAAGAAAAAGAGAAGGATGAAAGAAAGATGAAAGAAAGATGAAAGGAGAAGATGGGAGAGCTGGGTACAAAGATCAGAGATGAAGAAAGATGAAGGAGAGAGAGAGAAGATGGGTGCAGAGACGAGAGAGAGAAGATGGGTGAAAGATGAAGAAGAGAGAGAGTGTCAGTAGTGTATTTTCAATGTTCCCAAAATTTGAAATCAGCCCAACTTCATTTTCCATTTCCCTCTTTTGTCCCTGTGTGACGCGTTGTACAAGCGGAAAACGACGCGTCGTTTGAGGGTAATTTTGTTAAAACGTAAAGTAAGTGGGCACAATTACCAAAGGCGTCAATTAAAAAAGACCAGCGTTTTTGGGCTAAAACGTCAACTTTTTCAGGACAGAGGGAGTACAATATTCGGTGCATTGGTAGGCGGAACTAGGCCTACCCCGTAAGGCCCAAGAACATATATTCGTGGAGCCCACAGCGGGCTTTGGTGGCATTTATTTCGGGTGAGGTGGAGGAGGCCCATCACGATATGGACCATGGCGATATTTGTTGTTTGCCACACTTCTTTTCTTCTCCTTTTTTCTCCTATTTTCACTGCAACAAATGAACCCACTTACTTTCCACGCATTATGTGAAATTGCTGGATTTTCTGTTTTGAAGCTAATAAGAGAAAAAAAACCTAAGAAACGTAACAAACCGTGATTCAAGTGTAAAAAAGTCATAATTTCCAATCCGAACATTGGATCGGATTGAAATACTGAGAGCATAAAGCTGGCATGCTTTGGGATGGTTCGATATGCTAAAATTTCGAAATTGAGCATAAAATCGCTCATATTCAACCTCAAATGACCAGAAAGCTATTTTTTAGATATTTTGAAATTTGTTACGGTTTTTGGATTTTCAGGTTTAGAGAGATTATCATTATTATTATTATATCATACTTTTGTTTTTTTTTACCATTAAATGTATAATGCACCAAAAGAGGAGAGGTACCCAATAGACCAAAACACCATTACACACCAATAAAGGATAAGTGAGTTTGCAGAATATTATTATTGGTGTGGCTCAGACACATCTTCAATCCAATGACATCCACTCTCCAGACTTAGCTGCTGTTACAATAATGCAAAATCCATTACATCATGAGCTTTGGTCTTATGCGATTCCTTCTCCACCACTTGGTTGGGAAAAAATGAAAACACCAAAACCATTGAATTTGAATCTTTAGAATCGGCGGGACCGACACACATGGGTCACCAACGGTCGTGGGGACACGTGTAGCTTGCATAGAACCATCCATGTATATATTAGTAATTGACCGTGATGTACTCCTAATTACTTGCCATCAAAATAAAAGAAAGGTTTCTGCTTCAAAGTAAGTGTTAAAAATTATTAAAAAATTTGTAAAAGAGAGTTATGTTGTCCTGCCCGGTTTAAATCTATAATAGTCGGTATTTAATATAATAACCGAAAATTGTATAATTTTGATAAAAAAAAGAAAAAAAAGAGAGGAAACGATGGAAAAATTGGAACTGACCTAAACTCACAAAATTAACAGTTCATCGTGTCTGACTTCCGTTGCACAGAAAATGATGGATTTCTTACTTGTTCACGCAAAACAAAACAAAAAACAAAAAAGAAGTGGGCTTAAAAAGTAAAAAAAAGTCCTATATTTAAATAGGTTTATTTATTTATTTTATCAATTTTATTTTAGAAATTTGTTGGCAGTAATTTTAGGGATAATCAGGCCCAAAAGTTAGTAAATGACAAAGGTGGAAACTAGCCCAAAGAAAATGGCTATTAAAAAGTAACATTGGGCTTCATGTGTAAAAGAAGTTTATCTGGGCCGTGAGTACACAACGCTGAGCCCAATCAAGGCCTTAACTTGGGCTTCATAACGAACTAGTTGGGCCTCATTGTCTTCCTCCGGCGAGCGAGGACCTAAATCTAAACTTCCAATCTTAGAAAACCAGGGTACGAACAAAGGGACAGAGCATTGGAACAAGAAGGTAGTGGAGGAGAGTCTAATGTTTTTACTTGTTGATTGATTTGATTGAATTGAAGAGAAGAGAAGACATGGATGAGGAGCAAGTGGTGAAGTTTGTGGAGACGTACTTGAAGAAGAAGGGATTCAAGCAAGCAGAACTTGCTTTCCAAGAAGAAATACAGCATAGCACCTCCAATTCCAACTCCATCGACGTCCATTCCGATCCCGATCTCTCCCCTCTCCTCCTCTCCCTCTCTCAGTAACTCCCCCCCCCCCCCCCCCCCCCCCCCCCCCTCTCTCTCTCTCTCTCTCTCTCTCTCTCTCTCTCTCTCTCTCTCTCCTGCTTACTTCAACCGTGTTAGGGTTTTTTCCTTCGAAATGGAGACGGAAAGTTAGTTGTTACATGAATGTTGCTGCTCATGTTATTTTATCCGCTTCCTCAGGTCAGAGGATACTCCGGCGAGGTACCATGAAGAGTATGGAAAGTTAAGGTCATGGACTTACTCTTCGCTTGATTTGTACAAGGTGCTATTTCAGTCATTTTGAAAGAAAAGTTAGTTTCTGTGTGTGCTCCTTTTGTTCTAATGTAAAATGTTATTGTCGTGGTTTGTGTTTGTACCGTGTAGCATGAGTTGCTTCGGGTGCTTTATCCCGTATTCGTTCATAGTTATATGGACTTGGTCGCAAAAGGCAGTATTCAAGAAGGTAATGCAGTGAACTACACTCTATTAAATATTGTATCGAGCATCTTAAACTGTTCAATTTTAGTTGATTAGGCTTTATTTTATGTCCGTTCCAGCTAGAAACTTTTTCAACGCCTTCCGGGAAGATCATGAGATGTTGCACTCACGAGACCTTCAAAAGTTGGAAGGAGTTCTTTCTCCCTCTCATCTTGAGGTTTTAATTCCATTCTCAACTGTTGTACTAGTATTCATATTCTTTGCCAGCTCCATAACATCTTGTGGTCATAATCATTTATAGGAGATGGAGTTTGCTCATTCTCTTAGACAGAGCAAAGTGAACATTAAGATATGCCAGGTATTTTCTTGTTTTTTTCATGAACCATTTTGTGAAGTATGGGAACTACATTTGCTAATTGCTGAAAACATGTCTGCCCATCGAATTGCCAGTACTCCAATGAGCTATTGATGCAGTATCTGCGGAAGACGAAATCCACAATGATGCTTCAGATTGTCAACGAGCATATTAACTTCCAAGGTCTTTCTTCACTTTCCAATTCGATTACATAGCTATATCTATAGTGCATGTCTCATCTTTCATCATTATCATCTGTTGCAGTTTCCCCTGGACAACCCAGCTCAATTTCTGACGAAGCTGAGGCCGTAACACTCATTGGAAGTAGCGAGGACACAGCTAATCTGATAAATAAGAAAGAAATTCATTGGGGGGTGAGTAAATAAAGCTTGTTGGAGTTCTTGTAGTATTGGTATCTCAGCATAAATATTTGATCGATTACAAAATCTGAATATGCTGCTCTCATGCTAGTTTAATTGATCTTGTATAAGCACATAATTTTGGTTATCTTGATATTCTGTTGTTAGAAGCTCTGGACGTTTTTTTGGGCTATGTAGAGATCGATTTCTTAACAAAACATCAGGGAATTATGTTCATTGGTTTATTTTCAGCTGGTTGTTGATTGTGTTTTATTTGTTAATTGTTGAAGTTACTTGAAGATACACTTGAAGAGCGCTTAGAGAAGGCAGGTGGTTTGCTGTCAGATTCTGAAAAGACAGAAGGAGAAAGCAAAGAGGGAGACGTCGATGAGGGCAAGGTAGGCATTCTGTTGGATTCCTGCCTCCTTTCCATGAGCACATATTAACTGGTGTTAGTAATCTGTGTGTTCTTTGTCTTGGTCTCTCAAAAAGTATGCTATTTCTTTGTTGACTGTCACGTGGCTAATTCTTCCCCTTCAAGTTTCTGAAATTGCTCTTTATTTTGGTGTCATCCTTTTTATTGCAGAAAAGATCAGTAGAGGGAGGGAAGCAAGGTGCTTCAGTCAAAAAGTCGAAAAAGGACAAAGCTGGTAGTGCAACAGCAAAAGTTGTGCGTCCTGAGGCTAATGCCCCTCCAGCAGCTCCGCGAGTCAAATCAGAGCTTCCATTGCCCGTAATGTATTTTCTAGAATCCCTTCATAACTTGAAGTTCCTTATCAAATTGGTTGTTTATTAGGCTTTTATTCGGATGACAAATAACTTGAGTTATATGGCAGTATGGTCATAATGATCAAGTGTTTAGAAGTTATATAGTATACTGTCTTGATGACTGAAAAAAGGAACAAGTTGTGCTCGTAGTGCACTATGCCCAACTAAGTAACCATAAATGAAATGACATAATATCCTGTCAGTTTGTCCTATACTATGGCAAATTTAAGCAAACACAACGTTTGACTTTCCATGATTCTTTATCTGCCTCAGTTTACGGTTTCATTTCTCTATCATGTTTGGCCATGTCCATTGGCTGGTTAACTGTTGATTAAACCATGTTTCTACAACAGGGCCTTTACATGAATTGTGTGGCTTTTAGTTGAATGATAAGCATCTATCAATTAACATTTTAATGATTCCTTCAGGTCAACAGAGGTTGAACAGTCTATTCTTGAAGACTTGAGAAACCGTGTGCAGCTGAGCAGTGCAGCTCTGCCTTCTGTTAGCTTTTATACATTTATCAACACACATAATGGGTAATGTTAACAATTTATTGCCGAACCAATGGACTTTCCCAGTTTTTTTTATAACTTATTTAAGGTCTTATTTTATGTTTCCAGTTTGAACTGTTCATCCATATCGCATGATGGATCTCTGGTTGCTGGTGGGTTCTCAGATTCCTCATTGAAGGTTGCCTTTTATCTCAAAGCTTTAAAATATTGCATAGATTGGATTATCTTTGCAATCACTAATTTTGCACTGTGCCTCCACAGGTTTGGGATATGGCAAAGCTTGGTCAGCAAGCTGGCAGTTGTAAGTCCTCTGAAACTAGCAAATGCCTTCCAAATGAGAAAAACTTTCTTTCCCCATTGCCACTGACCATATTATGGTTAGTGTCAGAAGCTGTCTGATTAGTGATCGCACATATATACATGTATTGGTTCAAGACTTTGCTACACTTAGTTCTGTGCTGAGTTCATTTTATCCGTGATCTCTTTTTGGACAAAGTAGCAGAAGTACAAAATGATTATGTATTTAAGGAAAGAACTGATGTTGAGATGAAAAGCTTTCTTGAGGATACATTATATGAGTTTTTGTATTAAACAGTTATTGTGTCAGCTGTTTCACAGGGAGAGAATGACGCTGCTCCAAGCGAACACATCCTTGGGAAAAATACAACCAAAAGATCTTACACATTGTTTCAAGGTCATTCAGGGCCTGTTCATTCTGCCACTTTCAGTCCCCTTGGAGATTTTATTCTTTCCTCTTCTGCAGACTCTACTGGTTTGTTCAATTAGATTGTCACCTGCTACTTTGTCTCTGATTTTTCATACTTGATTTTGCTCCAATGTTATGTTTCAAGTTTTGGTCTTTACTGAATTTTCTTATAACAATGCTCTGTTGTAGTTCGATTATGGAGCACAAAACTAAATGCTAATCTCGTTTGCTACAAGGGACATAATTACCCTGTATGGGATGTTCAGGTATTAACTCTTAATCTACTGCGTTTTATATGTTATGATTGGTACTCATTGAAATTATTTCAAATAATTTTGTACATTCTTCTTGGGCATAGGCTTACTCCTCGCTTTCTTCCTGTCTATCACAGTTCAGTCCTGTTGGACATTATTTTGCCAGTGCTTCTCATGATCGAACAGCAAGGGTTTGGTCCATGGATAGAATTCAGCCTTTAAGAATAATGGCTGGTCATTTATCTGATGTTGATGTAAGTAGCTTTTATGTTCATTGTCCTCATTAATGAACAGATTTAGGTCTCTCAAGAATGCTTAGTTTTTCATTCAAGGGCATGAATTTCCCTTCTCCATGCAGATTCTGCAAAATGATACATAGAATATACTGTTATGTTTCAGTGTGTGCAATGGCATGTCAACTGCAACTACATTGCCACTGGCTCCAGTGACAAAACTGTTCGATTGTGGGATGTACAGAGTGGAGAATGTGTCCGGATATTTATCGGTCATAGGAGTATGATATTGTCATTGGCAATGTCTCCTGATGGCCGATACATGGCATCTGGTGATGAAGATGGCACTATCATGATGTGGGATCTGTCAAGTGGACGCTGTGTTTCACCTTTGATGGGCCACAATTCATGTATATGGTCACTCGCTTTCAGGTGCTAGTCCCTAGTCCCTTTTTCTTCATTGCGAATGCTGACAATTGCATACAGAGTTTCAGTTTTTGGCCCTATTGGATTTCTTAACTTTTCTGTTGAATATATATGCTCAGTTGTGAAGGCTCTCTTCTTGCTTCGGGTTCTGCTGACTGTACTGTGAAATTGTGGGATGTAACTACAAGCACAAAGTCAACGAGGACTGAAGAAAAGTAAGCTGTCCTTACCTCTTTGATTTGCTTTTCTTTTCTTTTATTTAATGGGAAGGAAGGATTTACTGGATACATCCTGTTTACATCTTGTTTATTCAGCAAAATTGGAAATGCAAACAGACTGAGATTGTTGAAAACTCTGCCAACCAAATCCACCCCAGTATTTTCTTTAAGGGTAATTCCCCTGGGCGTAACTTGATTCTTTTGAACAATGTCATGGATTTACATGATCGTCCAACAGTTTTAATCGTTTTATACCTTTGTTGTTAGCAGTTTTCCCGAAGGAATCTTCTGTTTGCTGCTGGAGCGCTTTCAAAGTAATCAAGGTTCCCTGTCTTGTTAGAACATGGTGACTTCCGGAATTCATGTATGTAAGCTGCTTTCTTGTGGAGCGCAGAGGAGTAGAGGCAAGCAAGGTCAACCGACATTTGCCATCAAATTCTTAGTTTCGTTCATCTTTTTTCTTTTCTCCGTTATTTATTTTGTAACAATACCAAACAATTATAAAATTCAACCATGATGCCGTACATGTAACGTAGGTGTTACTAACAGCGTAATTTCATAAGACGTCACTGATTTTAGAGGCCGTAGTAGCTTCCTTGTTAAAAGTGTCATGTCTTGTTTCATAATTACCAGTTGGTACCCTTGACGGTGACGATTATTAATTTACTTGCTTGATCATTTTATGGTTCTTTATTTTCACATAATGATTGCTATACGATGGCCATGGCCAAAACCAACTTTTTTAAAACATTTAGATTTTCACATTCCTCACTATTTTAAAAAAAAGAATAATTATATTAATGGGAAAGGAAGTGTACATAATCATGAGGACCATAAAGGCACATCTACAATCATAAGGTGTTTTTGTTCCTGTTGTTGTTATGGTCCCATAACTGGAAATAACTTCTCGTTCTTAACAAATGCATTGAGGTGTGATTTTTTCCTGACCAAACAGACTCAAATCTGTAATTTCATTCCCCAAAGACGCAATGTTCAAATCCAAAATGATCAAGATGCATGCACATTGCACACACCACTGACCATTTCAGGTTTCAGGTCTATACTTGTCCTTCCTGCATAAATCTATAGAAAGAACCGTCCTCTTCCTCTCTTTCTAATCCACTACCAGTGTTAGCAAAAACATTGTATGTGTAGGCAACAAATGTGCCTTTCTTGGAGTTGGATCCATGGCATTCCATGAAACCCTAGACTTGTAGGTTCAAACAGTCAACAAGGAGATTAGATTTCAGAATGTCGGTTAAGTTCAAGGGGCAACAAAATTGTCGACCCTTTAGTCTATATCTAAAAGAAGAGAGAAAAAGAGGCAAGAGAAATCATTTGAGAAGGACACCTGTTTGTTTTTCATAATTGCATAACTAAACCCTTAACAAAGTACTACTGCACAATCATGTCACCGAGACCACAGCTAGGTTTTGGCATCTTTCTTGCAAATACTTTCAACAAATCAAGAAATTCAACCTAACCCTTTTCCAAAAAATATGTATACAAAACCACATCTAAAAGACCACCATAGCATCAAACCACTGAAATTAATTCCAACTCTTGCACATGTAAAACTACTTAGTTAGGGAGCTTGCTTTTAACCCTTAGCAGTGCCAGTGCAGCTGACTTTCTTGGGCGTATGGTTTTTTTTTTTCAAATGTAAAAAACAAGAAAAGGAAGAAATCTGAACACAAATCTTCCTAAGCATCAAAGCATTACATTATTATAACACATCCAAGACCAATTACTTAAAACTTTTTCAACTACCACATCCACTGTGTCGGAATATGTGCAGTGTGGATAAGATGAGGAAAGGACAAACAAAAGATTAGATTAGATTAGATAGACCCTAAAACAGATTAAATATTACGATATTATATTATTAATTATGTCAAGCAAGAAACTTGGAAGTGGAAGGTAGTGATACTGAGATTTTCCGAAAACCTAAAACAGAAACCCAAACAAAATTGGCGATATCATATGCATCCCTTTTTCAATCTCCGATTACTAAACTTACTGTGGCTCTCAAATTGCAGTCCTGTCTCAATTAGTAAAACAATTAACAAAATAAAAGTTTCAAGCAAAAACCCAAAACACAAATTGCATAATTCGTCGGAAAAAAAGCCATGCCTAACACAACATATGCGCTCTTGCAGAAAAAACAAAGGCAAAAAATAGGGTTTATCAATTTGGAGTATGTTGCAAAAATAATTTGAAAAGGAAACCAAATGACCCTAGGCACTGTTCAGCAACCAGATCTGGGGAATGGGTCTGAAAAACCTCAAGATTAAAGGAGAAATTAACCTTTGAAAATACTTGTTCTTTGAGATGGTTTAGTGTGAGGAATTCAGAAAAAACTAGCTAGTTTGCTCAAACCCACATACACAGATGAGAACTGAACTACAACTATCCATGTTTATACCAAGAAAAACAAAAGAAAAAGAAACTTGCGAAAATGCTAGAAAATACCATACAAAAAGAGAGAATATTATCCATTTGCTGATCAAGCAAGAACAAACATTCTTCATAACAACTCATTTCTTTACCGCTTTTTCTGTTACCTAACTTTGTATGGAGAACAAGGTCCAAATTCATGGGGTGTGGCTCAAACTCCGGGAGTGTGGGAGGAACAAGCTTCTTCATCATGGGTCAAGTCAGAAGAGATCTGAAGAGACAATGAGGCCATCACGGTTCTCCCTCTACCCAAAAATAAATATAATATATTTTTTTAAAAACCCTATTTTTGTCTCAACCATTCGTTTACAAGAAAAAAGAACCAGATCAGATCAAGAGCAACACTAAATAAATAAAAAAGGCAACAAACATGTTTTCTACATGTCCGCCCATGAATCACAAGCCAATCCACGGCATCCAATAGAGCAGTCTCTTCGAGCACTAACCCTCCCATTGCCTTAAAAATAACGAAAAAATACTGGGAAAAGCAACAAAAAAAAAATGTGGAGGGCAACCTTGGCATATTATATTTCTGGTTGGAGTATTTACCATGTTGGTATGGCACATACTAACAAGTTGAGTACAAAAAAGAGACCATATCTAAGACTGCAACAACTAATTGTGAATGCCTTTCGTTTCATTTCATGCCTTTGATAAAAATTATAGCTTTATTTTTTTTTGTCAGAAAAAGATATTTAAGAAATGTAAAATAGTGACAGATCAAACATGATGGAATACCAAATTATAAGAAAACAGAATAGAAAATGGCTATTGATGGCAAAATATAACATGGCCACATTCCATGAACCTGCAGAAAGTATATAGATATAGATGTACCTAATCACTTTCCCAATTTCAAGAGGTTTGTTCCAAATGGAATTGCTACAACTTATGAGACACTCACCAACATTGAGGTGAAGTAGAAGAGTAGACATCCACTTTTACATCTTAAACTACTTTCAAATCTTTAAACTTCCGATTAGATGTTTAGAGATTCTTAAAACAGTCAATATATAGAATATTTGCCTTAAAAAAGTTGTCAAACTGGAGAAAAGAATGGAAAATGAACGAAATGAAGTTTATGGAGAAAACACAAATAAATTGGATGATTGATGAGAAAATATTGAAGTAGAAGGCTCATCTTGTCAAGTTGACTGGTAGGAGTGAAAGTAAAGCAAAGATTTCAAAGATAAATGATAGGATTATTCATGGTGAGCTACATCGGAAGAAGGAGGGGAAAAAAGGCGATGAAAGGCTTGAGAATTTTAAAAAACTAAATACATTTTAGAGGTTTGAATCCCTGCTTCATTTCTGTTAACTCACACCGAAAATACAATCCAAACAAGGATAAAAGGCTCCAACTCTTTTCCTACACTTCCCCTTCTAAGTTACCCCCACACAAATTTTGTCCACTACAACGCTTACTTCCTCCTGAAATATTAAGACTTCAATCCATACAATATTATACTCGTAAATTATACACTTTGCTTCTCATTTCTTTTTTATCGAATTCACTTGGCGATTCCATCTCTAACTAGCAACCACCAATGTCAATTTTGTCATATCACATAGTATATGGCATAAGGTCATAACTTGAGGCTCTAATTTACCAAGTTTAGCCCACAATTGTAAACATTTAATTCCCCATTAATACAATTATCTTTGCTATCGTGGTTAATAAGGTTTTTTTAAGCTGCAATCCATAGATTCACGGTCAAATTGGTATATTCCCACTTTCTAAAGCCTAGCAAGAATTATAGTAGGAACATTAATATCAAAATGTCTTTTCACATCCAATCAACAACAATATGTTGTGGAAAAGTCTTTCTAGGATAGGAAATGGATATATGTCCACCACCTAATTAGTGGCGTCCTATTTTTACACTAGTCTCTTTTAGATGACATCTTTATGGCCTATTAGATAGATATTTATCTAATATGTCAAATTGAAGTCCAACACTTTCCATAATGTATACGATTGTGTTTCTATCAGATTTATGTAATGACTATTTCATTCCTAAAACGTGACAAGTGCAATAGAGACTCAAATTTTCAGCCACAAATTGCATCAATTATTCGTTCGACTGCCACCAACATGCTTATCCTATCAAGTAAGTACCTCATCAGACAGTTTAAATGAAAAGATAAAAGCAATGTCAACTTCTTTGTCCCAATTAAAGGAACAAAGATCCATCATGGCTCAAGCCATCTATTGTTACACAAAACATATCTCAATTCCTATGAGAGGAAAGGAAATATCAAATTATTAAGTTTTTTTTAGTCTCAAATGCAACCAGACAGAAACATAATGGTAGAAATCTTCCAAAAGCAAGACATATTAAGTGTATGCTGAAGCAAATTAATTAGAAAAACAAATACAGTAATAACAATAAAATAAATAGGCATACCTTATGATCAAACACATGAGCATTCCATGGACCAATTATAATTTGTCTCTCGCCCAATCAACAAGGAACACCCATGAACATTTGAAAAGGAAGCGCATGTTCATACTGCAAATTCCTGCCAATGGCTGTGTAACTGATCATGCACAATAGAAGTTGTTAAAAGTTAAAACATAATTATATATATATATATATATATATATATATATATATATACACATATATTTCATTTCACTAAAAGAATAATTGACCCTTAGCAAAAACATATTCCAAAACTATAAGATCATCTCGTGTATTGTGAGAGAATTAGAACATAAAATTATTGTTAATTATTGTTGAACTGCAAAAAAAACTACAAAAATGTCAGGGGATTGGACTGGCAGATACATGGCGAGTAAAGATCACACACTAGAAACTACACAATTCTGCGAAAAAGTACCAAAATCCGGGAAAGGAAACATGCAATTTTGTGTCCTGTACTTTCAGAATAACGTGTTCCTGAAATTCCAGTATCTGTTGCAGAACAAATGAAAAAATTGGGCTGATTGATCCTTCCGCAAGAACACGAAAAAAAGAAGGCATATATAACAAGAATTTCACAGCTAGAATATGATATGATGGTCAAACAAATACTACCGTCTAGATGGGAAAGTAGAGGTAATGAATAGTTGCAAAACATGTACTAAATTGAGGAGAAGAGAAAGAAAAAAAACTAATCTCGAGTCAAACACATATATAATCGCATGCGCAGAAATTAAATAAAAGAGAGAAAAAGCAAAAGAGAGGTAGTAGCAGGTAGGGAGTTATTATGAGCTTAGTCTAGCTAATTAGGTTAACTAGGTGTTAACAGTGAATTAGTCCCATGCTACGCAAATTAACAAATTAAGAAACTGTTGGTTGCCGCTAAATCTGCACAGTAATTAGACGTAAAGGTCCTAAGAAAAACAACAATCGGCATCAAAAGTCACGCTGGTAATCAAGGATAAAGGATTATAATAATATAAAACACTAATATTGAGATTTGACCATAAAATAAAGGAGAACCAATATGTTGCTGTTACCGTATGCAAACAGAGAAACGACGAATTAAGCACCTGAAAAGCTCAGCGATCTTGAAAACACTAACAGCGCCAGATCAGATGAGGAGGAAGAAGAAAGAAATGGCAAAGCAAGAACAATAAGGATGATGAGAATCGAATTATTGGGGTGATTTTGAGAGCAGGAAGCTGACAGCAAGAGAAGTGAGCACGCAAAAGCAACAGTATACAGCCAGACTATACCATTAGTACAACCTCTGTGTGCTCACTCTCTTCTGTCAATTTCGTGTTTGCCCACCAGAACCAGAACCACCACCCATCCCATCATCATCAGATCATACCAGATTCATAGATCCAACAACCCACCCAAAACAATAGAGCAAAAAAATAAAAAATAAAAATAGAGAAGAAAGAAAGTACTAATGTACTGGTTTTAGTTTTTTTGGGGAAGGGAGTAGTAGTACTGGTTGTACTGGTGGTATGTAGTAGTATATCAAAATGAAATAGCCAAAAACGGAAAAGAAACATAAAATGTACAGGTAAAGAATGAGTCAGATCTGATACCACAGACAAACAAACCCCTCGTTAATCTCCTCCCTCCTCTTCGATTTAGGGTTTTAGATTTTCAAAAGAAAGAGAAATCAAATCGAAGAAAAGAAGGGGAAAGAAAGAAAGAACGGCAGTGCTGACACCATTTCTTGTACACGAGTTGTTTAGCCACGCCCACCGCCACCAGAAACCAACCAGAAACCCTTAAATTTGGAAATGAAAAGACAACACGACTAGGCCGCTAGCTAATCTCTGAAAACTTTTTGTACAACCCACTGCCAATCTGGCCATCTCTGATCTCCACTCCTTCCCTGTCATGCAAGACCAGTACCCGTATCAGTACAGGTGTCGGCGTGACATGTAACCTTTCTGTTGATTTCTTATAACTAGGAGTACTTCTTTTCTTTCCCCTCTCCTCTCCTCCCTCCCTCTTTATCTCACAAACACACCACTAATGGCTACTGGCTATAACAACAACAAAAATCCTCTCCACCCAATAAAATAGTACTATCGTGTATAGGATATAAAAATATAAATAATGTCAAAATAGAGAAAGAGTCAAAAGATGCGCAGCAGCAAGCAACGCAAGAGGTGGAGAGGGATTGAGTTGAGAGATTGAGAAAGGAAAGAGAGAAAAAAACACAAAACAGATGGTGTAACGGAAAAAGGGACAGATCAGTACCAAAGAGAGAACGAGTTATGAATGAGCTAACAGAAAGTAGAGAGAGAGAGAATTGTGGGAAGTAATATCAAAATAAAATAAAAACACTGACTTGGTCGTCATAAATTGGATGAAGTCGGTGTCGATGGATGGTGGGCTTCGCTTTGGTGTTTTGGGGGTTTTGGTGTTTTGATGCTTCGGTGCGGTTCTTATCATGACTTATTGCTTGTGAGTTGTGATGGTGGCCGGTGGGGTGCCTTCTCTTTCTTTCTTTTTCTAATTCTCCTCTTTAGGAATACCGAATACAAAACGTAAAGTAATTAAAAATATTGTCCAATAAAATAAATTATTAATTATCAATTATCCAATACTCACTCCGTATCGAATTAAATATTATTTTAGTCACAAAATTAACATCAATTTATGATTTCTTAGCTAATTTAAAATTAATTATTTGATACGGAGAAAATAGTTGAATGTTCATTGATTAATTTATTGATAATGGAGAAAATAGATAGTACATAATTATTTATTGTAAAAAATATCCTCAAAAGTTGTATTTTCACTTTTCCTCCGAACGATATTTAACAGTAGTTGTAGTCAAACAAATAACTGTCTTTGTAGCACAGTAACCTTCAGTAAAACAAACACTAAAAAATAAAATAAAATATACAGTAACTTTCAGTAGATTTTCGCCACTTAATTATGGACGGAGGAAGTAATTAAATAAAATTGTTCTGTTTTAAATTCTAATTTTATAAATGGATAAAAATCATGTTTGTTATACCCTGAATAAAATATAAATAGTCAATCAAACAAATACACTCCAATAAACAAATTAGAATTAGAATCTCACATTGCTCCGAAAATCAAATCTAATTAAGTTTAATAAGAATGTGATTGATGCATGATGAAATTGTTTATGCATCTAACCGCTTCATTGGTGAAGTAATTAATAAATGAATAAAACAACTTGGAATATTCTTTCGTGTTGCATTCTTATTGGTTGATTTGGATTGCTGGGGTTACGTGTTGCTTTCATCCGTTTGATTTCATCCATTTTTTAATACCCTACTCCCGGCCGTACGATATACCCCCTCTCCTCCTTCCTGATTACTCCTACTAGCCTAGGTGGGCCCGTCCTTCCCTCTTCCTTTTGGAAATTGGGCCTGACGGGACTGCGTCTGTTAGGGAGACAGACATCTCTCCCTCTTATCATCTTCTTCCATTACTGAGTGGATGTTTCTCTACTACTATCACTTGTGTAGTTCTTAATTGTTTTAAACATATTTGATTTTAGAATTGAAAGTGGGAGTACAGTTTAAATAGAATAGTGTAAGTGTAAGTGTAAGTGTAAGTGTAAATGGGAGTAAAATCTAAGTTAAACACTTGTTAGATCTGATTAAGTTACAGTGCTCCTAAATTTCAATACAAAAGAGAAAATAAGATTAATATCTTTTATATTATTTTACGAAAAATATCCCCCGAATCTTTTTAGATGATAAATTTGGGTACAAAATTACAATTTAGATGTCTAAATTAGACTTCCAATAAATTTAGTTATTTTTATTTTTTTTACCTCTTTTACGTTTTTAACAATTGTGTGATAAAAAAATTATCCAATAAGCTATTTCTATTTTCAACAATTTTAATCACTCCCTCCATTATCTATCTCGATATTTCTAATCGTAAAAAAAGTGTTAGTCACCTGAGTTTCATCCTAAAAAAAATTACCGGTTAAAAAAAGAGGTGTTAAAAATCGTTTTAAAAAGATGAGTAATCGGGGCCCTCAGAGGAATCACCGCTTTAGCTTTTGTGTTGGTCGAGACTGATTTTTAACGGATTTATTATCTTTTAATTTTTACTAAAGCGGACGCCCTCTATCATCATCGGGTCATGCATGATTAATCCTAATTATTATGTAATCTAATCATGCATAAAACTAACAAAGTATCGATTTAACGAATGCGGAAAAAGTAAAAAACTGAGGTGTGGGATCGAAGCCACCAAGCACATGCATTTAATACAAGCATAAATAAAAATAAACATTTATTCATGACATTTAAAGTGAGTGATTTAAACAAGTTATTCACGTGCATTAATTGATTTTTAAACTCTAACGATTTAAAATAATTATGCATACGAACATATATATATATATATAGACGGAAAGCATTGAATAAATAAAAAGGGGCAAGAAGAGTGTACTTGCGAGCTTGTATTTGATTGTACCCTACAAGGTCGATATTAGTAATAGTTTGAATGATAATAAATAATAAACAAGCAAAAAAAAGATTTAATTAATTTCAAGTAAGCAAATAATTAATTAAATAAACATTGTAGATAAAAAAATTATTAATTATCTCATACGATCAATTGATAAATTAACACAAAAATAATACAACGGACTCGATTATACGAAACCTTAATGGGCCAGGAACAACCCCGACCCAACTACCCCAAGCCCATGTTTCTTCTGAGGGGCCAGGAACAACCCCAGCCATCTCTCGCATTAAAACCCGGCTGGTCCAGGAACAGTTCCTGACCCATCACTTACTCACTTCCTAGCTGGGCCAAGCTCGCTCTCCTTTCCCTCCAAAACTGCGACTTCTTCCTTAGTTCGCCGACGTCATTGTCGGTGAGCAAGGAAAGAACCAGATGACTAAACAACAAAATAACAAATCAAACCATCAGTTCAAGCCAGTATTTTTGGAACCGGATCGGACCGGACGGTTCGGTCCGGTTCAACCGGATTTTTTGGGTTTCTGGTCTGATTTGGCCTATCGGACCGAAATGCATGTGACCCGGTTTTTTGACAACCGGTGAACCGACCGGTTCGATAGCAACCCGGCTGGTTCAATGTAAAACGACGTCGTTTTGAACCCAAAATCCAAAACGGCGTCGTTTTGATTTTTTAACATTTTATTATTATTTTTTTATTATTTTTTTTATAAAAAAATGGAAAACTTTATGCGCCTAACCAAATTAGCAGTAACATGGCTGGTTCAATATAAAACGACGCCGTTTTGGTTTTGGTTATTTTTTTTATTTTTTTTTTAAAAATTTGATGGGCCGGCCCATTACAGGCATGGGTCAGCCCATCAGAATTTAAAAACCAGTCAGTTCAATCCGATTAAATTATCTAAAATTGAACGGTTCGATATGTGTCCGGTTCAAAATGGTCCAATGGTTCAATCTGGTTTTTTCCAGTTCCGGTTCGCTGTCCGGTCCGGTTCCAAAAACACTGGTTCAAGCAAAGCAACGAACAACAAGTAATTAATTAAACAAACTCAAGGAATTAATTAGAGAAATCAAAACAGCCAGCAAAATCAAGTTGAAAGACAGCCACGAAAAACCAACAATCCAACCGCGATAAATCAGATAAATCAACCACAGTCAATCAAATAAACCAACCAAGCAGACAATTAAATTGAAAATAGAGAGACAAATATTTGAAATGGAAACAGAGCAACAATTGAATTGAAATGAAAACAACGCAACAATTGATTGAGTTGAAAGCAAGCAATCTAATTTCAAACAGAGTAGCAGTTGATTTAATTTAACGAAAGCAAGAAATTTAAATTAAAACAGAGCAGTTGATTAAATGGGAAAGCAAGCAAAAAATAGAGCAATTAATTTCAACCTTTGATTGGCTGCTTGAGAAATAAAGAATGTGTCAACTGGTGCCTTTTGGTGGTGAAGAGAAGAGTATTTATAGAGGGAGGCTTCGCGATTGAACTTGGAGAGCAAGGTGCGTGTGTGCGTCGCGGGCGTGAGGCCCAACGACGAGTGGAAGGTTCGGTTGATGGAGAGGAGCTGACCGGCGATTGTGTGAGCTTGAAGTTGCCTTTAATGCATGAAGAAAATGTAGTAAAACTTGGGTAGATCATGATCTACCTACATCATGATGTAGGATGATGACACGTGTCCAAAAGTGTCAAGAATAGTAGTATTCTAGCACTATTTGGGGCACGTGTCATCATCCTAGATCATGATGTAGGTAGATCATGATCTATCCAAAAAATTTCCAAGAAAATGAGGATAAGTGATGATGAAGAAAAGGGAAGACCGTTGGATGGGAAGAAAAAGGGGCAAAGATTTGATCAACGAGTGAGATGAGATGGGAAGGAAAAAATGCTTAGTATTTATTTAATTAGTTCGACCTATCAGTATGAGAAATCTCGCTAGAAACCAATAAAAAATTTGAACGAAAAATACTAAAATATGAAGTAAAACGTAATGAACGAAATGATACGAACAAAAATATGAGAACATAAAAATAGATGGAAAAGTTCGATTTATGGTTCGAGAGAGTATTTTATTATCAATGATATATGCTTATTTGTTGTTATTTGTAGTATTAATTGTTATTTTTTATTGTTTTATTTTTTTAGAGAAGGGAGTAGTATTAATTAATTTGGTGAGGTTTATGGAGAAGGGCGCATGCATGGGAACATTAAACATACCCGTAAAAGAGAGGCTCCCTTAAAGCTTGTTCCTTGTGCATTTATATTCTGCTTTTTTGAGCTACCTAGTGGCCGGGGACCAACCGTACTCTACTCCTCAGTCCTCATTCAGTCCTGATTCCTGAGTCAGTATATTTCAAGCCAAATGCGTTGATCAGTTTATGATTTTTTAATGATTAATGCAAGTTGCATCCGGTCCGGGTAAGTTAACTAGAAGTGCTTAACATTCGAACTATATCCTCTAGCCGATCTGAATCCTTATACATTTAAAATTGAGCTGTGGTGCCTCAAACATCCCACCACTTAGAAGAAGAAAATAATTCAAGATTGTAGATCTAAGTTCAACCTCGCTCACTCATTAGACATCTTTAGTACTATCAATCTTATTTACGCGAGTTTAATTCTCGTAAAATCTAATAAATTTGATGTAAATTTTGACAGTAATTCTGTATTTAAATGTAATTTCTTCATTTCTCAATATATATTATTACTGTTATTCTATATATATTATTATTTTGTATTAACTAAGTGATCTAAGCATCTAATCTATTGATTTAATATTGATGTAGAGAGGCAAATTGCAGCCATGACCACGCTTGAATTTACGGGAAGAAGAGACCACGCCTCTAAAGCCTCTAAAGACCAATGTATTTATATAAAATAACTTTTATAGTATATTTATTTCACATAAAAAAAACTTTATAATATATTGGTAAAAATTAAGAAAGATATTAATTGTTGAAATAAATTAATAAATATTTTTTTATTATCTAACATCTCAAATAATCCAACAAATATAAAACATTATGTGTTAGTAATTTTAGTTTTTTCTTGAAAATAAAAAAACGACATTTTATATGTGACAACCAAAATATTTTAGGGAGTCATTTTTTGTGTGACGGAGGGAGTATGTACTTAAGAAATAAAATAGTTCTTAGAATTTAATTAAGTCTGTTTAGTTCTCGAGAATACGGGAGAAATAAGTTAGAAATATTAGATTCCCTGTGTTTAGTTTGTTTTGAAATGTAATATTTCTTAAAATTATTTGAATGAAATTAATCCTACTTGAAAAGAAATCCAAGATATTTTTTTAATATTCCTTAAAATTAGAACTTGTTATATAAGATCTTTAGAATTAAAAATGGTCAACCAAATAAAGGAACATTTGACCAATTAGAACTTCCCAAGGCTATACTTCCTTCTCATCATTTCATATATATTTCAAGTGTTGTGTGAAGTGATTTTTTTCTTTCATTGGTTTTGAAATTTGTATCCCTCGTCTATTATATTTATTCGTAAAATTTATTCTAAATCTCGTACTTAAAGAATATTATTATTTGGTTAGTTAACGTAAAAATTGTTGTAAAAATAAGATATTACAAAAAAAAATACAATTTGGTCCTAAAAGTTTTATCTTAAATACAAACAATTATATTTTGAGTCAATCAACACGGTTTGTAATCACCACAATCAAAATCGAAACGGAAATATCTTTTAAACCACTTTATATTTTCGAATTTATAAATATGTGTTATCATTTTTCTTTTGAGACACACCTTAAAACACCAAATGTAATCATTCTATTTTTGGGTTACTATCAATTTTGTTCTTGTTGTTTTGATACTTAACTACTAATTAGAAGAGATCGTTATATTCTAGGGAAAATAAATTTCTTTAGGACAACGTTTTATCGTGTCTTGATCTTTCATTTGTTGCAGATTTTTTTTTAAAGTGGACAGCATATTATCGCATTTCGATTTTTTTTGTGTGCATATTTTTCCAACAAAAAATTATTAAACTTTTTAGTATTTCCATAGCAAAAGGAAATGTTTGATGGTAAGTAATATGCGGTCGCTGTCCTAGCTGCAGACAAGACCTCACATTGCTTCCCAACCATATCCATTCTTTCAAGAGAGAAATAATTTAAAAGGAAAAAACAAATTTCTTTTTCTCACTTATCCCCACACTCCATGTCAATGGGAACCTTTGATACCGAGGAATCATGCCAAGCTATTATTTTATTACTTTTTGTTACAAAATGGATGGAACACTAATATAAGGGATCGATATTGCTAGTGTTAATAAGATAGAGATTCGAATCGGAAACTTAAAATGTTAAGGGTGTGTTTCGTTTTGGTTTAAAGTTATCATAACTTTAAATCCAATAAATTAGTTTTAAAATATATTTTGTGAAATAATATGATGTGAATTTTTTGAAGTGTTTTGAGTCTTTTAACATAAATAAACGATGGTAATATTTACGTTCAAAGTTATAATATCTCCCTCTCTTAATAGATTAATTTTATTCAAACTAAATTATTAGCAATTAATTTATATGTAAAGATCAAAGTGTATAAGATTACTCGGTTCAAGCATCTACAATAGATGATCGCAATTATATTACATCAAATAAAATGTTCAAGAAGTTCTGTCAACAATGGTATTAATTGAATAGGAATCATATCTTTGGAGCACATCCATAGCATTACTCTCTTTAAAGATCGGATATATATGCATGCCGCATCATTTGACCAGTTAACCGAAGGATCGATTTGAGAAATCGTTAGTGTGAGTGAAAAAAAAGTGAAGAGATTTGAAAATTTTGAGTTTCCTACAATTGCCCAAGAGAAAAAAAGGGCAAAGCACTAGAGCTTTGGGAAAAGCGGGAGGCTAGCAGGCGTTACATGTGGGGATTGGGCCATGTTGCTAATAAGTCGCAAAAGTTAATGATACCTTATGATTGTAAAACTGAAAACAATAATATGCGTACGAAATCAGAAGCTCAATTGATAAGTGCATATGTTATTTATAAGAGGTTATAATTCGTAATGGAGTGACGAATATATTTTCTAAATTGTAAGACTACTTTTATCGAATTTAAGCTTGAAAATAATGCAAATCACCAAAAAAAACTTATTCATCATTCTTTTTATGGAGCCCAAAAATCTAAAAAATGAAATTAAATAATATTTAAACGATATTAAATATTAGGAGAACAAATTCAAGTGGACAAGACAAGTGAGATGCACCTGGACCTGCACCTGCCCCTGCACCATACTGTATAGTTTGAGTGGGTGGAAAATGGAAAAGTAGGTCAACTTGTAATTAGGAGAACATTCGGATAAGGCACACCAGAATGTGTGGAATGGAAATAGTAGGCATGTGCTACTGGTTACGAGTGCTATAAGGTTGTGATTACACCCATCAAAGGTTCTTTCATGTGACAACTATAATTTCTTCTTCTTTTTAAGTTAAAAAAAGAAGAGAATAAAAATCTAGAGAAAATTAGAAATATAGCATAATTTCTCTTTTTATAAAGAGTTGCTCAAAAGGAAGAAGAAAAAACGAGCGCTCAATGGCAAAACATAATCTAAATGATGATGGATTTAGAAGGAATCCAAATAGTTAGGAATTGTAATAAGATGTCTTAGTGGACCTCCGACCCAAAGCTTACTCAGAAGAAAAAGTTACAATGTGGCCAACAGGCCCACAATTGCAATTGAGTTTGAATTGAAATATCCAAAATTATTTGTTGTAAAAACTAAAAAGTGAAAGAGAACCACCCCAACCACAAGTACTCATCTTCCACAAACTCAATCAAGAAACGATTAACGGTATCAATTATTACTTCATTGAAATAAAAAACCGCGGTAATTACTAATTGTTACCACAGGTTGGGTAAATAAATTCTCTCAAATATCACACCACATCGTTTCAGGTTAGAAGGAGCCAGAGAGGGAAAATGTGAAATATAGTAAAAACTTTGTACCACATCATCGGTCGTGGAAATGGTTTCATTATTCTTTATAGTACTCGCGACTGAGAGCGTTTCCCCAACTCGGGGTGTGGGTTCGTGGTGGGGGGTGGGGGGGGGGGGGGGGGGGGGGGAGGGGGGGGGGGGGGGACTCGGTTCGTGGTCCAAACCCTAAACCATTGAACTCCTGTACGTGGAGCCCACATAAGCGGCTAGTTCTTCTGCCGCAGTTTCCCTCGTTAAAAAGAAATGCCGATGCACGCACATGCTGAGTCTGCTTAACTTAACACTAGGATAGTGCCTCTTGGCCGTCTTGCACGTTCCTCGCCTCTGCCACCCCCACCCTTTTTTTTTCCCTTTCTGAAAAAGAAAAAAAATACCTCTCCAATCATTCATTCATTCATTCACGAAAAGTAAGAAAAACACATTTTCCGAATCTAAAGAGCTCCATCCATTAGTGCCTGAAATAATCACAATTTCGCTCCAAGGAGATCACTAGAAGGCAACTTGAGATGGATAAAGAGCAGCAACTAGGAATTCCAGAATAGTTATAACAACTAAAGACGGTAAACTTTCGACGGACGAAAGCAAGTTTGTGAATGCGGCATTCTCTATAAAAGCACCTATTTAACAACACTAACCCAATCTAATAATAATCCACTGTAGTTTATCAAAACACAACATGAATCCCATCTGAAAAGGCAGAATAGAAATAAAACTAAACCTACAACCACCATAAACTACAAACTGTTGATATTTTACCATGCTAAGAGCCATAACCTTGAAGTTATGTCAAACATGATAAAATACCAAAGCATATATGGCTTCCTGTGTGCATGCAGAGAGAGACTTGGGATCCAGTAATCCAACGACTAATGTGCAAAAGGGGTTGATAATTTTATGCAGGGTGAGAGAAACAGCCAAGCATTGACAACAAAGTCCAGTCCAAAGCGACCCAACCTTAAGCTCTTCGCCGCTTCTTTCCACTCCTCACCGCACTTGCCTGTCCCTTGGATGTGCTTGCTTTCTTCTTGGTACTCTCTGCCAGCTCATCTGACTCCGTCGAGGAGTCCTTGTCCTCCATCTCTTTCCCCTTTGATGAGTCAGATTTGAGTTTGCCAGTACCATTTATATTAGATCTGCCACCACTTTTGGGCGGCTTACCTTTCACACCAGGGGAAGTTTTGGGCGTCTCAACCTTGGATTTGCCAGACTTCGGGGTTTCCTGCTTGAACTTGGATCCTTTTGGAGTATCAACAGCATCCTCTTTGGATTTGCCAGTCTTTGATGTTACTGCATCATCAGTTTTAGATTTGCTTGCAGCTTTTGTAGCAGTACCAGCAGACTTGCCACCACCCTTAGAGGTCTGATCCTTAGCTTTTCCACCACTTTTATCCTCCACTATTTTGGCAGCTTTCGAGTCATCCACAGATTTGCTGTCTTTAACAACTTCCTTGGTGTTCCGTCCATATTTTGTGGCTGCACTTCTGGATCTTCTGGAGGACGCACTTCCACCCCTATCAACAAATATACAATCAGAAATCCAAGCAAATGGATTGGAATAAGTTCAGAATTGGCCTGACCCATGCTCACCTTTTAGGTGAAGCATCCTTCTTTCCTTGCTTAGTCAACTGTCCAATGTTTGATTTTACTCTCTTCTTCAAGGGCCTGATCAAAGAAGATGCAACATTAGCCGATGTCCCACTCTTCAAAACCAACCATGACACATAGTAAGTGGGTCACAGAACGCATTCGAGTATTGAGGATAAATGTTCAATCCAGATACAAATATAAAGGTTTCAACACACAAAAACTACAAACAAAACATGTTTTCTAGGGGGGTGAAATCAAAAGTGAACATCACAATTTGCTAAAAACAGTGTAATCAAATAGAAGGTCAATATCCACAACAAATAGCACGTACATGTCAGAAGAGCTAGCGGGGCTTGGGTAATCAGCTGCTTCTATCTGCCAACAAAATTATGTCACATAAACCTTACAAAATCATGCAATACACTAGTTGGGTATCTGCTATCTGCTTACCTCATCCGCCTTAGGATCAGTTTTCACAGACTCCCATGTTTCCACCCCGAGATCTAAGTCCTCTGTTTCACCATCAGTATATAAAACCTGTAGACATACAAATACAACACATGTTACACAAGGATGAATTGATTAATAAAGCTGTTTGATTAATGGATGTTAACTCTAAAGAAAATGATTGAAATTAGGTGCTCCTAGCTGGAGTTTCACCTTATGCTTCATTTTAACAGCATCAAAAGACTCAACGACACCTTCGTAAAATCTGCAAAATCAATCAATGCCATCAGAAAAACATTTGAATTATATTGCCGTAAGGACCAAAACGAGCTGTCACAAGCAAACTTCATCAGTACTAGAAAGGCCCATGGCTTTTTCTCAATATGCAGTTATCGGAATGTCAATAATAGGTGTCGAGGTCAAATGACAGTGTCAGAATCAAGCAAACTTCCATGGCTTTTTCTGAATAGGCGATCATTGGAATGCCCATAATAGGTGTCGAGGTTAAATGACGCAAGTCGGTCAACTACTGGAAGTTTTTTCACCTCAACCAAACAAGGGATCAATTTTGATGCAACTACTGAAGGTTTTTTTTACCCTCAACCAAATCAATAGGATCTGTCTTAGGTGAATGCAGGCTTTTGAGGCAAAATCAATATAAGGGAAAGCTCAGGAAGTTTTTCAACTAAGCCAAGTCAAATGAGATGGTAATACATAAATTGGACACTTTATCTATATAGGATCCTACAAGGTATGTAAAGAAAGGAGTTCCCATGGCACTACTCTATTGAAGTTTCAGCATTTGCATGGCAGAAACCCCTGTAAAGTTCCAGTTGCATTGAGATGCTGCTAACAATATAAAAGAAGACAATGTTGGGAACAAAGTGAAACATCACACCATGCTCAAGACAAGAAAATTCAGAACATGACACCACAAAGACCAAGCAAAGGCAAAGGAAAGAATTATCTAACTCGAGACTAAACGCATGACTTCTAAAGTACCAGGCCCACCCATAAGAGACAAGGGCATAACAAAAGTAAACATTCACCTACCATGTTTGATGCCCAACAATGGTCATCACAATCATAGAACATAAGTTTAGTACTGACTGCATGGAACTTCAGTGGACATAAAAACGTCAGACCTTACTGGTCATAATAAAGCAAACAACCAATGTATATACAAGTATGCCAGTGTCTTAAACTACTTACATCCATGTTCATGTTAACCAACAAAGCTTAGTGGTCTATGAAGATTAACCGCAGGAATAAGGGAGAACGTCAAGGAGTATATGTTCAGTTCTGACTGAATAGAACTTCAAAAAAAACATAAATTTAATACTTACTTGCGATCTAAGGGCCACCATACTTTAATCTTTAAACCAACCAGTTCATCACCGTCTTCAGATGCCTATCAGAAGAATAACTAAACTAAGCAGCAAACTTAGAAAACAAAAAGTCTCCTTCACCACTAGAGTCTAGAATACAAGCATACAAAATTACTCAACAAGAAACCCTGTTCAGAGGAAACTAAGGACACAAGAAAACACAATAAAGGAATCTGGTAGAAAGATCATACTTTCTCTTTACCCAGGGAGGAGCGCTTTCTCTTGTTACTTGTCACAGGGGTTTCTTCTGCATCTTTTGTTGATTTTGTGGCTGACTTCGATGAGGGGGGCTTCTCCTAAATAAATTGTGATAGAACCAATCAAATTAGCCTATGGACTTGGCAGACAGTAATATTAAAGAAGCATCAGCTCTGCCTCTGGGAAATTATAATCAAATAAACAAAAAATAGAAGGTACCTTAATGTCATCTTTAATTGAGCTTTTGGCTACATTCTTTTCTGAAATAGCTTTTCCGCGACTTTGCCGCTTCTTATCCTCAGGTTTCTTTGTAGGCAATCCATCTCCATCCTTACTCTTCCCATCAACCTTCTTGGATGACTGCTTCAGTTGTCTTCCATGCTTCAGTTGTTTTCCATCAGATTCACTAGTGGTGTCACCTTCTTTTTTGGATTCATCTATTGTCGGCGGAGTCTTATCCTCCTTGGTCCCATCAGATGCCTTTCTTGAAGAGCGTTTATTAAGTTTTGCTGATGAGTCACTTGTTCCTCCAGATGTCTTCTTGGGAGCTACTTCAGCAGATGGTGCAGAATCTCTAACCAAGTCATCTTTCTTCTTTGATTGTCCTGCTTTTTTGGAGAGACTTTCATCACTTGCTGATGGTGATGCAACAGTCATGGACTCATCCACTAATCCTTTAGGCGATGAAGGCACACTCTCCTTTTGTTTTTCAGACGGCGCAGCTAACTCTTCAGATGGGACTTCGAGAGGAGAAGGAACCTCCTTTTCATGATTTTTATCATCAGGCAATTCATCAGCTTTCTCCTCCACATCAATATGAGAACTTTCAGAAGGTTCTGCCGACTTCACTGATGAATTCACTTTTCTCCCTCTCTGTTTCACAGAAAGATCAGGCTTACTTTCCACATTGATAGGCTTCTCCGTATCCATAATACACTGTGCATCATTGTTTGATGTATCGATACTTTTTGACTGATTTGTATGATTGGCATGCTCTTCCTTTTTTAAAGATGTTGAATCTGCCAAGGAGTCATCTTCGCCAGTCTGTGTAATACCATTGCTCACAACTGATTTAGGAGATGTGTCATTCGCAATTTCAGCTGGTTTGGGAGAACTTGCTTTTGTTGTTAATTCTTTATCAGCCTGAGCATACATAGGAATTAGAAAACAATTTAAAAGGACAAAATACAAATACAGATTAAGGGAAAGTTCCATGCCTGGACAGCCTCATCCAATGTCACCTGATCTGGCTTGCCCTCTTCAACCTTCACCAAAAAAGGCAGCTAGCATATGAGAATTATGATAATATGGGATTCAAGTCTTTCGATGAAAGAAGTGGCACAACTCCCAGCAGACAAGACATTTTAACACTAAGAAACAAAACAAAACCAAAATAAAAGACAAGATCCCTTTAAAATTTTCATGAAACTTATGTGCACAAGGTTTTGGTAGAAACAAAAGTAAAGATTACTAGAAAAAGTATTTCTTTGCCACATTCTCCAGCAAGCCACAAAGGGGGGGAAATCATATAGTTATTTCAGACAAAGACCAACTTGCAACAAATTAAGGAAGGGTAGAAGAGGTTCACAAATCTGCATGAGTAATGGGTCAAATAGATTGATAGGAAACACTGCTCCATAAATCTAGTACAACTACATTCATTACAAGGTAGTTGGGATCATAAGAAAGCATCACATCAGCAGAATAGAATGCAAGAAGAATTAGGATATAACCTCATTGTCATCAGCCAAATGTGCATCATTCTGCTCAGCATTACTAGTCGCCACTTCGCAAATAGAAGAAACCACCTCGCTGTAATCATTTAAAGAAATGTTCAAAGACTTCACTGCAACTATCAAGTACGGCTTAACCTTAGTCGCACAGCTTTCAAGTACTTTCTCTCCCAACTTCCGAGCAACAGGTGGAACTTCCTGAGGTGAGGCAAAAGTGATTGATGGATGTGTAGAAACGAAAGGAGGGACAAACAAATTTAAACAGTCACAGAAAGGAGTCAGTGGAGATAGTAGATCACCTCATTCCCCTTTTTCACACTTTCTACCAGTGGGGATAGTAGTTCGATAGAGATATCTTCACTTTCTTCCAAAACAAGTGTCATTATAGTCTCCATTGATGAGAAGACATTGTCGGGGTGATAGTCTCTGAGAGGGGGGGGGGAGGGGGGGGGGAATATTTAGTCATAAAATAAATACAGATTATTATAACCTCAAAGCATGCAACAAACCCATAAATGGAACTACACTTATGAACATCCAACCTTACAATCTTAACTAAGTATACTTTCATAGTATGTTAAAGGTAACATTCTAATTGCTCGAGATCTACCACAGCAGCACTTAGTAGGAATCCAAATAACAAAAAAACTGTTTCAATTATGCACATCAATTTCCACGGTACAAAAAAATAATAAACCAAAAGACTTAAAGCCAACCAGACCTACAAAACAATATTTCAAGCTAAATTAGGAGCCCCCAGGGGATACCTGGTGGTTTTTTGGGGGGATACAAAGTTATCCACTAATGAAAATCAGTTTGATAAAACTCTCTTCCATTAAGATATTATAGTTCATACCTTATAGCCTTGAGGAAATGCTGGAACATCTCAATTATCAGTCCGTCACATTCCAAATCCAGCATAACCACACATGACCGAACCTTTGCAACAGTTTCGAGGATCGAGGTCCTCTTACCATATGAACGACTAGAATTGTCAGCTAGATTTTCAAAAGATGATACAATCAGTTGAAATACATCCTGCAAAGAAATGAAAGGAATTAAGACAAGGAGGATTTCTAATGATGAACAGGGAAAAAGAAAAAACTAGCAAACGTTTGCCAGTAAAATCTAGAGCAACTAATTCAATTTTACCTTCATCCGATCATCATCGTATGGAGCATCAGGTGCCGTAATCCGAGTTATCTCACTGATGCATGAAGCAACTGCAACTTTCACATCAGTATCTGAGTGCCCAAAAAGCTGATCTGCAACCAATGCTTCCAGTGATGGAGCAAGTGCATTTTGCATTGATTTTGCAGGCGACTGTTCCACCTTTGATAAGCAATTCTCAACTTGCTATAGTTAAACAAAGAAAAGAAAGCACGTGATTACGCAAATGCCTTAACAATGCAAAAACCCTAATAACAATATTAAACAAAGGTAGAGAAGGAAAGAACAAAACTGAAAATGCCAACAATACAAAGAGCATTTTATGACACAATCAAGCTTAAAAAGAACAAAATCAGCAAACATGTCAAAGATTTGGGGAAAGTATGCCTTGAATGGTTTGAGTGCAGGAGTTGCCTAAAAGAATATACATTAGACCAATACTCAATTTCATACCATGAGATTCACCAAGACGTAGATAGTTCACGATAAATACTCGCAAGAACTATACACTAAGTATTAACAACTAAAAAGACAGGAGAAAATATTATTTATGTAAGTGAAAACATGATTGAATCATCACAGAGAAATTCCAAAGTCATGAAAAACTGTCATCATTGCCAAATAGAGAGCAAGGGTAAATGGAAAGTTAGTGCCTACTTGTTCCCACGTTAATTAAAGTTAGAGCTACATAGAGACATGAGGAAAAAAGAAAGAAATTAGATTAATGCTTATAAGAATGTGTAGTTGTAAACAAAACAATGATAGACCATCCGTGATTAAATCATTTTCCTTTTAAGGGTCAACTCGTTACATATCCTACTTGACCCAACAAATTACTGTCTAAGCAAAACTTCCACCCGAACAAACCGGTAATAAGCAGATCCCATCTGTCAACCATCTCAGTCTCCAGCTACAATCTATTAGATGATATTAAATGGTGTAAAGTGTCACACATGTTACTAGCCAGCATAGTTTTTATCGATGATACACTGTCAAAGGTGCATATTCTTTGCAATCAAATCCAAAGTTACGTTTTGTATAAGTACACACACATAATGAATTGCTTTAATTTCATTATTCAGAAAAATCTCGCAAACTAAATCCTGCCATGTGGTTGTTTTAGAAATTAGAATCCACAATTCAAGTTACCAATTTAGAACACTAAAAGCCAGCGCATACACTTACTTAAAACTGCGTGCAATAGCATATACACCGACATACAGCTCAGTATCATAACGGTCGAAAAAACTTGGCATTGGCTTAGCCAGATTTGGAATTTATTTAATGATAATCCAACTAGTTAACGGTCCATGTTAAGTTACCAGAAAAACGCGCGCACAGGCAATCTTTTAAAATGCGCGCGCAAGCACGCAGTAATCATGCATGTCATCTTCAATCAGTTTTAAAAAGGAAATCTGAAATCTTTAACGAGCTAGTTAACAATTGATAACCAGAGTTCAACATGCATCTATACAAATACAATTTTTCTCAGAAAACAAAAATATATAAAAACACATAAATGGACAACATCAGAGCAAACAGTTACAAACATGTGAGAATGACAAAGGAAAAAATTAAAAACACAAACACAGATCACGAAATCCACACGAACAACACGTCTTCAAGCAAAAAGATGCGCACATGGACAAAAAATAAAAACCGTCAGAGCATCAAATAATATCAGCAGAGATGATAATGACCAAAAAAACAACATTCTGAAAAAAAAAAGGAAAAAAAAAACTAGAATGCAAAAAATAGAGGCATACGTCGAGGAGAGGGAGGAGCTCGTCGACAGAGTCAGGAGGAGTAACAAGCTTGTTTCCAGCTTCGGTAAGCTGCTGCTCCAGCTCTTTATCCGTTGAAGCCATTCTTAATTGCGTCTGTTTCACTGGCTCACACTCTAAAATAAATAAACAAACAAACAAAAATATAAATATAACTGCTGTTAATGTAAATTATAGGCCTAGATCCTTCGAAATCAGAGAATCTCACGCCATTCAAACCCTAGAAACACACAGTAAAGGCACGAATCGAGGATTGAAAATCTAGATTTGTGCGTGCAGGAGTTCGTGGGGGGGAGAGCGCGAGAGTAAGTTAGGGTTTGTTTTTTTTCTGTTCTCGATTTTGAGAGGGAGAGATAGGGAGGAGGTGGTGGGGTTTGAGATGTAATTTTGATTACTTTTTTGAGCAAGAGAGAGAAAAAAAAATATAAATCTGAGATACTGTTATAACAGCGTTAGTAGCAGCAGCAGGTAGTAGAGGAGTGTGTGGCTTGGTAAATTGGTGGCGAAGGGGTATTTAAAGCGAAAATGTGAAATTTCTAATTTATTTTGTTCCGCTCTCTAAAGGAGAATCCAGCGAAGCTTTTGGGTCGGATTCTGCTATATTTCTGAATTGTGGTTTATTAGCGGAGTTCAAATCCGTGTTTGTATTTTCAGGGTCCGTTTGTAGTCCTGTGGGGACCACCTCGGTTTCTTCCTCGGACCGGTCTGATTTTAAAATTCTTCACTTTCCATATTTTCCTCTTTTTTTGAAAAAAAGTTCTATTTTTGGATTGGAATGAAATGTGACAATTTCATAGAATTCTCAAGATATTTCGAGCATTATTAGTTTATTTGTATTCTTTCTGATTTTGGTTACTAATCCATTTGTTGAGAATAATGGCAAGCATGAATTCGTTTCCGTTTTGGCCCATTTCGTTTCCAAAACCATTGCAAAGGGGACAAAATCTTTTGTTTCTTTTCTATTTAATTTTAATTTATTTTAATTTGATTCATTTTCTATTTCTCAAAATTTTAAAGAAATTATCTTGTAATGACATCACTCGAAGCAATAAATGTGGTCTAGTATAATCTCATAATTAGATACATTGATATTAACTAAAATGTTATATTCGTTTAATTAATATAAGAGCGTATTTCTAATCTAGATATTTACATCTAGGGATTAATTCTTCATACGACTTAAGATATAATGTACCATAAAAAGTACAGAGAATTAGATCGCAAAATTTACAATGTACTTTCTTTTACTAATTTATGCATGACTAGTTTACGTTAAAAAAAAATTAAAATAGATTTACATGTACGTAATTTATTGTGTCACGTAAAATTATAATTTTTTTTAATACAATAACATAAATTGAATAATTGAAATATCATTATTTTTTCTTTGAAATTGAAAATAAGGCTAAATATGAATCCAAATCCAAGATTAGTAATATAATTATCCGACAAAAACAAAATACACATCACTGATAAGTGATAAGTTTAATTAATTGTAAAGAAAGGTTGGTCAAGCAGCAGACTTCCACTGCACACAAGTCACTCCTTTACATATTAAAGAAATATTAAAAAATTCTTTTTTCAGAAAAGTAGCGCTCGTGTATACAGTATAACACTTGTCATATTTGGGTGACTCGATAAGACCAGAGATTCTGAGATTGAATTGAAGGATTGAAATCAGAGTTCAGTTAAAAGAAGACGGAATAAAAATGGAAACATTGTCAGTGAGTGGGGCTAGAGCGAAATATGAAAGATTAATGGGGTCAAAGTGAAATTATCATAACTTGCAAAAAGAAAGTAAATGTTAACCCATTAGTTACGGGCCTTAGCCGTTAGCACAAGAGTAGTAATACTAATAATCACATTTTTCTTCTAATACTTTTACTTAAATGAAAATATATTATTTTTTATTTGTTTTTGTAGTATGTTGACTATTTTTTGTATTATCGTAATTAACGGTAAACCTTGCCAAAAAATAAAATATCAACAGCCTGGAGAGGGAAAAACATGCCCCTAGAGAGAAAAAAAAACATCTATATCTATCACCATCACTCGTTTTTACACAAAAAAAAAGACATGCACAAAAAGCAGGAAAAGCTCCATTTATCCGACTCGGTCGTTCCAATGGCGAGCTAACAGAGTGCAGTACAGGTTACTTGTTTCAAGTGATCCTCTGATTAATTTACACGCTCTTGGAATCCAAAATGTTCAACATTAGTGAGTTGATGGAATACCATCAACCCATAGCATAAGAAGCTGTGGGCAAGTTGATTACAGTACTCTTGATCTTTGTCATCATATTGATACTGTTCGTAATTCCCTGCGAACCGATTCCGCTGTCCTTCAGGCCCTGTAAGAAAGACAATGCTTAATGACTAATGCGGTAATAAAATTAGGATAACTTTCCAACTCGCTACTAGCTAGCGTATGAAAGAAATTCAGACAATGCTTATCTCCACAGAAATTCAAATCCATGTAATGAGGTGTCAATGATAAGGTGACTGAAACTGGAAAGTGTGGAATATGGAAAGAATATTACCTGGAATGGAAAATTATCTGGACCACGGGCTGGTGCAGAATTGATCTGCACAGATCCTGTCTCCATAGCATCGCTGATCAAAATTGCTTTGTTTATCTCTCGTGAAGACGCATCCCTGTAGATTTAAAAAATCCAACAACTCAACCTCTTTGAACAGAAAAAAACATAGATTGCGGAGCAAAGAGTTGAAACCGAATGCCGTAAGGAACTTTCATAACTACATTGACTATTGCTAAAAGAACTGAAATGGTAATTTGTTTTCCAAACAAGTAAGAAACATAATTGTCTTAACGTAATGATAGTGGATTGTTTCACATTTCTGGGTTAGTTTTTAGCATATAGTAGGTTCAAGGATTTCAGTCACGACTCACCTAACCAATTAGGGTTAGCTTTGAGCTCTGGACTTCAATTTTGCTTGCAAAAAAGTAAGCAAGCCTAGTGATTCAAACTGAAACTATCAGAACATGTCGTTACTATGCAGTAATAAAAAAATCATTTACTCGATAAATAATCTGCCTACAACAGATCTGTATAAATCATTTCTTAACTATCGAATGATTTCAGAAGTACTTGTCCGAGTCTTCTAATGTGATTAGGCAGTGCTGCAAAACCTTGATAGTGAGATGACCAGAGCAGTTAACTCCTCAACTAAAAGATTTTCCTCTCACCTGTATGAGAAGCCTCCTTTGACAATATTAGCTGCTGCTAAATCCAAATCAGCATCTTCTAGAGTGATGCAAGCATCCTTACCACCCAATTCCATCTGAAGAGGAATCGTGCTTGCTTTTTTCGAGATTGCCGTTCCAGTATCCCCACCTGTGAAACTGGACATAAACGTAGATATGATGCTTCTCATTGAATAACGAGAGAGAAAAAAACTAGGACAAGGAGGAACCAAAAAATTTATGAGGCATGTTGATCAAATTATGAATGTTACCTTATGCAGCTAATGCCAGGGTGCATTGTGAGGAAATCGCCAATATCAGAACCTTTTCCAGTTACACAGCTAATAATTCCCTCAGGAAAACCAGCCAAGTGAAAGCAGTGGACCATATGCAGTGCAGCTACAGTGCCCTGCGAGGGATGGGGAGAGAGTCTATGAAGTCAGTTGACCAGAAATACCAATTTGTTTTAACATACATTTGGCCCATTTGAATCAATGAGTAATTTATGAATACGATAAAGAACTGTAAAGTTACAAATCACAGAGAGGTGATCTTTATGGCCTAACTCCATACCTGGATTGGAGGCTTGAGCACGATGGACTTTCCAGCGATTAGAGCAGGAGCAATTTTTGAAACAGCTAAATTGACAGGATAGTTGAAGGGTGGTATAGCCAAACAACCCCCAGTGGAATCTACATCTTGTCACAAAGAAGATAGAACTTCAATGCAGTATTTACATCTTTGCTCGCATAAACTAGTGGTAAACGGTAGAAGATAATAGGACTTAATGTAGCATACATGGAAATGACATTAGTTTGTGTACTACTTTTGCCACTGAATGTAACATTGAAACTACCCATTCTAGGCGCTCAATAAAACAAATACAAAGATGCAAGCATCACAAGCAAGCATTTCCTACAAGTCAAAACAGCAAAGAAAATATCTCGACCGAAAGAAGTGGAGGGTCGCACAATTTCTTGCTGGGCTAAAAAAATCCATTTCTCAAACCTGTTTGTTTTTTACCTGTCAAGCGTACATAACCATCCATTAGAGTTATTGAATCCCAAATTCTCCAATTTTGTATTTTTCTCTTACAATATAATCTTGACAACAAAATGTTAGAGTTACAGGGGAAAGTCGTGGGTCTTGGTATGAAAACCTGTAGCTGAAGGAAAAATTGTTCATTATCCACTCTTAGCCGTTTCAGAAATTAAATTGATTAATATTATGAACTATGCATACTCCCTTTCAAAAATAGAATAGAATAAAAAGAATTAATGCATACTCCTCCTGCCCACAACGAAAAGTTACTGTGGAAACTAGACAGAATCTTGTGACTATGGGCCATGGATATTCCTCGTACATTTTCATATTCCACTGGAAAAACGTGAAGGCTCTTGACTTTCATGTGATGTCACAGACAATTCAGTGGAACTGCCTTTATGATCAATCGGTAATGAAGAAGAAAGTCCACTTGCAAAAATACAATTATATATCCGACTAAACTAAATTAAATGATAGTGAAGCTTATAAACATGGTGCCAAAGCAAGGTAGTTCCAAATTTAAAAAGGGAGGTTCACATGATCAATTATAAAAATGGAACTTGCTTTATAGCCCAGGTTTATAACAGAACAAGATTAGCACCTGGTTTTTCTAACCCAAAAAGAAAAACAAAAACAGAAAAAAATAAAAGAAATTGTTTACCTTTGAAGTGAGGCAGTATTTGGTCCTTTCATTTCCGGGAAAACTATCAGACACCAGAAACTTCCCTTCTCCAAGAATCCTAACCCCTTCTTCTGCACAATATGACACCAAATCCCCTGACCTCTCCACCTTTAAGTACTCAGAAAACCAAGATTAGTAATTGAAAGATCTTTATTTTTTAATACAATAACACAAATTGAATAATTGAAATATCATTATTTTTTCTTTGAAATTGAAAATAAGGCTAAATATGAATCCAAATCCAAGATTAGTAATATAATTATCCGACAAAAACAAAATACACATCACTGATAAGTTATAAGTTTAAATTACACTAACCTATCCACGCACACAAACCATATTCTCTTAACCATCTCAAAACCTAAATTGCCTTATAACCTAAATTGCCTTCTCTTAACCATCTTAACCCTACTTCTAATTGCCTTCAAAAACCATCTCAAAACCTAAATTTCCTAACTTTGAAGCCATGTTACGCCTCTCTCTCCGTACTCTCTTCTCCCAAACTCCATCTCGATCTCTGTCCCCCTTCTCTATCTTAATCCCTCGATGCTCCACTTCTCCTCCTCATCTCACCTATCCTCACTCTCACAGTCACCCCGATCCGAGAAACGTGAGGGTCTCGGTGTGGTGGGATCTTGATAACTGCAACATGCCTTATGGTGTAAACGTCAGAGAGGGGGTTCAAGGCATCACAGCTGCCATCGGATATTGTAGGATCAAAGGGCCTATTGAGATCAACGCCTTTGGTGATATGGTGCGTCTTGCAAAGACTACTCAAGAGATTCAAGAGGCCCTTCCTTCCACTGCGATCCAATTTAGTCATATTCCTCCCGGTTTGCTCCCTTTTCAGTGTTCTGTTAGACACTTTTGTTATCATTAATGTTGAGTTTTGTTGGCATAGATTAATAAATTGATTGAGGTATTAATGTTGATTTAACATCACTGCTGATCGATTGCACTTGTCAAGTGGCTGACTGTTTTTGTTATCATCAGAAGTGCATGATAGAATCCATTTAGCTTTGTCTAGGTTCTGTTATTGTTTCTTCTTTTTCTTCTCCGAAAGGACTGGGAATTGATCTTTATTCATGGTAGTTTAAGTTCAGAATTTAGTTTCTGTTTTGGCAGGTATCTAACTTTTCAAATTATCTGCCAATCCAGATCCAGATGCCAATGCAGATGGAAATTACAGTGCTCATAGTTCCCGTTCCCTCTTCAATGGTCTTATGCGTTGGGTTTCTCGAAATCCACCACCTGCCCATCTTTTTCTCATCATTGCTGATGAAGACTGCGCAAGCTTGGTACATCAGTTAAGGATGAAGAATTATAACATTTTGCTCGCGAGCAGAAAACCTGCTCCTACTGCTCTATACACTGCTGCAACTGTCATCTGGCATTGGCATGCCTTGGTCGACTGTGAATATGGATTCATGAGTGGGAGGTATATTAACCGGCTCCCTAACTGCCCTGGGTATGATCAGTATGATGGGCGTCTTGCGGACCCCCCCGAGAGCCCTGTAGATCCTGAAGTAATCTTTTCTCAGGATTCCTTTTGGAAAGACATGGAAACCTTCTTCGACACAGAGATAGGATCTTTCATTATTAAAGAATCAAGTGACAGGTTTGTGATCTATTTCCGTATTAGTATTTTTCAGATCTATTGATAGTACCGTGAGCCTATTTGTTTCTTTAGTTTTTAACAGGATTTTCTGATTTTTAAAATTTATAATAATCACAAAATGTGGATTGAGAATGTGTTTGAAACTGGTTAGCCTTTTTTCATTATAAATATCAATGCAACAAAAGACTAGAAGAGGCATATTTAGACATTATGGTCGAGAATTGTGAACTTGATACATTTTTTCATTCTCTCGGATGTTTCAATACTTGTTACTCTCTCTGTACCTAAATAACTGTCGTTTTTAAATGGTAGCAAAATTTAAAACAATAATCTTTGATCTTATTTTATTTCATGTTGTTTCATTTTTATCCTAGTTTTTACTCAAATTAATTTATCATTTTTACAAAATATATGCTTCGGAAACGATAAAATGATAAGTACATAAGGACCAAAAAATCGGTAGGAAAGTGTCAATTATTTAGGTACGGAGGTTTTATAAGTTATTATAAAACTATGCAGTGGACTTTGCATTTCCCACTGTTTTATGGTTGATTTAGAAGTTGAAGATAGTTTGATTTGAACTTTGAGAGAATAAATGAACCATGATTCCCTTTTTTCCCTGTATCAAAATGAGGCCCCACAGTGACCTTGCTGGTAGGTGTATCATTTGTAATCATCCAATAAATTATTGGATCAAGGCCTCGTGAACTACATTAAAGAGATGCTGAGCTTGAAAGCTATAAAAACTTTTTGAAAATTCAAGTTGCTGTATTTTTATTTTTATTTTTGATATGCTGATTTGAACTTATTACCTCCTAAGAAATCCTGTATTGCATATAGTAACAATATATAAATTCCCTCGAGAAGAACATTTGAATTCATAAACTCTTTTCATTTTTTTTCATGGCAATTTCTTTTAACTTTCATGATCTTGCTTGACTCCATGTCCTATAGTTTCCAATGAGAGAATGATTTTACAAATTATATTTCAGCCAGTCATGTGCTAACCCTCCCAGTATATTTGATTTGTCAGGATACAAATGGCAGACTGGGTGGAGAAGTACGGACCTTCAGTTCTCAAATCTCTCTCACAAAGGGATCTCCTTCTTGTGGTGGATAGATTGATATCAGAGAACTACTGGTTTCATGGTTACTAGAATGAGCACTTTTGCGCTTTCTTGTGGTTTAGATTCTTGTTTCGTCTACTTACGGAATGTTGGAATTTTATACTCCCTCCGTCCCTTTTTAATGGACGCGAGGGAGTGAATCACTTGCTGAAGTCTTTCTTCTTCTAGCTTAGTCAACTTGCTGGAAATAATCACTGGCAGACTCTTCCCCAGGCCTAGGAACGAGTACTTTAAGTGATCTGGCAAGGATTTCAGCTCCAAATCAGGGGCCTGCAAAATTGAAAAGAGGAGCTTATTGTGAGTTACTGGAAGTTCAATATCCTTGGGAATAATACCAGAATTGACGTAATTGGAAGTATCAAGTGCAAAGACAGTGTCTTTGATTTCTTCATTTATTTTGAATTTTGCTTCCATTTCTTCAAGTCTTGGCTGATCAATACTTCTGCTAAGAACGAATTCTAAGGGGTCAGTGGTATTAATATCATAAATGTCCTCAACATCTGGGTCAATAACATCCACAAAATTAACACAATGTATGTCATCAGGAAATCGCATAGCGTCATACATATTGAAGGTAATGGTTTCACCATAAAACTCTATAGTTAAACATCCACTATACACATCAAAAAGGGTCTTCCAAGCAAAATTTCAGTTGACTTGGTTGTATGATCATTTTCCATATCCACAACATAAAAATCAGCAGGGAATATAAAATCATTCACTTGAACCAAAACATCTTTTATAACTCCAACAGGATATATAATTGACCTATCAGCTAATTGAATAACAAGTCTAGTGTCTACTAATTCCCCAATGTTAAGAGATTTAAAAAGGTTTAGTGATATGACATTTATCCCCGCGCCTAGATCACACAGCCCCTTTTCAACAGTCTGATCTCCAATTTTGCACGGTATAACGAAGGTTCCTCCATCCTTACATTTGTTGGGCAATTTCTTCTGAAAGACAGCAGACACGTTCTCATTCAAGTTGACCCTTTCTATACCTGAAAGCTTCTGTTTGTTAGTGCATAAATCTTTAAGAAACTTAGCATATTTGGGCACTTGGGCAATCATATCAAGTAAAGGAATATTTATGGCTACTTTTCGAAATATATCTAGAATATCCTTTTCTTCCTTCGCCTTCTTGGACTTTTCAGCCCTTTCGGGAAAAGGAAGAGGGATTACCTGATTTTCCTTTCTTGACAACGTCTCTGGAACTGGTTTTTCAGAAATTACCTTCATTTCTGGTTCGAATTCTGGTGGAGGTGGAACTGCCTCTGGTTGACTCTTCCCCAGGCCTGTGGACGAGTCCGCTATGTCTGGAATTTTTGTTCCACTCCTTAATGTCATGGAACTGACATTATGCTTCAGATTATCTACTGTAGTGGATGGTAAACGTCCTCCCTGCTCTTGTTTTCCGAGTTTCATCTCTGCCATTTCTTTCTGCATGGCTTGGTTCGATTGTACGAGACTCGAGATGCTAGCTTGAGTAGCTTGCATAAACTGCTTTAGCATATCCTCCATTGGGACTCCAGTGATCATAAGGGGTTGTTGTGGGGCTGGAAGTTGGGGTACATTTGGTCTAGGGACGAAGTTTTGTAGGTTGACATATGGTGTTTGGCGTGGTTGGGATTGATATTGATTAGGTTGATGAACTACGACATTAGAGTTCGTGTTCTCCTTCCACCCTGGTTTATTTGGGTACTGATTGTTTTGGTATTGATTTTGGTTGTACCTTGGTTTATGTGGTGGGTATCTTCCATATTGCTGCTGAAACTGCAATACCGAATTAACCTCTTCGGGTGTTCCTCTGTTCAAGATGCATTCATCTGTATGGTGTCCTTGTTGCCCGCACATACCACATATGGTGGTCGGCTGTACCTGCTGTACCTGTGATTGTCCTACACAAAACTTATCCAGACGATCAGAAAGTTCATCCATTTTAGTTTCAAGTACAGAAACATTACCTGTAGGATTTTCTCTTTCGCTTGACTCATTTAGCTCGCTATTTTCAGCCAAGATCTGAAGCAATTGATTCGCCTTTGTGAGGGTGCAATCTTGTAACGCTCCTCCTGCAGCTCCATCCACAACCATCTTGTCTCTAACACATAAACCATCATAAGTATTGCACTTGGTTCCAATCAGAAACTCCATGGCTTGGGCAGATTTCTAATAGGTTCCTGAAGCGTTGATAATACTCCCTAAAACTCTCTGTAGAGGACTGTTTGATGGACACTATATTCTTCCTGGCATTTCCAGCCTTACTAGAGGACCAAAATTTGTTGAGAAAGGTGCTCAACATCTGCTGCCATGTGTTAATCGAGTTATGCGGTAAGCTTAGGAACCAATTCCTAGCTTTATCCTCTAGGGTCCATGGAAAAGCTCGGAGTTTGGCTCGGTTGATGTCAACTCGAGGGGGTTTGTGAGTGTCACATTCCCAATGGAGATATTGTAGATGCTTGAATGGGTTCTCACTAGGCAAACCGTAGAACTTCTTAAGGTTATGGATCATGTTTGGTTTTAGGTTCCAGTCATGCTCTACGAGCGGATATTGGACACAAAAGTGTGTGTCCGGTGGTGGTCCCTCACTGTTTCGCTGCCTAAAGGTCTGCTCTGGAGGAGGAGGAGGTGGTGGAGGAGGTGGAGGAGGTGGCTGGTCCATTTCTCGTTCAAAAAGAGGGTTTTCTCTTACTGCTGCTGATGAACTTTCCCCCAGGCCTATGGAAAAGTCTGCTAACTGCGAAAAATTGTTTTCTGAAACAGTTTCTTCAGATTCTGTCCTCTGCCTTTCTGCTCGCTGCTTCCTGTACTGAGCTTCTGTTTTTGTCAACTCTGGGTTGTATGGAAGTAATGGCAGTCGGGAGGACCTGGTCATAAAACAAGAAAATTAAAATTAGTACCGAAGAAATCCCCGGCAACGGCGCCAAAATTTGATGGGTGCCGAAACCAACAAAAATAAATCATACAATTCACCATGCACAATTAATTAAAACTGTAGCAAGTGGTAAAAGGATCAAACCACAGGGATTTCTGGACAATAATAATTTCTGTTAAAAGACCGAAATTGTAATAGTGGTAAATACCAATAATGGGGGTTTTTGTGTTGCAATTTAAATAACAAACAGAGAGAATAGAAACAGTAAATAAATGGTATTTAGAAGAACTCAGATGATGATAAATTCTAGATAAAGACTCTTTTCGGGTCACGATTCATAAATGTCGATCATTGATGCAAGTGTTTTCAAAACCAACTTTAATAGAAAAGCTATAGAGACCAGCGGTACTCTGAGTCTCCTGCTCTCCTCCTACTCAAGATTCCTAAGGCGGTACTCCTACTAGGATCCCTAACCGTTCAATAACTTTAAGGCAGTACTCCTAATAAAGTTTAATTGAAGGGTTGATTAAACACGGGGAGAGACCTTTCCCGATCTAGAAGAGAATTTCTTCTACTCCTATAAACCGGATTCTACCCTTTTCTAATTAGATCTTACACTAATTAGTTACCTACAGATTCCTATCAACGATGTAGAATCCAACGTTTCTAAGAAAAGATGTAATTGTTCGAATTAAAGTCTAAGGTGATCAAACTTAGATTGAATAAGAACAAATTGACATTCAAATAAAAAGAATAGAAATACAAATTTGGATTTTATTTAGCTTAATTAGATCTCACAACATATGAATCATAACCCTAGAGTCTTTACCAAGAATAGATAACTTAGCTAGAACGAGACATAATTAATTCAAACAATTATTGTGCATGAATTAATTAAATCAAGGAATAAAGAAGAAAAGAATATATTGCTCTTAGAACCAGTAGCCGAATTCCAATTTCAAGGAAGAAGAGATACCGTTTCTGTTCTGAGCTAGGTCCTTTTAAATAAAATCCTAGTCTAACTAAAAATTCTAGAAGATAGGATTTTAACTAATTAATAAAATAATTATTTAAAGTTTTGGTTTAAACTAATTACAAAGCTTCTTTTGCAATCCCAGTACGCGTCTCTCTCTCACCACTGGCCCAAGCCCATTTCTTCTTTCAGCAAAAGGGAAGCGCATAATAAACAGCCCAGGATTCTTCTATTCACAAATTCATGCTTTCCAATGGGTTTATTCATGTCCTTTAATTTCTTTGGCTGCTACTGGATTGATTCTGGTCTTGCAACAATCTTCAAGCTCTTTTCATGGTTTTTTTTTCCTTTCCAATAATCAGCCTTTCATATACGCTTTCTGCAAAAAGGAATAAAAAGTGCCCATAATTAGCAGTATCGACATCCAAATCGGTAGGAAAAAAGAATGAATAATAAGACAATTAAGCACTCAATCATTCATGGTTACTAGAATGAGCACTTTTGCGTTTTCTTGTGGTTTAGATTCTTGTTTCGTCTACTTACGTACTGTTGGAATTTTATACTCCCTCCGTCCCTTTTTAATGGACGCGAGGGAGTGAATCACGGTGTTTAAGGCCAAGGGAGACTGCTGTCAGCCTCGCTGCCACGTGTCACCCTCCGATTCGGCCATCCTTCCTTTTTTTCTCTCTTTTCTTTCTTCCTCCCTCTGTCCGAAAAATACTCCTTTTGTCATCGTTTTCTATTCTCACCTCCGCCACAGAAAGGAGCGGAAGGACGTCTCGAGTCGGGAGAAGGTGGAATGACACCATTCCGAGCTTCCAATCGCCGCCACACGCCGCCGAAGCAGCCAACGCTCCGGCCACATGCCGGCGCGTGCGGCTTCCGATTCGGCCGCCACGACCCTTGTTCTGCTCGCTTCGTCATTTCCGGCAAGAATCTATGCTCGTCGCGCCATTCCGAGCAGCCAAACATGTTTTGTTTTTGATTTGAAATCGGAGGAGGAAAGATGAGAGAGAAAAACTTTTTCTGATTTTGGCTGACACCTTTTCCACCTCAAGGAACAAATTTCAAATATGGTCCTTTAATTTTTTCGTTTCCCTTTTTTGCCTTGTATGATGCGTGGCTCAGCATTGGAACGACGGGCATTTTTGATAAAATACGAACAAAGTGGATCGAAATGGCAACAGCGTCAATTAATTGAAGGCAATGGTTTTTGGGCTAGAACGACACTTAAACAATGACGGAGGGAGTATTATGTTCGAAAAATGATGACCCGATGGGTCAAAATGAGGGTCGGGTCGAACCTGTTTTGACACCCCTATATTATTATTACTAGTAACAAGTTAAGATATTAATTAAATAGATAATGGAATCGATCATCAAATTATTATATTAATTAGAGAAATTGAATTGGACAACCCAAGGAAAATGACATTTGTGTCATGAAATTTTTTATAATTATCTTCCCATATTTTTACATCTCATTTCTTTATTTTCTTTCCTCTAATTAAATTTTACTATCCTAATTTGGAATTAACTATACATATACATACACGTATAGAGATATATTTTTAGCAACTTATTATCAGATGTAAATAATTTATTTTATTTAAAAAGTACACCATAGGAACGTAATAATGCTCATAATATTATTAATTTATCATACAAAACTAATGATTTTACGTTATAAAAATAACATGCATTAATCATTACAACTTCATGATGCGACTTAATTATTATTATTAACTAATTAACAGATTCCCGATTAATTAATGAAATAATGAACTAATTACTTGCAGTAGTATCGGCAGACGCAATTACAAAATCTTTTGGTGCACACTCTTAGAAATCCAAACACCGAAATTACCGATGTTCCAAACCAAAGTTTGGCTCTTTGCAAATACGGGAATGGTTCCGATTACCCGAAGTTACCGTAATTCATATTATAAATAATTAAAAAACCCTTTCTTCTCGTTTCCTTTTTCTACTTTTGACAGCCATCCCTTTCTTTCTCACTTTCTCACTTTCTCACTTTCTCACTTTCTCACACTCACTCGACGGCCTTTTTTGTTTCTCGTTACTTGGATTCTTTTTAATCTTTTGGTTTAGTGCTTGTTTTAGTTCCGTAAAGATGCTTCTTTTAACTGATGTTATATATCTAATTCTCTACTATAATTTACTCGCTATCTTTAAAAAGTAAATTTGTGTAAGCTCATTTGTGTAATAAAAAGAAGATGTGGCCCATTTTTGTAAGATTTTGAATTGGTCCTGATTTTTGCATTTTGGGCTTCCAATTCTAAAAACTTGATGGTCTTTCAAGTCCATCCACAAGCTTAGGGGAATCTTTGATAGTGTGCCATCTTTGCATTTTAACTGCTTTAAGTAACTTATAATGTATTAGTTGCGAACAGAGAACCTGGTGTTCAAAGGATATGGTGTTGGGAATCTTTGGTCAAAGGGAAAACTCAGAAGGAAATTGGAAGTTTTCTCAAGATTCCTTTTGGAGAGACATTCGAACACCACATCATTCGCAACTAATACATTATATCCTTTGCGTAACTTAAAATTGGTGCTAAAGTTTTAACATTAGAAATGATGAGAATATGAGCCGGTGGTGGGTTTTTTGCAACCCAATTTTTAAGATATGTCTTAAGGTACTTATCAACAGCCTCCTGTCCATCTGCATTGACAGATAATTTAACAATTTAGATACCTGTCAAAACAATAAACTAAATTCTGAACTTAAACTATTATGAATAAAGATCAATTCCCAGTCCTTTCGGAGAAGAAAAAGAAACAAGACCCGGTGAACGAGATTAAAACCCGTATTCTAATAATCCAACAAAATCTCCAAATCTTAGTAGCCCATTCAAGCTTCGTCAGCGAGTAACATCTGTTGATTCACATCCCATGTATACTTGTACCGATCTTCTAAAATACATTTGGTAACATCTGTTGATTCACATCCCATGTATACTGTACCGATCTTCTAAAATACAGAATTCCAAATTTTTCATTAATTGATTTCATCATGTGATGTCAAGTCTCCATCCTCCCATCTCTACCTAAGAGGAGGAATGGGTTGTTGAAGAAAGCCTGTGAGCTTTATGTGCTTTGTGATGCCGAGGTTGCTTTAATCATCTTTTCGAACCGCGGCAAGCTCTATGAGCTCTGTAGCACCTCTAAGTATGCTATCTTCCTCTCTTCCTTTATGTACATGCATACTTTTTCATGTTCTGTAGTTATCCATTAAGTTTTTAGGTTCTTAATTTGTTTATCCTTGCTGGTAAGCTGATCTTCTTTATCTGTTTCTTTTCATAAACTTGTCTATAATTTTGGAGTCTTGATGATTAAGGTGAGCATTTGCTGAAAAGTTGAGTTTTTATTTTCTGGTTTATTTTGATACCATCTATCTTCATTTTTACATGATTTTTTGAAGCTAATAGTATTATAGTAGCTTCTTGTTTATCTAATCACGCGTCTTGAGATCTGGATTATAAAGGTGAAAGCTTTTAATTTTCTTAATCTTTTACTTCTTGGTTTGGAATATCCTATGTTTATGAACATTAATCACTAATAAATTCAGCTCATAATTGTGATCTACAGACAAGTTTAACAACTTCTTTGCTGATTACTATCTGTCTCTCGTTCTAAACATCTGGTTCTTCTTACATTGATACATGTGTTTAATCCTTTTGATTAAAGGTTTTTAATGCTCTTTTTTTTGTACGAAAAAACAAGTTTGTGTTTGAAAAGTTATGTAAGAATGAAATTCAGTAGATTATATATCTTGGGAACATGCTTCTGACCCATGTGTCAATGAGGGATTTTGAGAGGAAAACACCCACCTCATTGAATGTGTTATCAATTTTATTCCCATGCTGCACCTGCTCTAACATTAGGTCGATAAAATAGCAGTCTAGTTCTGGTTGCCAATCTACTCTAGCGGGATCAACATAGTACTTGTCTGCAAATAGAACGTGGCAGCACAAAAACTCATCAAGCCGCATTGGTAAGGGACAAAGAAGAATCTGTTTTTCTCCTTTTCAGCTCAGGGAAACTTATTGTCCCCCAGAATAGCACACTATCAAAGTATATAACAAATATAAGGAGGCATTTACCTGTCATTAAGACGGGTGTTTCATAATTAGGGTCTATAGTTTGAGCTAAACAGCTGTATCGTCCATCAGATGTTATAGGTCCAAATATGACACAATTTCTGATAGCTTGGTGCAGTTTTAACTCTGAATGATCGAGCATTAGGGTGTACCTGCAAGAATTATACATGTCTGTACATACGAAGGATACAATTCAAAAATTGTTTTTGGAAATAGAGGAAGCAGTTACCTTGATATAAGCATCCCATACCTAATCTTCAGCAGTTACCATGATATCATTGAACAGCCTCCTCAAATGTTTATATCTGTTTTTGAGAATATCCTTTTCATGGTTGGACTGGAATTTGGCATTAAATGATGCAGCCATTTCATTCCAGGCTTGGGTTACAAATGTCTTTCCAAATTTATTTCCTTTGTGTACATGGTCTAGCAATAAATCAATAAGGATACGATCCATCGGTGGTGTCCAATAAGTTCGCACACGATCACAACCTCCAAGGGGCTGGTTCCGTGTTTCATCCTCTAAGAACCAAAAAATATAAGGATAAGACATCTGTTCATGAAAATATAGCTGAATCTGAAATGTGAAATTATAGAACCATGTACATGGTGATTTCTCATACAGCTTCACAGAAGAAATCTTTAATAACTTCCAAGCATGCATCCAGGAAAGAAAAACGGAAAATGGACCAAATGAAAACCAACAACTAGATTCTTGTACTGCTGGTGGGTGTTTTCCTCCCAGCTGAACTTTCACACTTGATAATTCTCACAGCAGAACTTCCATAAAATTAGAGGCAAGATATCATGAACCAACGAAGGCATGAAAAAAAAAACAAAATAATATAAATTCGGTAACAGAAAGTTGCAACTCACTAGCAGTTTTTCCTGTGAAGCCGTCATCTTTTTGCTGGGGAAAAGTTGCTTTGAACACTATTCTCAGTTGCATCCCCATATACAAGGGCCAAATCGTTGTAGTTTGGCAATGTCTTCATTTTATATGCTCGCATATGCGGATGTGTCTACATCCAATGTTATGTGATGTTTCATGCAGAAAACGAAAAAGTCAGGAAACAGAACAAAATTTTAATTTTAACACAACATGCCTGGGTATTAGCGTCCCAAACATTATCATCAGCTACAATCATCTGCTGGGTTTCATCCCATGAAAAGCCATCTTGTTTAAGAAGAAACGTCAGATCACTATAATACTTTGACAAGCCTCTACCTATTTGATCAAGCATAAGTTCAATGAAATACTGGTCCATAGCTACCGTCCATTCCGTCCTTGGACGCTCATTATTTGCTGGGACGGGAATTCCCATTCCATCACCTAGTAATCAAGGAAGGGGAAGGCAAACTTTTTGTCTGATAAGTGGACATAATCCACTTTGTTCACCCAATATCAGCAACGAAAGCTATAACGGAGCATTAATAATGTAAACTTAGAAATTCAACAGCCTTTTGATTTTGACATTAACAAAAGTAAAACTGAGAAGCCAAATGATGAAAATACAACATCAGCCAACATTCATGACATGAAGTGGAAAAGAATGAGGAAAGCAAATACAACAAACCCAGGTTTACTCCTTGGACTTCATCATCAAAATCTATATCGTGACTCGATCGGCTGTATCTTCCATCAGCTGTGGTATACCCATAAATGGCACACAAATCATTAAAATTCAGCACTGCTTTAGTATTGTAGGATCGGGTATCTGGATGAACCTGCATCACTTCTGTTACTTTTCAAACGCACCAACATGAACTTCTACAACACACATGATCATCAGCTACCACCATTTGCCTACTTTCATCCCATAAAAACCCAGATGACCTAAGAGATCCTTCACATCATTAAACTGCTTCCACAGATTCTTCATTAAGCCCAATAAATCAATAACCCTCATTTTCTTCATAATTTCTCGTTTTATAAGGATTAGGATTAAATATTAATCTGTTTTTTATTTTATTTTATTTTATGACAGGCATATTAATCTGGTTTATGTGTGATGAGATTTCATGTTTCTGAATTTGCAGCCCAAAGAAGAAAAAATAAAAATAAAACTCAATTCTAAAAGTAAAATGTAATAAAAAATTATAGAAATAACAATTGCTTATGAAAAAAAGCACTTTTTTTCTTCTTCATTAAAATTATTTTCACATTAAAAATAGAATAGAATACTTCCGAACATCATCAAGTCCGTCAAAAACACCTTCATCCTTCATCAATCGGACCATCCACAATCGAGACTAGTTCCTTACTCCAATCAACACCGAAGGATCCTAACACTATGGTCCATGGATATTCCTCGTACATTTTCATATTCCACTGGAAAAACGTGAAGGCTCTTGACTTTCATGTGATGTCACAGACAATTCAGTGGAACTGCCTTTATGATCAATCGGTAATGAAGAAGAAAGTCCACTTGCAAAAATACAATCATATATCCGACTAAACTAAATTAAATGATAGTGAAGCTTATAAACATGGTGCCAAAGCAAGGTAGTTCCAAATTTAAAAAGGGAGGTTCACATGATCAATTTCATATACCTAAAAATATTTGTAACTGAGTAGTACTCCTTAAGCAATGGAGTAGTAGATTGCAATGCAAATAAATGACCATCGTTAACACGCACAAAAATAAATAAATAAAAATCTGGTTTTTTCTATCCTTAAGCCCATTGGGCCATTGTTTGTTCTTTTTTTTTATCAACATTGGGCCACTAACGATCCCTCTCTTGATCAGGCACAAGATTTTAGAGAATAAAACTCTTTAACAAGGAAAAGGAAAAGGAAAAGGAAAAATGCGAGTCTTTCCAAAAAAATATTACTCCTTGACTCAACTCAACTTAGCTACAGACTTTTAAGTGAAGGGCCCAATAACATTTCTCCACGTCGTCTTTCTAACCACGTGTGCATTTCCTATTGGCCCAAAATCGGTCACCCAACGTGTCCCAAATTTCTGTTACACTCCCAAGTCCCACCTCTGCAATCCTTTTTCCTCCAAAACAACCGCAAAAACTTCACACAGATCTCCTCACCGTCGTTACGACCTTTCAAAAACCAAACCTCTATTGCTCCGCTCCGAAAATCCCTCTCACCGTGGCGTCCTCCGGCGCACAGTCCGCCCTCTCTCGACGGAAGCCGCCATCTTCGTCATCAACATCATCATCGTCGCCGGCATCACAACCTCAATCAACTCCAACTAAGATCGTCCTCAGAGAATCTATACCTTTCTGGCAAAAGAACTGGTTTATCGCATTACTATTAGTAATGGCTTTTGCTTTCTTCGCTCTCTCCGTTTTTCTGTTCCTTAACCTCGATCTCGATCAGTACGCCTCCTTCTCCTCTGCCTCCGCCGCCTCCTCCGCCTCCTCTTCCGAATCCTCCTCCTCCGAAGCCCACGAGGTTCGTTTTATCCCCTCGTAACTTTAACTAATCGATTTTTAGTTTAGGCTATTGATCGTGAGTAATTAAGATTTATTTATTTGTTTTCGTTTTCTTTGTTTGATTAGGTTACGTACGGGACAGTGCTTAAACTGGCCCATGAAAAGACCAAATTTCGGTTGCATTCGCACGACGTACCTTATGGCTCTGGCAGTGGTCAGCAGTCAGTTACTGGATTCCCTAATGTTGATGATGCCAATAGCTACTGGGTAAGTATTACTTTTCTAATGTGTGTTTCATTAACAAATACGAGTATGCTAATTGCGATTGGATTTCTTAATATTATCAGTTCTGTTACTGTGTAACTTTACTTAGTTAAATTGGAGGACATGTTTTGTGAATGGTGTTCTGAATTGTAATTCGATTTATTGTAGATTGTGAGGCCAGAGCCAGGAATGAATTTGAAACAAGGTGATGCCATCGAAAGCGGGACAATCATTCGGTTGCAACATATGAGGACAAGGAAATGGTTACACAGTCATTTGCACGCCTCCCCAATTTCAGGGAACCTGGAGGTTAGTATGGGTTTCCCCTTTTCTCCCCCAATGATAAGCTCCATTGCATTTGAATTCATTGCTTCTGTCAATAAGTCAATTGTAAGAAACAATGTGTGATCATTACATGTACTGGTGTCCATCTCCAATCATCTTTTGATTTTGCTGTATCTTACCTAACCGATAATGTCTCTTCATTGTGAATTTTCACGTTTTACATGAATAAATTCCGTATTTATCATGAACTAGATTTTGACTTAGTTGGTGGCTCTTTGTTCAGTGCATTCACTCGTAGGATGATTACCTTTAATGTGCTTATTGTAATTGAATGGCGTGTTCCCCACTCTTTGCGCAGGTTAGCTGTTTCGGAGGAGAGAATGATTCTGACACTGGGGATTATTGGAGGTGGGACTTGAGCGGCTTCTCTCTAGTGCTGTGTCTCCATTTCCTGATCCTTTCATTTCATTTCATAATGAATATTGGTTTATTTTTCCAGGCTTATGATTGAAGGTAGTGGGAAGACTTGGAAGCAAGATCAGAAGATTCGGCTTCATCATGTTGACACTGGTGGTTATCTACACAGTCATGACAAGAAATACCAGCGAATAGCTGGAGGGCAGCAAGAGGTGAGGAAGACCATGATATCTGATAAGTTTACATTTGACGAAGAATGAAACTTAAATTTCACCATTTATCCTCCTAGAATTAAGAGTATAACTTGGTGTGGCCAGATTATCTATTAAATTAATTCGTAACTGTTGCACATATTCTTACCTGCGTGAATGTTTCATAAAGCAGTTGCTTTACAAACACCATGCTTCTACTTTGCATCTGAGTGGCCTTCGGTTATTCAATGTTGTTGTTAATCTCTGTGCCTTCTATATGTATAGGTTTGTGCTGTCAAGGAAAAGCGTGCGGACAATATATGGCTGGCAGCAGAAGGTGTATACCTTCCTACCACTGGAAGCAAGTAAAAACAGAATTACTATTTGGGATGTTACTTTCTCTGAACAGGTACGGGGGCTGTGGGTTTTGAATTCAGGGGTGGCTGGTGCATGTTTCTGTATTAGATGTAGAGATTCTATTAAACAAGGAATTATGTATCAGAGCATAGCATATAATTTAGGCGCAGGGCTCATCTCGGATGACTGATGCTTAAAAGCTAACACTTGTGTATTTGTTTCCTGGATAATATATAAGAAAGTTAGATCAGTATCGTTTGTTATATCTGTGGGAGAGTAACAATGTCTCGTGTCAGATGCACCAATTAAGGATCTGCTTATGCTATGATCAACATTTTCCCACCCCTTTTGGACTTGAATGGGTTTGACCTAACTCTTTAAATTTAATGGGGATTCTTAAGGCTTAGTTTCGCAGTTTGAAATGAAAAAAAGAAGAGAAAAAGTGAATTCCTTTGAAGAACATTGGGCTACTAAACCTCCACTGGGCCTAATCTTGATGACCACTGATATCCAGCTGAAAGTTCGGGCCAGCCCGACCGGTGAATCAAGTTGGGAAGGTCTAATCATTGGTGATCAATTTTTTTCTTTGGATGAGCTGATTTTAAGAGATTCCAAATTTCTGGCCGAATTGATCAAGATATAGAAAGATCGATGTAATTTAAAACATTTCCAGGAAAAGCTTAAAAAAAAAAAAAATCAGTAATCTGTGAGAAAAAATAGCTCGTCTGTGTACGCAAATGCATTTAATGGACACTTTAAATCTAGTAGGTGGACAAATTGAATGCCGATTTGGGCGGCATTGATATTTGCGAAAGAAAATTGTGGGTCTGTCCGTATTACAGTAACCCCCTAACACTGAAAACTCACCCACCGTCTTTCACACACTTGTGGGAAATCTGAACCTAACTAACCTAACGTCACCTAACCTGACATCCATGGCCCCATACTATAAGGAGAAATAGAGAAGAAGAAGTAGATTCTCTCGTGATGTATTGTAATTTGTAAGCTAACAAAAAATAGCCGCATGTTCCTTGTCAGTCGAAGGACATGATGATGCATAACATATGCTCGTTAGATTCTTATGCAAAAGATGCACAATTTTGAAGTGAATTCAAAGTATACCATACCCCGTTTTTACCAACCCAATTGTACATTTAAATTCATATCAATTACTAATAAGTAGTGAGTAATTTTCTTATGAATTATCAGTTGAATTCAACATAATTCTAAAGTCTGATGATTGACAAGCACCTGCACAAGAGAGATTTTTTTTTTTTCGGGTAATAAATTGATGGAGTTATTGTTTGTCGGTGGCAGACAGGAAACATGGACCATCCTGCAATTGACATGGGTTTTTTACCTTTCTTTTTTTGGGCCGAAAAGTCAGAGCTTGCCACAGACTCAGCTCCCCTTTGATCAAAGGAAGAAGATATGAGAGTGAGACCCACAAAATTGGACGGTCTGATAAAATAAATTGACATATCAGGCCACGTACTATGAATAAAGAGGCCTAGGCGGTCAGGACCCATATGTTTTAAACTTTTTAATGGCTACCATTTCTTCTATTCTTTTCATTTTTTAAAAGGGAAAATCTTCTCTTTTAATTCATTCACCTATATTGTTATATATTCATATTTCTTCAGCTATTTTCTGCACATTCAAATTGAATTATTTTGTAACGAGAGACTCTGAATTTGTATGCCTATTTTTTTAAATATTGAAAGAGAATTAACACAAACTAACGGCGATAACAGACACCAATAATATTCCCTCCGGGGCGAAACAAACGTCGTTTTAGCTTTTACTTTTACTGTTCCGGCACGTATCTTAAAACGGCCCGAACAATCACTATTTGAGACAATTTTGCGCCTAATTTTTTCGAGAAAGTACGTTAAGGATTAAACGTACGTTCGAAAAGAAGTACGGAATTTTTTGGGGTCAAATAGTGCATCATTCGGCCTCCTTGATATGCGTTCCCTACTGAATATTGAGATACGAGGAACTCATTTGTTTTGTCCCAGAGGGATTATCATAAAAGTGTTACGAGAAAATCTTTTGGAGCGAAGACCTGAATCAAGACTATAACCGAAAAACAGCTCCAAAATTATACGAGAAAGGACAATCATACCATACACCTTCTTTTTCTTTTCCTTTTCATTCATTATTAAGACAAAATATATACAGTATTAAGTGAATAATGATTTTTTTTCTTATAATCACGTGATCAATCATTGTACTTCCTAAGTTTCTATTCAGTACTTTGGATAATATTGTAGCATCAATGTAAGAACACATGATTAAATTCTCTTATAATGTTGAATAATAGTTTAGTACTAGTTTAACTTATGATTAAGCAATAAAATCAGTACACCACAATTAACCATTCTTGCATCTACCAACATTCCCTTGGCTTGAAAGGAAGGGAAGAGCTATTTTTGGAAATTGCTTGGCCTGTTTATAATACCAAATAGGGTAGGTGCCGATTGCCGAATCAGTAAATGCATCTTTCTTTTTTTCTTTATTTCCATCTATTAATTTCATCATTAATAAAAACAAAGTGGGAATTAGTCGGAGTTGGATATCGAATGATAAGGATTAAGTATGTAAAAGTCTCATATTTGAGTCTTAAGGTATTCAATTATGTTAAAACTTGTGAGGGAGAGTTTTGCCGCCCTTCTAGGTTCCTGTCCGCCTCAAATCTGGAGTAATCAGCATCTAATATGGTGACCGAAAATCTAATGGTTTTTGACAAAAAATAAAGAAAAGGGAAGGCCTATTAATCAAGACCTATAATTAATAAATGATGAGCAATGGCCATCTCTTCTCTTGTAAGCCCGGATTCTGAATTTCTGATATCATTGCTTACTGATGATAGCAAAGACAAAATCAATAATCAATGGCAAAGAAGTAAGAACAGATGATCTCTTTTTGGCGACTACATCATTGAAATAAAAAATTTCGGATTCAGTTGAGTTGAGGTACATTTTTGTCGAACTAGGCCGATATCTTGGTGGCGAAGTTCAAATATTCGTCGCCCTTCTCTAATACGGCGGATTTCATGTACTCTTCACGATATATATAGGTTTACCTAGAGCTGGGTCGTGGGTGTTTAATGCCTCCCACCAAATTTTCAAGTATAAAAATGCCGTGACTTCTTCTGCATCACAATCCAATTGATGAAGCTACAGGCTACAGCACCTGAGGTTTACTGATCTTTTTTATATATATAGATGGAGCTGAAATTCGAACTTGAATTCTAACCTCTAATATTATCTCTACTGATCTACTACCACCATATTGCTTATGTTTAAGGGACTGTCGTTGTCCACACTACACAGCTAGGCCCTTCAAAATTGCACAATAAAGTTACAACAGCATATATTTACACCAAAATACAGGCCCCGCCAAAGAAAGAAATGGAGAAAGATGGGGGACAGAGCAACAGATAATAGCAGGAAAATGATAAAAGATGCAAAAGATGGCAAAGTGGAAGGGGACCCATTATGTAACATCAAGTAAAATATAGGACCATAAATTTTACAAATAGGTGGACAGCTCATATATCGGATTCTTCTTCCTTGATCTGTAAACAGTTAATAAAGAAACAAAATCAAGATCAGTAAACAGGTCAATGCACACAAGTTATGGAGGAGGCAAGGAAAAAGAAAAGAATTGAAGTACTGAATTTAATCATAATAAACAAAATGAGGGTTTAACCCTGCACGTTCTCACCACAGAAATGTAATAAATTTCAGCTGAAAAATTCAGACCTAGAATAGAAAAACTGGGTTGTGAAAGATTCCAAGACGTAGCTACTAGCTAGGTCATTATTTCTTATGCAGATGAAAATGACCAACACCACCTTCCAAAGCCAGATGTGTTTATGATACAGAATACTGAAATAACGGCTAGGTGGCAGAGAGGTGGACAGAAAATGACCCTTTCAATACAACTATGTTATCTGATAGTATATGAATATCATACAACTCTCAGATTTTACCAAATTTGCAGGTCATACCACTGATATGAAGCTTCTCAAGAACATGACCTCATTGATTGGATGTTTTCATAGAAAAGGCAAGGCATTCCGTATCCAAATTTGAGACGAAAAGTGATTCCACAAGTCCAAACATGACTAACTTTCTGGCTAATTACACAGTTATTATGGTATATGGGGCTAATTCATATTCTAGTAATGCTAACAAAAAGGCGAAACGGGTAATAATGAGATCAATGAGGAGAAGACTAACTTCACGTTTTGCATCCTGTCGTCGATCTGAAGCTATTATCCAATCTCCTCAAAATGGTAAACTCTTGGAGGTTGAACTTGAAGTGAGGGATTTGAAATGCTCTGATGGAACAAAATCTTGCGGCAAATTGGCCCTCTTGACGATTCTCCTCATATTGTTCTGCAAACTCTGTTGGACTAATTGTTTCACTGCCTTCTTTTCCTCGCTCATCAAATCTTCAGTTTCCTCTAAACACTCCTTTGAAACTCCATTAGCATTCGCAGATGATGAAGTCCCACAAATAGGAGCGGACACTGCTGCACCTCCCATATTCACACCACAATGCCCTGAAACTTGCTTTCCCTTATCTCTGTAACTCAAACACTCCAGGATCCTAGAAGCCCTTTTCTGAGCCAATGTACTACCGAGAAGCGTTAATTCAAGTAAGGATGACACTATGCCTGCCTCAATCATTGCCTGTCTATCCCCATAAGCCTTATGTGCCATAACCATCAATATGTAAGATGCCTTCTCTTGGCATCCTGGTGAGTCGGTCCAGTTCAGCACATCAACCAAAATTGGGAAAGCATCCCGCACACTGCTGATCCCCTTTCTACCTTCTGGTGTTGACACTACATTGCTCAAAATTGAAAGAATTCTTTCACTGACTTCCATGTCTCCCAGTGTACTCAATAGAAACGGGATTAAATCCGTCTCTAAAATAAACAACACATTTGCAGGAAATATCGAAAGATTGTACAGAGCTCTAAGCACATCTTGTTTTGCTTGGGTGCTACTGTTACTGTGCAAATCCTTAAGTGTGTTCACCAAGAAGGGGATGGCTCCTGATGAACCAATTATGGGTTTATTCGAATCCAACGCACTCAAGGCAAGGAAATTAGCAACTATTGCTTCCGACACAAAAGGGTGTGAAGCACATGAAGATTCTATGATCTTTAGCATATTATGGAGCGCTCCAGCTTTAACAATTGCAGCTTTATTCCTGTAAAATGTCACCCGAAATCAATTGCCGGGAAAAATGGAAAGCAACCCATGATGTATTCTAAAAATGCATAATTGTTCCATGAGAAACAGGAAAAAAAAGGAGTCGTCGGTTGTCACTGTCAAACAATGAGGAGCAAAAAACGAAAAGCAGCTACAATATGAAGAAAATGAAATCGAAATGAAAGAAAATAAACAATGAGGTTCACACATTGAATCAAAGTCTAATCAGAGATCAAACATCAGCCTCAAGTAATACAAAAATAAATAAAATTTAAATTTTCAATTTAAAGGAAAAAGGAAGAGTGATCAGTACTAACATGTCATTGCCGATGCCGAGATTGAGTAATGCGTAGAGAGGGGCAATTTGGGAATCAGAATTATTATCTTTGCCTGCTTCGTCTTCCCAATCAAGCATCCCTACCAAAGGAGGAATAACACCCAACATAGCAAGCGTGACACGTGCCCCCGAATCCTCCTTAGCAAGCAACCTCACGTGACACGCAGCTTCCTTCCTCTTCATTACGTCACCAGACTGTAACTCCCTAGCCGCTCTCTTCAACTCATCCAACGCCTCCACTTTCTTTTTCGTTTCCGTCTCACTCTCCACCTCCGCCAAGTTCAACAGATCCGACAACTTCTCCGACTTCCCATTCTTCTCCCTCACCGCCGCCGCCTTTCCAGCGGCGGCGATGGCCGTCGTCGCGGTGGTGGTGGTGGAACTGGTGGAGGAGGAGAAATCGTCCAGGTCATGGTGGCGGTACCTGGAGCTTCCGCCGCAGCTGACGGCGTCGAAGATTTTTCTCCGGAATGCGGCGCCGGAGAATGCAGTCCAGAGGCGGAAATGACCGCCGGAAGCGGCGGAGGAAGAGGAGGAGGAGGACGGAGTGTGGTCTAGGACTAAAGATCCGATGTTGTTATGGTGACATTTGGCCATTCTTCTCTCCCAGAAACGAAACAAAACAAACCGGCTTCTACTTGTATAAATGGAGCTACATTGCCGAGAAGGAGAGAGAGTGTGTGTGTAGTGGTGTTATTGTAAAATGGAGAAGCTCTGCTCTGCTCTGCTCTGCTTTCTTTATTAGTTTATTTATTTGTAGTGAAGCGATTACAGTGATCTTGGCACGGCGAAATTTTAGAGAGTGAAGAATAATACGAATATATGAGTGAGAAAAGGAGAGAGAATTAGGAACTGTTTGGATGCGCGTCTAGAGAATCGTTCCGAACAGGACAATTCCTAAGCTATCACAAACACTGCCTATTTTGTTTCAGGACAAACAATATTATTGAGCTAGTAATTGATGAGAGAATTATTTTAACTTTAGAGATTAAATAAGTAGCTGAATTAAAATTTATGAGAAAAAAATTTACCGCTTTTTATGATTCTTGAATTAAAAATCGTTAGTATTCAATGATGATTAGGTATTAAATTCGAATGATCCTAAATTAATATATATTTTTACATTAATAAAGGATTTCTTTACATTAATGTAAATTTTCTTTCTAAGGAAAGTGCTAGAAATCTTGATAAAAAAGGGAAAAAAGGGTAAAATTTAATATTATATTTGTATCATATATCATAATAAATCAAGTCATTTATAATTGGGTTAAATAAAACACTGCATTTGTCCACTTAATTTACATTAATTACTCCTTCCTAAAAATAGTTCCGATAAAGAATGGAATGAAATAATCCGTATTTTTTTTAATTAAAAATATTGTGTGACATTGAATCAGTGTTTTAAACGGACAAATATAATCGATTTTTTATTTAAAATTTTACCTTTCCAATTCTACTATCATATCATCAAAATTCATTTATTTAAAACTAGAGTACACGACCATAACTTGCATTTTTGTTATTAATATGGTAATGTTAATGAGTGTTCAATGTTGGGAATTTTAATTTGAAAATTCAGATTTTAAAGTGATATAAAAATAATACTAGTTTGATAAGAAATAAATTATTAGGGAGAGGTGGGTCATCCGCAAATGTCTCAGAAGTTTCGAATCTAAATTAGGTCGATCTAATGGGAGTACGAGACACAAAATGTTCTGCACGATTTCCTAAGCCACTTTTGGCATTTGTTAAGTGGAGTTCTAATTTGCTAATTGTGGAGTAAAAAAATGTGAATGTTGATTATTCGCGAATGGTGGAATAACAGTAAAGATTCGAGCTCGAATTACTTATAAAATAAATAAAATAACTTACCAAAGAAGCCACAACGATCTCACTAATAAAGAAGACACATGGCCCATCATCCTTATTTTAGCATAAGGAAATGTGTTAAAATGCACTCGCCTACACTACAGTGCATTGCACAGAGCTCAACTAAAGTGTGTCGTTTCATCTGTGCCATCCAGCTCATGCGTTCATCAAAGAAGCTCGAAACATGCATTTACATGTGAAATCGTTGACTGTGCTGACCACTAGAAGAGTGGACTTTTGTTTTGTTTTTTCTTAAAAAAAGAAAACGAAAATGGTCCTGTATAGTGTATACAACTATATTTGACAATTGAGCATACATAAAATAAATTATTAATAAAATAGCCAAAAATGCACGATGCACATTTACTCAATTTTTCCAATTCTTTGATTGTTTAGCTGATGGATGACCCGGTAAAAAAAAAAATTTAACGAGCACAATAATAGATTCATAATGATACGTAATAATACAATTAATCTTTTATATAAAAAAATAGATAGAAGGAGTAATGAATATTCTAAAAGAAAAAAAAAGTGATGGCTAACTTCGTTTATGAACACATGCCAAGATTTTGAGATCTCTATTGCCCATAGTCATAGATCTTGAAACCCAATTAATCTTGTAGAGTAATAACAATTTTCATAAAAATGAGCAATAACATAAATTGCTACTATTACATTAAAATATGCTAATCGAAAATGGCACCATGCTAAGCACCCAACTGGCTAGAACTCAACAGACATGCTATAGAGATCTTGGATCTTTTGGATGTATCAATTAAGATCATGTCCCTGCCCCTGCCATGATAACGTTGCGTGGAGGGCTATAATTACAGCCACTGCATTTCTCCATGCCATGGTTAAACACATTTTTTTATATATAAGAGGATTTTAAATCTTTAATACACAAACAAGAAGTTAGCGTTACCGAAAATGAAATATCAATTTTTTTTGGGATTTGGGAAAAGTTCAGTACATCCCTGTTTTTGATCTTTTAATCAACTAGTAGTAATTTATATGAATGGTATATGTCGGTGGATGCTTGGTTCTACAATGCTCAATTGGCTGAAAGGTGCAGACCCCATCACCTGAGAGCAGTAAACCACACACCTCCCGGCATTTACTCACGTGTTGGTTTGCGCGTGGGGAACAATTTTTAAATACAGGGGAAACGTAAAGGAAAAAAGAGGAAATTCAGCAAATAAATGACCGATTCGATAAACTACTGATCTGCTTTTCTTTTCTTTTTCTCGGATAAGTAGAACTGAGACTCGAACTGAGACTCGAACTCAGGATCCTAACCAATGAGCTACATAAGAGGAGTGAACTAAGATTTACAGCAGGGTGCAGTGGTGCACAAAGTAAGAGCTAAGGAATCCGTTTCCAGACTGCTCAATATAGGCGGGGGATAGAATCACGACCAGGACCGGGAAGCACCAAGAAGCAGATTAGTTGTTAGCGACCATGGCTTCGATTGAGGAATCGCTCTGCAATTTCCTCATACGCAATCTTTTATGTGGAGGAAGGTCTGAGTTTACATCAGCATCGACAAGAACAGCCTCATCCTCCTTGAAATCTCCCCTCAAGACTCCCATTGCAATTTCATTCTCCACCAACTGCTGTATCACACGCTTAACAGGCCGTGCTCCAAAATTCCGATCAAATCCAAGTCTTGCCAACACGTCGATGGCTTCCTTGGTGTAATGAAGCTCAATCTTCTTCCGTTTCAACCTCTCCTTCAACCGGCTCATCTGGCAATGGACATTAAATCCTCGTCAGAATCTTTGCATGGCATAATGGAAAGAGAATAGTACATGAAAAATAAAACGAGATTACAGAAAAAGATTTTTGCAAGTCGGATAACATAATTCGAATAATCACAGTATGTACCAGATAAAGCTTAACTCAGTGGAAAGAATGGTTTACCTGTATCTCAACAATGTTACTAATTTCGCCGGCATCCAACGGCTTAAACACAATATACTCATCAATACGATTCATGAATTCTGGGCGGAATGTTTGCCGAGCCAAGTCAACAACTTGTTTTTTCATGATATCATAAACCACTTCCTTGGTATCATGCGTATTTGTTAGGGTATCCAGAATCAATGGGAGCCAATGTTGGAGGTCATGATTATAACACTGTTCATAAAACCTACTGTCCTGATCAACTGCAACAGAATGTTGAAGACATCATGATGAGCTTTTTCAATCTCATCAAACAATATCACACAGTATGGTCTGCGGCGAACAACTTAAGTGAGCTGTCCACCTTCTTCATAACCGACATTGTCGACTAGTGGAAGTTTCGCGCGAGAATTGGTGAGGAGAGGAGAAGATGCGAGGGTGGAGAGAGCGCGTGAACGTGAGAGTGAGGTGGGAGGAGAGTGGCGACAGAGGGAGAGCTTTGAAGACTTCGTTAGCCTCTTTGAAGCAGCCATTTTTCCTGCGGCTTGAGCTTCGGACAGCCCTAGACGAAGGTTGTAGAATTGTTTGGGAGATTCTGGGTAATGAAAAACGACTCGTCGAGTGATTTTCTCGTGGGACTAAGGCCCAGGAACACTGAAAGCCCAACAATAATAGGCCCGATTGAATTTAATTAGATAAACCATAGTAAAAAGGGAAGAGGATAATTTAGCCACTAATCTGTCCAACAAAAAACTTCATTTAGTCACCAGACTTTTCTGTTGCCCAATTGGCCATAGCTAAAAGGGAAGAGGACAAACTGTCCAAAAAAATCTTCTTTGTAGTAAACACTGCACAATCTAGCACAAGTGAAATGCTACTAGTAAAGGGAAAGTTACGAAAACCTAAATGAGACTGCGCTGGATAAAATCCAAGGAGACAAATTGGAGATGCAGAGTCCAGCTTTTACATGTAACTTAAAAAGGTTCAAAGATAATTTTAGGGACAAAACTATTTTCTTTATGGCACTCTACATACATGTCTTGCGGAGACAATTGGAGAACTAGTCCCTGAAAAAACTTGAAGTTGTCGAAGAGAGAATTGGCGTAGGCCACAAAGGAAGAACCAGCGGGAAGACTTCACAACAATTAGGGTAGCAAGTGCTTGACTTAAATCGACCTTCAACTTTGAGCTCTCCGCTTTCCATGTTGTACGACACAAGAAGTTTACCTGATTCCGAGTACCACAAGTACAGAAGATCCTCATTCCGCGGGTGAAAAGCTAAATCCCCTGCACATGGGCGAGAAATAACCCTTGTCCAAGGATTATTGGAGACGATTGTATCAAACGTTGCGTTGTGCCTCAAACTCAGTCTCCTTCCCATTTGGTCACTTGCCAAGTCCCACACCGACAAATCCTTAGAAACCAAAGGAAAAGACCCAGAAACCAAACAACACTCATAACCAAGTCTCATCCTCATGACTCGCAAAACACCCTTGCATTCTCCAACATGAAATCTACAAAGCCGCTGCCTTTCCTGGCTGGATAAATTGAAATGGGGACCATCAATGAGAGAGGTTTTTCCCATATTGAAAGGGTCAAAAGTAACAAAATGTCTACCGCATAGACTGATCCAATGCAACTTCCCATTATAAGCTACTATCTGTGAAGAAAATCTATATTCTCTACCCAACAGTTCAGATTGAATCCATATACCACTCTCAGAGTGGTACGTCTCCACCATGAAGCGATCTGCCATTTGAGGGATCTCCGTTTCACTACAAAACCGAAGCTGTTTTGCATGTTTACGGATGCCTTCTTGGTAATAAAACCGCACAACTCTGTACCTAGACTCGAAATCGGCAATCCTTCCTCCTTGACTATTACCTCTCTGACAATAAGATTCACAAACTAATCCAAATGTTGTATGGTGCCCACTGATTTGTGGGACAAGGGAAGGAGGTGGGAGAGCAACCCACTGCATAGTGAAGGGATTGCACAAGTAGTAGGACTTGTTTTCTCTCTTCTTGCCTGCCTGACATAGTATCAAGTCATTGCAAGACGCAACAACAATAACAGATTCCCTCTCCTCAGGCAGAAACCCTAAATTGAAACCAGGGAAGTTGAAGGTTGGGTTTTTAGAGGCCACACTAACCATACAATTATCCTTAGCGGGATGGAGGTGAGTGGCAAGCATACCTAAGTTCTGTTGGTACTCACTATTCTCATAATCATCTAATTCAACATGAATATCTACGAATCTGCTACCAAAATAAGGACTAGAGATTAGAGAGCACCAGCGTTTGGAGACTAACTTACAGCGAAACGCAAATCGGGTTGTTGGGGTTCGACTCAGAATTTCTATTAGGAGATCGTCTTCGAGGTCTTGGAGCGATAGATCGGAACTGGTTGAACTTATACGTCCGACGGAGATCACTGCCCTCTCGCCGCCTCTCATACTTGACGCTGACGGTGGAGGTAGGAATTGTTTTGGTTGTTTCTGCAAAGTGCAAAACAAATATTCGCGGCGTGGACTGTTGTAATATGTTCTAATTTGGATGGGGGAAAAGCCCAATGAGTAGAAAGGCCCAGAGCCCGGCGTTTATAAAGAAAATAAAACGTCGTTGTGTTTTCTCAAGTTTTTACTACAGGTATCCAAAAACCGGTCTGGATCAAAACTTAAACCGGAATTGGTCATTTCTAAATCGAATCAGACTGGACTGGATAACCGATCTAGTTTCAGTTCTGAAAAAATAAAAACTGGAATTTTTCGGTCCAATCCAGTTTTTAGATATTAAGAAATAGTAAACCGAACCGAAACCAGTCATGTTGAGAGTTGAATTTTTTTTTTTATACTACTTATCAATAATTCAAAATGAAGCATAAATTAACCCAGAATCAGAATCGGACGAGTAGTTTCAGTCCAGTCTGGTTCCCCCACTTTGTGAAACCGAAAATTCAAGTTTTGGTCTAGTTCTTGGCCAAAACCGACTCGAATTGGACCATAGTTTTTACTAATTGAACTCACAATTTTAAATATGCATCTACTCAATATATAACCTCAGAAACATTTATAAAAAATATATTCTAACTTGGAAAGGTAAAAATATAAAAATATGATTAAAGTTTGTTGGTATGATTTTTATCATTGAAAATATTTTTTTATAAAAACAAAACAAAAAAATCTTCTTCAATGAGCAAATACCTTCTTTTCTTTTTCTTTTTTTCTCTCTCCAGTTTCTATATTTCTTTTATCACATTCTTTTTAAACTTTAAAAACTGAAAATAAATAAAAAGAAGCAACACCACAAGAAGTGATATGCATATTTAAAATATTACGTTTGAACGAAATTAGTTACTAAAAAAGTAGATAGTACGCATAGAGAAAATAGTTTGTGAAATTTATATCGATAGTAGTTTGTAAGGATGTGACTCTAGAATATTTTTCTTAAATAAATTTGGTACAAAATTCATAAATGAAATTATCACCGGATATGAGTATTTTCAAGAAAACAATCAATAATAACATACCAATAATACACTTTTCAAGAAAATGAAAAAAACAATAAAAAAATATAATTATAGAAACCAAAAGGTCCAAAAACATCTTTAAAAAAAAAATTAAACCTGAAAGATTTCTCTTTAATTGAAACTCTACCTTACTGTAAGTCCTTCAAGAATCAGCACTAGGCATCTTGAAATGACACACCGGACACGTGGTGTGATCGGTGAGCCACTTAACGATGCAATCTTGATGGAACACGTGGAGGCACGGCAGGCGAGTAGCGGTTTTCCCGGCAAAAATCTCATCAAGACACACCGCACAGGATCTCGACCCACGCCCTTCTTCTTCTCCTACCACCTCAACCTTTTCCAACCGTTGGAGCGAATCTTGACTAGTCCCATGTGTCGCTGCCCGGCCCACCTCATCAAACCCATAATCTTCTCCGTCCAAATCTTGACGAGGAAGCCAAATATCTTGTAATTGTTGCATGAACATTCCAGCAAGACCGTCTTGACGCCCGATTTCCGGAGCTTGGACTGTAAAATGAAGCCAAGGTGATACGCCATCATCCTCCACGAAGATGGAGTAGTCATCAATAAAGCTGGACATGGAAGAAAATAATTCGACTTGATTAATTGAGGAGTTAGAAAAAATTATGTTTACTTAAAGTATATATATATATATATATATATAATGTTGGACCGACGCAATTCAATCCAAAGGAGAGTTGGATTTCTAATTTGAGAGGGAAACGTATTCCAATTTCCAGTTTTCTTTCTTTTTATTATTTTTCTTTTAAATTTATTTCTAAAATGTGCTGATTTATTTAGGATCGATATATATGGACCGGGCTAAGATTAATTACAAAAAGGCCAAACCGCCGATTAATATGATCATGTGCTGATGGGCTTGAGGCCGAGAACGCTGTGAAGCCCACGAATGGTTGATTGTGTTGATTTCAGATAGATCATAGTTTTTTTTTTAAAGTTATAATTTATAGGCAGTTTGAAGCGGGATTATACCTAGGAAAACAAAAAATAAGAAGTTATAATTTAAGCTCATTTCATGCATGACTTTTATTTATTATTACGCCTCAATAATAATATGTACTATAAGCATACTTTTAGGGTGCGCAAGATCTATTTTTCCCTACTTTAAAGGAAAGTAATTCCCTAACTAAAGGGTGAAGAATTTCACTTTTATGAGAAAAAAAAATTGTATTTTATTAAATTATTTAATTACCTATATTTTAAATACCACAAAATATGAAAGTGTTTTCTCACAAAGAAAAAAGAGAGATTTAAGGTTGAAATTTGTTACCGCGAAATACTAATTATATTTGGATGTTCCCGAAGAGACGCCAGATACAAATTACTCACACAACTTGTTAAAGATAACGAGTAAATTACAGTAGAAAATTAGATATATAACATTAGTTAAAAGAAGCATCTTTACGGAGCTAAGACAAGCACTATAGGTAATATAATCGAACATGAGAAAGAAAGGGATGGTGCAAGGTGGTTTATATACTCCCTCCGTTTTCGAATAATCGTCACTAGCTACTATTTATGCATGCGTTTCGAGGAGGCCGAATGACTCACTATTTGACCCAAAAAGTTCCGTACTTTTTCTCGGACGTACGTTGAGGATTAACGTACGTTAGAAAAAAAGTACGGATTTTTTTGGGGTCAAATAGTGAACCATTCGGTCTCCTCGAAACGGGTGCATAAACAGTAAAGTGCCAATTATTCGAAAACGGAGGGAGTATAATATAATCAAACAAACGTAGTTGGGTGAATACAAATATATACATGCACTCTTGAAATCTGGTGTAAAGCCTGGGTGTGTTTGCCGTTCAGTTTTAGCCAGGACAGTTTGATGTTGCCATTGTCGAACTCATGGGAATTAAATAGGGTATGCAGCTAGGATATCATGATATACTCATCTCTTCCGACCGCCTAAGGGTTATTAATGAACTTAATCGGATCTCCACATCTCTCAATCAATTAGCGCTCATTGCTGATGACGTCCACTTATTCTGAGAGTGGTTGTGAACAAATTACACATAATAGTGCTTAACTTTAGACAACAACATCTTCTATTAGTCATCAAAATCAACCACTTATGCTTCAATCAACCTCCATTATTCAATAACCAATACTATTAATTTGGGTCAATTATGGAAAATCATTTCGCTTAAAAGGAATTTCATGATACAATATCATAGAGGTAATGATAGAAGGATCTTAAACATTTTCAAAACAAGTTTAACCCAAAGACAATCAACCCTAACATCAAATTAGGGAAGAAAAATAACTAATTTATACCTAAAAAAATGCTCCAAGTAAAATATTTAATTTAATAAATATAAGCTTGTAGTGTAATGATTATTTCTGCAAAATAAAAAAATTAAATCTCGCCTTTAAATTTCTCAAATTAATTCCTATCATGAAAGCAGAATCAAGATATATATATCACACAGAAGCATGTTCCCAAGATATATAATCTACTGAATTTCATTCTTACATAACTTTTCAAACACAAACTTGTTTTTTCGTACAAAAAAAGAGCATTAAAAACCTTTAATCAAAAGGATTAAACACATGTATCAATGTATGAAGAACCAGATGTTTAGAAAGAGAGACAGATAGTAATCAGCAAAGAAGTTGTTGAACTTGTCTGTGAGCTGAATTTATTAGTGATTAATGTTCATAAACATAGGATATTCCAAACCAAGAAGTAAAAGATTAAGAAAATTAAAAGCTTTCATCTTTATAATCCAGATCTCAAGACGCGTCACTAGATAAACAAGAAGCTAATATTAGCTTCAAAAAATCATGTAAAAATGAAGACAGATGGTATCAAAATAAACCAGAAAATAAAAACTCAAAACTTTTCAGCAAATGCTCACCTTAATCATCAAAACTCCAAAATTATAGACAAGTTTAAGGAAAGAAACAGATAAAGAAGATCAGCTTACCACCCAGGATACACAAATTAAGAACCTATCTAAGCTAAATGCGTCTAAAGTGTCTCAATGATTCACAGCCGCCGTCCAATCGATTGGAATAAGGATCGGAGGATATTGAAATCAACGACTATGATGATTTGTAGTCGCTGATCTCAACAGCACCTCCGAGTCTAATTCCAATAAATTGGACTGCGGAATTGGACTGCGGCTGTTGAGACACTTTAGACGCATTTGGCTTAGAAGGCAAACTGCAGTTCTCAACGTCCCATTGCCGGATCGGGGTGTGCCGAATGGGGGTGACTGTGTGAGTGAGGGTAAGGGAGATGAGAAGGAGAAGAAGTGGAGCATTGAGCGTATCGGGACGGCGATGAAGATTGGAGTCAGGGAGAAGAGAGTGGAGACAGTCGTTTCAAGGACATGGTTCAAAATTAGGAAATTTAAGTTTTGAGATGGTTTTGATGGAAGGACGTTGGTTTTGAGAGAGAGGCGGCAGTGAAGAAGAAAGAAGCAAGAAAAGAGAGGAAAAGTAAAGGATGCTTATATACTTAGGGTTTCAAGGGCATTCTTGTATTTAAACAGGCAACACTACAGTCTACTATCGTCAGCCAACTATATAAATGGGCTTGAATTTTGGGATTGAGGGCCTAAGCTTGTGGATGGACTTAAAAAAACATCAAGTTTTTAGAATTGGAAGCCCAAAATGCAAATATCAGGACCAATTCAAAACCTTACAAAAATGAGCCACATCTTCCTTTTATTACACAAATAAGCTTACACAAATTTACTTTTTAAAGATAACGAGTAAATTATAGTAGAAAATTAGATATATAACATTAGTTAAAAGAAGCATCTTTACGGAGCTAAAACAAGCACAAAACCAAAAGATTAAAAAGAATCCAAGTAACGAGAAACAAAGAAGTTCGAACGACACACCGGACACGTGTCATGATCGGTAAGCCACCGATAGATGCAATCGTAGTGGAACACGTGGAGGCACGGCAAGCGCGTGGCAGGCTTCCCCACACAGATCTCATCAAAGCACACCACACAGGATCGCGACCCGCTTTCGTCAGCTTCCACTTGAACCTTCTCCAACCGTTGGATCAATCGGGAGAGAACTGATTCTTTATGGGGTTGCCTTACCGGAGAAACGAGATTGTTAAGGGAATGTAAGAGAGTTACTTGGTTCTCGAGTCCGGAAATCAATAGGTCGAGTCGGGAAGCGCGATCGTGAAGGGAAGATAATACTGCAGCTGAGTTGGTATCCATCTCCGACTGAAATTGATTTGAATTAAGGAATAAAAACGATGACGATGATTGATTAATGGTAAGGAATAGTAAAGAGTTTCGGATTCCGAATGCGAGAAGGAAACCTAGTTTTTTATGATAATCACTCCTAATCTCTTTACGACTTCCATTTCTAAGTTACCGCCAATTAAATAATTAATTAATAATGGTTTTTTTTATAAATGATCACCCGAATTTCCAAAACCCGGATTAAGAGAGAAATCAACTTATTAATATTTACATTAATACATGGAAATAATTAGAGGGTTAGTCGTGTCGGTAAGCCGGAGTTTGGTAATTTCGGGTTCGAATTACGAAACTCTGAATAAAAAATATCGATTCCAAATCCATAATTACAAGTTGGAGTATCCGATCCGAAATTCTGAAATATAGTTTGGGTGGGAAATTCGGGTATCCAATTTACCGAAACTTAATTACTCTTCAACTAAAAAATTGCACCAGCTGGTGTTGTCGAGCGAGTGAGTGGTGTTGTGCAGTTTTTTAATTAGTTATAATATGAATTACGGTAACTTCGGGTAATCGGAAGTACGCCTGGACCATTCCCGTACCGTTCCCGTATATATTTCGGTTTTGTACCGTTGCAAAGAGCCAAACTTTTGGTTTGGAACATCGGTAATTTCGGTGTTTGGATTTTGGTGCACACTCCTAGAAATAATTAATGCTTGAACAAGATTACTTTCGTGCGGGAAGGAGTGGTAGAGAGGGGACACCGGGGAGAATAAAAAAAGACTGAAAACAAACATTCTTAGACACTTGGCCTATAAGAAAATCTTTAGGGTCCAAGTTTCCTGAGCAACCATTTCTTTCGCAACAAGGCATCCAGAGCCAAGAATGTCTTGGCTTTTCTCTCATCTTCTAAAAGATCGCAACCATCCAACAGCAGTTCATCATCAATGTCTGGTATGGCTTGAAGTGCCTCAATTGCTCTTTCTACAGTTACTGCATCTGCCATTTCCTTATTACTAATCTTCTGCAACTTGCACGGGCGTTCTAATTCTAATCCTGGTGGTTCGGCAGTAGGCCGCTTCGATGGTTCAGCAGCCATTAGGATGTCATCTACTGGAAACTGATAATCTCCGTCTAGTCCGTCCAAATCCACTTCTAGAATGTCACAGTTGCCAATTTGAACCTCGGCGTCTGGAGCACCATGTCCTTTACATGATACTTGGTTTCTCTGAATTTGGTACAAATCAACATAATTGTGCAACACTTTATTCCTATACACAACTACATCTGGCTGTTCCTGGAAAAAAAAGAAAAATCCAACAGAAATATCTTAGAATTCGAAGGATCAATTCGATGAGTGCCACTTGTTTCTATGAGACACATGTTACTGAGTGAGAAACGGAACCTTAATAAAAGCTTCCCAGACTGGATCATCAGCGAGTAACATCTGTTGATTCGCATCACATGTAAACCCGCCCTGACCAAGAAGATGGCTGATGCTGTCACATTCTTTCATCAAACTACTGTACCGATCTTCTAAAATACATTTGGTACTGAGAATTCCAAACTTTTCATTAATTGATTTCGTCATGTGATGCCAAGCCTCCTCATTGAATGTGTTATCAATTTTATTCCCATGTTGCACCTGCTCTAACATTAGGTCGATAAAATAGCAGTCTAGTTCTAGTTGCCAATCTACTCTCGCAGGATCAACATAGGACTCGTCTGCAAAATAAATAGAACGTGGCAGCACAAAAACTCATCAAGCCGCATTGGTAAGGGACAAAGAAGAATCTGTTTTTCTCCTTTTCACCTCAGGGAAACTTATTGTCCCCCAGAATAGCACACTATCAAAGTATAGCAAATGTAAGGAGGCATTTACCTGTCATTAAGACGGGTGTTTCATCATTAGGGTGTATAGTTTGAGCTAAACGGCTGTATCGTCCATCAGATGTTTCAGGTCCAAATATGACACACAATTTCTGATAGCTTGGTACAGTTTTAACTCTGAATGATCGAGCATTAGGGTGTACCTGCAAGAATTATACATGTCTGTACATACGAAGGACACAATTCAAAAATTGTTTTTGAAATATAGGAAGCAGTTACCTTGATATAAGCATCCCATACATAATCTTCAGCAGTTACCATTTCGCGTGCTTCATCCCATGAAAAGCCATTATTTTCCAGAAGATTTTTGATATCATTGTACAGCCTCCTCAAATGTTTATATCTGTTTTTGAAAATATCCTTTTCATGGTTAGACTGGAATTTGGCATTAAATGATGCAGCCATTTCATTCCAGGCTTGGGTTACAAATGTCTTTCCAAATTTATTTCCTTTGTGTACATGGTCTAGCAATAAATCAATAAGGATACGATCCATCGGTAGTGTCCAATAAGTTCTCACACGATCACAACTTCCAAGGGGCTGGTTCTGTGTTTCATCCTCTAAGAACCCAAAAATATAAGGATAAGACGAAAATATAGCTGAATCTGAAATGTGAAATTATAGAACCATGTACATGGTGATTTCTCATACAACATGACAGAAGAAAACTCTAATAACTTCCAAGCATTTCCTTTACTGAAATGATTCAAATACTTTTCCTTTACTGAAAACCAACAACTAGATTCTTGTACACACATTTTTCTGAGGTGGGTGTTTTCCTCCCAGCTGAACTTTCACACTTGATAATTCTCACAGCAGAACTTCCATAAAATTAGAGGGAAGATATCATGAATCAACAAATGTATGAACAAAAAACAAAATAATATAAATTCGGTAACAGAAAGTTGCAACTCACTAGCAGTTTTTCCTGTGAAGCCCTCATGTTTTTGCTGGGGAAATTTGCTTTGAACACTATTCTCAGTTGCATCCCCATATACAAGGGCCAAATCGTTGTAGTTTGGCAATGTCTTCATTTTATATGCTCGCATATGCGGATGTGCCTACATTCAATGTTATGTGATGTTTCTTGCAGAAAACGAAAAAGTCAGGAAACAGAACAAAATTTTAATTTTAACAGAACATGCCTTGGTATTAGCATCCCAAACATTATCATCAGCTACAATCATCTGCTGGGTTTCATCCCATGAAAAGCCATCTTGTTTAAGAAGAAACGTCAGATCACTATAATACTTTGACAATTTCTTCCACCGATGTCTTAAAACTCTTTTGTCATGTTGAGGACCAAATTTTGCGTTGAAAAATGTAAGCATATCTGTCCATGCCTGTTTGTTGAAGGAGTTATTAGGCATGTTGCCTCTACCTATTTGATCAAGCATAAGTTCAATGAAATACTGGTCCATAGCTACCGCCCATTCCGTCCTTGGACGCTCATTATTTGCTGGGACGGGAATTCCCATTTCATCACCTAGTAATCAAGGAAGGGAAAGTCAAACTTTTTGTCTGATAAGTGGACACAATCCACTTTGTTCACCTAATATCAGCAACGAAAGTTATAACGGAGCATTAATATTGTAAACTTAGAAATTCAACAGCCTTTTGATTTTGACATTAACAAAAGTAAAACTGAGAAGCCAAATGATGAAAATACAACATCAGCCAACATTCATGACATGAAGTGGAAAAGAATGAGGAAAGCAAATAAAACAAACCCAGGTTTACTCCTTGGACTTCATCATCAAAATCTATATCGTGACTTGATCGGCTGTATCTTCCATCAGCTGTGGTATACCCATAAATGACACACAAATCATTAAAATTCAGCACTGCTTTAGTATTGTAGGATCGGGTATCTGGATGAACCTGCATCACTTCTGTTACTTTTCAAACGCACCAACATGAACTTCTACAACACAATATGAACAACAGAAAAGAATGAACCTTTATGTAAGCATTCCACACATGATCATCAGCTACCACCATTTGCCTACTTTCATCCCATGAAAACCCAGCATGACCTAAGAGATCCTTCACATCATTAAACTGCTTCCACAGATTCGTATAACGACTTTTTCACACTTCTTTGTCATACTGAGATCCAAATTTTGCATTAAACTCAACAAGCATGTCTGTCCAAGCTTGCTTGTTAAATGTGTGCCCAACCCTGTTCCCTCTACTCATCTGCTCCAACATGAGATCGATAAAATACCGCTCCATCGTCTGCGTCCAATACGTCCTTGATCGATCATTACTACTAGTTGGAATTTGACTTTCCATTGTCTCTATCCATCAAAAAAGAAAGAAAAAAAAAACACCCATCATTATAATATCCTAAATACATTCCAAAGAATCCAAACAGAAGTGGACCTAATGCATAAAATCCAGAAAGCATATATTCCTCCATTGCCATTTCCATTTAAATTACCAGGAAACAGTTGATTAACTGGTTTCCTTAAATTAACAAACTACTGGCACTTAAGTGTGATGCAAAGGAAAAAAGAGTTGAAAGTTGCAATAACACTGATGAATAAAAAAGAAAGGTGTTTTTACCTGCTTGTGTATTTGTTCAGTTTGATTTTGCAGAGTTTTGGCGCCTGAGGAACAGGAGTATGTGGCGGTGATTGCCAAGCGTTTTAATCCTAATCTCGAATAAGGGGCTAATTCGACCTTTCTGTTTGGTTACAGACGCAATCCTATATGAACAGAGCTTGGTGGCCTGGTTCTTTTTGTTCTGCCTCTTCTTGGGCTTAAAAGTTGTCAATATAGTTGGGCTTTCTTCATTAAGCCCAATACATCAATAACCATGATTTTCTTCATAATTTCTCGTTTCATAAGGATTAGGATTAAATATCCACCCCCAAAATATTCATCTGTTTTTTATTTTATTTTATGATAGGCATATTAATCTGGTTTATGTGTGATTAGATTTCACACTTTTCTAAATTTGTAGCCCAAAGAAGAAAAAATAAAAATAAAACTCAATTCTAAATTAAAATGTAATAAAAAATTATAGAAATAACAATATAATAGTCAAATTTCTCTCTTTTGCTTATGAAAATTAAACATAGTATAAAAATATTGTATAAACACTTTTTTTTTCTTTTTTACATAAATATAGATTTCTTCTACCTTGTAAAGTAAAGAGTACGAACGAACTACAAATTCATTCATGTTTTGCAAAAAAAAAAATGATAAAAAATGATGGAAAAGATGCATTGAAACACTCATGCACTCATTATGTCTCCTTTCTTGGATAGAACTTAGAACTCCCCACTGTCAAAATTAGGACCTCAAGGTGTTTCAGCTTTGTGGTCTACAGTTGCACTAAAAAATAAATAATAATTTGAATAAACAGAATGCAAATGAGGTAACGCTATCTACCTACCATCAACGCTGCTAACAAGGGACACCAATTCAATATTCTCATTTTTCAGAGTTTCAGCTTCCTCCTCTTCTGCACCTAAGATTTCAGGAGGTAGAATGGCGGCATTTGGATCGCCCTGCGGCACCAAGAATAGAAAACCAAGCGCAGAAACTCTCAATATGTTCCGGATCAAAATGGCCAGCCACAGGTTATCGAACTTCGTTCGAGTAACACTTAGTAGATGAAGTACAAGGCCTCCTCCCCACTGCGACGACACAAGTCCAAGATTATCGATAGACATGAGGAGAGCAAAGAAAGTGCCTTCAATGCCAGGTGGACAAAGCTTGGCACTGAGCACAAGGAGGGGCATCCACTTGAGCCTTCCGATCATCTGAGAGACGCCCTCATCAATGACGACAAAGAAATAATCTGGTATGCCGAGTTTCAAGTTAAGTCTCAACACCAGCATCAGATCTAACATTCCAGACAAACCATAGAGCAACTGTGTCCAGAGCAGCAAGGCTCGAAAAGGGTGATTCTTGAGAACATTTTGGTACAGTATCGTCCCTACAAGGGCTCCAATTGAACCTATGGAAAATATGAAACCAATGCTCTCCTGCACAGGGAAGAATCTGCATTCATTTAGCAGTATTCTGATATAGACATTCATAAATTATAATCTAGAAACCACACACCAATAAACCTAATAAGTAGATGACTATATATTCTAATACTCCTGGCATAACTCTCACCTTTCATTTCTAACTCTAAAAGGGTACCCTTTCTGGTTTATTCCTCACGTCTTTTGATCACCTAATAAAGGGTACCGAGTTTTCAAATAGAATGGACAAAATGAGTTCAGAGTCAAATACCTGGGAGAATGATGGACCTCCTTTTGCGTCCGTATACCAGTAGAACAACCCTTCATAGATATTTATGCTTAAAGCAAACGACAAGTACATATACAGACATGGTCTCCACACATAAGGGAGTTTCAGTGTTCTCCACATAGCTTTACCCGCATCAAGAACCTTCTGTGAAACCTGAGCATGAATATATTAGTATAGGAATTTAGCAGTTGCAAAGAGTGAACAAAAGTAGATGGTTACCTCTTTGTAAGAGAAGTTAGGCGTGATGGGCTCATTAAGCATAATGCCAACCAAAACTACAAGGGTTGATGGGATTGTCAGCAAGCCAAATACACCCTACAAGTCAAGAGAAGGGGAGAGAAAAATTTGAGGTGCTGAATAATTGTTTTTTTTAAAGAAGAACAGCAAAAACAGGAAAAAAAAGTGAAGGACTCACGGTCAACAGAGACTCTTATACCACCTACCTTAGGGCCAATCAGGTGGATAAAAACACCGCTAATAGAGAATCCAATCAATGCTCCGATAGATGAACTAAAAGAACACAAGCTTTGCATATCAGCTGCAAGTGAAGGGTGACTATTACTATTTTGTGCTACGCAGGCATCTATGGTCACATCAGCTATCGCTACACTAGCACTTCCAGATGTCAATGCCAACACTGCAGGCAAAATATGCAGCTTCCCGTGCAAAGACAGCAGTAACATGGAGACCACGCCCAGCAACCCTGAAATAGACAGTAGGGGGGAGAAAACTAAAAGATGTCATCTTACAGAAACAAAAATGCTAATTGCCAATTTATTTTACACACAATAATGCAGTCTAATTCAACTACATGAGACGATCCCTGCAAAATCAGGTACATCCAAGTTCCAACGTTACATAGTGAAAGTTCTCAACTGGCTTATACAATCCACTAGCTTTAAGGACCCAAGTTCAAGATGATAAAAGCTGTACTGTTGGTATCCCTAAATAAATTTGCTGAAATCATCGGTAAAGTTGTCTCCTGATTGTTTCACAAAAAAAGCTGATTAACACAACAATAACAGAATATTAAGAAAATCTAGCAACAAGGATTAGATTCTATCCTGCACTAAAACAGACTAATATCGTGTTTAATTACAAAACTTAAGAAGCAAAGAGATCATGAAGGAATAACAGCTATAAAGCATCATCATTTATACCAGCTAGTGTAGAGGAAGACACAAGCTACAATGAAAAATATCGAGTTAATGAACGACTGTGAATCATTACCAGCTACAATGAAATAAGGCCGCCTACGATAACCAAAAATGGGAAGAACATCGGTGAGGAGACCCCATAGCGGCTTTACGAGCCAAGGAATTGAGACGATTCCTTGATAGACTTGTGACTCGGACGGCTGCACTTTTTGCACATCCTTCATGTAATACTCAGTGCCGACACGATTAAAAGCTCCCCCTAGCCCTTGACTTATTCCATAAACAACCAACACACCAAACACAAAACTCCAATGCGTCTCCACGGCCAACATTTTGAACCAATCAATTGGAGCCCAAAACCACTCAAAGATCCCTCCTTTCTGCATTTCTTTCTCCACTGCCCGAAGAGAGGGTTCTTCCACATCCTCATCCTCCACCATAACTCAGAATCTAAGACCAAATTGGCAAGAAATAGCAGGAACTCAACTCACGTAACTTCTTTCCTCAGTAAGGCATTTTGCAAATGACTGGAAATACCCCTAAAAACATAACCTTTGTAGAGAATGAATAGTCAACGAGAAAAGAAAATTTCAAAAACTAGGCCTATAGACTAAATTGGATATGGAGAAATAAATAAGGTAGCTGTTCTGTTCAAATCAAGACCAGCACTTTCTCATCTGGGTTTCCTCAAACTCACAACTCTTCAAATCTAACAATTCTTCTGCTAAGATGGGTGTTAAAATGAGAGAAAAAGAAAAGGTTGTTGTCTTCAATGTAAATCAAATGGAGGGAGGAAGTTCCAAGGTAGGTGAGAGAAACCCTGGTTCTCAGATTTGGGTTTTGGCTACGGGATTTTCTCGGACAAGGAGAAAATTAACAAGTTGTAAGATAAAACAAAAAGATTAGATAAACAGATTACAGATGGACTTCTTAAAAAGTTGGATTAAATTTGGTAAGGTTCTTTTACACGTGGAAGAATATTATTGGTCCATCGCAAGTAGGGACATGTTGTATGGATCTACAATGCCCACCAACATAGGCGGCCCATGTCTGAGAACTCTCATCGTTGTTAGAGTCCAATGTTTCTGGACAGAAGAATGGACAAGAAAAGAGCACAGATAATCCAACGGTCTGTCGCACAAACTTTATCAATGCCAATAAACAAGTGCCATCTATAAATAAGAAAGGAAAAAATGAACAGTCCACCTTGAGACGTACTTCCTCGTTTTAAACCTAAATTGCCATTTCTTTTTTTTTCTTTCAAAATTGCCCTTTCAAACGGCGTATCATTCGGCTTAAACTAGATGTCATGTTAACTGATTTGATAGAAATGAGAAGGAAAGTTCAAGTCTGCTGAGATTGGACTGACTTATGTGTCATTTGGTTTGAATTTCAAACATGCAAAATTGGGTTGATTCATGCGTTCAGTAACTTATCTTAATAACCGCGTTTGTGGGCCAACGACAGTTAAAAAAACGGAGGGAGTATTGTTGTAGCAAGAATTTTTTTTTTTGTGTTTTGATAAGTGGAAATGTTGATAAATTTCAGTAACTTATCTTTCTATTTATTGTAGAAAGATGAGTGGAAATGTTTTGATAAGATTTTTTTTTTCTTTTTCTCGCTGAAATTTTGTAGCTGGTGGTGGTGACGGTATGCCAAAAGGTATGATCACAGCTCTGTAACGTTAGAGGAGCATCATCAACATTTCTTTATTCATATCTGGGGATAAATGCAGAAAAACTACATTAATTCCTGCTTTTGAGAATGGAAACAAGGCTAAAATGCCAACTTCATGACCATGAAATGGGAAGGAAGGTACTACAGGGAGGGAGGGAGGGACAACGCGATGATGAAAACCTGGGTGTAAGAACTGATAAAAAACTTCTCAAGCAGCAGTCATGAATGTATATGACCATACATTTTACTGTATATACTAACCATAGGAACAACAATGGCTATAACACAGAGATTCTGAAGCTAACTAGTACTTTGGACAGTCGAAAAGTGTAGTAAATCCACAGTATATCCATTTAGTAAGTGAAAGAATTATCTATTCAAAACAAGACTGGTTCCCAGTCAAAGAATTCCAAACAAAAATCCATGTAAGAACAACCACAACAACCGTGAAAAGCAGAAGATGAGTCATTTCCATGGTAAATCAAGCTGGTTAGTAGTAGCGCACCTATATTAGAAGGAGAACATTCCGAGTCTATGTATTGCCCTGCATTTCTGTTTAAAGGTCCATCCATTACTCCACCTTGATAACCAGTAGCTTGGATGTATTCAAACAAGTCAATTCATACACTGACTAGCAACAACCGGCAACTGGAAGAGGCAGGTCCTTTGTCAGGGACAATGGTGTGCAACTCTTATCTTCATTTGCTTTGTTGTAGATCATTTTCTGCACATAGAACATCATATAACACTGTGAAGCTCTCACAATTCCTTCATCAACCTCAGTAATCCAAGCATCATCACATTTGTACCATTGGTTTCTTAATCGCACATATGTCACATAATGGCCTGAATGTAGCATCCCTGAATGAGCTATCATAGCAAAGATCTCAAATTCTGCATCCATTTCATCATTATCGAAACCGGACATTCTATTTCCAAGTCTGTGACTGACGATGGAGGATGACAAGTATGGGGCCAGGTTCAGAGAAAAAGGGAACTGCAAATGCATATCGACTTTTCTCAGCATTTTTTTAGTTGCAGAGTGCTCAAATCTTTTGATATGTAAAGACAACACCAATGGGAGCCTCCTAATTGACAGCTGCTTCACAGAGTCACGATATTCTTGACACTTTTGGCAAAAAGGTTTCTGGTCTGAACCTAACTTCTCTGGCCTTGTAAACAGATCAAAGCAAGTGAAAAGAGTAGATCTGCCTGTCTCACCCGTGGTAGGTGACTTCCCAGAAACTTCCGCTGGAGAACAGTTACTTGTGTCCAACTCAAGTGAAATGTCAAGACAAGGATCATAAGTTGTCGAAGTAAACCCGCAGGTCATGCATGTGATATCTGATCTCAACATTCCTGAAAAAACCTTGTGAGAAATACACTGACAATCTCCAATATCTGCGCAGAATAACACAAAAATTGAAAGTCAATATTACACAAAAAGCAAAAGTAACCAGCTGTTCCAGTTTTATACAGTTAAGATTTAAAACTGCTTTACATTATCGTGTTACTGCCAGCAATTTTGGAAAACCAATTTCAAGCACACAAAGGAGCAGTTAGTTAAGATTCCCAAATTCATCTGGGACCATCAATACCCTGTTTAAACAATGCCAAAGGGAAAGCACAATAAAAATGACAAACGAGGGAAGAGCATCATGTTCCAGCAGCGGAGTCAATACCATTATTTGGGTTTGACTCTTTTCCTTCTTTCTCATGGATCCTGTCCAAAACTGAAATGAAGAATTCATGAGCATCTTGTTCTTCGTAACAGGCTAGATTTGCTGAATGCTGCCACCAACTTCATATAGAAACAAAATTTCATTACTAGCGCACAATTTCGTCTTCCAACATCTGTCAAGAAGAATAAATGGAAGAGCTAGAACTCCACTTAAAATTATAAGAACAATCCCAACATGAAAAAGGCCCAGCTAACACACCAATTGCCAAACAACTCCAACATAAGCCAATCAAAAACTTTATCATCCAAACATTTATTTCAAAATAATGAATAAACTACTTTCCACTAGTCGATCATTATCAAGACAAGAGGGCAAAATGTGAATCTATTCAATGTGAAATACAACATACTTGGTTGAAGGAATTGGAACATAACAACATACATTCTGTTTCAGTACGTGAAAAGCACACATAAATTTATCAACAAGCGCATCATGTCAAGATTTGGAGCAATGTAAGTACACTGAGTTTGATGTATGCATACGAGTCAGGATAGCAGACCTGTAAAGAAAGTGAGCAGCGGTATACGGCGTTTGGTCCGCAGAACACATATCTGTGAGAACGGCACCCATATCACAAGCCAAACACAACTGATTTGCCGATCTTGTCCTCCAACTTTCTCTGTTATGCCTACCATTCAAGAAGTAATTCCTAAATGGAGGTGCATGAACCAAGACTTGCAGCACAGAATTCATGAAACAAGTACTTCCCAAGTTCTTCAAGCCTCTCAACCCCAATGGATAGCACGACTTAGCTCTTTGATCCCTGTTTGAAACAGACAACTTAGACTCCTCAAAATCCAAGTCCAAATCCACCACTGCATTCATTTTCCTCCTCTTGCTTGTTCTCCTCCAAATATCCTCCACAGGATGCGCATTACTTGCCATATCCATGATGCTCTTGGCAACAACAAGCTTATCAAAATCAGGATCGTACACCTGATCATTGCACAAGCAACAATAAAGCTCTGATCTTTCAATGTCAACAGCTATATAATGACCATTTGCGGACTGCGCATGCAAGAGAGTGTGAGTTGAACAAGAAACTGAAGAGCAAATCAAGCAAAGATACAATCTTCCTTGAAACCCAGCGCAAGAACTGCATCTGGGCACCTCTAATTCACACTTCTTGATGCTTGTTCTCCCATGGGGATTGGTCTTGAAGCATTTCTGGAGGGATTTGTAGCCACTTAAGCCATGAATGTACTTATACTCAGTAAGATGCTTGCAGGGTTTTGGGTTTACGTAGAAAGTGTTTCTTGAAGCCATGTTAATGACAGATATTGAAATGGAAAGATCCAAAATTGTGAAAAAAGAAACAAAGATTTATCAGAACAAATTGCAACAGAAACGGATTGAAATCACAAATGTTTTGAGCAAAGAAAAAAAGAAAAGGGTTTTATCTCAATAAACTAAGAAAAGCAAGAAAAGGATCTCAAAATTGGATAAGGAAAGGTGAAAATGTTGTCTCGAAATAAAGCCGAGAAGACTTGAGAAGAGGATGGAATATTGGGTTAGGTTGTTATTTTGAAGGATAGTTTTGTTAGTCTAAGGAAAGGGAGGGTCAAAAAGAGAGAAGTATTTTTGGTAGAGGGACGGACTTGCTGGAGAAGAAAAGAAAGGTTTTCTTTCCTCTTTGGTGAATAGGCCGACTCTACTCATGGTTTCCGTATAAGTGAGCACACTGTAATAATTCCTGAAAGGGAAATCTGAACCGTACATTTCGTTGATCAAAGATGAAATCGTACGATGGTTGGTTGGACATGGTTGCAGATTTGCTGTTTTTGAGAGGAAGAGCTCATGGAATCATAGCTCATTTGTAATTTTATTTTGATTGTGCTCCAAAGCCCAAGAAAGAAATGGACAGAGCAATCACTCTTCCAGAGAAGACTCTTAAAAACTACAATAAGAGGCTTTTGAATAGGCCAGTAATGGGCTCGTCGGTGGCCCACACAACCTGTCCCTAGTCCCCTAGTCCCCTAGTCATTTGATGGCAAGGGCACTGAGGCACTAGAATGAGGTGGGCAGAAAAATAAAAGAGAATTTAATTCGCCACTAGCGTTAGGTTCGACTCCCTTCTCTCCTCTGTGAGTAATTATTAAAAAGAAAGAAAGAAAAACTATTCTATCCTTTTGCATAATTGAAACTGAGGCTCCACTTTGAACAAAGCCAAAAGTTAGAAAGATGAGGCAAATGATGCCATCCAAAGGCCATAAGCAGCCCGCAACTCAATTGCATTTGCATGCGGATATGATTGCAACTCCATTGCACAAACCCAACATCAATAACGCTAACAGAGACCATACCAAAACCAAAGAAAAATGCACCAAAGTAACTTGGCAGTTAGCCGTATCCGCGACCCGTGGGAAACGAGTCTGGGTTGAATTTGGACAACGTGGCATGACACATCAGCCTTATCCGACGTGGTATGTCACGTAGGAGGGTTAACGGTTAGTGGTGGACGGTGTTAGAGGCAGGTACTAAATATGACATTCGTGTTGAGTGGAAGTACCACTTAAGAGCGAAAAAAGAAGAAGAAGTGCCAAATCAATCATTCAATTCGAGTACATGTACCTTTTTTTCAATATCCCAGCTAATTAAGGTGGCGAGAAGAAAATTAGTGGTGAAATCGAAATTTATTCTCAATCATATAGTTAAAGGAGAGATCAATTCTTATATTCTACTACATACTATTATAAGGTAAACTACATAAAAAAAAACATTATAGTTTACAAGATCATCCACTTCTTAAACTTGTAAATATAAATCCTATAGTTTTTTGAAATTTGCAAACTTATTTTTTTATAGTAGCATTTGAATTTAAACTTTATAATAGTTAAAAAATAAAAATAAAAAGGTAAAGCAAAGGGTAAAGCAAAAATCTGGAAAATGTTGGTGCGGAGGTGATGCAGGGGTGAAAAGTGATGAATGACAGTGTAGTAAATAAGCGACTAGAACAGGACCATTATTACAAATGCAACAGTGCATCCTTAAATAACGTGTCTGGTCTCCAAACGACATACTTTGAAAACCGGAGGGAGTACGTATTGAAAATTTGGTGTATTAACTACATGATAAATTATAAATTAATATAGATTAATATACACCAAAATACATCGTTGATAATATAAAAGATCGAATAATGGACACAAAAAATAACTAGTATATTTGGTAAATCGATAATTTAAATAACAAATATAAGGATAGAAATAGTCTGATTTGATTGAAGCACGCCACGAGGTGCTACCCTAAAAAAAGAAATGTCCCTCTTACATGGGGTGGTTGTATGATAGTGGTCTTTTCCAAAGATATGACAATCGTTGAAACTTTTGGATGCAGCCAAAAGCTTCCCGAACCGACAAACACGCATAAACTCACAATAATTTCTCCAGACTATAATATCATTTATTATATAATATACACTTATGTTAACTTACTTGTTTCATCCTTATTAGTTCTTTAATGTATTTGAGATTTTTCTTCCATCTCAAAAGATTTCTTATCTTAATACCAATGAATTCTCATGTATACTAAAAATTGACAATTATAATAATATTAAGGAGTAATTGAGTAAAAATATATTAAATTTATTTAAAAAGTAGAAAAACGATCAATAATTTGAATAAATAAGAAAATGCCTAAATCGACAAGTAATATGGAACCGATTGAATATTGAGTATATAAATTTAAACATTACGGAAAAAATCTAATCAATCAGTCTTCTAAATATGAAAAAGTCAACGAAGCTTCTTATGTCAGACTTTTATTACATCGGACAGAAAGGGAGAGGTGCGGAGAAAATCTGGCCGGGAGGGATGCTCCCATCTGATTCATTATCTTAATCACGCCTTAATTAAGAACACTAATTAAGTAATTAAATTTTTAATTAATATTGATCTTACATAGGTTTCGCTCAGGATTATTTAATCATGCCTTAATTAAGATTACTACTTAAGTAATTATAGGCACTAATGATTAATGACTGACTACACTAATCAAATTTTAGTTTTAGATTTTAGGAAAAGGATCTTTTAGGTCTCTTTCCTTTTTTTTAATTCCAAAATATTTCTTTTTATTAATAATTTAATTTTATTGAAAAACAAAAAAGTTTGATAAAGACAAATTAAAGTATAAAAAAAAAGATGTAATATGCTACCGAGTTCACTTGAAAAATGACATTTTTTTTACCATTACGCCTTCTTCTTTTTAGTATATAGTATATACTATATATCTTGCCAAGGTATATGTAATATTTAAGACATTGTAATAGTAAATTGTACCATATATCTTGCAAAAGTATATATATTTTTAATATAAAAATTAGTATCTCTAGCATTATTTATATTACGGTGATATGTATAGTACCAACTTATATTTTTATCAATATATTTATTACTCTATTTATTGTATATTCTTATTTAGTAAAAATAAATTTAATTTTGAGTTAAAATTATATATATATATATATATATATATATGTTAAATTAAAATTTGAATTGTTATATTAAATTAGTCTACATATTATGATTCAAGTATTTCATTAATTAATTAATTATATATTTTTCTAATAATTGTGTCTAACTTTATTATAAGAATCAATATACTCCCAACCAAATTACCCAGAAAAAAAATGAAGGCTCATTATAAAGGTACAAACCGTCTTGTCTTGCCTTGCTCTCGAGCAGGAAATAACTTATTTGGAAAAAGTTTGATTTGAAAGAGAATTAAAACTTAGCATTAACAGCTAATGCTTGCATCTCCAGATTTGCAGTGGAGATTGAAAACGTCACCGTTTAAGTTGTTTGTAAGCTCCATGGCAAGTTTTGTTGCTCAAGAAGGCTAATGATGCCAAGAGAAATACAAGAAGTTTTGTTGTTTTTTGGTTGCTAATTAGGAGCAAGCATGGATGCTTTTATAGGACCCAAAAGGTTTTCAAATAACGTTAATCAATTATATAAATTAGGAAATAATTTAATTGCCATAATGCCATTTAATGTGATTTTATTAAATTAAATTGTAAATAGTTAATATTTAATGTGGTGACTGAATTACTGAATAATTTTGATAAAAAAACATCTTTAGCAATTAGTATGACTTTTTATTCGGAAAAAGGGTAAGATACACCCCTGCATTTGTATCATAGGTCAAGATAAGCCACTACATTTGTAATTGAGTCAAATAAGCCACTGCATTTGTATCACATGTCAGGATAAGCCACTACATTTGTATCATATGTCAGGATAAGCCACTACATTTGTAATTGAGCCAAATAAGCCATTACATTTATCCATTTGATCTATATTAACCACTCATCCCTTATACCTTGTTTGGATACATCATAAGACTATGATTACATAGTATTTTTTTTAAATGACATGGCATAAAAATCATGCTCAACATTCATTTTTGCAATAGAAAAATAAAACGTTGAATCAAAATATTCAAAAATAAAAAATCGAGCGAGATCAAAATAATATTCATTTTTTTAGTGATAAAACATCGAGTAATATCAAAATAATAAACCACTATTTTTGTGTACTCAATTTTATTTATTTTTGAGATCCAACTTTTTATTTTTCAATTGTAAAAATGAGTGTTGGTCATGGTTTTTTATGCCATGTCATTTAAAAAAAAAATACCATGTAAGCATATTCTTATGATATATCCAAACAAGGTATAACTATTTTTAGGGATAAGTGGCTAATGTAGATCAAATTGACAAATGCAGTGGCTTATTTGACTCAATTGCAAATGTAGTGGCTTATCTTGACATGTGATACAAATGTAGTGGCTTATCTTGACTCAATTACAAATGTAGTGGCTTATCTTGACCTATGATACAAATGCAGGGGTGTATCTTACCCTTTTTCCTTTTTATTCTGTTGAGTAATTCTAAAACTCTATCAAGTATTTATATATAGCAAGTGAATGAGTATTTATTTAAATAGGGAAAAATTACACTAATTGCTAAAGATATTGCAACCATTGAATAATGAAAGACAAGTGTAGGCTATTTGGTATTCTTGTTGCATCTTTGGAACATCAGATAAAAAGATTAATTTATTCTCTAATATTGTTTTAGTATTGTGAAATTAAGACAATATCCGTTAAAAAATGCAAGATAAAATAATTTATAAATTCTTACGGTTAAGTGTAACAATTTTAACTCTACTTTTCGGGACAAGATAAAATTGAGTCTACCAACTTTGGTTATGTTGTTTGCGTCCATATACGTGGTCATGTAAAAACCATCTAAAAACCTAAATTTTCTAATTTTAACCATGTTGAAAACCATCACAAAACGCCTCTCTCCCACTCGTACTCTCTTCCACCTGCCGCCGTCCTCGTACGCTGTCCGTATCTCCCAATGCTCCACTTTTTTCTCTTTCTCATCTCACCTACTCTCATGCACACAGTGAGAGGGTCTCGATGTGGTGGGATCTGGATAGCTGTGATGTGCCTCCGGGTCTGAACCACTTTAAAGTAGCTAAAGCCATCGCAACGACTATCAGATCTACGGGGATCAAAGCTCGCATTCAGATAACAGCATATGGTACAGTATATGTACCAGATGGTGAGGCCTTGAAGCTTACAAAGTCGAATCTACATGCACTGGCTGTCACCGGGATACAAGTGATTCATGTTCCTCACGGTTTGCTCCCTATTCTTTTGTTATATGCTTAACCTAGTTGTCGAGGTACTTCTAGATTTAGGTGTTAATGTTAATACTAGAATACACCTTGTTGGATTACTAGAATACGTGACTCATGTTGCTCACGGTTTGCTTGTTATTTTGTTATAATTATCATTAGGATCCTTAACCTAATGGGTACTTCTAGATTTAGGTGTTAATGTTAATAGTAGAGTACACTTTGTTGGATTACTAGTAGTTTGTCTATCTTTATTCATAGTAGTTTAAGTTCAGAATTTAGTTTCTTGTTCAGACAGGTATCTAACTTGTCAAATTATCTACCAATGCAGATAGACAGGAGGCTGCTCTTAACACATATATTAAGAGTTGGGTTGCAAAGAACCCACCTCCGGCCTATGTTGTCATCATTTCTGATGTTACTAATTTAACACCAGTTTTAAGTTATCTAGAGAACCAACAGTACAATGTGTTTGTTGTGAACAAAAAACCTGGTGTTTGGTGTTGGGAATCATTGGTCAGAGGGGAAAGCTCTGCTGGAAGGGTCTTTTCTGAGGTTTCCTTTTGGACAGAAATTCAAACTTTGCTCAACACAGCGGTAGGATCTTTTATTCTTGAAGAATCAAAAAGCAAGTTTGTGATCTATTTCTGTATCATTTGTAATGATCCAATAAATTATTGGATCAAGGCCTAGTGAACTACATTAAAGAGATGCTGAGCTTGAAAGCTATAAAAACTTTTTGAAAATTCAAGGTGCTGCATTTTTATTTTTATTTTAATTTTGTCAACGAAAACCTGGGATACTATCTTCAGAAGTACGGACCTGAAGCTCTCAAATTTGCGTCCAAAAGTGACGTCCTTCTCATGGTGGATATGCTTATAATGCGGAAGAACTGGGTGGTAGAGAAGGCACACCTAATTAAACCATTCAGCCTCACTAAATCTGCTAAGGCCACATCCTAGAGGTTCCATTTTTTTAAGATTAGAATTATACGTGACTTGATCCGTGTTTGATCCCTCTTTTAGTTGAACCGTTGCCTTCAAAAACCATCTCAAAACCTAAATTTCCTAATTTGAACCCATGTTGAAAACCATCTCAAAACGCCTCTCTCCCCGTACTCTCTTCTACCCGACAAGTGTAGGCTACATAAAATATATCTTTCGGTCTTATTTGGTATTCTTTTTGCCTCTTTGGAACATCAGATAAAAAGACTAATTTATTCTCTAATATTATTTTAATATTGTGAAATTAAGACAATGTCCGTTAAAAAATGCAAGATAAAATAATTTATAAATTCTTACGGTTAAGTGTAACAATTTTAACTCTACTTTTCGGGCCAAGATAAAATTGAGTCTACCAACTTTGGTTATGTTGTAACATCAGATAAAAAGACTAATTTATTCTCTAATATTATTTTAATATTGTGAAATTAAGACAATGTCCGTTAAAAAATGCAAGATAAAATAATTTATAAATTCTTACGGTTAAGTGTAACAATTTTAACTCTACTTTTCGGGCCAAGATAAAATTGAGTCTACCAACTTTGGTTATGTTGTAACATCAGATAAAAAGTCTAATTTATTCTCTAATATTATTTTAATATTGTGAAATTAAGACAATGTTCGTTAAAAAATGCAAGATAAAATAATTTATAAATTCTTACGGTTAAGTGTAACAATTTTAACTCTACTTTTCGGGACAAGATAAAATTGAGTCTACCAACTTTGGTTATGCTGTTTGCGTCCATATACGTGGTCATGTAAAAACCATCTAAAAACCTAAATTTCCTAATTTTAACCATGTTGAAAACCATCACAAAACGCCTCTCTCCCACTCGTACTCTCTTCCACCCGCCGCCGTCCCCGTACGCTGTCCGCATCTCCCAATGCTCCACTTTTTTCTCTTTCTCATCTCACCTACTCTCACGCACACAGCGAGAGGGTCTCGATGTGGTGGGATCTGGATAGCTGTGATGTGCCTCCGGGTCTGAACCACTTTAAAGTAGCTAAAGCCATCGCAACGACTATCAGATCTACGGGGATCAAAGCTCGCATTCAGATAACAGCATATGGTACAGTATATGTACCAGATGGTGAGGCCTTGAAGCTTACAAAGTCGAATCTACATGCACTGGCTGTCACCGGGATACAAGTGATTCATGTTCCTCACGGTTTGCTCCCTATTCTTTTGTTATATGCTTAACCTAGTTGTCGAGGTACTTCTAGATTTAGGTGTTAATGTTAATACTAGAATACACCTTGTTGGATTACTAGAATACGTGACTCATGTTGCTCACGGTTTGCATGTTATTTTGTTATAATTATCATTAGGATCTTTAACCTAATGGGTACTTCTAGATTTAGGTGTTAATGTTAATAGTAGAGTACACTTTGTTGGATTACTAGTAGTTTGTCTATCTTTATTCATAGTAGTTTAAGTTCACAATTTAGTTTCTTGTTCAGACAGGTATCTAACTTGTCAAATTATCTACCAATGCAGATAGACAGGAGGCTGCTCTTAACACATATATTAAGAGTTGGGTTGCAAAGAACCCACCTCCGGCCTATGTTGTCATCATTTCTGAAGTTACTAATTTAGCACCAGTTTTAAGTTATCTAGAGAACCAACAATACAATGTGTTTGTTGTGAACAAAAAACCTGGTGTTTGGTGTTGAGAATCATTGGTCAGAGGGGAAAGTTCTGCTGGAAGGGTCTTTTATGAGGTTTCCTTTTGGACAGAAATTCAAACTTTGCTCAACACAGCGGTAGGATCTTTTATTCTTGAAGAATCAAAAAGTAAGTTTGTGATCTATTTCTGTATCATTTGTAATGATCCAATAATTTATTGGATCAAGGCCTAGTGAACTACATTAAAGAGATGCTGAGCTTGAAAGCTATAAAAACTTTTTGAAAATTCAAGGTGCTGCATTTTTATTTTAATTTTAATTTTGTCAGGGAAAACCTGGGATACTATCTTCAGAAGTACGGACCTGAAGCTCTCAAATTTGCGTCCAAAAGTGACGTCCTTCTCATGGTGGATATGCTTATAATGCGGAAGAACTGGGTGGTAGAGAAGGCACACCTAATTAAACCATTCAGCCTCACTAAATCTGCTAAGGCCACATCCTAGAGGTTCCATTTTTTTAAGATTAGAATTATACGTGACTTGATCCGTGTTTGATCCCTCTTTTAGTCAAACCGTTGCCTTCAAAAACCATCTCAAAACCTAAATTTCCTAATTTGAACCCATGTTGAAAACCATCTCAAAACGCCTCTCCCCGTACTCTCTTCTACCCGACAAGTGTAGGCTACATAAAATATATATTTCGGTCTTATTTGGTATTCTTTTTGCCTCTTTGTAACATCAGATAAAAAGACTAATTTATTCTCTAATATTATTTTAATATTGTGAAATTAAGACAATGTCCGTTAAAAAATGCAAGATAAAATAATTTATAAATTCTTACGGTTAAGTGTAACAATTTTAACTCTACTTTTCGGGCCAAGATAAAATTGAGTCTACCAACTTTGGTTATGTTGTAACATCAGATAAAAAGACTAATTTATTCTCTAATATTATTTTAATATTGTGAAATTAAGACAATGTCCGTTAAAAAATGCAAGATAAAATAATTTATAAATTCTTACGGTTAAGTGTAACAATTTTAACTCTACTTTTCCGGCCAAGATAAAATTGAGTCTACCAACTTTGGTTATGATGTTTGCGTCCATATACATGGTCATTGCCAAACCCAGCCCAACTTCTTCATAGGGCCAAAGACGAAAGGATTAGGGCTAGGCCCATGAGAATGGGATGTATCGTGACGATCCATCACCCAAATCATTCACCACCAACAGCAGCAACAGAAGGTGTTATTAATTATATTATTTAAATAGATTTAAGTCAATTTCATTTAACTTTTTTTTTGGGTCGAAATAACATAAAATATCTCATCCATCATATATACTCCGCATTTGATCCCTCTTTTAGTCGAACCGTTGCCTTCAAAAATCATCTCAAAACCTAAATTTCCTAATTTGAACCCATGTTGAAAACCATCTCAAAACGCCTCTCTCCCCCGTACTCTCTTCTACCCGACAAGTGTAGGCTACATAAAATATATCTTTCGGTCTTATTTGGTATTAATTTATTCTCTAATATTGTTTTAATATTGTGAAATTAAGACAATATCCGTTAAAAAATGCAAGATAAAATAATTTATAAATTCTTACGGTTAAGTGTAACAATTTTAACTCTACTTTTCGGGCCAAGATAAAATTGAGTCTACCAACTTTGGTTATGTTGTTTGCGTCCATATACGTGGTCATTGCCAAGCCCAGCCCAACTTCTTCATAGGGCCAAAGACGGAAGGATTAGGGCTAGGCCCATGAGAATGGGATGTATCGTGACAATCCATCACCCAAATCATTCACCACCAACAACAGCAACAGAAGGTGTTATTAATTATATTATTTAAATAGATTTAAGTCAATTTCATTTAACTTTTTTTTTGGGTCGAAATAACATAAATATCTCATCCATCATATATACTCCGCGTTTGATCCCTCTTTTAGTCGAACCGTTGCCTTCAAAAACCATTTCAAAACCTAAATTTCCTAATTTGAACCCATGTTGAAAACCATCTCAAAACGCCTCTCTCCCCCATACTCTCTTCTACCCGATAAGTGTAGGCTACATAAAATATATCTTTCGGTCTTATTTGGTATTGTTTTTGCCTCTTTGGAACATCAGATAAAAAGACTAATTTATTCTCTAATATTGTTTTAATATTGTGAAATTAAGACGATATCCGTTAAAAAATGCAAGATAAAATAATTTATAAATTCTTACGGTTAAGTGTAACAATTTTAACTCTACTTTTCGGGCCAAGATAAAATTGAGTCTACCAACTTTGGTTATGTTGTTTGCGTCCATATACGTGGTCATTGCCAAGCCCAGCCCAACTTCTTCATAGGGCCAAAGACGGAAGGATTAGGGCTAGGCCCATGAGAATGGGATGTATCGTGACGATCCATCACCCAAATCATTCACCACCAACAGCAGCAACAAAAGGTATTATTAATTATATTATTTAAATAGATTTAAGTCAATTTCATTTAACTTTTTTTGGGGTCAAATTTCATTTAACTCCACTTTCTAAGTGAGCAAATATTACTACTCTTGTTTTATACTATCCTTTAAGTTGACAAATTCAAAGTTATACTAATAATGAATGGCTTTGAAATTAAAATTTGTAATATATAAGTTTTTTATTTATTTATTTTTTATTTTATTTTAAATAACATAAAATATCTCATTCTTCATATATACTCCGTGTTTGATCCTCTTTTACTTGAACCATTGCCTTGAAAAACCATCTCAAAACCTAAATTTCCTAATTTGAACCCATGTTGAAACGCCTCTCGCGTACCCTCTCCTCCCCCTCTTCGTCGCCGTACCCATACGCTCTCTTCATCTCCCAATGCTCCACTTCTTCTCTTTCTCATCTCACTTACTCTCACGCGCACAGCGCGAGGGTCTCGGTGTGGTTGAATCTTGATACCTGCCCTGTGCCTCAGGGTCTAAACCACTTAGCCATCACAGCGGCTCTCAAATCTACCGGATCAAAGGTCGTGTATTCGGATAACAGCATATGTTGATGCGTTGAAGATTCAAAGTCTAATGTACACGCGCTTGCTGTCACGGGATCCGAGTGACAACAAGCGTATGTACATTGGACTTTGTAATCTTCGACGCGGCTGGTATCTGAATACGACATTTGATCCCCGTAGATTTGATAGCCGCTGTGATGGCTCCAAGTGACTCATATTGCTCACGGTTTGCTCCATTTTCAGTGTTCTTTTGTTATCATTATTATTAGATGCTTAACCTAGTTGTTGACTCAGTGGGTATTGGAGCATGTGGTGTTGGGAATCTTTGGTCAGAGGGAAAACTCTGCTGGAAGGAAATTGGAGGTCTTTTCTCAGGATTCGAGACATTCGAACTGGACTCGGGATCTTTGATTCTTACCAGGTTTGTGATGGGAACTTGGTACAGTTTTTCATTCTCTCGCTCTCTTGCACACCCTTCCTCTTGCATTGACATATTTGCTGTACATGGTAGGCCGGGCAGAGATATACACCTCCTATTTTTGGAAGGTAAGTGGTATAGTTTGCTACTATGTATTATTTTTTTTCAGGATCCATATGAAAGTATAGTAGTAGGAACAAAAGGCACTAATACCATATACTTCTAGTACCATAGCTCAATTGTTTGTTTATTTAATCTGTGCTGGGTGTTTTTTTTCCTTTTGCTGATTTGCTTGTAGTTCCATACTTAGGTTACATTGTATTTATAAGATCTATTTAGCAAAGAAATCCAAAATGAGCACAACACTGACTTTTGCTCCTGGTCTAAGATCACATGCTGACTTATTCGTGGAGATTTGAAGACAACCATGAATTTTCCTGATCTGTTTACACCTGGTTTCTTGGTATGTTGTGATTCTGCGTGTGCTTGTATCTAAGCATAAAACTTCTGGTACTCTGTTATCTTTTTTCCTGTTGCACTGTTCATTGAAGAAGAGTTTTGGCTGACTATTTGTTCTTCCTCTTTTTTGAGCAGGCTGTATTATTTTTTTCCTGTATACTGGCTTTCTTCTTGAATTATTGTATATTTCTAAACACAACCCTCAACTCTGGTGTCACACAGACAATTTGTGGCAATCTGAAGGTTTGTTTACTGATACTTCTTGTAACTTCTTTCTTTTCTTTTCTTTTTATGAACTGTTTTTTTTGTTCCTTGCTTGTGTTATGAATGAAATTGGAGACTATAATAGTACCGCTTTCTTTCTTAAGAATGGTACTTTGGTGCTCATCTTGGACCATCTTTGTCAAACTCTAGTGACTGGGTTAGTATGCTGAAACTTAAAGGATGAACAGACTCACCCCATAGCTGCTGTCATCTTTTATCAAGTTCTGAATACCTACGGTGCTCTTAGATCTTGAGTGTCAACTCGAACATCTTAATTATATGGGTGCCATGGTCCTGATATCAACAATACTTGAATTGGACATTCCATGGTATGTGCGATTCATATTTCTTGCTTATTGTTCTGTTGCAGGACCTATTTATAATTGCACTTGGCTGGTTAATTTTTGCCGGGCTTCCTTCTGATTTTGTGAGTTCAAAATCTTCCGTTGCCCTTGCTGCTCTCTGCAATTACTGCAAATGTCCATCTCCTTGTTCATGTTTCACTCTTTGACCGGCATGTTGTTTACTTTTCTGCAGTTGAATGTTATTGGGCAATGTCTTGGTTTTTTGGGCTCTGTTTCGTATGCCTACTGTAAAATCATTGGGAGATAGTTGCTTGAACTATTTAGTGAACATTACACCACAGCTGGAAGTTACCGGCCAATGGCTGTCTATTGCAACAAGAATGAGCCGCCGGAGGAGATTTTGCTGAAACAGGAGAGTTTTGTTCATTAGAAGGTTGCAGACCTGACTTTCTGCTTTCTGGCTACATTCATAGCATGGCAACTAGCGCTGCGACAACGAATTGCTATCTTCTCTAACACAATATAAGCAGATATTATTTTGGAATTATTAGAAAAACTGACCACAATCTGTAATGTTTCAATTTCCTCCATTTAGATCTTCCTGTCTTCCTCTTTTTCTTGGTTACCTGATAAGATACTCGACTGCTATGTATGAGAGATCGCAAATTTGAATGTTACCATAAATAGTTTTCTCTATTTCTTTTGTGTATTTACGTGTTGTTATTGTTTAAATGACTCTGTAATTGCTTTTTCGTTCCCATGAACGCCTTCTGTTACTGTTATTTTTCTTTTCAGGTCATCCTTAATCTGAATCTCAAGTTCTGAGTCATTGTTATATAGTCCGATTTTTACCCAAAAATAGAGCTGAGTTCTCCTTTTTGCTCTATTTAGTATTTATTTACATACCAAATAAGCTGTAAAAAAAAAACTATCCGGTTTTTACCCAAAAATAGGCAAATAAATTAACCGCTATTTAGTTTTTGTTGTTTTTTTATTCGGAAAAGAAGTTTGCTCCTAACTGACTAACTGCCTCCTCGTCTATTCCTCCAAAACAATCGAGTTACTGATTCTTCCCTCCTCGCAATGGTTTGAGCACCCGTAAACACAAACACATACCGGAGGGAGTTGGCCTATGTTGCAGTTGACTTTACCGTCAGAGTGTTTAGACACGCATCTAGACGGACAACCCTCGTCGCACGCACCCACATGTTCTGTGCAGGTTTGGGATTTCACCTCCAAAATCTTTGTGCATGACATTATGAGTAATGCGAGGTCGAAGAAAATGGCCGCATTACAAGTTGGAGATTTTTTTGACATTTTTATTTATTTTTGATATCGTTGTATTTATAACTTATATAAGCGTTGATGAGATTTGTTTATTGCCACGTACGTTTCTTTGCTTGATTTAGAAAACGAGATTTATTTATTTCCTATAGCAAATGAATTTTAGGATATGTATGTAGCTGAATTTATATACTATGGTAAAACACGTGCTAATTCTAATCTTTAATTTTTTCAAATTTTATCCCCTAATTCTATATTGTAAAATGCTATCGGATTATGGAATGATTTTGGTGTTATATCTCATCTTTTCTATAGGGATTGCTCAAATCAATTTGATTGTGTATATATTTGAGTAGGGGGAGAGTAGGAAGTCCAACTCTAAATGAATTTGTCTTCTATAGCCACCTTTAAAATTGTGTTTAGGATTTTCTTTTTTGGTTTAGGACTTTAGAGGATCGTGATTTCTTTCTTTTTTGTAATTAGAATATTTTAGGAAATGTATCTGGAAATACATTGCACCATAGGAGTAGAGTATGGTGTCCATTTCACACTTAATTTTAACCCCTCTACTTACCGTACACTTTTAACCACTCTATTAGTATTTATACTTATATATTAGTTTGTGTTAATTTACTATCCATACTTATTGGTAAAAAAAAAAATACAAAGATATCCAATTTTTAATAAAACATAAATAATTTATTAGTAAAAAAGACTAAAATTAATTTCTATTAATTACTCATGAATAATTTAATGGCTTCACAAAAAATGTTTAATATTTAATAACGAATCATTCAATTTCAATAAATTACTAAAAAAACATTAATCACTAATTTATTATTTAAATGTTCATTGACGATAATATTACTTACCAATAAGAATGAATTATTTCATTGCTACTGAAATTTACTAATAAAAATAAAATATCTAATTAATTAATTATTTTTTTTATTTTTTATTTCAAAGAAATAAAAATCCAGTTAATTGAAGTTCAACAGATGGGAAATTTCGTCTTGTTTTTATTCACTAGGAATTAGATAGAAAAATAGACAATACCAACAATTTAATTTGTATTTTATTAAAAGTGCTAGGAAATTAACAACCCAAAGTATGCGACGTAACACACGACTTAATTATTTATTAAATAATTTAAAATTTAATTAAGTAATAATTAAGGACAATTGTATGCGCAGATACAATTTGAGGAAGTCTCATCGGTGAAGCAGTGTCCGTTGCTTCCATTATCAAATCCATGTTTTGCGACACATTCATCGTTGCACTTGGCAGGGTCGCAATTAGCAGCACCCCAAGTTTCTTGGCAACGACGACCGCAACCAATAGTACACACACAAACCGAATTGATGCAATCGGTTTGGGCCACTCGATCTCTAGCTCTGGATCTCGACTCGCAACCCGCATCGCACGGACTCCAATTCTCTTTACAGGTTTGAGCTTGCGCCTGGGAAATGGTCACGACTCACGAGCACTACAAGGCCTAAGAACATAGCATAACGAGTTGGGGAATTTTTTGCCATTTTTTTTTTAAAGATTTGAACTCTGCAAGAATTTCTCTGATTAATGATTTGGGTTATACTTGTATAGGTAGATATAGGCTTTAGGGTTGGGACTTGGCACCTCAGGTCCCTAAGGTTATTCCAAATATTTTAGTTGATTCCTATTTTCATTTTTGAGACAACGAGGTCCAAACGGTAACTCCGTCAGACAGCCGAAGTCCCTCCTGTCAAAACGGAGATAAACGTCTATTTCGTTTTTTTAATATTATCTCTGATAAAACACACTGCACACGACCCCACATGGCAATTTTTATTAATGAATGCCACAAAACTCTTTTCTAATTAATTTTACAAAAGAAAATAACTCTTTTTTTTATTTACAAAACTAAAAAACGAAATGTTTTTAAAATTTTAAATAAGTTTTGTGCGGGACCCACCTCCAAATCTCACCCAACACCAAATCCTTCCCGGCGACAATCACGAGCACTTTTCTGCAACCCATCTCACCCAACAATTTCGTATCAACAAACGGATTTATCAACGGATCATCGCACCCGACCGTGTCAGGGCAAGCCAATCTCCAAAACCCAGCATAAAAGCTTCTCTTCTCCATCTCCTCGGGCTCATTTCCAATGGGTTCTTCCCCCCAAAAATATGGATGCACCAGCACAATCCCAACAAGATTTACCCCAACTGAGCTTTCCCGGCCACATCTCAGGCCCATGTGATGCGTTATGTTACCGCTAGCACTGTCACTGGGATTGTGGCTGGGTTTTGGTTTGGGCCGGCCAATCGTAATAAACAGAGCGAAGCAGAAGTGTAGTGAGTGACTAGTGAGCATGGCGACAGCACAAGAAAGTCTGGATTTTGTTGACGAGCTTTACTTCTCCGCACTCTATGGGGAAGAAGCTCAAAAGATGGCGCAAGACCAACCACCAGATGAAGGAGAGGTGTTTCAAGTTTCCGATGAGAAATATGCAGGGGAGTTGCAATTCCAGGAGGCTTTAATGGGATAGCAGTAGTACTGTTGTGATATGCCTCATGCCCAAATGTAGGGCTGTCCTTGAATTGGATGCTTGTAGGCCCAGTTTGGGTAGGGCAGTGATTGATATTTGGGAGGAGGCATTGTGAGGAGGTGATTAAGGGTATTCAGAGGTTTTACTGTCCATTTAAGGACTGTTCAGCATTATTATTGGTGGATGATGGTGGTGAAGGAGGAGGAGGAGGAGAGGTGATTACTCAATCTGAGTGCCCAGTGTTACAGATTGTTCTGTGCTCAGTGCTATGTTACTGTTTTACTGCCCATTTAAGGCCCTTTTTGTCACAGATTGTTCTGTGCTCAGTGCTATGTCCCATGGCATCCTGGGATTGTTTGTGCTGAATTCTAGAGGTTGAGTGAGGATGAGAGGGGGAGGGAAGATCTTCTTCTTAGAGAACTTGCTCAGAGCCAAAAAAAATATTACGTGGAAAGAACTGATGGTTGCCCTCACATGACTTGCAGGTCAGTATCTCCAGAATACTAAAGATTTTCTCACAACTTTACTTATACATTTTAAAGAGTATCAGTAATTGCTAGGTTATTATTGCTTAAATAAATTGTTTGGGTTAATTGTTGCTTGGATCGATAAATTGCTTGTTAAATGCTGCCGGTTATTGTTGCTTGTTTAAATAGCTGTCAAAATCTAAAGTTTGCTGCTGGATTAATTTTGATGAGGACTGCTGCTTGTTTAATTCGCTGTTAATTTGCTGGTTAATTGCGGCTTGGATTCAAATTGCTACTGGTTTAATTGCTACTGTTTTATTTGTTACTTGGTTCAAATTAGAATGCTTGCTGCTGGGCTTAACTAATTTGCGAGGTTCGTTTGGTTTGTTATGGTGCCGATTGGATTCCGGCACGGTGGCCGGAATTCCGCCGCCGGCGGCAGCCACGTGGGGAGGTTGTTGTTTTGTTTGAGCCGGGTCCAGCCCAGCGGTGATGAGAGTGTTAGTGGAACGGAGAAGATGAAGAACGGAGAAGAAGACGGTAGAGAAGAAGCTTGAAGTAATGTTGGGTTTTGTGGGTCCCGCACAAAACCAATTTCAAATTTTAATAATATTTCGTTTTTAAGTTTCGTAAATTTTAGACATTTATTTGGTTTTGTAAAAGTTAATTAAAAGTTAATTTTGAGATTTTTGTGAAAAAATTAATTATTTAGATAAAATCTGACGTGTGGGGCCCATTTCTGACAGCTTTATCAGAGATAATATTAAAAAAGCGAAAGTTAACGGATGTTGTTTCCGTTCTTAGGATCTCAACCGCCTGATAGAACTAACGTTTGGACCTCGTGGTCGCAAAAATGAGAACAGGGACCAACTAAAATATTTGAAATAACCTTAGGCACCTGATGTGAGCCCAACCCCTAGGCTTTTATATAGTGTTGATGAGATTTGTTTTTTTAGGTGCGTGGATAAATGCTCGGTTTAAAGAACGCGATTTGTTTCCCTATTGCTATAGGATTTTACGATAATTAGGTGAGTATTAATGATAATACACTTAAGTTAAAATATATGTTTATATCGTTACAAAACTACTCATTTTATATACGAAATTGTCACGCTATATCATTCATTGTGACAATTTCTTTCTTTTTTCCCCTCATTTTAACATTACTCATTTATTTATTATATACACCTTATACTTCTGCTAATCTTTTATGGTATATAATTCTCCTCGGTTCGTGAACAAAAAACACATTGTTATTTATTATTTTAAATTTAAATCTTTTTATAGGTGGGTTCGGAATGAGATTTGAATCTCGGTCTGAATCCTTCTTATAATGGGATATGAAAATTCTATTAATTACTAATAACAAAATGTTCATTGAAAATGTATTACTCCCTCCGTTTCCTATTACTTGTCACTGGCTACTATTCATGCATTCGTTTTAAGGAGGCCGGATGACTCACTATTTGACCCAAAAAGTTCTGTATTTTTTTCGAACGTACGTTAATGATTAGTGTACGTTCGAAAAAAAAGCACGAAATTTTTTGGGGTCAAATAGTGAGTCATTCGACTTTCTCGAAACGCGTGCATAAACAGTAAAGTGACAAGTAATAGGAAACGGAAGGAGTATTTACTAATAAAAATTAATTAATTGATAAAAAAATTATTGGCGTATTTTTTTATTTTTCTTGTGAAATTCTATTAGCTAAATATTTTGTTATTAATACAAAATGTATAGATTTGGGCCTAAGGATCTATAGACCTGCATCAGGACAAAAAAAAAATTAACATATATAATTACGTCAGCAAAATTTTATTAATTATTTGATTTTTAATCCTATCCGTAAAATTTTTTTTTAATGGCTGAGATTTCTAGAAAAGCCAAAATCCACTCATGTGCCCAATCTCTGTGCAGATCTGGTCTTTCATCTCACAATTCATTAATGTGCATGATACCAGTAGTAATTGCCATTTATATATCTTTATTGAAATTATAATTTGAACATTACTAGTAACAAATTAAGATATAAATTAAATATTATTTATTAATTAAATAGATAGTAGAATCAATCATCAAATTATTATATTAATTAGAGAAATTGAATTGGACAACCCAAGAAAAATGACATTTGTGTCATGAAATTTTTGATAATTATCTTCCCATATTTGTACATCTCATTTCTTTATTTTCTTTCCTCTAATTAAATTTTACTATCCTAATTTGGAATTAACTATACATATACGTACACACGTATAGAGATATATTTTAGCAACTTATTATCAGATGTAAATAATTTATTTTATTTTTAATTTTATTAAAAGAGTACAACATAGGAACGTAATAATCATAATTTTACGTTATAAAAACAACATGAATTAATCAGTTGAATTACAACTTCACGATGCGACTTAATTATTATTATTAACTAATTAACAGATTCCCGATTAATTAATGAAATAATGAACTAATTACTTGCAGTAGTATCGGCAGACGCAATTACAAAATCTTTTGGTGCACACTCTTAGAAATCCAAACACCGAAATTACCGATTACCCGAAGTTACCGTAATTCATATTATAAATAATTAAAAAACCCTTTCTTCTCGTTTCCTTTTTCTATTTTTGGCAGCCATCCCTTTCTTTCTCACTTTCTCACACTCACTCGACAGCCTTCTTTGTTTCTCGTTACTTCGATTCTTTTTAATCTTTTGGTTTAGTGCTTGTTTTAGCTCCCTAAAGATGCTTCTTTTAACTAATGTTATATATCTAATTCTCTACTACAATGATTGCGCACCCGGAGGTCCCTCCATTTATTATTTTCATTTTAGTCAGTCCCTAACGTTTGTTTTTGTTCGATTTGGTCTCACACGTTACCTCCGTTAGACCCGCGGAGTCCCTTCTCCCTTAACGGTGACAAACGGCAGTTAGTTTCTATTATTTTATTATTAAAACTGAAAAAGGTGCCGCAAACGGGTCCCATGTGTCGGAAAATTAATTTAAAATTTAAAAATATTAGAAAAATACGAAAAAATTAGAAAAATTAAAAGAAAAATATTGGAAAAATACAGAAAAATTAGAAAAATAAAAAGAAAAATAATATTATTAATTTAAAAAATACAGAATATTTAGAATATTTAATTTTAAAATTAAAAATATTAGAAAAATACTAGAAAAATACGGAAAAATTAAAAGAAAAATATTAGAAAAATACAGAAAAATTAGAAAAATTAAAAGAAAATTAATGTTATTAATTTCAAAAATACAGAATATTTAGAATATTTAATTCAAAAATTCAAAAATAATTCAAAATAAAAAATAATTAATTTTAAAATTCAAAAAAATATTTATTTAATTTCTTTCTTTTTTTCTCTTTCTTTCCTTATTATTTAATTTTAAGAAAAAAGAGTAAGAAAGAAAGAAATTAAGAAAAAAATGAAAAGAAAGAGAAAAAAAGAAAGAAATTAAATAATTATTTTTTTGAATTTTAAAATTAATTAATTATTTTCTCCCGTTTTTCTCTCCTTTTTGATATATTATTATTGGAAGAGAAATGGAGGAGAGATGGTGTGGCTGTATGGTGGTTGGAAGAAAGAGTGATTTATGCAGTGGAGGATTGGAAGAGAAGTGGAGGAGAGAGAGGAGGAAGAGTTATAGGAAACAAAATTTTGGAATTAAAATTAAAATTGATTTAGATTTTTAATTTCATTTTTCGTTTATTTCATTTTTAATTTTGTTAATTTAAATAAATTAGGAAAGAAAGAGAAAAGAAAAATGAGAAAAACGGAGAAGAAAAATAAAATGATATTTCCCGTTTCTTAAAATTCAAAAAAATAAATAATTAATTTTAAAATTCAAAAAATTAATTATTTAATTTCTTTCTTTTTTTCTCTTTCTTTCCTTTTTTTTCTTAATTTCTTTTTTTCTTACTCTTTTTTCTTAAAATTAAATAAAAAGGAAAGAAAGAGAAAAAAAGAAAGAAATTAAATAATTATTTTTTTGAATTTTAAAATTAATTATTTTTTTGAATTATTTTTTTATTTTTAAAATTAAATATTCTAAATATTATGTATTTTTTAAATTAATAATATTATTTTTCTTTTAATTTTTCTAATATTTTTATTTTAATTTTTCCGTATTTTTCTAATATTTTTTAATTTTAAAATTAAATATTCTAAACATTCTGTATTTTTGAAATTAATAATATTATTTTTCTTTTAATTTTTCTAATTTTTCCGTATTTTTCTAATATTTTTAAATTTTAAATTAATTTTCCGACACATGGGACCCGCTTGCAGAACCTTTTTCAGTTTTAATAATAAAATAATAGAAACTAACGGCCGTTTGTCACCGTTAAGGGAGGAGGGACTCCGCGGGTCTAACGGAGGTAACGTGTGGGACCAAATCGAACAAAAACAAACGTTATGGACTGACTTAAATGAAAATAATAAGTGGAGGGACCTCCGGGTGCGCAATCCCAATTTACTCGTTATCATTAAAAATTACTCTAATTAATGTAAGGTTTTGAATTGGTCCTAATCTTTGCATTTTGGGCTTCCAATTCTAAAAACTTGATGGTCTTTCAAGCCCATCCACAAGCTTAGGCCCTCAATCCCAAAGTTCAAGCCCATTTATATAGTTGACGGTAGTAGTCTGTAGTGTTGCCTGTTTAAATACAAGAATGCCCTTGAAACCCTAAGTATATAAGCATCCTTTTCTTTTCCTCTCTTTTCTTCCATCTTTCTTCTTCACCGCCGGCTCTCTCTCAAAACTTAAATTTCCTAACTTTGAACCATGTCCTTGAAACGACTGTCTCCCCATACTCTCTTACTTCCTGACTCCATCTTCATCGTCGTCCCGATACGCTCAATGCTCCACTTCTGCAATGTGCCTTCTGGTCTAAGCGTGCTTAGAGGGGCTCAAGCCATCACAGCCGCCATCGAAGGTTTGCTCCCTTTTCAGTGTTCTGTTGGACATTTTTCAGTTATCATTAATGTTGAGTTTTGTTGGCATAGATTAAGAAATTGATTGAGGTGTTAATGTTGATTTAACATCACTGCTCTTATGGTCTGCATGATCGATTGCACTTGTCAAGTGGCTGACTTGCGTGTTTTGGAGTTTTGTTGGATTACTAGAATACAATCAGGGTTTTAATCTCGTCTGGGTCTTGTTTCTTTTTCTTCTCCTGGTTGATCTTTATGTATAGTAGTTTAAGTTCAGAATTTAGTTTCTTATTTTGTCAGTTGACACTTATATGTACGTTAAAACATATCTTAAGAATTGAGTTTCAAAAAACCTACTATCGGCCATATTCTTATTATTTCTTATGTTAAAATTTTAGCACCAATTTTAAGTTAAGTAAAGTAGGAAAATTAAAATGTATTAGTTGCGAAACTGAGACCTTTCTTCCACTGGGATCAATTTGATCCAGATCTCTCCAGGTTGCTCCTTCTCACTTGTTATCATTATAGCTTAACTTGACTCAGTGGGTAAATGTCTTAAACTTCTAGATTAAGAAGTGTTAATGTTAATTTAACATCACTGCTCTTATGGTCTGCATGATCGGTCGCACTTGCCAAGTGGCTGACTTGCGTTTGGAGATTTTGTTGGATTACTAGAATACAAATTGGGGGTTTTAATCTCGTCCACCGGGTCTTGTCTCTTCTGGACTGGGAATTGATCTTTATTCATAGTAGCTTAAGTTCAGAATTTAGTTTCTTGTTTTGTCAGGTATCTAACTTTTCAATTGGCAGATGGAAAGGGCGGTAGTGATAAGTACCTTCAGACAGGGCTTAATCACTCGGCGGAACAAAATCCACCCCCTGCCCATGTTCTTTTGGTTAGTGGCGATAAAAACTTCGCTCAGCATCGACTAAAGTTGGATAATTATAATATCTTGTTGGCTAGCAGAGAACTTGTTCATTCTGAACTGAAATGTGCTGCGAGCGTCAGTTGGGAGTGGGATTCGTTGATACGAGATGAAAAGTTAATTGAAAATTATTTTAGCCAGCCGCCTGATAGCTCATGGTATCGTCGTTACGAAGAACCTATTGAGGACCCCTTCTCACTCATCGATAGAACTACTTTTAAACCTTATGATAACAAAAGAGAAGAAGAAAAAGATGTTCGTACATTACGTTTGGAGAGACGTGCAAACGTTTCTCAACATAGTTTGGAGAGACGTGTATTACGAACATCTTTTTCTTCTCCTTTGTTATCATAAGGTTTAAAAGCAGTTCTATCGATGAATGAGAAGGGGTCCTCAATAGATTTTTCATAACGACGATACCATGAGCTATCAGGCGGCTGGCTAAAATAATTTCCAATTAACTTTTCATCTCGTAGCAATGAATCCCACTCCCAACTGACGCTCGCAGCACATTTCAGTTCAGAATGAACAAGTTCTCCAGTTTCTCTGCTAGCCAGCAAAATATTATAATTATCCAACCTTAGTCGATGTAACATCTGAGCGAAGTCTTTATCGCCACTAACCAGAAGGACATGGGCAGATGGTCGTTATGAAGAACCTCTTGAGGACCCTTCTCACTTATCGATAGACATGCTTTTAAACCTTATGATAAAAAAGGAGAAGAAGAAAAAGATGTTCTAAGGCCTGTGCAAACGTTTCTCAACACAGACCTAGGATCATTCATTATTGCAGAATCAAGCAGCAGGTTTGTGATCTATTTTCGTATTAGTATTTTTCAGCAGTAGCAGCCAGTCATGTGCTAACTATCTATCTGTATTTGATATGGCTTTCTATCTGTACAAGCACGAACCCTTCCGATGTGTCTCCAAACCTTAGTAGCCCATTCAAGCTTCATCAGCCAGTAACATCTATTGATTCACATCCCATGTAAACCTGCTCTGACCAAGGAGATGGCTGATTTTGTCACACTTTTTCATCAAACTACTGTACCGATCTTCTAAAATACATTTGGTACTAAGAATTCCAAACTTTTCATTAATTGATTTCGTCATGTGATGTCAAGTCTCCATCCTCCATCTCTTGCTAAGAGGAGGAATGGGTTGTTGAAGAAAGCCTATGAGCTTTCTGTGCTTTGTGATGCAGAGGTTGCTTTAATCATCTTTTCGAACAGCGGCAAGCTCTATTATAGACAAGTTTTTAGGTTCTTAATTTGTTTATCCTTGCTGGTAAGTTGATCTTCTTTATCTGTTTCTTTCCATAAACTAATTTTGTAGTTTTGATGATTAAGGTGAGCATTTGCTGAAAAGTTTTGAGTTTTTATTGTCTGGTTTATTTTGATACCATCTATCTTCATTATTACATGATTTTTTGAAGCTAATAGTATCTTCTTGTTTATCTAATCACGCGTCTTGAGATCTGGATTATAAAGATGAAAGCTTTTAATTTTCTTAATCTTTTACTTCTTGGTTTGGAACATCCTATGTTTATGAACATTAATCACTAATAAATTCAGCTCATAATTGTGATCTACAGGCAAGTTTAACAACTTCTTTGCTGATTACTATTGGTCTCTCTTTCTAAACATCTGGTTCTTCTTACATTGATACATGTGTTTAATCCTTTTGATTAAAGGTTTTTAATGCTCTTTTTTTGTACGAAAAAACAAGTTTGTGTTTGAAAAGTTATATAAGAATGAAATTCAGTAGATTATATATCTTGGGAATGAGGGATTTTGAGAGGAAAACACCCACCTCATTGAATGTGTTATCAATTTTATTCCCATGTTGCACCTGCTCTAACATTAGGTCGATAAAATAGCAGTCTAGTTCTGGTTGCCAATCTACTCTCGCGGGATCAACATAGTACTCGTCTGCAAAATAAATAGAACGTGGCAAGCACAAAAACTCATCAAGCCGCATTGGTAAGGGACAAAGAAGAATCTGTTTTTCTCCTTTTCAGCTCAGGGAAACTTATTGTCCCCGGTCATTAAGACGGGTGTTTCATCATTAGGGTCTATAGTTTGAGCTAAACAGCTGTATCGTCAATCAGATGTTATAGGTCCAAATATGACACAATTTCTGATAGCTTGGTGCAGTTTTAAGTCTGAATGATCGAGCATTAGGGTGTACCTGCAAGAATTATACATGTCTGTACATACGAAACGAAGGGTACAATTCAAAAGTTGTTTTTGAAATAGAGGAATCTGTTACCTTGATATAAGCATTCCCATACATAATCTTCAGCAGTTACCATTTCGCGTGCTTCATCCCATGAAAAGCCACTATTTTCCAGAAGATTTTTGATATCGTACAGCCTCCTCAAATGTTTATGTCTGTTTTTAAGAATATCCTTTTCATGGTTGGACTGGAATTTGGCATTAAATGATGAGCCATTTCATTCCAGGCTTGGGTTACAAATGTCTTTCCAAATTTATTTCCTTTGTGTACATGGTCTAGCAATAAATCAATAAGGAAGGATACGATCCATCGGTGGTGTCCAATAAGTTCTCACACGATGACAACTTCCAAGGGGCTGGTTCCGTGTTTCATCCTCTAAGAACCCATAAGGATAAGACATCTGTTCATGAAAATATAGCTGAATCTGAAATGTGAAATTATATAACAGAAGAAAACTTTAATAGTAACTTCCAAGCATGCATCCAGGAAAGAAAGACGGAAAATGGACCAAATGGTTCAAATACTTTTCCTTTGCAGAAAACCAACAACTAGATTCTTGTACTGTTGTACACACATTTTTCTGAGGTGGGTGTTTTCCTCCCAGCTGAACTTTCACACTTGATAATTCTCACAGCAGAACTTCCATAAAATTAGAGACAAGATATCATGAACCAACAAAGGCATGAACAAAAAACAAAATAATATAAATTCGGTAACAGAAAGTTGCAACTCACTAGCAGTTTTTCCTGTGAACACTATTCTCAGTTGCATCCCCATATACAAGGGCCAAATGGTTGTAGTTTGGCAATGCCTTCATTTTATATGCTCGCATATGCGGATGTGCCTACATCCAATGTTATGTGATGTTTCTTGCAGAAAACGAAAAAGTCAGGAAACAGAACAAAATTTTAATTTTAACAGAACATGCCTTGGTATTAGCATCCCAAACATTATCATCAGCTACAATCATCTGCTGGGTTTCATCCCATGAAAAGCCATCTTGTTTAAGAAGAAACGTCAGATCACTATAATACTTTGACAATTTCTTCCACCGATGTCTTAAAACTCTTTTGTCATGTTGAGGACCAAATTTTGCGTTGAAAAATGTAAGCATATCTGTCCATGCCTGTTTGTTGAAGGAGTTATTAGGCATGTTGCCTCTACCTATTTGATCAAGCATAAGTTCAATGAAATACTGGTCCATAGCTACCGTCCATTCCGTCCTTGGACGCTCATTATTTGCTGGGACGGGAATTCCCATTCCATCACCTAGTAATCAAGGAAGGGAAAGTCAAACTTTTTGTCTGATAAGTGGACATAATCCACTTTGTTCACCCAATATCAGCAACGAAAGCTATAACGGAGCATTAATATTGTAAACTTAGAAATTCAACAGCCTTTTGATTTTGACATTAGCAAAAGTAAAACTGAGAAGCCAAATGATGAAAATGCAACATCAGCCAACATTCATGACATGAAGTGGAAAAGAATGAGGAAAGCAAATACAACAAACCCAGGTGTACTCCTTGGACTTCATCATCAAAATCTATATCGTGACTTGATCTGCTGTATCTTCCATCAGCTGTGGTATACCCATAAATGACACACAAATCATTAAAATTCAGCACTGCTTTAGTATTGTAGGATCGGGTATCTGGATGAACCTGCATCACTTCTGTTACTTTTCAAACGCACCAACATGAACTTCTACAACACAATATGAACAACAGAAAAGAATGAACCTTTATGTAAGCATTCCACACATGATCATCAGCTACCACCATTTGCCTACTTTCATCCCATAAAAACCCAGATGACCTAAGAGATCCTTCACATCATTAAACTGCTTCCACAGATTCTTCATTAAGCCCAATAAATCAATAACCCTCATTTTCTTCATAATTTCTCGTTTTATAAGGATTAGGATTAAATATTAATCTGTTTTTTATTTTATTTTATTTTATGACAGGCATATTAATCTGGTTTATGTGTGATGAGATTTCATGTTTCTGAATTTGCAGCCCAAAGAAGAAAAAATAAAAATAAAACTCAATTCTAAAAGTAAAATGTAATAAAAAATTATAGAAATAACAATTGCTTATGAAAAAAAGCACTTTTTTTCTTCATTAAAATTAAATATAGTATAAATACTTTTTCTTTTCTTTTTTACATAAATATAGATTTCTTTCTACTTTGTAAAGAGTATGACTCATCTACAAATTCATTTGTGTTTTGCAAAAAAAAATGATAAAAAATGATGGAAAAGATGCATTGAAACACTCATACACTCATTATGTCTCCTTGGATAAAACTTAGAACTCCCCACTGTCAAAATTAGGACCTCAAGGTGTTTCAGCTTTGTGGTCTACAACAGATGGACTAAAATATAAATAATAATTTGAATAAACAGAATGCTATCTATCTACCATCAACGCTGCTAACAAGGGACACCAATTCAATACTCTCATTTTTCAGAGTTTCAGGTTCCTCCTCTTTTGCACCTAAGATTTCAGGAGGTAGAATGGCGGCATTTGGATCGCCCTGCGGCATCAAGAATAGAAAACCAAGTGCAGAAACTCTCAATATGTTCCGGATCAAAATGGCCAGCCACAAATTATCGAACTTCGTTCGAGTAACACTTAGTAGATGAAGTACAAGGCCTCCTCCCCACTGCGACGACAGAAGTCCAAGATGATCGATAGACATGAGGAGCGCAAAGAAAGTGCCTTCAATGCCAGGGGGACAAAGCTTGGCACTGAGCACAAGGAGGGGCATCCACTTGAGCCTTCCGATCATCTGAGAGAAGCCCTCATCAATGACGACAAAGAAATAGTCTGGTATGCCGAGTTTCAAGTTTAGTCTAACCACCAGCATCAGATCTAACATTCCAGACAAACCATAGAGCAACTGCGTCCAGAGCAGCAAGGCTCGAAAAGGGTGATTCTTGAGAACATTTTGGTACAGTATCGTCCCTACAAGGGCTCCAATTGAACCTATGGAAAATATGAAACCAATGCTCTCCTGCACAGGGAAGAATCTGCATTCATTTAGCAGTATTCTGATATAGACATTCATAAATTATAATCTAGAAACCACACACCAATAAACCTAATAAATAGATGACTATACATTCTAATACTCCTGGCATAACTCTCACCTTTCATTTCTAACTCTAAAAGGGTACCCTTTCTGGTTTATTCCTCACGTCTTTTGATCACCTAATAAAGGGTACCTAGTTTTCAAATAGAATGGACAAAATGAGTTCAGAGTCAAATACCTGGGAGAATGATGGACCTCCTTTTGCGTCCGTATACCAGTAGAACAACCCTTCATAGATATTTATGCTTAAAGCAAACGACAAGTACATATACAGACATGGTCTCCACACATAAGGGAGTTTCAGTGTTCTCCACATAGCTTTACCCGCATCAAGAACCTTCTGTGAAACCTGAGCATGAATATATTAGTATAGGAATTTAGCAGTTGCAAAGAGTGAACAAAAGTAGATGGTTACCTCTTTGTAAGAGAAGTTAGGCGTGATGGGCTCATTAAGCATAATGCCAACCAAAACTACAAGGGTTGATGGGATTGTCAGCAAGCCAAATACACCCTACAAGTCAAGAGAAGGGGAGAGAAAAATTTGAGGTGCTGAATAATTGTTTTTTTTTTAAAGAAGAACAGCAAAACAGGAAAAAAAAGTGAAGGACTCACGGTCAACAGAGACTCTTATACCACCTACCTTAGGGCCAATCAGGTGGATAAAAACACCGCTAATAGAGAATCCAATCAATGCTCCGATAGATGAACTAAAAGAACACAAGCTTTGCATATCAGCTGCAAGTGAAGGGTGACTATTACTATTTTGTGCTACGCAGGCATCTATGGTCACATCAGCTATCGCTACACTAGCACTTCCAGATGTCAATGCCAACACTGCAGGCAAAATATGCAGCTTCCCGTGCAAAGACAGCAGTAACATGGAGACCACGCCCAGCAACCCTGAAATAGACAGTGGGGAGGAGAAAACTAAAAGATGTCATCTTACAGAAACAGAAATGCTAATTGCCAATTTATTTTACACACAATAAATGCAGTCTAATTCAACTACATGAGACGATCCCTGCAAAATCAGGTACATCCAAGTTCCAACGTTACATAGTGAAAGTTCTCAACTGGCTCATACAATCCACTAGCTTTAAGGACCCAAGTTCAAGATGATAAAAGCTGTACTGTTGGTTTCCCTAAATAAATTTGCTGAAATCATCGGTAAAGTTGTCTCCTGATTGTTTCACAAAAAAAGCTGATTAACACTACCATAACAGAATATTAAGAAAATCTAGCAACAAGGATTAGATTCTATCCTACACTAAAACAGACTAATATCGTGTTTAATTACAAAACTTAAGAAGCAAAGAGATCATGAAGGAATAACAGCTATAAAGCATCATCATTTATACCAGCTAGTGTAGAGGAAGACACAAGCTACAATGAAAAATATAGAGTTAATGAACGACTGTGAATCATTACCAGCTACAATGAAATAAGGCCGCCTACGATAACCAAAAATGGGAAGAACATCGGTGAGGAGACCCCATAGCGGCTTTACGAGCCAAGGAATTGAGACGATTCCTTGATAGACTTGTGACTCGGAAGGCTGCACTTTTTGCACATCCTTCATGTAATACTCAGTGCCGACACGATTAAAAGCTCCCCCTAGCCCTTGACTTATTCCATAAACAACCAACACACCAAACACAAAACTCCAATGCGTCTCCACGGCCAACATTTTGAACCAATCAATTGGAGCCCAAAACCACTCAAAGATCCCTCCTTTCTGCATTTCTTTCTCCACGGCCCGAAGAGAGGGTTCTTCCACATCCTCATCCTCCACCATAACTAAGAATCTAAGACCAAATTGGCAAGAAATAGCAGGAACTCAACTCACGTAACTTCTTTCCTCAGTAGGGCATTTTGCAAATGACTGGAAATACCCCTAAAAACATAACCTTTGTAGAGCATGAATAGTCAACGAGAAAAGAAAATTTCAAAAACTAGGCCTATAGACTAAACTGGATATGGAGAAATAAATAAGGTAGCTGTTCTGTTCAAATCAAGACCAGCACTTTCTCATCTGGGTTTCCTCAAACTCACAACTCTTCAAATCTAACAATTCTTCTGCTAAGATGGTGTTAAAATAAGAGAAAAAGGAAGGTTGTTGTCTTCAATGTAAATCAAATGGAGGGAGGAAGTTCCAAGGTAGGTGAGACAAACCCTGGTTTTCAGATTTGGGTTTTGGCTATGGATTTTCTCGGACAAGGAGAAAATTAACAAGTTGTAGGATAAACAAAAAGATTAGTAGCACCCGGAACTTGTTAATCAGAAGGTTAAACAGATGGACTTCTTAAAGAGTCGGATTAAATTTGGTAAGGTTCTTTGAGACGTGGAAGAATATTATTGGTCCATCGCAAGTAGGGACATGGTGTATGGATCTACAATGCCCACCAACATAGGCGGCCCATGTCTGAAAACTCGCACCGATGTTAGAGTCCAATGTTTCTGGATAGAAGAATGGACAAGAAAAGAGCACAGATAATACGACGGCCTGTCGCATAAACTTTGTCAAGGTCAATAGACGAGTGCCATTTATAAATAAGAAAGAAAAAATGAACAGTCCACCTTGAGACGTAATAATGACACCATTGTTGTAGCAAAGAATGTTTTTTTTTGTTGTTTAGATAAGTGGAAATTTTATATTTTGATTGATGCAATAGATAGTTAGTATATTAATACTATATTACTAGTATTCTACGAATTTACTTGGTTTTATTTGTTAAATTGGATATTTCCCCCCTTTTTTTTCTTTCTCGCTGAATTTTGTAACTGGTGGTGGTGACGGTATGCCAAAAGGTATGATCACAGCTCTGTAACGTTAGAGGAGCATCATCAACATTTCTTTATTCATTTATGGGTATAAATGCAGAAAAACTACATTAATTCCTGCTTTTGTGAATGGAAACAAGGCTAAAATGCCAACTTCATGACCGTGAAATGGGAAGGAAGGGACTACAGGGAGGGAGGGACAACACGATGATGAAAACCTGGTGTAAGAACTGATAAAAAACATTCTCAAGCAGCAGTCATGAATGTATATGACCATACATTTTACTGTATCTACTAACCATAGGAAGAACAATGGTTATAACACAGAGATTCTGAAGCTAACTAGTACTTTGGACTGTCGATACTGTCGATAAGTGTAGTAAATCCAGTATATCCATTTAGTAAGTGAAAGAATTATCTATTCAAAACAAGACTGGTTCCCAGTCAAAGAATTCCCAACAAAAATCCATGTAAGAACAACCACAACAACCGTGAAAAGCAGAAGATGAGTCATTTCCATGGTAAACCAAGCTGGTTAGTAGTCGCGTACCTATATTAGAAGGAGAACATTTCGAGTCTATCTGTAACCTATTTTTTGGTCTCCATGATTTTTAGTATTGCCCTGCATTTCTGTTTAAAGGTCCATCCATTACTCCACCTTTATAACCAGTAGCTTGGATGTATTCAAAGAAGTCAATTCATACACTGACTAGCAACAACCGGCAACTGGAAGAGGCAGGTCCTTTGTCAGGGACAATGGTGTGCAGCTCTTATCTTCATTTGCTTTGTTGTAGATCATTTTCTGCACATAGAACATCATATAACACTGTGAAGCTCTCACAATTCCTTCATCAACCTCAGTAATCCAAGCATCATCACATTTGTACCATTGGTTTCTTAATCGCACATGTCACATAATGGCCTGAATGTAGCATCCCTGAATGAGCTATCATAGCAAAAATCTCAAATTCTGCATCCACTTCATCATTATCGAAACCAGACATTCTATTTCCAAGTCTGTGACTGACGATGGAGGATGACAAGTATGGGGCCAGGTTCAGAGAAAAAGGGAACTGCAAATGCATATCGACTTTCCTCAGAATTTTTTTAGTTGCAGAGTGCTCAAATCTTTTGATATGTAAAGACAACACCAATGGGAGCCTCCTAATTGACAGCTGCTTCACAGAGTCACGATATTCTTGACACTTTTGGCAAAAAGGTTTCTGGTCTGAACCTAACTTCTCTGGCCTTGTAAACAGATCAAAGCAAGTGAAAAGAGTAGATCTGCCTGTCTCGCCCGTGGTAGGTGACTTCCCAGAAACTTCGGCTGGAGAACAGTTACTTGTGTGACTGTCAATCTTCCTTGAAACCCAGCACAAGAACTGCATCTGGGCACCTCTAATTCACACTTCTTGATGCTTGTTCTCCCATGGGGATTGGTCTTGAAGCATTTCTGGAGGGATTTGTAGCCACTTAAGCCATGAATGTACTTATACTCAGTAAGATGCTTGCAGGGTTTTGGGTTTATGTAGAAACTAGAAAGTGTTTCTTGAAGCCATGTTAATGACAGATATTGAAATGGAAAGATCCAAAATTGTGAAAAAAGAAACAACGATTTATCAGAACAAATTGCAACAGAAATGGATTGAAATCACAAATGTTTTGAGCAAAGAAAAAAAGAAAAAGGTTCTATCTCAATAAACTAAGAAAACCAAGAAAAGGATCTCAAAATTGGACAAGGAAAGGTGAAAATATTGTCTCGAATTAAAGCCGAGAAGACTTGAGAAGATGATGGAATATTGGGTTAGGTTGTTATTTTGAAGGATAGTTTTGTTAGTCTATGGAAAGGGAGGGTGGAAAAGAGAAAAATATTTTTGGGAGAGGGACTGAGCTACTAACCTATTCCATGTTTGTTCAATGTTTGTTGGAATTAGAATGAGGTGAGGATTTGCCCATGAGATACTTTCTACTTTGTCACTTCACTTGGAATTCAAGAAGAAATTAAAGACTCCACATTGTAACAACTAACAGCAATGTTTGCAGATTTTTGAAATCTAGTGTGGATAGTTTATCTTTAAACAAAAAAGGAAAGAAAATTTAATTCGCCACTAGCGTCAGGTTCGAGTCTCTCCTCTGTGACTAATTATTAAAAAGAAAGAAAGAAAAACTATTCTATCCTTTTGCATAATTGAAACTGAGGCTCCACTTTGAACAAAGCCAAAAAAGTTAGAAAGATGAGGGCAAATGATGCCATCCAAAGGCCATAACATAAGCAGCCCACAACTCAATTGCATTTGCATGCGGATATGATTGCAACTCCATTGCACAAAACCAACATCAATAACACTAACAGAGACCATATCAAAACCAAAGAAGGAGATCGCTCAACTTTTCTAATCAGCTAAAAAACCAATGCACCAAAGTAACTTAGGAGTTAGCATTACCCAATAGGAAAATCTACCAAGGGCAAATGCAGGGTCTCAACAAAATCGTAGATAACCAAACTCAGTAACCCATATGACAGATATTACTACGAAATAAAAGCAAAAGATCATAAGAGCCAAAGTAGTGAACACTGTGCTTGCAGCATACGAAAGGAAGTACCAGAACAACAAAAAAAGAGCCATAAATCCTTAACACCAATGACTTGCAACATAGCAGCAGATCCATTCTTTTAAAGCTTATTGCGATATACAAACAGCTGCGAATCCAAAAAACATAGAACACACAACAACATTCACCACAACAACTCATACGTCCAGACATTATTGTACATGGAGGACACAAGAACCATTACTACTGGCCACTGCAACTCCAGCATGCATCAACTGTATTCATTCTCAAAAATAATAAAAAACGGTGACGAACAAGGTATAATTTAGGACTAAGAGCTCATTAATACCATCAATTAGAAATGCCTAAGAGGTCTAATCCTAATTAGATAATGATCCCTACATTTCAATGCATATAAGCCTCAACACAACAAAATTTCAGTAACGAAAGCATAAAAACCATCAAATTCACACAGACAAACAGAACCCAGATTCATTAAAAATCACTAATTATAAACATCCACACAGCCAAACATCTCTGGTTCATTGTACAATACACATAGACACACCCATGAAAGGAGACACAATACTAAGATCCATCAATTATTACACAGATCATAGTCATAGCATAAGAGCAGGTAAGGAAAAATCCAAACTTTTTTTCAAGAGGACACGCTACCAACAACAGGGTATTTGGCCTCGAACTTCTTTTCCCAGTCACTGAGCACCGTCAACTCCTTTTCGGTGAGGCCGTGTAGAGACGGCGAGATGTCTTCCTCGTTTTTGCTCATCTTGGCCAAAGCTCTGCTCGCATCCTTGCCGGCGAACATCGCGTACGACCCACCTGGGCCGTAGAAGGACTTGCCCGTGGTCACATCGAAGACACGCCCCTTGATTGCCACGTAGATTGGCTTTGATACGTCGGTGCCGTTGTATTGGCTCAATTGCTCCGCCGTGAAATCCATGGCCAGATGGTTGGTTCAGTTGGTGATAAAGAAAACGCGAAAATGTGACTGATGGACTGTTAATGAATTGCTGGAGTTGTAATACTCTATTTTCGAACTACGCGTCGTCGATCCAAACCCGTTGCAGCCACACGACAGGTGTCGCCTCATAATCAGTTGCGAGCGACCTGTCAGACAAGCTAACTACTTTTGTTCAGAGCGTCGGGGATATGAAAAGGTAGCTCTCAAGCAATGGGCATTTTCTATCTTTTAATGTCCCTAATAGAACTTCATTGATAGATTTATGCAGAATTACAACTTATTTTTGGGTCAATGCGAGTGCGAGCACAGGTTCAATTTGATGTTGACGTCTAACGGCTATTCCAACTTCTAGAAAAGAATCTGATATTCAATAGACAAAAACAACTAACAGTCTTCTCAATAATAATACTGAAAAAGAAAAATCCACTACAAGTTGTGAAGTACAACAAACTCAAGCCTGTTACAGATGTTAACACATGGTTTTAGTGAAATTTAAACAGACTATGAGCTACAGAAACTACGGTACGCAAAACAAGCAATCTGCCAAAAAAGAGGCCATTCTCACAAAGTCCTCTGTGCCTCACCCATGTCGCAGATCATGAATAATCACGGCTAAACACATCAATGAAAAGGAAAACCACCACCGGAGTACTCAACCTCCTGAAATTTAAACAAAAATAGAAGTTAAGGAAAAGTTATTAGTGTCGTGTACAAAGAAAGTCACACATCATTAGGACGACTAGACAATTTCTGCAATTCACAATAGTGACAGCAGGCGACAGACAGTGCTGAACAAAACAATATGAGCATAGTAGCTTGTGCAGAAGTTTCATGCACACCAACAACTCAGCTTGAACGGAACCAATCTGACCTAATTCTTTGTCACCTAGTCTCAATTTTTCTCTTGGTTCTATTATCTCGATGTTTGTTTACCATAACATGCTCAAAATAGTTTGTGTTATCATAGTTCCAAAAAGTACAGAGAATTGTGCCAGGTCAGGTATACTATCCAGTATCCACAAGAAACTGGATTCCATCACAGCCTAAGTGTTCTACATAAAGGATGTAGAAAGTGCAAATTGCTCCCTTTGGATACTTTTAAGCTGAATATGTTGAGAAGAAAAAAAAAACCTGTGCTGGGGGTAAGGATGAAACCCAGTCCGAGGCGTGTGTAGGAAGAAGGCCCAAAGTGTTGAGCTGCATAAAAGAAATTCAATATTAGCAAATGAAGTAATGAACAATAAAACTTCCCTTGTTTAGTTATTTATATATCTTTTGAAATGCAATCGAAAAGAAAATGCATCTCACCTTCCAAACACCCAGTGCTAAACCACCCAAATTAAGGGCCATAAATAGTAATTTGGGTGCAAGAAGATCCACTCTACTGTCTTTGTAAGGCTCAAAAACTGCAATTATGATAATAAAAGGTTGAGCTAAGGATGAACTTCACGAGACTACAGTAACTATTATGAAAAGACAAAGTGAACCCTAAAATGACAATTAAGAGCAATGTAGATGTAGATCATGAACATGATTATGTTGAGAAAATTTAACATATAAAAGAAGGCTTATCAGCAAATGAACCCAAAAGGGAAAAAAGGGTGTATAAATCAGGGACACAAAGTAGGATATAATTTGAGTACAGAAAAGTATCAAGTCCATTTAGAAGCTGAGCAAATATAAAACCAAAACCAATTGAACTTGATTCCTATGCACATCAGAAAAAAGGATATTATCCAGACATATACGCTACAGGGGAAAATCTATTCTGCCAGTATCATATTAGAAGAGAGAAGTGTTCAGGAGGGCTGTTGAGCAATGTAATCATATTAGAAAGCATGGCTTGATTTCTTCCAATCCAGACAAATACAGCAGCATTATTTCCGATCAAATAACTACATGGATTGTGTAAGCTAATGGCATGATCATGCACCCTTAGAAACATCCATGTCACATCATAAGGTCATGGTAGATTGGCCCAGTTGATACTCCCTTGGATTATAACTAAAGTTACTAAACATATAGGAATGCTAAGACAGGAGAAGTGCATGATAAAAACAAGGGAAAAAAAGGGGACTGTGACCAGCTTACCCTTCCCAACCCCTTGTAGAGCACTTAAGGGCTGCCAAAGAGCTGAAACTGTGATGCCAATGCTAAACAGATGAACTGTATTTCCAGCCATCCACATCATGAAACCCATCATTAGCAAATTTTTCATGGGGGCCTGTGCTACTTCCCAAGCTTTCTGTTCACATATTATACAACAACAGTGGTGTTACAATAAGTAAACAATTATTGCACAAGAGATTTTTCACTAGAAAATCAGAAACATAGAAACTAAGATATTCACAGAAGAATCACACTCCTATGTCAGAATCTTTCTTGTGTAAACAGCAAAATTGTAAAACAAATCTTTACTTTCATAAATCAATATTCTTCAAATAAATCATCCTTAAAGCTTCTACATCAATTACGCATTACCTGGATCAGAATTTTTCACTTGACCTAATTGCTGACAGTTTATACTCTAAGTGGAAAGTCAATTGTACAATTCAGACACTAAAAACACCTCACAATCCAACGTCAGTTGCCATAACAAACTAATAAATGAGCTCCAATATCATGTAGACACTGATTACTTCCAATGTTACATCCACCTATCAACCCATAAGCTCAAAGAAGGGAAAAAAAAAACTATAATATGAAATAACAACCTGAGATTTCCAATTAGCTTCAGCATCCTTTTTCTGCTTGCTCACTGTCGAATCATCCTGTAAATTCAATAAAAAAAACAAAAAGTGAAACAAACAATCGAGAAAGTCAAAGAAAGAAATAATTAATTCAAACTCGAAAAGAAATTTAGCGAATCTAAGAGACCTGATCTTGCGAGGCGCGAGAGAAACCAGGAGGATCGGGGATGTCACGAGAAGAAGGAGCCGAAGAATTGTCAGTGAAATCGACGGCCCATCTACGCCCTGACCCCATCACCGCTTTCCCCTTATCCATTCTTCCCCTTTAGCAGCTACAGCACAAGATCACGAAGCTGATAACAATGGAATCCACTCTGTAACACTCTCCTTCCTCTGTGTCTTTGTAGCTTACGAAACCAAAGACTCAACTCCCCTAACCCAACCCGATTTTCTCCTCTTTTTGTTTTATTATTAAATTAAATTTTTATATGGGGGTATAATTGGAATCTAATAACAAGGGCCGAATCTCTCTGGCATAGGCCCATCTTCATTTTCAATTTGGGCTTTGTACCACATTTCACTACTTATTATAATTGGCCCATATAGGTTCGATAGGCTCAAAAACCTGCCAGCGAGCCCAACTTATGTTTTCTTCCTTTTTTTATTTTTTATTTTAAAAAAATTGGGTAATTCTCTTTTTAAATATTTAGTCCAATTTTTCTTGGTTGTATTTTTTAGGTATAATTAGGATTAGTGCGCGAGAGTATCTAACTACTCACATCAACCACTCCGATGGTAAGCAATGTCATGTTTTAATTAAAAAATTGTATCAGGATTCAGGGGCACCCAACAATCTAATATCCTTTTGGTTATATTATACAATGATGAGGCGTCGGCCAAGTTGGCAGGATCATGATGCAACATTTACAATTCCTAGAAGATTTATTTGACGAAGAAAATCGCAAAACGGAAAAGAATCCTGAATTATGTTTATGTAGCAGGCAGGTTATATAGTTAGTACAACAGAAAAAGTTTAAAACCTGTGGAAAATAGTACTAAAGTTGTACAAATCTGATAAAAAAAATACCAAAGTTGCACAGCAGTTCCTAGAAACTGTTGCGTACATTTTATGTACAGGTTTCTTCTGCTTGTCAGAAATCAGAATAATATCGATTGATGGGTGTGTGTTGCAGCTATAACTCGGTCTTGGGGGAGAGTTTGTTTGAAATGTTGGCTATGACAAAACCAGCAAAAACCTGTGGCCAAGAGCAGATTAATGGAGTTAGAAATTCGAAGGAGACGAACACCGAAATTAATATTGAAAGGAAGCATCTTTTACCTGAATGCATCCAAAGATGTAGATGGCAGAGTAGTGACGACCGTGCATGACCATGTCTGCTACCATTGCCAGGGGTATCGTCAAGGACATGCCCAATGTGGCTACCAGCGGAGTTGTCCAAACCACAGAGAGAGCCCTGCAAAAGATGGAATCTAGTGAATTTCGGCAGCTCTAGTTTAGGTTTAGTAAGTCACCATGCAAGTGAAGTGCTTACCAAAAGTAATCTAATAGAACACTCCCCACAAAGCCATTTAGAATTATAACTTCACCAACAGATACGGAATGTGGAAAACTGAATGGCGGTTCAATCCCTGCTGCCTTCAGCGGCCAAACTACAGGAACAAAGTTGCATAGAACATATGATCTCTCATCATTGAACCAAGCATTTTCCTTTGTTCAACATTTTGCAACAGACAAGTTATTGAAAATTGACATAAATGCTAATGTAATAACCGACTTACGAAGCCACCAAAGACCAAGGAGAGTGAATAGGCCAATGTATCCGAATACTTTCTGCACATCAACTTTGTTCCCTTCAGATCCAGCACATTTCTTGAGAAGCACTGTGCAAAAGATTATCGGAACTTAATAGTTAAGTGAGTTAAACGCAAAACTCAGCATGCTCTCTACCTCCTTTATAATTCAATTTTACCTGTAAATAAACCATACGCCATTGCGGAGAAAAGACCAAAAATGTCCCCGATGATGGATTGCATCCTTATCCTTCAAAACAACAAGAACAGGAAATTGTTTCAGAAAACATGAGGAAACCATTTCCAGGTCTTGGACATGCCAATGCCAGCCCTATGTCGTGGCTAAAGACTATAACCATTACATTATATGACAGATTTACATAAATGTTTGAAAACACAGCACAATGGTAACAGAACAACAAAAATTATACCACTGCTAGTTATAAGTTTACAGTTTCAGGGAGTAAAAAGAGAAACCATTGTCATAACGGGTGTATTCCTAACAGTTCAAACTTTTTTTTCCCCTCCATTTTAACCAGTTGAGAAGATAGAACTTACTCAGAGGTGCTCAGCAACTCATCAGATGCCCAAGTTTTTCCAACTGTGGTCATGGCAGCGCCAGTCATGCTAACAAAAACAGCAACCACCTTACCAGTACTTATGGTTTCCTGGCCAAGAAGAGCTCCAAAGAAAAGCGTGAACAGCCCTGATGTCGACGCTAAGACAGTTGTACTTGCAACGCTTGTATTTGCAAGAGCTGAGTTTGATAAGTACTGCAATACCAAATAGCTAAACTCACAATACAGAATACTAAAGAGACTGTAATAGTAATGCCAGTGCGAGAGGTAAACACTGTAACACCAGAGACATGTGAGAACAATTGATAAAAAGATAGAGTACCTCTGTCGCAAACCATATTGGAGCCAGATACAAACTACACTTAGCAATATCCCATGAACCAAGTTCACAATTCTGCTCAAGAAATTGAGGTTCAACTTCTTCACCCTTTGCGATCAAAGGCCAGCCATCTTCCCTCTCAATGAGATTCTCGTCAGTTATTGCTTCTGGATCATTGTGCATGTCATTGATTCTTAGCGGCATATCAAGTCCATCTGAGGAGCTAATGCCAGGTCCATAACCGAAGAGGTTCTTTGACAAATTTGTGCGGTATAAGCTACAAAACCAGTCCCTAGCAAGAGATATGGGTAGGTAGACTACCATAAGGGATACCCCTAGATAAGTAAGCACAAATGGTTGTTTGTACTGTACAAAGATTTTCTGCAGCAAATAGAAAAATCTCAAACTTATCACCAAAAGACTGAAACAGAAGACAATCATTAATCATATAAAGAAAGATTGATTGGAAACCAACGAACAAGGACTAATGAATTAGACACAGCTAAAATCAAGAAAACCAAAAATAAGGACTCAGAACCTCAAGCATGTGAAATTGCCATCTCATAATCATGGATTCTATCATTTAGCATACAATAATTATAATTATTTTTTTCTCTCTGGCCAATATAAGAAAACACGAAGTGGAGATTTTACCTGAGTGACTTCTGCAGAGGCAACCCATATGAACACAGCTGTTCCGATCAATCCTAACCCAGCTTGGTACCTCCAACACATTATTCAGAAACCCCCAAAAATCAACCCAAAAGGTCAAAACTTTGACTGAAAAATCTGTTCTTTTCACTTGAGAATCTTTAATTTGCTACAATAGTATCATCTTTAAAGAAACTCTACGCAGTATAACTACAAAGGGCACAATATGAAATCTACAGTTTTGGTTCCTTCTGGTGTTGCTCCGCCAAAACAACCTGAATCCAGAAGATGAAGATTGCACCGCCGCTGACATCTGTTATGGACGAATTCTCAGCGAAAAGTCAGAAAAATCTTTGCATTGGAAATTTCAGTTTCTTGGGAATTTTATTCCATTGACTTTAACAGCTGAGGAGACCATTCTAATCTTTAGGTATGCGATGACGTGGCAACAACTTAAGAACAAAAGTACTGCAATCTTTTTCCGTAATGGGAAGGGCACGCCGATGTGGCCATATAACGTGTGGGCCCACAACCCACGTCGTGACATGGCAACTAGCACCTGATCGATGGAAATTAGACGGAAACAGTAAAAATAGATGCTTTCGTTTCGTCCAAAGTGGCAATAAGCCAATAAATCCATCCGGCAAAACACGGCTCGAACCGGAGTAATGAACAGATATTGAGTGATTTTGATACTCTTTTTTTAGGATCTCCAAATTAAAAAAGAAAATCGGAAAAGTACACTCCATAGCTAAATGCAGAAAGTTACCATTAAAAATACTTTTCCATGACAATACAGTAATTTTGAAGATTAAGCAACCACCTGATAGTAATGTTATCCAGCACCTCGAACAAAAGCAGAGAGTGAGAAGTCCAACACCAATGGTTAGGGGGGAAATTAGTGTTGTTTCCTATCAAGATATCATCAATCTTTCAGTGCTGCTCCTCCCTCGTGCATTTTTTATACCAAAAACAGTAGTTTCTCTGCTTCAAGATTCAAACAGAAACCAAACTTCAATGAACAATACAAACGTTACCGGACTCCGATAAAATTTCGGCGAAAAGTATGTTACGTTGCCCAAGTATACTGCTGCTGCGGTATGGAGTTTCTCTGTCTAACGAGCTCATGTAGATCATGTACTATCTTGGAAACAGCATCTGGTCTTGCAAGCCTCAATGCGTTTTGTGACATAGCTCTGAGTTCATCTTTCTTTGGACCAAACCATTGAGCAACAATGTTTGCAATTTCTGTTGGCGATTTAGAAAATTTCCCACATCCATTCTCTACCACATATGGCACATTTCCTACTTCCTGTAGTTTCAGGATAGAATAGTGAATAAAGAATGCAAGCTAAGGGACACAAAGAGGATTTCACATTGGAAATAACAAAAGGAAATGTACTGTCAAATTCAAGATATGATGATTCTATAATCAGGCTATTCAACTTACCTGGCCAGCTATGTAACCATTCAAAATTATAGGCAAGCCCCGTATCAAAGCTTCTGCGATGGTCCCCGGCCCAGCCTACAGAAACAAAGTTGTTAGGGTCTGGAAAACAGTATTCAGAAAATTTCATACATGCGAAAAAATTACCTTCGTTACAATGCAGTCACAGGCACCCATGCATTCCTCCATCTTTGCGACAAATCCCTTCACCTGTATACGACAATGAGATTTAGCATCTTTTGATAGACTTAGGCGCTGACCCGCATAAAATCTATTATGAAGTACGAACAGTGCAGAAAAAGACATAAGATAATTAGCCAGCAAATACTGCTAGCCAATTGACCCTCCAATCTGAACAATTATGAGAACTTCAATGGAAACAGGGTGCAAAAAATGTTTTCCGGGAATCAAAAGGCAAAAATTAATACCTGGACTGGAATCTTCCAATCAATTGACCGTAATCTATTAACAAGCTTTTCATTGCGGCCACATATCACAAGAGCCTGACCGATTGGCTCCTGAAGCGTCTTGTCATATAATGAATCCCCAAGTGCTCTTGCAGTTGCCTCAATGGGGCCCATCCCTTCCCCTCCTCCCATTAGTAACACCGCTGGAAGGTTCACATCCATTCCAAGTTCTTTCCTAAGCTCAGCCTACAAGATGGAAAATCTAAGAAGGCAAATAACAAGCAAATGAATCTCAACTTCGCTATAAAATCATGAAATGGTTCAGCATATGAATAAACCATCTTGCAACTTCACGGAAGGAAAAAAAGAAGGAAATTTACAATCTAAAACTCATCATGTTTATGAAAATACAACAAAATTGTGTCATAATCATCCAATAAGTTGAAACTGCTGCAACAAAAAGACTTAACTGATGCAACTAAAAGGTCAGGATGGCATATTAATCATCAATAAGATCAAATGTTTGGACATTCAAAGTATCAGATTGAGCTATATAGAACAATAACAAAACCACAACCAAAGATGAGAACATCACTTGAGAAATGATATTGACCTAAAAAACCATGGATTTCACACTTCCCATGAGCGCATTAGGAACAGCTTCCTACACTAGTCAACTAGCAAATTATAGTGATGTAGTAGTCACAACTCAAAAATAGCACACATCAAAACTTACCTTCCATAACAGATTCTTTCGAAGTACAAAAACACATAGTGATGTTTAAAAGGTTAACAAGCAAGAACAATAACAACCTTTGAGCGGATAGGCTTAACAAAGGATGGTCGCACAGGAAGCCCAAAAACCTTGATTTGCGAGGGTAGAAGACCAGCTTTCAATGCCCTTCTCGCTACGTCTGTCGACGGGCAATAACATCTCGTTACAAGCTTATGGAACCTAAAAAAATGATACACAAAAATAAGATAATACAGAAAACAAGGTGGGGTCAAAACATTGGTAATGGATAAAAAACCAACCATGTAGGATGACAAGTGCTAAGGTCCGTTACTACTGTGGTAAAAACTATTTTATTCAACAGACCCTTTGCCTTCAATACACGAAGAGGAACATGCTGCATCAACGGGTGTACACTTATAATAATGTCAGGCTTGTATTTCATCAACCCTTTTGCAACCTCCCTACAAGAACACAAAATAAGGATCAGAGGAGAACCAGTCATCATACCACAACAAAAGCAGGTATCAAAAACAAAATTGTAAGTTCAATTTGGCAAAGTGTGAATGCACTGTCTCACCGAGCTATAAACATTGAAGTTGCAGCAAAATTAGATTGATGAATAACACGCGGCGCAGTTCCATAATATGTCATTTTCCACAGTGTTCCGTGTTTGACCAAGAAATTATAGCTCCTGGGCAACTGATTAAAGGGCCAAGGTGTATGTTCTGTCCACAAATCAGTAATGAACACCTGCAGGATACACTCTTAAAACACAGAACAAAAAATACACATCTAGACACAAACTAGTTATCTTCCACCCACCATGATACTTAGTTGCTTACAAGCAGAAGAAATTAAAATTTTGAAATGTGTGTGTTGTTTTCCAACAACACTCACAGAACAAAGCACAACAAAGTGACAAAATAATAGCACAATGCCAGGCTAATTAGATCCCATTGCATTAACAACCAAATAAAAACTTGCAAGTAGATGAAACCATCAAAATTTCAAAAACTTACTTGATATTCATCGCCATATTCTTGCTGAAAGGCTGCTTTGATAGCCTCAGCAGAAGCTCTGTGACCTCCACCAGTATCACTCATGAGAATGAGAACTCTTTTAGGTTTCCCAGCTACCACGCCATTCAAAGGCGACCCCTCGCCAACCAAACCACCAGAACCATCATCTCTCACGACACTACTATTCTCATCACTAATACCATGACCATTGTCATCACCTGGACTAACCCGAACCGAGGCGAACCCCATCGGGATTCTCTCACAATGAGATCTAATTGCCCTATTAAACTCACTCCAGACAGTCCTAACACCTCTACTACCCGAACTCAACGATGCAGTAGTCACTTTTCGCCTTCTTTGATCAGCAGGGGTGTCGAAGAATAAGAAATTGGACTTGGGGGAAGAGTACCCATTCGACTGAATGGACTGAAGAGCATTGTTGAAAGCATAACGACCCAGTTGGGCTACAAAATCGAAGACAGGAGCAGAGTCCTGCGCTGCTGTGGTGGAAGAGTGGTACATGGTGAAAGCAGCAGCAGCAGCAGCAGCAGCAGTATCACTACGAGAAATCGATTAATCAGAGACTAATTGGCGATTCTTATCATGTACTACAAAGAAACGGATTTTATCTATAAAGCAAGACGACAAAGAAACAAAACTTGAAAGAAGAGATAGAGCGAGCGAGATATACAGTGGAAGTGACCGTAAGGTGCTTGATATAAAGCGGGAGAGAAGAAAAAAATATTAAAAAGAGAGGGGCAGCCCGCAGGCGAGCGGTATCCACGAACAAGAGAGTGGAGAGTAGATTCTGGGAATTAAAAAGGATGCTCTTTCATTCTTGGGAAGGCGAGACGACCACAAAGCGATGAAAGTGACGGAAAAGACATGACCACTATTTTATTTTATTTGCTGGTTTTTCTGGTTTGGGCCGCATAGATTGGGTGAGGTTTTTGCGCTTGGTTTTCCCGTGTCTGAAAAGAATTGGCTAATGACTAATGTTGTTGTTATAGGCTATAGCGCTATGGGATTGGAGTGGGGGCCACCACGCAACTCCGGCTGTCCAATTGGATCGTGCGTGCGGGAAAAGAAAAGTTTACTTCATGAGTCCCCAAGTGTTGACTCTCACTTTAGGGGTAGTTAGTCAACCTTCCGCCCATTCAATTCTTTTTACGTTTTTAAGCATTCATAACATGAAAACACACACCATTGCTAATTGGTCGGTAAATCAAATGGAAATTGCTTATCGAATAAAAAATACTCTCTTCGGTCTTGAAAGAATAACTTTCTGGAATAGTAAAAATTCGTAGGGGTGATTTTTTATCTTATTTTATTCCACATTATTTTATTTTTATTTATAATTTTCACTCAAATTATCACACCATTATCAAATTGGGTTGATGCATAATTTTTTTTTTATCATTTGCACAAAATATATGATTCAAAAAAAATAAAATAATAAGTATTATGAACAGTAAAAATTCGTAAAAAAAAAATATTTATTAAAAGACGGATACCATTGGGCTTTTTATATGCTATTTGTACATTTTTTCCTTTGACCAATACGTGTGCTGTGGTGCATGCATTCCCAAAATGGGAGCCTGGAATGAAATTGGGCTTTAAGAGAGGAAAACGTGAAGGGCCGCACGTGAAATGGGTCAAGATGAGTCTCGAAAACAGGAATTAAGAAGCCCAATTAGCCGAAAAGAGAAAAACACACCATGATGGTAAAATGTGAACAAAACCAACATTTACTATAATCAAGAGGTAAAAATAACTAAGGTTTTTAGTTTGAGTCGTGAAAATAACATAAATTATATTGGAAGAATTACATTTTTTAAGTCTGACAATGTTCTGATAAAATTAATTTCCTACTAAAAAAGGCTAAAAAAAACACCCGAGAATTGGGAAAAAGAAAAAAGTGCAAAACAACTTTTCCTTTCTTTGTTACGTGAGTGAAATGTTTCGAGAGATTATCAAATTGAAATAAAAACCCACACGATTTTTATAAAATGTCTCATCTTATATTTATTTTTTATTTCTTTTATCTTTCCATTCTTAAACTTTAATTCGCACACGTCAAGAAAAATAAATTTCTTTAAAGATTCAGTTACAGCAACCCCATGTATCCGAACGACTGGTTATAGCTCTTCAAATTTAAAATTAATTAGTGCCAGTGCCAGTGCCAGTGCCAGTGCCAGTCACACTTATCAACAGTAATTGTGATGCTAGCATTTGTTCAGCTCACCATAGTCCAACTCTACACATCCTTCTTCCTTTTTTAGGCAAATCCAAGTCTTCAAAATTAGTTCGCAGAAGAGAAGAAAAATTATATCTTCAAGATTATTGAAACGTATAATAAAAGTATAGTTAACAGCAAATAAACTGAATTAACACCACATTTTTTAGATTAAATTCTGGCTCATTGGACATGGCAACTCCGTGACAGCAACAATATAGAGAAGGAGTTGCTTGCTTTGTGCTTGCGGTTCGTAGAGGATTGGAACTTCATATTCATCAATAATAAAATGATCCAATTCCAATTAGACACCCTACAGATACGTTATTATAGAGAAAGTTGCTATTGGTTTAACTCTTACGTATAAAATTATTATTTACTAGTAATATTTTATATCATCGGGTTATAATATAATACAAATATGATTAGTCGTAATTTAAAATAACATGATTGAAATTTTAAAAAGAAAAGTTGTTTTTTGTGAGCATTGGCTTTTAAGATGGCAGAAGAACAATATATCGAGCTACAATCACATTTTAATAACATCAATCAACTCAATAAAAAATATTACTTTAATAATATTGGCTTCTCATAACTTTGGTGCATAACTCTTGAATTCGTAGAACTAATTGTTTTGTGCCACAGAATTTAACTGAAATAAATTTATTTCTTTACCCTTTTGCTCATTTATCACAAAAGAAGTAGTACATGCACAACATCCACACCCAATTAGGAAAAAATGCAAACAGAGAAAAATCCTTATACGAAAGCAAAACAGAGCTCATTGCGCCCTAGAAAAAGCTGAAACAAGTTAACAAGCAGAAAAAGAAAAAATATATATTCCTATACTCCATTTCTCATGATTAACCAAACTTATATTGAGGAATATCCGGTTAACACAAAAAACAAATAACAATTTCACCATTACGATCAAACAAAATCACAGAAATAACTATTTCTACACCTCAATTACAAAAATGCATGGAAGCAGAAAACTTAATTTTTAGAAAAGAAAACCCAAATGAGATCCTCCTAAGATTCCACAAGGAAACACATGTACGCATAAATAAATTAAAAAAAAAACCTTTCTTTGCGTTGTTGGATGTGTTTCGTCATGACGCTAACAGGAATGGTTTTTGTGAAAATGGGCAGCAGCTAGCGTAATGACACCAACACCAAGACGTTGGCGTCATGACGCTAACGATAAAATTTTGGCTCGAAACATATAGTCGTTAATGTCATGACGCTGAGCGTCTGACAACTCTAACAATTCTTTCTAAAATTGGAAAAAAAAAGGTTAGTTTTTGCTCCTTCCTCTATGGACGAGCTTCAAATCTCTTGACACTATAAACACTCATTTCAAATCACTTTCTAACTTCCTAAGGAAGCTCTTACAAAGTTCATACACTAATTTCTCTTACAAACTCACAAAATCAACATTCTACAACGCAGGCTTCTCTCAACTATTTTCATTCATTCTTGCATTCGTTTTTGAGTTTGATTAAAGCTTTCTTCTTAAGGTAAATTGAGCATTTATTGGTGTTGATTATTAGTCATACATTTATCATCTTGTACACCAATTCTTTGTTGCAATATTATCCATTTGAATTGTAAAAGTTTGAAAAGTGTACCTAACACTTTTGGGTATTGGGTAGTTGTTCTTATCTCATTGTAAAAAACATAGGTTGTGGTTGAGCTCGGAAAAATCATAGGTTGTAAGGTTGAGAGCTAAACCAAGAAAAGCTAAAGGTAATGGAAAAATGATTTTACTTTAGAAAATCTTAAGGGTGAAGTTTTTAGGTAGTGGAGTACAATTCGGTTGTGAATTAGAACCACTATAATTCTTGTGTTTTACTATCCTTCTTACTCTCTTGTGCAAATATTTTTATTGCCTATTCACCCCCTCTAGGCCTTGTATTGAATTATCAATACCCTATACTATAAACTCAGATCTATATATACTTATAGTATTGATTCAAATAATCATAAAACTAAGGATTAGTTAATCTCTTTTTTATACAATTATGCAATTATATAATCCAACATAGCCGGGAACATAAAAGGCCACATGAAGCACAAAACTATAAGTTTAGATATTTATTGTTAATATCACATCAACTATTAAATTTGATAATCATAACACATATATTATAAATATTAGTTTCTAAATTAATAGTTTAATGCTAATGACACCTTATTTGTTGAATCTAAAATAGTCATAACTATTTATCAATGGTAAAGATTATAAGTTCATAAATTAATAATTTAAGGTTAACGTCACCTTAACTATTAAATCTAATAATCATAACTATACATTTATTATAAGGATTATGTATTTAAATTTACAGTCAAATATTAATGTTATGCTGTTGAATCTAATAATCATCATTATAAAAATAAAAAAATATTCTAGCTTATTGAGAAAAAAAATGCAATAATTTTTTGAATAATTAATATATACACTTAATAAAATTAGTTAATATGCTAGTGGTACATATGGGTAATGAGTTTGCCACTAGATCGGGAGTAATTTTAATATATTATTACCTATTATTTATTTATTTATTTTCTTACATTATTAATTTTTTTAAAATATATTTATGATTCGAATAAAATATCAATTATTATCTAAATATTTTTATTTATAATTACATATTAATTATTTTTTTCCTTCAAAACGACGTCATTTAGGTATTAAACACACTATTTTGAATGAATAATATATATACTTAATAAAATTAGTTAATATGCTACTAGATCGGGAGTAATTTTACACCCCTACTTCTAATTGCCTTCAAAAACCATCTCAAAATCTAAATTTCCTAACTTTGAAGCCATGTTCTTGAAACGCCTCTCTCTCAGTGTTTTAAAAACCGATCCGGAGTGATTCGTTTGACCGGTTTGAACCGAGTTCAATCGGGGTTCGACTGGATTGACTCGTTGGATCATTTCGGGTCATTTACACATCGAACCGTTCAATCTTAGAAAGTTGAACCGGATTGAACCGACTGATTTTCTGTCTAATGGATGTAGCATTTTATAATACATTAAAATAAAATATCAAGTAGATCAAAAGTTAAAAATAAAGAATCAATCCAATATTTAAATGAAATGATATTCAAAGTTCAAACACACTTAAATACTCAAATTATAAAATAAAAAAGCAATCCAACATTCAAATGAAATGATATTTAAAGTTCAAAAACACTTAACCTTAATACAAACCGTTTTACACGGCAGATGTTTACTTCTTGATCCACTTGAATAAAGAAAGACACCTAAAAATCATTTGCCATAACTTATTGCCATGTAATGTTATACATTGCCACCTTGTTTACTAATTTTCATATACTCCTTTATTATATTTTATTATTGTTATATTAACTTATTTTGTTATTTTAAGAATCAATTTATTTTATTTTAGTTAGGGTAGTTAGAGTATTTTATATTTGTTTAACCATTTATTGAGTTTTATTAGTACATTTCTAGTAAATAAATAAATATTTAAATACTTAAATAATTGATTTTAAATTATATGTAAATTAATTTAGCACAAAAACGTAATGCCTTAGCCAAAACCCAAAAGAATATAACATCGAATTTTTTCTTAATATTATTCAAACAAATAAATTATATAAAGTTTAACTGGTATATTTTAATTTACTCTATAACCCGACAACTTAAAATAATAAAAATACCACAAACTAATTTACTGCATCAAGGTGAAATACTCTTCATTGAACTTGGTAGGATTGTTTCTTGAATATAGTGTTAGTTACTCGTGTGGCGATATCATTAACTTAATTGAAAAATGTTGAGGCAAGTTGCCATATGTATAGAGTGAGATGAGCATAACCATTCCCGGAATGATAGTGATGAATCTAGTAGGATTTTTTACGCAGTCTGACCTAAATAGTTGGAAATGGATCGTGGGTGCCAAAATTTAAGTAGAACCATGCTCTCAAAAGACCCTCAACGCAAATGCAGACTCATCCATAGTTGTGGTGAAAAAGTCTGCCTATAAATAAAATATAATGTGCAACAGTTACTCACCAGAGTGATGCATGGTGAAATTTCCTTGTATGGAATAGATGATTAACGCTAGTTGCCAATTACAAGTTGCAAACAATGTTTTCCATTGATCATGGAAGGTGGGAGCAGTCAATTCCAACACCATTCCTTACCAAAAGAAAACGTAAAACAACTCAACCCCGATTCATCTGACTCGGTGAACTCAGTGGGAACAGAATCAAGAGCTCCGGTGGCTGATCACTCTCTCTTGGTGTGCTCAACAGCCATGGATGCAAATAAAACCCCTTCTCCGCTATGGCCTTCTCCTCCTCGAATGAGGATGACGACGACGATGGTGACTCATCGCCAGTACCTAGGCTCGAGACTAATAGTGGGGTCACTGGGCTCTGAACCGGTACGGAGTCCACCAGGTGATGATCATGACGACCATGCAGCTTCATTCCAAGGTTCCTCATAGCGCGTCTCCGTTCTTGAAGCTTGAATGTTGTCCGGCGCGGTGCGGTGGGCCCCACAAGATGGGATATTGTTCTTTTGTGTTGTGTAGGTAAGCCGGTTAGTTTTTGGACAAGGTCTCTAAACGTGTTTGTGTCGGCTTGAACAAACGTTGTCGGCTCTGTTGGAGTGGAAGCTATGGATTTGAGGCGTCGTCTTTCCATGTTTCTTTCTTTTATTATTTTAGATGAAAAAGGAAAAAAACGAATTTCATAAATTCTTGAATTAAGGAGATTGTGAAAATGTAGTGACGAGAAATTAAGATGAAAGAATTTATAGGAACTTAAAAATGAGAAACTAGAGGGCTGGATTAATGGTCCATTCCATTGTTTGAACCTAGATGTGATTTTTTTATTGGGCCCATTAATGTAACTTGCACACCGTTCTAACTTTTTTTATTTAGTGTTTCGGATGTGAATTGATTTTATTTTATTTATTAATGTGATAAAAAAAATCAAACAAAGGGTCAAAAAATAATAAAATCAAAGGTGTAGAAAAAGCAAACAAAGTGTATGATTGGTCGCACGGCTAAAAAATTCTTTGCAACAAATGTAGTCACTGTTTGATATAAAATATTCATGACAAAGACATTAATATTCACGTTATTAAAATGTGATTGTAGCTCAATGTATTGTTCTTCTGCCATCTTAAAAGTCAATGCTCACAAAAACAACTTTACTTTTTAAAGTTTCAATCATGTCATGTTAAATTACGACTAATGATTATGACTATGAGTATAAAAACAATTTATACTGCATTTTGCAGGTAAATAGCATTCTTTTCGCTTTTAAATTTTAGATCCATTACCTACTTCAAGTTCAAGAAACCAGATAAATCCATGGAGTCATTGATGATTGACCCCCCCATCATCCCCTATACTTTTTAATTTTTCAGTTTTGTCCTTTTACCTTTTTAAAAAATGGGCTTCTTGGAAAATGAAAGCCCATCCCACAAGCCCATTCTCTGAGCTGGTTAGTAGGTATACTGTTCTAATTGATGGAAAGATTGGAGCACATGAAATAAAGTGGGCCCAAAAGCCATCCATCGTTGAACGCTGCTTCTTCAATCTCTCACTTAGATTGATTATTTGACCAAAAAAATAAAAAAGCTTAGATTGATGAGAATACGAATACGAGGGAAATAAATTCACGTTAGGATTCTCTCTTCTTCCACACCACCACCCAGAAGAATCTCTCAAAATCCACCGCTTTTTCACCCATTTCTCTCTTCCTCCCTCCTCTGAACAAACTGATTGAAGAAATGACGAGCTCCGCCTGTTCTTGTAGCCGGCCGTTGATTGTTCCGAGATCAATATCACCGGCCGTCCGTTTTGGGGTTGTACCGCGAGGTGCCACCTCCTTCTCTACTGCAGTTACTTCTAGAAGAAGTTGTCGGATTAAGGCTTCAATTGTGGATTCTTATGAAAGCTCATCTAATTTCGTGAAGCGCATGGAACAAACTTGGTTAATCTCGCAGGTAATTGATTAATTTAGGGAATCCTAAACTTCCGTTTGGATTTGTAATCACATGAATAGCTACTGGTCAATTTTACAATGGATTGAATTCTTTTTTATGGGTATTTTTTTTGGGGTGATAAATTAGTTCTGAAATGTTTGGTTGCAGCAACCAAGGCCTGTTTCGTGTTCATCTTGCGAATCAAATGGGCATGTGGAATGCAAATGGTGTAGGGGAACAGGCTTCTTCATTCTTGGTGACAATATGCTTTGCCAAGTTCCTTCCAGGAACACCACCTGTGTCATTTGTGCTGGAAAGGTATCCGCCAGTTTTTACATTGTGTGCATTAGTATACTTTGCTACCGGCATACAACCAATGAGTTAGTTACTCGGCCAAATCTATGAGATAATGATCTTGTATGCATTTTGGTTTTTCAGGGGTCAACATGCTGTTCTGATTGCAAAGGAACTGGGTTTCGCGCCAAGTGGTTGGGGGAGCCTCCTATAGCCAAGTAGGGGAACTGTAACTTAGCTTATGCCAAGCATCAACCATCAAAGATATGATATTTCAGTGACCTCTGTTTCATGTTTTGATTCATTTTCCTTCTTTTTTCAATTCATGGTCGACTGATAAAAGCACAGCTTCATTAACTTTGTATCAACAGATCATACTTCTTTGTATTGTATATATATACAATGTATTCATCAAATCAAATCTAATCAAATATATTTCACTCACAGAAAAAAACACTATTCTCTTCTGTGTGGTTTGCTGTTGTTCTAGGTTATGTTCATTATCCTGATAAAGCTGCAAATAGAATGTCTGGTGTCTTGATAACTATGGAAATTGTTTGTAAAACATAAGAGATTATGTGAAAGGAGAACAGCCAGACCTCAACTCGCAACAAATTGATAAAAGCAGGTGATTTTTACATCTGTTTGCTAACAACTGACTCCAAAAGCCTCAATTCAGCACTAAATCTGATAATACAATACCAAGAGCTAACAGTTCCTAGTAATCATAACAACAGTTGGTGTGCTATAGAATTCAATACACACAATCCTCACATGATGATAAAAGAAAGTTACTCAGTTATAGCTGAGAAGAGCAACCTGTTAATGTCATTTGAACCAGAATCGCAGCTATCATCTCCTGCACAAGTGATACAAGGTTTACCTTACTATGTCATTCATAAATCACAAATTCACAAGTGCTATCACATTTATACATTCTAGAAGTCTTTTTTTTTTCTTTCAGAATTTAAAAAGTTGGTTTGTAGCTTCTTCTATTCCCCCCTCAGTCTGGTTTATAGTTACATTGACTTTATGCAACAACTTAAGGTACCTCAGTGCAGTTTATGCAAAAGTAAGCCCTACTGCAAAATGAAGATCCAAGTTTTAAGAATAAATCACATTGCCAAAGATGTTCAAGTAAAAACTACTCATGCTCAACATGGGCAGCAAGTGAGTTTATGCACATCAGTGGTTCTAATTGACTAACCAATGTAAGTTTCTTAATTTTCTCCATCAACAATTCTTTGTTGGCTACTATCCACAAATTTCATACTAAAAGTTCTCCACAAGTAGCTGTCACAGAGATTAGTTAAAAGTTTTTGCAAATCCTTACCTGTTCTTGCTCTGACTTGGCTTGTCCACTCATCAACAATCTGAAAACAAAAATCAAAGGGTAAGGATTTATAGCATTAAACAAAAAACTTAATACTAATCAGGAGTGTACTGATGATAAGGATGTCGGCTAAAGCAGGAAAACCACCCAGGAGCACCTATACATGGGTGGGTAGTTAAGCAAAGCATCTTTTCAATTTAGGTTGCTTGCTGGCAAATAGTGCAAACACTTCCAACACCACTTGGAAAACTGGCAACCTTTCCAAACCAGAACACCGACAGCAACGAAGCAACAATCAATTTGGCAAACAAAAACCATTGCAGGAATTGGTTGCCATTACAGCAAACGTTACCTGGTTGAAGTTAGCAAATGAAGTGTCCTCATCGGCGCTGGCGAGAGGAACACCCATAGATGTTTGCATACGCCGCAGCAGATTCCTGTTCCCAACAAGAGTTGTTTGAGCTTTATCAATCAAATCCTGTTTAGCTGCAAGAAGCTCGCGGCACTGCTCTTTCAACGTAGTAAGATCATTGACCGCGCGTCGAACACGTCAAATATAAGAATGAAATAAGTATGAAATTGGGGGTAGAAATACAACTTATCACTGTCTACAATGGTTTGTAGATGATGGTAAGAGGATCGTCCACAGAGACCTCTAGGAAATATAGTTCTTGAGTTTGACTTCCTCGTCACTGAGTTTTGGTTGGTTGTTATCTGAAACTAAAGACAAAACAGAAAGTAATGAAAACAGTTTAAAATATAAGATAGTATTGGCCGAAGTCTAGGCCAAGACTGCGGGCTAGATTGGGAATAAGTCTTGTGATACGGAATTCCAGGTAAGGGCGATGGGTGAGCTTGCGTTCTTATGCATCGATCATAGACTGAAGTATGTTCGTCTCTTCTTCATAGTACTGCTATAGAGGGGAGGAACTCCTTTTCCCTCCTATCTTCCCTCCTCTTCAAACTATCTGGCGGGTACTCCCTCTCCTGATAATCCTAGCCAAGGGACACCTTGCTGGTTAAAGGATTTATCCGTTTGACTGCTGTCTCGAATGGTTGCTCACCTCTTCAATGGTGCGGGGGAAGACAGTACCTAGGCTAAGTTCCTAGGTTGTCAATCTGGTCTCTACCTATTTTACCTATTCTTCTAGTCTGCTCGAGACTAGTCACCTACTCCGTCTAGCCGGCGGGTACTCCCTCTCCTTCTAGGCTGGTTACAACTCTTCTCTCCTAGAGAACAAGGATGATCAAACCTTGGCTCTAGTGAGTAAGCGATGGATTAAGTTCAAGAATAAATAAATACAAAGAAAGAGATTGTGAAGAACGAATTGTGTCTCACGATTGCATTAAGAACTTCAGCTCATCACCCTTACCAAGAATGGGGTTTCTAGTTACTCATACTCATGGATAAAAGATAAAGAAATTAATTTGCATAAAAATATTAAATCCGAAATAAATTCGGAGCAAGGTTTTTAACAATGGAGAACTACGAAAAAGGGAAATTGCGTTCTAACTGGGAAAATCTGATGGGAGATGATGCGGACAGAGGCCAATGATGTTTAGCTAAAATAGCCATAAGAACCTCTGTCCCAATCAAACTCAAACTCCTAAAATATCCTAAAAGATAATTACAATTAATTGTTTCTAAAAAGGAAACTAAATCGCAATTAATTAAAAGAGGGAGATCCCAATCGGGATTCTACTTAAGATTGTCTTCAGATCCCTCTAAAATTGCTGGACAGCTGCTACGTGCCAGCTGTGAGAGTCCATCTCCAAAAATACTTCAATCGCTCCAAGCTGCAGTCTGATCGCAAAGGAGTCTTGGCCGAAGTCTAGGCCAAGACGATTCTGGTAAGCGTACTGCGTCAGATATGACCTTGTCTAGGCCAAGATCCAGGCCTAGACTTGAATAAACAGCTTCAGCTCTAAACTTCATGAATTCTTCTCATTCTGCCTCCAAACCAGACCTGATCAAATGTGGGAAATAAAAGGTAACATCAGTAGAATTACTGTCCAAATTAACTAGAAAATGGACAATAAAACATGATGAAATGCAATGCAATCAAACTCCCCACACTTAAACAATGCTTGCCCCCAAGCATACAGACTCAAGGACTCAACAAAAATTAAAAACACATCAAAACAGAACAGACATCCTAAACCCCCTCGACTTTCTTATTTTCAGATTGCTTACCCCTCTACTGGAACTGCCAAGACACTAAACTAGAGTACCCAATGCTAGACTAACAAGGAATGATCAATACCCCAAACGTACACCTTCCACATGGTATCAAGACACCCTACTAGACTAGATGGATAAAGTTTAGGGCAACAAGGTTCACCAAGGATTTAAGTCCCCCCCGAGTGTCGTCTATTCAAAAGTGTCTAAAGACCGGTGCCATTTAAATCACTTTGACAGAAATATTTCTTCTTTTATTTTCTTTCGTGTCTTAGCAAAAAAAATTTTTTTTTTTTTTTTTTTTTTTTTTTCTGAAAAAATCATGCGCCTTTTCTGTGATATATTTTCTGTTTTATAGACACGGTAATACATAGACAGAGCTTGTCCTTTTCAGCAGGGACTTCCACCTTTGCTATGTCTGTCCTATGACATTCCGACACCTTATTTGTCTCACACTACAAACAAATAGATCGACACACACAAATCCGGCAGCAAACCTCATCACCCTAATAGAAATAAAGGTCCTAGCTAGGTGTCCTTACGACCATATGGATGACTAATGTTCGGGAAACAACAGATTAAATGCCCCTTAGGCATTGATCATTTACGCTCATGTGCATCCCTGTTACTAAAGCATTGTATTCCCTAGCAAGTGTCTACGTGCAATCCCACCAAAAGACTAAACAATCTAAGCAAGAAAATAGGGATTCGGATGTCACAACAATACAGATTCAAAACATGCATAAAAGTGCAAATAAAAATCATGCAATGACTGACTCTATACTGGACATATTGTTAAAAATTAAAAATTTAAAACACACTAATTGACTCCCAAAAACAGACACATGGCACACAAACAAACATTCAATATTCACAAAAACACAAGACATATTTAACACCCTCCCCACACTTAAAAGACACAATGTCCTCATTGTGTGGAGAGAAACAAAAGAAAAACTAAACAGAGAAGTAAAAGAAAGGAAAAGTACGACCTGGGGGCAGAAGCAACTCATGTTGCTTGGGTCTTGGGATCTTGGCCAGAGGCTTGGCCTAGATCAGAGGCAGGAGAGTCCTTCGGCTTTGGATCTCTCGGAGCTGGAGGAGGCATTGAAGGGTGTGGTGACTTTGCTGGCTGTAATGATGGTTCTGGTGCTTCCTCCTCATCGGATGACTCGGAGTCTGAGCTCAGATTGTCGTGAAGGTCTTTGAGGAGTTTGAAGTGGGCCTGGAGGTGCTGGTACACGTGGAGGACATTTGTCCTCGTGAGCTTGAGCTGCTCCAGGAGAACGTCCTGCCTATCGTTAAGGCATTGTGCCCATTGAGGCGCCATTTCTGCACTGCTGGTTGCGGGCTGGTCTTGACTCTTGTCTTGGCCTAGACGCTCCAGGATCATTTTCTGCTGCTCAAGAATAAGCAGCTGTCTTGCTTGGAATTCCCTGGCCCATGCTGGGGGCTCACTGGTGCTACTGGGAGGAGGATCTTGACGGGCTTCTTGGCCTAGATCAGCTGCAGCATCAGGAATGGGGGTGTCTTGGCCAGCGTCTTGGCCTAGATCCTGGGCAAGATTGCCCTCTGCTTCTTCTCCTGGAATGATAATGGGCCGAAGTTTGTACTGCCCTCCATTATTCTTCGAGAAAATGTGGTCCTGGACCGGCGTGAATCCTGTATTGCATGCAACAAACTCTCCTTCCAAATGGAAATGTCCCATTTGGTCGAAGGATCTAAAACCAAGGATTTTCGGGGAACACCATGAATGTAAATCAGAAGCAGCAGGATCTATACTAACAGTTTGCATAGCAAGCCAAGTTATCAAAGAACCAAAGATCAGTTTTGTTTTGGATTCACGGGCATGCAATACTTCAACCAAATACAAGCCTAAGTTGACCTTTTTCTCGTGCAAAATGCACCACAACAGAAACAATTCAGACTTGGCTAAATTTCCAGAGACTTTTGTCTTCCCCGAGAGGTTGATAGACAAGACCCTATGGAGCATTCTAAGCGCAGGGTTTAGTATGGCGTGTGCCTTAGAATTCCTATCAAATTTTGCATTTTGGTCACCCGTAATTTCCCTAAAAGCTACATTATTATCCCAATCAGTGGGATAATCAAATATAGCCTCATCACTGTGGGCAAATCCAAGCAAAGCATTAAATTCATTCACAGACAAGTGACTCCATTTGTCACACAACCTAAAATTAACTATTTCGGGGGCTGCAAAATCAGGTTTGTCTCTACCCCTCACATATAAGGCAGGTTCATCAAACCAAAAGGTTGTGTGAAACTCAAGACACAACTCAACATAAGCATCACACTTAAGAGACATAAAAGGTACCCAACCAAGAGCATACACATATTCCCTAATTTTATTCCCTAAAGCCATCTCATCCAAGAAATCAAACTCCAAACGAGCATAAGCAGGAATGTCACAGGCATGCATATTACGCAACTTAAATTTATGGTCAGGGGTATCAAATGTTAACCAGCCTTTGAGTGTGTGCAAAGGAGGAAGAGATCGTACCTTAGGAGTCTTGGCCGTAGTTTTGGCCAAGACTAAATCGTTTTCATCGTCCTCATTAGAATCCTCCACGACCACCTTCTGTTTCCCTTTGCTCTTGGCAGTGGAAGGAGCGGCAGTGGTCTTCGGCGGAGGTGGAGACTGAGCTGCAATTGGGGTTTTCACCGGCTTTTTGGTCGGTGTCTTTTTGTGAGCCACCTGCTTGACTCGGCCGGAATTTTTGGTCCGCGCAGTGGCTGGATTTTTCTTCGCCGGAGGTGGCGGTGGTGGTGTGGTAAAATTAGCGGCGGCGGCAGTGGCAGGAGTGGATTTCTTTCTAGCGGTTGTCGGAGTCGGGTTAGATGCTCCGGTACCTGCCATTTTCTTCAGTAGCCTGCTCTGGTGGCGGCTAGCTCTGTCTCCCGTCGCCGCCGGAGCAGAGGTCTTCACCCTCTTCGCAAGAGGAACCTCATCAGAATCCTCATCGGACACGACAACAGCTCGGTCGCCCCCTTGGACACTCTCCTCTGACTCCTCGGGTAAGTCATCTTCGGAGGACATGGAGTCCTCATCTTCTAGCGCCTGAAGCAGACGACGCGCAGCGGCGGTGGAGTTTGTCGGCATTCCAGTCGGTGCAGCTCCGCGGAGGTCGTCACTCTCCTCAGGGACGGTTGAAGGCGAAGGACGGCTGGGTGCAGTCATTGTTGGAGATGGAGAACAAGATGAAAGGATTTTCGGATGTTGGGGTTCTTTGGGTACTGTGCGATTTTGATTGGGGAAGAAGAAGAGGAAAGGTTTTATGCTTTTAGCTCAGGTGGGAGCGGTTTAGTTTGTAGTGGATGTGAGAAGATCGTGTCAGAGTGGGAGAGAATATGCAGAGGTGGTGGTTTTAATTCCCACGCTGCCTAATTAATTCAATTTAATTGAATTTTGGAGCTGTCCGTTCCAAAAGCAATTGAATGAATTAATTTGGCAGAGCTGACACGTGTCCCACTATTTAAGAGGAGCTCTTCACACGCTAGGTAGTCTAGCTCTCAGTCTTGGCCAAGATCTCGGCCGAGACTACTTCAATATCCCCACACTTAATTTCCTGCACAAAAACGAAAAATACCCAGAAATAAAATGTGATAAAAAAAAAATATTTACATCCTAAAATTCTAAAAGACACAAGGGTTGCCTCCCTTGCAGCGCCCTTATTTTAAGTCCTAGGCTTGACTTTCAAAATTTTTTTTTTTTTCAGTTGTTTTGAGGTGGCTCGTCCACCTTTTCGGAAACTTTTTCTTCCTGAAAATTCTCAAAGAACGGCTTTAATCTCTGCCCGTTCACCTTGAGCTCGGCACCTGTTTTCTCATTCCTAATATCTACTGCACCATGTGGGTAAACGTTAGTAATAACAAAGGGGCCTTCCCAACGAGTTTGTAATTTTCCAGGAAATAGTTTAAAACGGGAATTGTAAAGAAGAACTTTCTCCCCTGTGTGGAGGGGCTTTCCAATAATTCTCTTGTCGTGGTAAGCTTTCATTCTGACCTTGACAATCAACTGATTGTCGTAGGCTAGGTCCCTCAACTCCTCTAGATCGTGGAGTTGTAATTTTCTGTCTTGGCCAGCCTCATCATAACTTAGGTTGCATTTTCGTATTGCCCAATACGCCTTGTGTTGCAATCCTACTGGCAAGTGACATGTCTTCCCGTAAACTAGCTTGTACGGTGTCATCCCGATTGGTCCTTTGTAAGCCGTTCTACAGGCCCACAACGCGTCATCTAAACGCTGGCTCCAATCGCGTCTGTCTAGGCCTACTGTCTTGGCCAAGACTGACTTCACCTCTCTATTTGACACCTCGGCTTGGCCGTTTGTTTGAGGGTGATAGGCTGTGGATACCCTATGTGTGATGCCATATTTCCTGAAAAGAGAAGTTAAAATCTTGTTGCAGAAGTGGGTTCCTCGATCACTAATGATCCCTCGAGGAATCCCAAATCTGTTTAAGATATTAGTTTTAATAAAGGAAATAACAGTCCTAGCATCATCATTTTTAGTGGCTTTCGCCTCTATCCATTTTGATACGTAATCCACAGCTAGAATAATATATCTATTGCCAAAAGAAGTAGGGAAAGGTCCCATAAAATCTATGCCCCATATATCAAATATTTCACAAGAAAGAATAAAATTCATAGGCATTTCATTTCGAGAACTAATGTTTCCCACTTTTTGACATGCCGAACAAGTTTTACAAAATAGAGCACTATCCTGAAAAATTGTTGGCCAATAAAAGCCAGCCTCTAAGATTTTTAGGGCTGTTCTTCTCGCGCCAAAGTGGCCTCCACATGCTTGGGAATGACAGAATTCAAGTATGGATTTTGTTTCATCTTGAGGTACACACCTCCTTAGCAATTGATCGGTTCCTATCTTCCATAAATATGGATCATCCCAAACATAATACTTACTGTCATGTTTGACCTTTACCTTCTCATAGGTAGTCATGTCACCATAGTGTTTACCTGTTGCTAGGTAATTCGCTATTTCAGCGTACCATGGTCGCGGGTTTGGCTGGAGTCTAGGCCTAGACTCCGGGTTAGACAGTGCAACAGAAAACAGCTTCTCATCTGGAAATTCTGCTTTGATCTCGTTTGTGTCTCCCTTTGCTAGGCAACGGCTTAGATGATCTGCTACAAGATTTTCCCTTCCACTCTTGTCCTTAATTTCCAGATTGTGCTCCTGCATAAGAAGAATCCAGCGGATTAATCTTGGTTTAGCATCATGCTTAACCAGAAGATATTTCAATACGGAATGATCTGAAAATACAATAATTTTAGTGCCCAATAAATAAGATCTAAATTTTTCCAGGGCAAAAACTATTGCAAAGAGTTCTTTTTCAGTTGTGGTATAATTCCGTTGGGCATCATCTAGCATCTTCGATGCATAGTAGATGACGTGGGGGTCTTTCCCTTTCTTTTGGCCAAGAACCGCGCCAACAGCAGCGTCGCTTGCGTCGCACATTAGTTCGAACGGCAAGCTCCAGTCTGGTGGTTGGATGATTGGTGCTTTGGTCAGTCGTTCTTTCAGCTCTTCGAAGGACTTCTTGCACGCTTCATTGAAGTCGAACTCCACCTCTTTTTGTAGTAACTTGCACATTGGTTCAGCCACCTTTGAGAAGTCCTTAATGAACCTACGGTAGAAGCCTGCATGACCAAGAAAACTACGAACCTCACGCAAGCATGAGGGGTAAGGCAAGTTCTTGATAATGTCAATTTTGGCTTGGTCAACCTCAATGCCTTTCTTAGAGACTACATGTCCAAGGACAATCCCTTGGTCTACCATAAAATGGCACTTTTCAAAGTTTAAAACTAAACATGTATCAACACATCTTTTTAAAATATTTTCTAAGTTATGTAAGCATTGATCGAAGTCATTACCATACACGGTAAAGTCGTCCATAAACACTTCGATACTTCTCTCGACATACTCAGAAAATATGCTTACCATGCACCTTTGAAAGGTGGCTGGCTGATAGCGCGCTTGTCGAGGGCACGATCAAACAAATTATTACAACTTATCACATGCAACAAAATAGATTGAAGACAGTGGCAAGAGGATCGATCCACAGAGATTGGTGAAGACTTACACTAGACAAGGCCAGATTATAAAATAAAACAATAAAAGAAACAAAACAAAACCGAATTCAAGGGCTGGATGGAGAGAAACTGATTCAAGACCAAGTCTTGAATGTATTCGGGGGACAAGAGCACGGAGAGTATCAATCAGGGGGGGTTTTACTTGGCTGAACGAGCCAGCCAAGGCAGATTTCGGGAGCTAACAAATTCTATCTAGGAAAGCAAAATTCGGGGTCCCGAATGTCACGTTCGAGGTCCCGAATGGTAAAACAAGCAAATCAGCAAATAATTCCAGAAATAATAAAATAGAAGGAAAATAAACGCAAATAATCAATTAGAGAAGGATTCTTAGCAAAGGCACTCTGGGTTACATTCGGGACCAGATCGTCATCAGCTCAAGGGTATTCTATTCAAGACGTCATAGAAATGACATGGGGACCAGATTCCTCGGATGCCCCCTACTTTTCTCTTAAGAGAAACTACCCCCCGTTTCCACATATGAGGTAGTCTTGACGGTTTGCCATCCCTCCAGGCACGAATGCGGGAGGGCCATACTCAAACCGCCCATGAAGCTAAGAAAAGACAGATCTAGAGCTAAAAGTCCCTCAGTTTGTCAGGCTCGTGACCTAGCTCTAATAAACTACCCACCCTATCTATTCGAGACCACTTCAGCGCAGTCAAGACTAAACAGATGCCTACTTGTTTCATGCAATTTTCCTTCCGTATTCATCACATAAATGGCAACATTTACACAAGATAATTACCAGCGGATCAGACCTTAAATTAAATCATGCAAAAGATGTAATTAAACCGATGAATAGTCGAATATAGCATCAAGAATGTATTAAGCACATTAAGGCCTCGAATCTGCCCTTGCAACCCTTGAATCAGCCTTGCTAAGAATTAAAGATTTAGCTACTCATGCTTAAAGATAAACAAATAATAATTAAAGAAATCATAATAAAATAAAGAGATTAAGGGAAGAAGACTTGTTACTAAACGTTTGAAGCCCGGCGGCCAAGAGGGAAGAAGCTAACAAGAACTAGAGAGATAAACTAAAGAGAAGTCTAAGAAAATAAAAACTACATGATCATGGATGAACCAAGATACCCTAAACTACTCTTAGATGCCCTTTATATAGTAGAGCTCTAAGCACAAAATATCTTCAGCCTAAAACTAGGGACAAAATGCATTAATTGAAAGCCTAAAAAAGTGGATCCATGTTCCTTAAAGCACAAAGCTGAAAAAGCATAAAGCTGTCTGATTTTTCCAGCTTTGGGCAGGTCTGGAATGGGCTCAAGGCCTGCAATGGTCAGAGGGGTAGGTATTTTGTGATCAGTGCAGACTGTCGGAACAGTGTCAGAGGAGGCACATGGAAGGTCTGGGAAGAGGACACGTGGAAATGCCATTCTTTGCCCTTCGGGGTCCCGAATACATTCGGGACCTTGAACGCGATTCTGGACTCGGGACCTCGACTGTGGTCTTGAAGCTCGAAAACGCCCAAAATGCTCCAAAAATGCATGTTTTTGCATAAACTCCCTTTTTAGGCCTAGATCTGCAATAGTAATGAAAACAAGGGTAAATTAACAGAATCATGCCTTAAATTGATGAAATAATGGAGAGAACTTTTCCGCTTCAGCCTATGAACCAGCAGTCCTCACATGGATTGGTGTTTGCACTCACGCTCGTGAACAAGGTTAGGTGTTTAAACGCTCAATCATGCATAAAACGCAGCACAAAAACCAAGTTTGCATATCAATCCGAGTACATTAGACACATGCATAGGCAATCTAGCAATCAAAAGGCTTCGCATCGAGGGCAAGAAGGGGAAGCAAAGAAAATAAATGATAAGAGGAAATGGAAGAAGCATAATGAGAAGAAAAAATGGAGAAGAGGGAGGGTAAAGAAGTGAAATGAGAAGGTGGTTAAACCCACTCAAACCTGGAATGCTCCCTTGGCAGGAAAGAATCGAGATGGTGAGACAATGTTGTTGGAGCGAAAGCTAGACTAGGTTTTTCTTCTTCGAGGAGGGCCCTTGCTGCGTTTCGGGACCGAGGCTCGGGGCCTTGAATGGATGCTGGTTGCCGATTTTCCTCTTCTTGGCTTTCAAGGCTTGGTCTTGCTCTCTTCTCTCTTTTATTTATATTTCTGTTTTTCTTTTTTTCTTTTCTTTTTTTTTCTTTTTCTTTTTTTTCGAGAGGGAGAGCGTGAGACCTAGATTGTTTGAGGATCGAGACCTTTGTTCTTCGGGGGCTTGATGTTCTGATTTCCCTTCCCCACACTTGTGTTTTGCTGTGGATGGGAGGTGATTTCTTTCGTTCTGCTCCGCCCTTGAATTCTTCGTTTTAGCTTCGAGGTCTCGAATTGGCGCCAGCATTCGGGGTCTTGAATTTTTACGGGATCCCCACACTTTGCCTTTGCTGCTTCGTTTGTCTAGTCTAGCCCTCGATAGTGCTCCTAACAACATCGCTCACCTGCCAAGAGAAAGATCAAGAAAAAATTCAAATGGTCAGAATGGAGGGTCAAGAAGGGATTCGGGGGTAAGAAAAAAAAACAAAATAGAAGAAAAAAATGAGAGAAAACAATTTGATGTGAAGACTTAATCTTTTTGCTGCTTTCCTATGTCTAAATGCGTCTACACCCATGGATATCATGCAAACCCAACCAGTACCTAGTCATGCATTCGCTCAAACAATAAATATAGGCATGAAGGCTCAAATGCTCGCAAGGTGTTAATTCGTGACTACTGGTGTCTAGGTCTTGAAGCAGATATAAGGTGCAGCAGACAAAGACTGAAATATTCGGGACCTTGACTAAGACAGCATTTTCATTCTATGTGCACAAGTCAGGTGTATGTCCATCATTGAGGAGTTTTCAAAAACTAGGCAGCAATTAAAAATAAAAATCCGAAAAAAAATCGAGACCTTGAAACATGCAGTCAAGTAAAAATTCGGGACCTTGAAACATGCAGTCAAGCGAAGTAAATAAATAAGGTAGATAAAACCCTCCCCACACTTAGGCAACGCATTGCCCTCAATGCGAGAAGGAGACAAAAAGACAGCAGGAACTTCTTCGAGGTCCCGAAGTGGAAACAAGTGTCGGGACCTAGAATGGATAGGAAAATAAAAAATAGAAAAGAAAGCCGAGAAAGAAGGGAAAGAAACGTGGGTTGCCTCCCACGAAGCGCCTTAGTTAACGTCAAGGCCTTGACTTCGGGGTCCCGAATGGATTCGGGGTCTCGAATCAGAAACAGGTGTCAGGGTCTCGAATGACGGATTCCACGTGGCGCGCTAGGAGAGGGCGGGAGTTCCTGAAAAAGCTGATACCCGACACCTGTACAAATCAGAGAAAAAAGTGAGTTTTTTTTTTGATTTTTTTTTGATTTTTTTGATTTTTTTGAATTTGAATTTGAAAAAAGGGGGGAAAGAAGGCAAAACAAAAGGAATTAATGGGGTTTGAAAAAGGAGGGGACAAGAGAATTAAATGAGGAGGGAAGGAGACAAAGCTAATTAAAACTACATAGGGAACATAAGAAGTGTGCATAAAGAAAAAAAAAACTAAGTTTGACTTGGAATTGAAAAATTAAAAGGAAAGGAGGAAAGAGGGTTAGGAATCCGTGGGATTTCCCCACACTTGGCCTTGATTATAGTCGGGGCCTCGACTCTTCAAGTTTCCTTCATCCAATTCTACTAAATGCTTTCCATCCTCTTAGTTTGATGTGAATTATCGCATGGAGTGGATGGTCTTGTAGCAAAGCATCTTGCATGCGGCCATGACATGAGTCAAATATTAATTTGGGCTCCTGCAAAATTAAGAGGAAAAAATTGTTATGAGTGGAAGGTGATTCAAGAAAAGGATCAATATAATCAAAAAAATTTAAAATCTCCCTTTCACCCATAACGACTTTAGATCGAGGGCACGATGAAAGGCTCAAGTCCTCAATTTTCTCCTCCTCAATCTCACTTAAATCCTCATCCTCAGTCTCCCTTGGATCCTCATTCACAATCTCTCCCGGCTGAAAAATGGTTTCTGCCCTCGATTCTGCTTCGAGGCCTTGAAGCTCGTCACTGTTGCTCGACTTCGGGACCTCGATGTTTGTGTAGTCCATATTGGCTCTTGACTCCAAAGGAGAGCATCCTGAATCCTCCAATTTTAGCTCATCCGTAGGGAGAGCTAAAAAATTTGGTTCGGGAGCTGGAACATCTTCGGGGTCCTGAGGATCTGGGATCTGTTCGGGAGCAGTAGAAGTGGCAGCGTCGGGGTCTTGAATTTGGGAGAGGCACGCGGAGTCTTCTTCAATGTCCTCTTGACGCCACTGCTCCTTAAGCTCCTGCATTTCTAAAGTTAGCTCTTTTAATTGATTTTCCATGTTAATCAACCTCTCCTTATCGGATTCGGGAGCTGGGGCAGCGTCGAGGTCAAGATGAGCGGGCAAGGATGTGAAGTTTTCTTCAATATACTCTTGGCGCCTCTGCTCCCGAAAGGTCTCTTTAAATTGATTAACCATGCCAATTAATGCAGCCAGATTTCCTTGGGATAACCCTGTGCCTTGAGGAGGTTGTGGAGGCTGAAAATATTGATATCCAGGTCTAGAATGCACTCCATAGCCGAAATTTCCTTGATTCCAGCACGGGGGGTTGGGAGTAAAATGCTGAGGAAAAGAGGGTGAATGAGAATGAGAATTAAAATAAGACATTTAAAGAAAGAAATAAAATAAAACAAAAATCTGGACTTGTCTAGGGCAAGACTTAACACCAATCCCCGGCAACGGCGCCATTTTGATAGCGCGCTTGTCGAGGGCACGATCAAACAAATTATTACAACTTATCACATGCAACAAAATAGATTGAAGACAGTGGCAAGAGGATCGATCCACAGAGATTGGTGAAGACTTACACTAGACAAGGCCAGATTATAAAATAAAACAATAAAAGAAACAAAACAAAACCGAATTCAAGGGCTGGATAGAGAGAAACTGATTCAAGACCAAGTCTTGAATGTATTCGGGGGACAAGAGCACGGAGAGTATCAATCAGGGGGGGTTTTACTTGGCTGAACGAGCCAGCCAAGGCAGATTTCGGGAGCTAACAAATTCTATCTAGGAAAGCAAAATTCGGGGTCCCGAATGTCACGTTCGAGGTCCCGAATGGTAAAACAAGCAAATCAGCAAATAATTCCAGAAATAATAAAATAGAAGGAAAATAAACGCAAATAATCAATTAGAGAAGGATTCTTAGCAAAGGCACTCTGGGTTACATTCGGGACCAGATCGTCATCAGCTCAAGGGTATTCTATTCAAGACGTCATAGAAATGACATGGGGACCAGATTCCTCGGATGCCCCCTACTTTTCTCTTAAGAGAAACTACCCCCCGTTTCCACATATGAGGTAGTCTTGACGGTTTGCCATCCCTCCAGGCACGAATGCGGGAGGGCCATACTCAAACCGCCCATGAAGCTAAGAAAAGACAGATCTAGAGCTAAAAGTCCCTCAGTTTGTCAGGCTCGTGACCTAGCTCTAATAAACTACCCACCCTATCTATTCGAGACCACTTCAGCGCAGTCAAGACTAAACAGATGCCTACTTGTTTCATGCAATTTTCCTTCCGTATTCATCACATAAATGGCAACATTTACACAAGATAATTACCAGCGGATCAGACCTTAAATTAAATCATGCAAAAGATGTAATTAAACCGATGAATAGTCGAATATAGCATCAAGAATGTATTAAGCACATTAAGGCCTCGAATCTGCCCTTGCAACCCTTGAATCAGCCTTGCTAAGAATTAAAGATTTAGCTACTCATGCTTAAAGATAAACAAATAATAATTAAAGAAAGCATAATAAAATAAAGAGATTAAGGGAAGAAGACTTGTTACTAAACGTTTGAAGCCCGGCGGCCAAGAGGGAAGAAGCTAACAAGAACTAGAGAGATAAACTAAAGAGAAGTCTAAGAAAATAAAAACTACATGATCATGGATGAACCAAGATACCCTAAACTACTCTTAGATGCCCTTTATATAGTAGAGCTCTAGGCACAAAATATCTTCAGCCTAAAACTAGGGACAAAATGCATTAATTGAAAGCCTAAAAAAGTGGATCCATGTTCCTTAAAGCACAAAGCTGAAAAAGCATAAAGCTGTCTGATTTTTCCAGCTTTGGGCAGGTCTGGAATGGGCTCAAGGCCTGCAATGGTCAGAGGGGTAGGTATTTTGTGATCAGTGCAGACTGTCGGAACAGTGTCAGAGGAGGCACATGGAAGGTCTGGGAAGAGGACACGTGGAAATGCCATTCTTCGCCCTTCGGGGTCCCGAATACATTCGGGACCTTGAACGCGATTCTGGACTCGGGACCTCGACTGTGGTCTTGAAGCTCGAAAACGCCCAAAATGCTCCAAAAATGCATGTTTTTGCATAAACTCCCTTTTTAGGCCTAGATCTGCAATAGTAATGAAAACAAGGGTAAATTAACAGAATCATGCCTTAAATTGATGAAATAATGGAGAGAAAATCATGCATAAATACACTCTATCACTGGCGCATTACAAAGCCCAAACGGCATGCGCCTATAGGCAAACGTTCCAAATGGACAAGTGAACGTTGTCTTTTGTTGATCTTCGGGAGCAACGGGGATTTGGTGAAACCCCGAGTATCCATCTAGGAAACAGTAGTGAGACTTTCCAGTAAGCCTCTCTACCATTTGATCGATGAAAGGCAGCGGGAAGTGGTCCTTCCGAGTGACTTGATTCAGCCTTCGGTAGTCAATACATACCCTCCATCCGTTTTGAATTCTGGCTGTTCTTTGAGCGCCATCTTCTCCTTCGATCACTGTTGTTCCAGTCTTCTTAGGGACTACCTGCACAGGAGATACCCAATTACTATCTGAGATAGGATAAATAACACCCGAATCTAACAACTTAATTATTTCTTTCTTAACAACTTCCATCATAGGAGGGTTTAATCTCCTCTGGGGTTGCCGAATGGGTTTCTTATCCTCTTCCACATGTATTTTGTGGGTACAGATGTTAGATGATATCCCCTTGATGTCTGCCATCGTCCAGCCAATCGCCTCCTTGTGTTCCTTCAAGACAGCTATCAATTTATCTTCTTCCACTCTTGATAGCTTGGCTGAAATTATGACGGGCAGTGTGTCATCTAGGCCTAGATAGGCGTACTTCAAGTGACCTGGTAGGGATTTCAATTCTAACTGTGGTGCCTGCACAACAGAAGGTAAGAATTTAGGACTCGTTGATTGCACATATTGACAATTAACTACTTTTCTTCTTTTGTTGGCAGTCTTGGCCGGCGTCTTGGCCAAGATCGAGGCCAAGACTAAGTCTTCTTCTTCTTGTTCGGCCAAACTGTCCACCATTTGTTGGAGTTCCTCCTGATCTCCAGTGCGGCCCTCTAGCTCTGGCAGTGTTTGAGTGGAAATTCCCCTGGTCAAAACATACTCAAGGGGATCGTTATGATAAATGTCAGCTATTTCTTCTGTGATTGGATCCAAAACATCCAAAAAACTAACACAATGCAAGTCGTTTGGGTGTTTTAAAGCATCTGAAATGCTGAACTTAATTGTCCTTCCACAAAATTCCAGAATTATGCTTCCTTCGAAGCAATCTATCTTTGCTTTTGAGGTTCTTAGGAAAGGTCTTCCTAATAAAATGTCAGTGGTACAAGATGGCAATTGAACATTCATCTCAACTATATAAAAATCAACTGGATAGATAAAATCATTTACCATTACCAGGACATCAGTCACTACTCCTTTAGGTCGGATGATTGTTCGATCAGCTAATTGTATCACCAAATCAGTCTCCTTCATGGTTCCAATTTTCAAGGTTTCAAATTCACTTAGAGACATTACATTGATACCAGCCCCTAAATCACAAAGGGCTTTCTCAATGATTTTGTTCCCTATTTGGCATGGAATTGTGAAGGTTCCCTGATCCTTGCACTTCTCCGGGAGTTGTTGTACTGCTGAAACGTTGTTGGATAAATTTATCCTTTCTACACCTGCAATTTTCTTTTTATTAGTGCACAATTCTTTAAGGAATTTAGCATAAGAAGGGACTTTTGCAATTAAATCCAACATTGGAATATTCACGGCTATTTTTCCAAAAACAGTCATGAAATCCCTCATTTCATCTTGTCTTTTTTCTTTTGAAGATCTCGGGGGAAATAGTGGAGGAATTTCTATGATCTCCTCCTTCTGTTTTGGCTTGCCCGAAACAATCTCTTCTTTTTCTGGTTCTGCTGTAACGGTAGTCTTGGCCGGAGTCTTGGTCAAGACTACTTCTGGTTCAGCTTCTTCTTCCTCATCCTCTTCCACATCTTCTGAAGCGATTTTCTTCATTTCCTCATCTGTCCTCGCTCCTTTCCTTTCTGGCAACACCACTCCACTCCTCAAACTTATAGCACTCACATTATGGGCTGGATTATTTACCGTAGTAGGAGGTAATTTTCCTTGATTTGCTATTTGAGTGATTTGCTTTTGTAGCTCCGCCAAGCTAGTCTGTGTGGACTGCATGTGATTTTTCTGCAGCTCCATCAGCTGCTTGAGCGTGTCTTCCACTGAAGGGCCAGTAAGCTGCAAAGGTCTAGGGGCAGGCGGTAGTTGAGGTAAAGGAGGTTGGCCTGGCTCTTGGCCTAGATTCGGGCCAAGATTCTGATTCTGAGGTCGTGGAACGAAATGCTGGAAGTTGATAGGAGGTTGCTGTTGCTGCTGGGGTACACCTTGATTCTGATTCTGATTTGGAGGGACTGGCTCTCTCCATCTGAAGTTTGGGTGTGATCTCCATGCGTATTGGTTGCTTCCTTGGGGATAGTTTTGCATGCTACCTTGGTTCTGTGGATATGCAGCATTGACCTGAATTATCTCTTCTGGGTGCTGGACCATATAACAGTTGTTGGTCTGATGGTCTTGTTGCTGGCATATCCCACACACCCCGGCTGTTTGCTCTTGATTTCCCGAAGTCATTGGACCTGAAATGTTAACAGAAATGGTTTTAATCATATCGGTTAATTCATTTAATTTTTGTTCAACATTGAGCGAATTTAGAGAAGAAGGAGAAGCATTTCTATCCGAAATGGTATTATTTTGGCAGTTGTCTGCCAACGTTTGGAGCAACATCTTTGCTCTTGTGACTGTTAAATCTTGCAATGCTCCACTTGCGGCTGAATCTACTTTTTCCTTGCAACTTGGGATCATCCCATCATAGAAATATTGTATCATAGTGTTGTCTGCTACGCCATGAGTGGGGCAGACTTCTTGCAAATCTCTGAACCTTTGATGATACTCAGAGAAGCTTTCTCCGCTTCTTTGTTGTATAGCGGCCATATCTTTCCTAGCTATGCCAGCCTTCGTGGCATTCCAGTACTTGTTGAGGAACATGGTGGACATCTCAGCCCAGGTGTTGATGGTATTATGAGGCAGACTGTAAAACCAGTTCTGAGCTCCCCCTTCTAGAGAGCTTGGAAAGGCCTTCAGCTTCGCCCTCTCCATGGTTACCGTAGTGGGTTTCATGATGTCGCACTGAACATGTAAGTTTCTTAAGTGCTTGAATGGATTCTCGTTGGAATGGCCGTAAAACTTGGGGAGGTTGGCCACCATGTTAGTCTTTATGGACCAATCATTGGCCAATGGAGGGAGATTGATGCAGGAAAAGGTCTCCTGCTCAGATGTTTTATTCAGCTCCCTCATTGTCGGTTCTGGTTGCTGGTCCGCCATGTCTTGGTCTGAATCTAGGCCAAGACCGTGGTCTAGACTATATTCTGATCCGGAATTAGAACCTTCCGATCCGCTTTCTTCTTGGGCTGCCCTTAGTCGAGCTTGCCTCCTTAGCTGTGCTTCGGTCCTAGTGAGATTGGGATTGATGGGTAACAAATCTTGTTCTCTACTTGAGGACCTGGTCATCAACTGTCATAAAATAATAATAAAACAAAAACTACAAATACCGTTAGGGGTCCCCGGCAACGGCGCCAAAATTTGACCGCGCGTCGAACACGTCAAATATAAGAATGAAATAAGTATGAAATTGGGGGTAGAAATACAACTTATCACTGTCTACAATGGTTTGTAGATGATGGTAAGAGGATCGTCCACAGAGACCTCTAGGAAATATAGTTCTTGAGTTTGACTTCCTCGTCACTGAGTTTTGGTTGGTTGTTAGCTGAAACTAAAGACAAAACAGAAAGTAATGAAAACAGTTTAAAATATAAGATAGTATTGGCCGAAGTCTAGGCCAAGACTGCGGGCTAGATTGGGAATAAGTCTTGTGATACGGAATTCCAGGTAAGGGCGATGGGTGAGCTTGCGTTCTTATGCATCGATCATAGACTGAAGTATGTTCGTCTCTTCTTCATAGTACTGCTATAGAGGGGAGGAACTCCTTTTCCCTCCTATCTTCCCTCCTCTTCAAACTATCTGGCGGGTACTCCCTCTCCTGATAATCCTAGCCAAGGGACACCTTGCTGGTTAAAGGGTTTATCCGTTTGACTGCTGTCTCGAATGGTTGCTCACCTCTTCAATGGTGCGGGGGAAGACAGTACCTAGGCTAAGTTCCTAGGTTGTCAATCTGGTCTCTACCTATTTTACCTATTCTTCTAGTCTGCTCGAGACTAGTCACCTACTCCGTCTAGCCGGCGGGTACTCCCTCTCCTTCTAGGCTGGTTACAACTCTTCTCTCCTAGAGAACAAGGATGATCAAACCTTGGCTCTAGTGAGTAAGCGATGGATTAAGTTCAAGAATAAATAAATACAAAGAAAGAGATTGTGAAGAACGAATTGTGTCTCACGATTGCATTAAGAACTTCAACTCATCACCCTTACTAAGAATGAGGTTTCTAGTTACTCATACTCATGGATAAAAGATAAAGAAATTAATTTGCATAAAAATATTAAATCCGAAATAAATTCGGAGCAAGGTTTTTAACAATGGAGAACTACGAAAAAGGGAAATTGCGTTCTAACTGGGAAAATCTGATGGGAGATGATGCGGACAGAGGCCAATGATGTTTAGCTAAAATAGCCATAAGAACCTCTGTCCCAATCAAACTCAAACTCCTAAAATATCCTAAAAGATAATTACAATTAATTGTTTCTAAAAAGGAAACTAAATCGCAATTAATTAAAAGAGGGAGATCCCAATCGGGATTCTACTTAAGATTGTCTTCAGATCCCTCTAAAATTGCTGGACAGCTGCTACGTGCCAGCTGTGAGAGTCCATCTCCAAAAATACTTCAATCGCTCCAAGCTGCAGTCTGATCGCAAAAGAGTCTTGGCCGAAGTCTAGGCCAAGACGATTCTGGTAAGCGTACTGCGTCAGATACGACCTTGTCTAGGCCAAGATCCAGGCCTAGACTTGAATAAACAGCTTCAGCTCTAAACTTCATGAATTCTTCTCATTCTGCCTCCAAACCAGACCTGATCAAATGTGGGAAATAAAAGGTAACATCAGTAGAATTACTGTCCAAATTAACTAGAAAATGGACAATAAAACATGATGAAATGCAATGCAATCAATCATCCTGCATCTTCTTTACCCTGTTAACCAACTTCATGGGATTCGTCTGGAAATTCAAAACCACTCTCTTGTTAGAGAAACTATCTCGAGTAAAAAAGAAAAAAAACGCAAAATTGAACAAAATGGAAACCAAAATCTAAATTTACGTTATCTGGGTAGGTTTGCTGGAACTCCCTCTCGAGCTTGAACTGAACCATGTTGAGATCGTGGTTTGCTTTGGTTAACAGATTCGCCAAACTGTCCATCGCCGGATGCTGGTGTTGCTGCTCCTGATGATGGTGATTCCCCATCTTCAACCTTCCACTCGTGTCTGTCTCTTTCGCCTTTTCTCGTTTTGAAATTTTTTGGGAGCCAGGTGTTTGATAAATTGATTAGCGAGCATATGGTAATATTTGAAATCAGCGGCATGTCGTCTTCTTCTGATATAGGCGTCGTCTCGCCTATATGTAGACGACGATGAAATAGACATCGCCACCTCTATCTACGTCTGGAGTCTCCGTTTCGTTCTTTGAGGGAGGGACGGGCAACAATGGCGAGCGAAGAAGAGCGAGCTCTAGAGAATCAACTGGAGTTATAGTTAGAAGAACAGAAAGATTCGCTCGCTGTTTTAGACGATGCTCTTTCCTCTGACCCTTCTAACCTCGAGCTTCTCTCGGTATTTACATCTTTACCCCTCTCCTCTGATTTATTCATCTTCCCCAAATTAAAAGATGGATTTGTTTGATTAATTTTGTTAAGTATTTGATGTGGGTTAGGTGCGCGAGGAGCTTGTTGAAGCAATTAAAGATGCTGAGGACGGGCTTTTGCATTTAAAGCGAGCGCGTTTGTTACGAGAGGCTGATTCAGTGCTACGCGGCTGCAACCACGGTGATGAGGATGTTAAGGTGGAGCCGCTTGATCCGACGGGTGTCGAACCGGAGCCAGTAGAGGAGGAAAGGTGCTACTCGGTTGGGTCAAAGTGTAGGTTCCGCCACACGGATGGGCGCTGGTATAATGGTAAAACTGTTGGTTTTGAAGGTTCTAAAACCGCAAAGATCGCTTTCCTCACACCTACTGCTGAAAATATGCTGGTGCGTAATGTACTCATTTCTGTTTATTTCAAATTTATGCACACTGGATGACCTTCTCAATAGAATCTTTTGTTTTCGGCATCCTTATCTGACTTTTGAGTTTGTTTTATCGTTTCGCTGTGCTTGTTTGGTTGTCTGTGAGAACATGGAACTGATACTACTACTGCATTATAGGAATTAGAAACTGTCTTGGATGTGAAGTTGAAATGTGTTGCTTTTGGGATGAAAATATATCGATGGGGGTGGAGTTATGTCGTTCATGGTTTCTTTGGGAGGAGCTTATCCTTCCTACTAGGTGCAAATGAAGGTGGTCTCTTCGTGTGCATAGGGTTCTTCTGATCCTGGATTTTACTTCATAAGATGGCCTTGATTTGACCTTTGTTCTGACTTGAGAGCTTTCTGTAAACTGTGTTGAAGCTGTTTCATGAAAAATGGGTCTCCATCCCTTTAGTTTCTCCATTTTGTTTCATTTGAATACCGGTTAAATTGCTTATATCCTATTATCATTGCTTGGAGACCTTCAGACTGGAGCAACTTCCATCTGTTGGAAAGGCAAAAAAATTAAAACACTACTTTTGAAGTAAGAAAAGAAATGTTACGTACAAGTAACTTGAGGTGCTTTTTAAAGTAGTAAATGGTGGCTTTTGGTAGTAAAAGATACTGACAGTAGACTACACAAGTGCAGATGTGCAAGTTTTTTCTGCAACAACGGTGTCGATTTGGTCCTAACTGCCGCTCATCACATGGTATGTTGCAGTTATCTTCAGTATGTGGACCACTAAATCCTGAAATTCTTCCTAAAAATTGTATTTTGTGTATTTCAAACCATTCAAATAAATTTGATACATATGGTGACTGAAAAGTGGAACTAATTCATGTCCATAGAGAGTAATTGTGTTTGATCTTTTCTGGTCATGCCTCTGTTTGTGCATGCACAATAACATCGTGATGGCTTGGAATTTCTTTTCCTTTTTTGCTTTGGCAAATTCCTTATACTTGTGTAACCGATATGGTTATTTTCATATGCATGTGATTTGTCCTGAAAAGTTTTCTGGATTATCGTTTGACTCATATTGTAGGGGTTGATGTGTCATTATCTTCCCTCAGGAAGTATGTCCCAACAACTTGGGGTCAGTCATCGGTGGGGTCCAGTATTTGGGCAATTACAGACAGTGATGTTGGAATTTGGAGGGAAGCTGAGCTTCAATCCTGGGAAGATGAACGTGGAGTTGGGCATGTTGTTTTCCGCGACAATGGAAGCTCTGCAAAGCTTGAGAGTGAAGCTATGATGGTGTCAGAGTATGCTTTGATGAGTGATGGAGATGAAAGTGATGCGAGCTCAGATGAATCTGATTCTAGTGACTATGAAGATGCGAATGCACAAGGTATAGGATTTCTTGAGACCACTGCCCTACAAAGAGGTGTCCAAACAGAAACCGCTATATTTGCAAATTGGGAGAATCACACTCGGGGCATAGCTTCTAAGACGATGGCAAATATGGGTTATTGTGAAGGGATGGGCCTAGGTGCATCTGGGCAGGGAATATTAGTCCCCATATCTGTCAAGGTTCTTCCACCAAAGCATTCTCTTGATCATGCTTTAGAGTCTCAAAAAGAAGAGATCAAAGAGAATCAGGAGAAGAAGCGAAGCAGAGGTGGGAAGCGAAAACGTCACAAGAAATTTGCTGCAAAGGCTAGGGCTGCGAAAGACGAGGAGGCAATGAGACCTGATGTTTTTAGTCTCATCAATAACCAACTTGCAATGCACAGTGAAGCTTTGAATGGTGGCCCTCTTAAGAAGACGAAGGACAGAGGTTCAGGAGAGAAGAAGGTGGATAGAGTAGCTCTGGTTGCATATGACGATGAGGTGAAAGAGTTAAGGATGCGCGTAGAAAAGCTTGAAGAGATGGCAAATAGAAACAGAAAAGAGAAGGTGGTTTACGACGCAGCTATGAGGAAATTAAACGAGACTCGCAAAGTTTTGGCTGAAGTTGAAGCTGCTCACGCCTCTGCATCAAGTTCAGTAGTTAGCAAGGAAAAAGAGAAGAAATGGCTAAAGTTTTAAATTGCCTGAAAAAATCGTGTAATTCAAAATTTATCCATTTAATTAATAGTTTAAGATTGGCATTTACTGTTTATTGATTAAATGATTTGTCACGGACCGTTTTTCTGTAACTGATTCGCAGCTGGAGATGATTAAAATTTAGGGAATTTTTGATCCATTAAACCCTAATTTGATAAATATGGGGACTTAGTGAGAAGGGAAGAGTCGACGGACGACATGTAGTATGTTTTGAATTAATTAGAACAATTAATTAATAAAATAAATGCCTAGCGCGGACTTCTCGCTCGCGCAAAGCGCAGTTTTTCTCAAGTTTACGAGTCCACGAGCTTTCTTCTTCTCCGATACAGGCCCCAGATAGCGTTCCATCTTCTTCTGCAACCAGTACTTACATAACACTCACTCGCGTTTAATAAAACTTTAAACCGTTTTCTGCACTCTCAACGGCCACGCAATGCCTCCACAATCTACCCAAAATGGCGGCGTCGAAATTCCATCGGCGACGATAGGGTCGTCGTTGATTCCGATAATCAACAAGATCCAGGACATTATAGCTCCACTCGGCTGCGAGCTGAACAACATACCTCTACCACAAGTAGTCGTTGTAGGCAGCCAGAGCAGCGGCAAGTCTAGTGTCCTGGAGGCGCTGGTCGGCCGCGACTTTCTCCCTCGCGGCTGTGATATTTGTACTCGCAGGCCACTCGTCCTCATGCTTGAAAACCGGCCGCAGAAACATGAGAAGGATGACAGAGAGTGGGGCGAGTTTCGTCACTCCCCTGGCAAAATCTTCTACGACTTTTCACAAATTCGGCAGGAAATCCAGGTCACTTGAAATTTTAAAATCCGTATGGTAATTAGGAAAGATTTTAAGATGATGAAATTAATTTTCAGGATTGTTGCAGGCGGAGACAGAGAGGGAGGTCGGAGTGAACAAAGGAGTGTCGGACAAGCAAATCCGGTTGAAGATTTCATCGCCACGTGTGCTTAATATGACGCTTGTTGATTTACCGGGGATTACTAAGGTTCCTGTTGGTGATCAGCCAAGTGATATAGAGTCAAGAATTAGAAAGATGATAATGCCCTATATTACACAAGAAAATTGCATTATATTAGCAGTTTCTCCCGCCAATTCGGATTTAGCTACCTCTGATGCTCTTCAAATGGCTCGAGAAGTCGATCCAACCGGTAAATTTAACGATTCTTTAAATTTCAGAGTTAGTGTTTAAGTGTTTGTATCTAATTCATGTCTTAATAGGTTCAAGGACAATCGGTGTAATTACAAAGGTTTGTGTTGTCTTTTGATTATTTTAATTGATTGGTATTGGGTTTTGAACGAGAATATGATTTCTGCTTTTCTTGTTGTATTTTAGATTGATATAATGGACAGAGGCACCAGTGCATGTAACTTTCTGCTCGGGAAAGTTATTCCACTGCAGCTCGGTTATGTTGGTATAGTAAACCGCTGTCAAGAGGTATAATTAAGCTGGTAAAAGTAATCGATTTCCATATTCTGATAGCTTCTGCATTGCTATACCTGTCCTCACCTGTTACCTATTGTGTTACAGGATATCAACTGTAAACGCAGCATTCAAGATGCACTTACACTTGAGGAGCAGTTCTTCCGTGCTCATCCTGTACTTTTTTCAGTCCCTCAAATAATGGTTTTTGACTTTATTGTTATATAGTTGAGTTTGGCTTGACTTAAAATTTGTGTAATGGCCAATATAATGAAGGTATATAATGGTCTCTCTGATCGTTGTGGGATTCCCCAGTTAGCAAAGAAGCTGAATCAGGTCTGCATTCAGCTTCCCTGTCCCCAAACCTGAACTTCATGCGTTATTATTATCACGGTATCTGATCCACCCATGCATGTTTGTGGGGTTTGATTTTTAATTTTAGGTACTGGAGCAGCATGTCAAGAAAGTTCTTCCAGATCTGAAGGCTGGGCTAAATTCCCATATGGATGTTGTTGTTAAGGAGCTACAGAAATACGGGGAAGTGGTGGAGTCGAAAGTAAGTTATGTTTAGGTAACCCACAGGAGATGCTAGATATGTTCTCTTATTTTTAGTGCTCAATTAGGTTTTTCTGCACAATTATCATTCTAGACACTCGTACAGACTGTTCTCTTTGCATACTAGCAAGATTCACTTTTAAGTTAAAGCAATCGGCTTATTAGCATACTTGTGTCCATGTTCATGTGCACCTCAAATGGAAATTTTACTGCATCATAATTGCTCCTAGCATTATTATCTCTAAGCACTTCTGCTCCCTCACTGTTGGAGAAAATAAAAACCACCCGAGTCTCTCTTAATGGAATAATATTGTCCGCTTTGAGCCTGAGCCCGCACGGTTTTCACAAAAGGCCTCATTCCATTAAGAGGATCAACTCCTCTTATATTTAATTTTTATTTCTCTTTTCTTTCCGATGTGGGAGAGCCTGAGCCCGCACGGTTTTCACAAAAGGCCTCATTCCATTAAGAGGATCAACTCCTCTTATATTTAATTTTTATTTGACCGCGCGTCGAACACGTCAAATATAAGAGTGAAATAAGTATGGAAATGGGGGTAGAAATACAACTTATCACTGTCTACAAGGATTTGTAGATGATGGTAAGAGGATCGTCCACAGAGACCTCTAGGAAATGTAGTTCTTGAGTTTGACTTCCTCGTCACTGAGTTTTGGTTGGTTGTTATCTGAAACTAAAGACAAAACAGAAAGTAATGAAAACAGTTTAAAATATAAGATAGTATTGGCCGAAGTCTAGGCCAAGACTGCGGGCTAGATTGGAAATAAGTCTTGTGATACGGAATTCCAGGTAAGGGCGATGGGTGAGCTTGCGTTCTTATGCATCGATCATGGACTGGAGTATGTTCATCTCTTCTTCATAGTACTGCTATAGAGGGGAGGAACTCCTTTTCCCTCCTATCTTCCCTCCTCTTCAAACTATCTGGCGGGTACTCCCTCTCCTGATAATCCTAGCCAAGGGACACCTTGCTGGTTAAAGGGTTTATCCGTTTGACTGCTGTCTTGAATGGTTGCTCACCTCTTCAATGGTGCAGGGGAAGACAGTACCTAGGCTAAGTTCCTAGGTTGTCAATCTGGTCTCTACCTATTTTACCTATTCTTCTAGTCTGCTCGAGACTAGTCACCTACTCCGTCTAGCCGGCGGGTACTCCCTCTCCTTCTAGACTGGTTACAACTCTTCTCTCCTAGAGAACAAGGATGATCAAACCTTGGCTCTAGTGAGTAAGCGATGGATTAAGTTCAAGAATAAATAAATACAAAGAAAGAGATTGTGAAGAACGGATTGTGTCTCACGATTGCATTAAGAACTTCAGCTCATCACCCTTACCAAGAATGGGTTTTTAGCTACTCATACTCATGAATGAATAATAAGAATACTTGATTGCATAAATAAATTAAATCCGAGATTCAAAGAATTGAATCCGGAGCAATAAAAGTGTCGAATTGGGGAAGAAGAAGAGAGCGTAGAGAGAGAGAGGAAAAGGGGAGGACGAGATCAGCTATAAGAAAGCTAAAACTCCTCTGTCCTTCTCCAACTCAATCTCCTAAATAATCTCCTAATAGATTATTACAATAAATTGTTCTAAATATGGAAACTAAATCGTAATTAAATAAAGAGGGAGATCCCCTTCGGGATTCTTCATAAGATAGTCTTCCTATCCCTCTAAAATTGCTGGACAGCTGCTACGTGCCAGCTGTGAGAGTCCAACTCCAAAAATACTTCAATCGCTCCAAGCTGCAGTCTGATCGCAAAGGAGTCTTGGCCGGAGTCTAGGCCAAGACGATTCTGGTAAGCGCACTGCGTCAGATGCGAATATGTCTAGGCCAAGACCCAGGCCTAGACTCGAATAAACAGCTTCAGCTCTAAACTTCGTGAATTCTTCTCATTCAGCCTCCAAACCAGACCTGATCAAATGTGGGAAATTAAAGGGAATATCAATAGAATTACTGTCCAAAATAACTAGAAAATGGACAATAAAACATGATGAAATGCAATGCAATCAAACTCCCCACACTTAAACAATGCTTGCCCCCAAGCATACAGACTCAAAGACTCAACAAAAATTAAAAACACATCAAAACAAAACAGACATCCTGACCCCTTGGACTTTCTCATTTTCAAATTGCTTACCCGTCCACTGGATCTGCCAAGACACTTCACTAGAGTACCCAATGCAAGACTAACAAGGAATGATCAATACCCCGAACATACACCTTCCACATGGTATCAAGACACCCTACTAGATTAGATGATAAAGTATAGGGCAACAAGGTTCACCAAGGATTTGAGTCCCACCAAGTGTCGTCTATCAAAAAGTGCCTAAAGACTGGTGCCATTTAAATCACTTTGACAGAGATTTTTCTTCTTTTATTTTCTTTTATGTCTTTAGCAAATTTTTTTTTCTTCTGACAATTCAAGTGTCTTTTCTATGATAAATTTTTTCTTTTATAGACACGGCACATAGACAGAGCTTGTCCTTTTCAGCGGGGACTTCCACCTTTGCTATGTCTGTCCTATGACATTCCAACACCTTTATTTGTCTCACACTACAACAGATAGAACGACACACTCAAATCCAGGCAGCAAACCTCATCATCCTAATAAGAATTAAGGTCCTAGCTAGGTGTCCTTACGACCATATGGATGACTAACGTTCGGGAAACATCAGATTAAATGCCCCTTAGGCATTGATCATTTACGCTCATTCACATCCCTGTTACTAAAGCATTGTATTCCCTAGAAAAGTGTCTACATGCAATCCCACCAAAAGACTAAACAATCTAAGCAAGAAAACAGGGATTCGGATGTTCACAACAAAACAAACTCAAAACATGCATAAAAATACCAATAAAAATCATGCAAATGACTGACTCTATACTGGACATACTGATATAAAAATAAAAAATTAAAACACACTAATTTGACTCACAGAAACAGACGCAAAACACACAATCAAACATTCAATATTCACAAAAACACAAGACATATTTAACACCCTCCCCACACTTAAAAGACACAATGTCCTCATTGTGTGGAGAGACAAAAATAAAAGACAAAACATAAAAATAAAAGAAAGGAAAGATATAACCTGGGGGCAGAAGCAACTCAGGTTGCTGGGGTCTGGGGATCTTGGCCAGAAGCTTGGCCTAGATCAGGGGCAGGAGGGTCTTTTGGTTTCGGAGCTCTTGAAGCAGGAGGTTCTTGGCCTGGCGGTTGTCCAGGATGTTCCAGGATGGACTGTTGTTGTTGAGCGAGTGGAGTGCTGCTGAAGTCCGTTTTCAGGTGGAGACTAGATAAGGGATTTTGGCCGCAGTCTTGGCCTGTGTCTTGGCCTAGATCAGCTGCTGCTGCTGGATCTGTAATGGGTGGGTCTTGCAAAGCCTTCGACTCCAGTTGTGGTGTCTGCACAACAGAAGGTAGGAATTTAGGAACCGTAGACTGCACGAATTGGCAACTTACAGTTTTTTTCTTCGGTTTGGCAGTCTTGGCCTGCGTCTTGGCCAAGCTCGAGGCCAAGACTGAGTCTGTTTTTTCTGGATCGGCCAAACTGGCCAAAACTTCTGGGAGTTCCTTCTGATCTCCTGCTCTTTCCTCCAATCCTGCTATTGGATCTAAAATATCAAGAAAATTCACGCAATGTGGATCATTAGGATGCTGTGATGCTTCTGTGATGCTGAATTTTATAGTACTTCCAAAGAATTCTAAAATTATGCTCCCTTCAAAGCAGTCAATCTTAGCCTTCGATGTCCTTAGAAATGGTCTTCCTAATAAAATGTCAGTGGTGCAAGATGGCAATTGAACATTCATTTCAACAATGTAAAAGTCCACTGGATATATAAAATCATCTACCATTACCAAGACATCTGTCACGACTCCCTTGGGTCGGATGAACGATCTGTCAGCTAGCTGAATCAACAGATCAGTTTCCTTCATTGTACCTATCTTCAACGTCTTGAATTCTCTCAAGGACATGACGTTGATGCCGGCTCCCAAGTCACAAAGTGCTTTCTCTATCGTCTTATTTCCTATTCGGCATGGAATGGTGAAAGTCCCTTGATCCTTGCACTTCTCTGGAAGTTGCTGCATTGTATGAACTAAATTCACCCTCTCTACACCTGCAACTTTCTTTTTGTTAGTGCAAAATTCTTTAAGAAGTTTAGCATAAGAGGGAACTTTGGCAATTAAGTCTAACATAGGCATATTAACAGCTATCTTTCCAAAAAAATTCATAAAGTCCCTTGCTTCATCTTGTTTCTTCTCTTTTGAGGATCTAGGAGGAAACGGTGGAGGAATTTCGATCACTTCCTCTTTCTGGTCAGTCTTGGCCCGAGTCTTGGCCAAGACAGGTTCTGTTCTTTCTGCGTCCGTGGGAACTGCTGTCTTGGCCCGAGTCTTGGCCAAGACAGCTTCTGCCTCATTTTCATCCAACTCTTGCGATTGAATTTTCTCCAATTCCTTGTCTGTTTTCGCACCTTGCCTCTCTGGTAACACACTTCCACTCCTTAAACTCATGGCACTAACATTAACATGGTGAGCTGGATTGTTTACCGTGGTGGGAGGTAATCTGCCTTGGTTAGCCATCTGATTGATTTGCTTCTGCATCTCCGCCTGTGATTGCATAAAACTCTTCTGCATCTCTATCTGTGACTGCATAAAATTTTTCTGCATCTCTACCAAACCAGTTTGGGTTGTTTGCATAAAACTTTTAAGAGTGTCTTCTATAGATGGACCTATAATCTGCAAAGGTTGAGGTGCTGGTGGCAGCTGAGGTATTGGGGCTTGGCCAGGAGCTCGGCCTAGATTCTGTTGTGGAGGGACTGGATCGCTCCATCTGAAGTTTGGGTGGCCTCTCCATGAGTACTCGTTACTCCCCTGAGGGTAGTTCTGCATGCTCCCTTGGTTATGTGCGTATGCTGCGTTAACCTGAGTCATATCATCCGGAGAGTGTTGCACCATATAACAATTGTTGGTTTGATGATCCTGCTGCTGGCATATCCCACACACTGAAGCTACCTGCTTTTGATTCTGAACTCCTGTGGGCATTGCACCTGAAAAGTTAATAGAGAGATTTTTGACCATGTCAGTTAATTCAGTTAACTTTTGTTCAACATTAACAGCACAAATATTTGAAGGAATAGAGTTTCGGTCAGAAGAAATATTATTTTGGCAATTGTCCGCCATAGTTTGAAGTAGCATCTTGGCTCTTGTGACAGTCAAATCTTGCAACGCTCCACCAGCGGCTGAATCAACTTTTTCTTTGGTGGCTGGAAGCATCCCGTCATAAAAGTACTGGATCATTGTCTGATCCGCAACTCCGTGTGTAGGGCATACTTCTTGTAACTCCCTGAACCGTTGATGATATTCACTTAGACCCTCATCGTCCCTTTGTTGGATGGCAGCCATGTTCTTTCTAGCTACCCCTGCTTTTGTTGCATTCCAATACTTGTTGAGGAACAAAGTGGACATCTCGGCCCAAGTGTTGACCGTGTTGTGAGGTAGGCTGTAGAACCAATTCTGGGCAGCCCCCTCAAGAGAGCATGGAAAAGCTTTCAACTTTGCTCTTTCCATATTCACAGCAGCTGGTTTCATCATGTCACATTGAACGTGTAGGTTCCTCAGATGCTTGAATGGGTTTTCATTCGAATGGCCAAAGAACTTAGGAAGGTTGGCCACCATATTGGTCTTTATAGACCAGTCATTTGCCACTGTTGGCAAAGCGATACAGGAGAAGGTTTCCTGCTCCGCTGTCTTGTTTAGCTCCCTCATCGTCGGTTCTTGTCGATTTTCTTCCATGTCTTGGCCGGAGTCTAGGCCAAGACTGTGGTCTAGACTAAAATCTGTTTCGGAACTAGAGGTTTCCGATTCACTTTCTTCTGGAGTTTTCCTCTTTCTAGCTATCTTTCTGAGTTGTGCTTCGGTCTTAGTGAGATTCGGATTGTACAGTAGCAAATCTTCTTCTCTGCAAGAGGACCTGGTCATCAACTATCAAAAACAAAATAAAACAAAAACTACAAATACCGTTAGAGATCCCCGGCAACGGCGCCAAAATTTGACCGCGCGTCGAACACGTCAAATATAAGAGTGAAATAAGTATGGAAATGGGGGTAGAAATACAACTTATCACTGTCTACAAGGATTTGTAGATGATGGTAAGAGGATCGTCCACAGAGACCTCTAGGAAATGTAGTTCTTGAGTTTGACTTCCTCGTCACTGAGTTTTGGTTGGTTGTTATCTGAAACTAAAGACAAAACAGAAAGTAATGAAAACAGTTTAAAATATAAGATAGTATTGGCCGAAGTCTAGGCCAAGACTGCGGGCTAGATTGGAAATAAGTCTTGTGATACGGAATTCCAGGTAAGGGCGATGGGTGAGCTTGCGTTCTTATGCATCGATCATGGACTGGAGTATGTTCATCTCTTCTTCATAGTACTGCTATAGAGGGGAGGAACTCCTTTTCCCTCCTATCTTCCCTCCTCTTCAAACTATCTGGCGGGTACTCCCTCTCCTGATAATCCTAGCCAAGGGACACCTTGCTGGTTAAAGGGTTTATCCGTTTGACTGCTGTCTTGAATGGTTGCTCACCTCTTCAATGGTGCAGGGGAAGACAGTACCTAGGCTAAGTTCCTAGGTTGTCAATCTGGTCTCTACCTATTTTACCTATTCTTCTAGTCTGCTCGAGACTAGTCACCTACTCCGTCTAGCCGGCGGGTACTCCCTCTCCTTCTAGACTGGTTACAACTCTTCTCTCCTAGAGAACAAGGATGATCAAACCTTGGCTCTAGTGAGTAAGCGATGGATTAAGTTCAAGAATAAATAAATACAAAGAAAGAGATTGTGAAGAACGGATTGTGTCTCACGATTGCATTAAGAACTTCAGCTCATCACCCTTACCAAGAATGGGTTTTTAGCTACTCATACTCATGAATGAATAATAAGAATACTTGATTGCATAAATAAATTAAATCCGAGATTCAAAGAATTGAATCCGGAGCAATAAAAGTGTCGAATTGGGGAAGAAGAAGAGAGCGTAGAGAGAGAGAGGAAAAGGGGAGGACGAGATCAGCTATAAGAAAGCTAAAACTCCTCTGTCCTTCTCCAACTCAATCTCCTAAATAATCTCCTAATAGATTATTACAATAAATTGTTCTAAATATGGAAACTAAATCGTAATTAAATAAAGAGGGAGATCCCCTTCGGGATTCTTCATAAGATAGTCTTCCTATCCCTCTAAAATTGCTGGACAGCTGCTACGTGCCAGCTGTGAGAGTCCAACTCCAAAAATACTTCAATCGCTCCAAGCTGCAGTCTGATCGCAAAGGAGTCTTGGCCGGAGTCTAGGCCAAGACGATTCTGGTAAGCGCACTGCGTCAGATGCGAATATGTCTAGGCCAAGACCCAGGCCTAGACTCGAATAAACAGCTTCAGCTCTAAACTTCGTGAATTCTTCTCATTCAGCCTCCAAACCAGACCTGATCAAATGTGGGAAATTAAAGGGAATATCAATAGAATTACTGTCCAAAATAACTAGAAAATGGACAATAAAACATGATGAAATGCAATGCAATCATTATTTCTCTTTTCTTTCCGATGTGGGACTTTAGTTCGACAATCTCCCCCTCGAACTAAGTACCAGCAAGCCCACTATCTCAGCCCAACAATCTCCCTCTCGAACGAAGCCCTACATAGTCCTCAACAGGACCCACCGACTTCAAGTTCCTCTCGGAGATTCACCGTACTTTTTCCACTATCTCAGCCCAACAATCTCCCTCTCGAACGAAGCCCTACATAGTCCTCAACAGGACCCACCGACTTCAAGTTCCTCTCGGAGATTCACCGTACTTTTTCCAGTTCGGCCCGGAGATTCATAGCGTGCCACCCACATCAAAGCCTATTACTCAGGCCTGAGCCCGCACGGTTTTCACAAAAGGCCTCATTCCATTAAGAGGATCAACTCCTCTTATATTTAATCTTTATTTCTCTTTTCTTTTCGATGTGGGACTTTAGTTCGCACACCCCAACACTTACTTCCTATACGTACAAGGAATAGACCCTCTTGCACTCAAACTAATGCCTTTTCCCCTTTCTCATTTTTTTTGACCGTTGTCTTTTTCATTTCTTTACAATTGCCAACAGCTTTTACTGCCATGATGGAGGGAAAAAGTCAGCAGATGATGTCTGAAGAGCTCTTTGGAGGAGCCAGAATCCACTACATTTTTAAATCAATTTTTGCTAAGAGCTTGGAGGTGAGAAAACTATTCTTGCAACCACATTCTTTTTAACCAGTTGTTGAAAGATACAATTACCTACAGAAAACTTCTGAGTCTTTGTAGGAAGTAGACCCATGTGAAGATCTAACTGATGATGATATAAGGATGGCCATCCAAAATGGCACTGGTCTGAGGAATGCTTTATTTGCGCCTGAGGTATGCTTCGTGATTATTACACTGGGTCCAAATGTCTGGGATCTATGTCTTGATCTTATGCAGCGTATGGGCTGACAATTTCTAGGATTGATGTTTCAGATTCCATTTGAAGTTCTGGTTAGAAAACAAATGGCGCGTTTGCTCGACCCTAGCCTTCAATGTCTGAATTTTGTTTATGATGAACTGATAAAGGTGGTCACTAAGAGACCATAACTAGCTGTGATACTTGAGTTTGGGCATGATTTTATGGTGACAATTTTCAACAATGAGAAGATGTGTATTTTAAGCAGATGAGCCGTGCTTGTGCAACAACTGAGTTACAAAGATTTCCATATTTGCGACAGCGTCTAGATGAAATCTTGATAAATTTTTTGCTTGACGGTAAAAGACCTGCTGAGAGTATGATAAAAAGCATTATTGACATGGAGGTTAGTTTGCTCTTCTGCATGCTGGTTTAAGATGCTAAAGAGATTTTCTCTCTTCTTTTGCTGACAGAAAGTACTTTGCTTTTTTCCTTTTTCCAAATCAACATGAAATCTAAATCCATCTAATTCGATTGGAGCACTGGTAGTTTATATAATACCTAGTTGAGGTTGAGATAAGGAAGTCTGCATACTAGCAGAAAATGAATCTCATAGTTTTTTGTTTGCTAGTAGTTCAAGGTTGGAGACAATACAGAAAATGTTATTTGTACATCATGTGAGCTGTGTTGTTTCTGTAAGTAATTTGATTGATGCTTAAGTGAACAAGTCTCATGAGCTTAGCATTTCTTGTACCAGTATGTATGAATTTTGAGCTTTAAATTTGTGATATGCAATGGAATGCTGCTTTAATCTTTCTCTCCTCAATTCAGATGGATTATATAAATTCTTCACATCCAAATTTCATTGGTGGGAACAAAGCTGTTGAGCTTGCAATGCAACAAATGAGATCACCACAGGTTGCCCACTTTATAATCTTTTAAATCATCAGACAAATAAATAAATAAACACTTTTAAATCTTCCTAATTTAACTGGATCTGTAGATTTTGTTACCAAGTTCACACTCGGCCATTCCGATGTTCAGACCCGTTATGATCAGAAATTCACACTTATATATTTTTACTTGCATTGGATGATGGGTTCTTATAGAATTGTTTTCCCTATTCACATGATTCAGGATTGTATTGATGCTGAAAACGATTCCACAACTGAGAAGGGCTTCAGACCGACGAATGTTCTCAGTAGATCTGTTGTCAATGGTGGTTTTCTTTATCAGGTGACTAACATATCTGACGATTTTGTGGCAAGCAATTAAAATTAAAAATGTCAGTGGGAAAGTGTGAAACTCTGAAAGGGGAAAAGTAAGAAAATAAAATTAACCTTTTGTATGGTGACTTGGTTGTTGGCAGGGACTTGTGCAGTCCAATAATGACTGACAGATTCGTGTCTGCAGGTAATGTTACAAGCTTAAGTTTGCTTGTAACTCAAACAACTACACAAGCAGATTGAACACACACACAGATAGATGGAAGAGATTAAAGAGGAGAACTCCGCTGACTTAGCACGTTCTTCAAGTAATCAAGCGGATGTTAGGAGTTGCGCAGCAGATCAACAATGGCGGTGGTAGAATAATAGGAAGGGAGTTGAATTGTAACTGAATGTAACTTGCAATTCATTGAATATGTCAAGCTACTTGTTCATTGAACTTTGAGAATCAATTACAGAATACAACTTGTTATTCTCCTACTGCTTATTGTTCCTTTTATACATCTTTACGGAATCCAAATCCATTCTAAAGCTTGGAATTGAAAACAAATTGAACTCTAACAAATCTAACAAACTTTGCCAGCTCAGCTAACAAACTCAACAACTTTCGCGCCCTTTTTCTTCTCTCCTGGACTGTCCAGCTGGCAGCAATTCTTGCTCTGATCCTTCCTGACTTGTTGTGCTCGTGACTGCTGAAGTCAGCTCTACTCCCAGCTCACACCCTCATTACTCATTTAACCAAGGCCTGCTTAAGAGGAAAGGCAAGCTTGTTATAGGCCATGATCCTGAGTTCCACCAAAAACTCATTGGTTTATTCCATGCTACACCAACTGGAGGCCACTCTGGCATGACTGTGACTGCCAAACGCCTATCTTCACTATTTTTCTGGCATGGCCTTCGCAAAGCAGTGAGGAACTTTGTAAGGAGCTGTGAAACATGCCAGAAATGTAAACCTGAGCATCTCCATTGTCCAGGCCTGCTGCAACCCCTCCCTCTACCTGATGGAGTCTTTACTGATTTAACAATGGATTTCATAGAAGGGCTACCCAAGGCACATGGTCATTCAGTTATCTTGGTCGTGGTGGATCGATTGACCAAATTTGCTCATTTCCTCAGCCTTAAACACCCCTATTCTGCCTCCTCTGTTGCCAAATTATTTGTTGATAGGGTGGTTTGTCTCCATGGTTCTCCTCACTCCATCATCACGGACAGAGATCCTGTTTTCCTCAGCAGATTCTGGCTTGATTTGTTCCACCTCCAAGGCATTGAACTCAAGCACTCCAGCTCCTATCACCCTCAGACAGATGGCCAAACTGAGAGGGTCAACCAATGCTTGGAGCAGTATTTGAGGTGCTTCTGCTCTTCTCAACCACACAAGTGGATGGATTTTCTTCCCTTGGCCCAGTTCTGGTATAACAGCTCCTATCATTCTGCCATTCAACAATCACCATTCAAGGCTTTATTTGGAGTTGATCCCCCCCTTAGCATTCCCTATGTTCCACATGACTCCAATGATCCCACTGTCAATGACCAGCTGCTTACCAGGGAATTGGTGCTGACCCAGCTAAAGGACCACCTTTCCTCTGCCAGAAGCAGGATGAAGTTTTTTGCAGATAAGAAGAGGTCTGATAGGTCCTTTTCCATTGGGGATCAAGTACTTCTCAAGCTCCAACCATTCCGACAACTTTCTCTTGTTCACAGACCTAGTAACAAAATTTCTCCAAGATTTTTTGGTCCTTTCAAGGTACTTGACCGCATTGGACAGGTGGCTTACAAACTTGAGCTCCCACCTAGTAGCTTGATCCACAATGTCTTTCATGTTAGCCAACTCAAGCCCTTCCATCCCTCCTCCCTCTTGGATTCTCTCCATTTCATCCCTGAACCAGCTGCAGTGTTAGGCTCCAGAATCCAAAAACGACAGGGCGTGGCAGCAACACAACTCAAGGTTGCTTGGCATTCTCCCACTCCTCTTGAGCCAACTTGGGAATGGGCTGATGTCTTGCAAGCCACTTTTCCACTCTCTTCCTTGTGGACAAGGAATCTTGAAGGGGAGGGTATTGTCACGAGCACAACAAGTCAGGAAGGATCAGAGCAAGAATTGCTGCCAGCTGGACAGTCCAGGAGAGAAGAAAAAGGGCGCGAAAGTTGTTGAGTTTGTTAGCTGAGCTGGCAAAGTTTGTTAGATTTGTTAGAGTTCAATTTGTTTTCAATTCCAAGCTTTAGAATGGATTTGGATTCCGTAAAGATGTATAAAAGGAACAATAAGCAGTAGGAGAATAACAAGTTGTATTCTGTAATTGATTCTCAAAGTTCAATGAACAAGTAGCTTGACATATTCAATGAATTGCAAGTTACATTCAGTTACAATTCAACTCCCTTCCTATTATTCTACCACCGCCATTGTTGATCTGCTGCGCAACTCCTAACATCCGCTTGATTACTTGAAGAACGTGCTAAGTCAGCGGAGTTCTCCTCTTTAATCTCTTCCATCTATCTGTGTGTGTGTTCAATCTGCTTGTGTAGTTGTTTGAGTTACAAGCAAACTTAAGCTTGTAACAGGTAACCTCTTGGCTATTTGGAATTGTGTATGTTATTGTTATATACTTATTAGCAATGCTTGGGTGGCTGTATAGATTTTCAATCACATAGGCGGTAACTTCTGTACTTTCAATGTAGGCGCTAATCCTCAATCCAAAGGGAATTGGGCAATTTCATCAATGTTTAGAAGCAGGCTATTGCCAAAAGATGATTCAGCCAGGAAAGTGCTTCATGAAGCTAATCCTGATGCAGAACAGTCATCATCAAAAATCCAACTGAGAGAGGTAAGAGCGTGCCCAAAGAATCGAGGGCACTTGATTTTGCTACAAGTTTGAATGCTATCACTTGATTAATACTAATTTCTGACAACTACAGCCTCCATCAAGCTTAAGGCCACTTGAATTGACAGAGAACGATGCTGTGGAAATAGTTGTAACCAAATTGCTTTTGCGGTCTTACTATGACATAGTTAGAAATAACATACAAGACCTAGTCCCGAAAGCTATAATGCATTTTTTGGTATGCTATCTCTTCTCATTGTTTGCGCATTTCTTTCAGCTTTACAAACGGTCACTCATGATTACGAATCTTTTCTTTCTACTACCATCCGGTACAACCCATTTAACTAAGGTTCTTTTTTGTGTGCGCTTCGCTGTAGGTTAATCATACTAAAAGGGGGATTCATAAAACCTTTGTACAAAAACTGTACAGGTATTGTTTTCGTTGCCTGATACAGCTGTAGGTTCCTGATACTGTAGAGCCTGATACCAAAGAGGAGGAGGAAAGCCCATTGATGGCAACTGTTAGGGGGAAGTGCATCACTCAATTACTACTTCTTGGTGCCATTGATAGTATTCAGGTAATATTGCTTTTCTCTATTTCGAATTTGTTCATTTTTATGTATTCTCCTAGTGCCCCATCTTTCTCAAAAACCATATTTCTTAGGAATGATAATGTATGATTGGAAGGAAAGGGGTGTAATAAACATGTTTGGCACAATCTCAGGGGAGGGTTATTAAGGGGTTAACATATAGTCCACTTTGGTGCAATGGGTTAAAATGCTCTATTTTTTTCCCTTGAACTTCTAAGTTATGATCCACTACTTTGTTTATGTACACATTTTGAGAGGAACCAAAATACATTTACTTGACAACTTCTCCAAAATAATTCTTATTTAAATACTTGTTAATAAGTTTATAAGACATGGTAGTTCACACACACCATGATCATTTCCGATGAATGTGGAAAGCCAATCCCTTAAAGCCGTAATCTCCAAAGTGTCTGTACAGAAACTAGTTTTCCAAATCAGTTGTTTTCTCTACTACCTTTTTGTTTTCAGCTGTGGTGAGTGGTTGGGGAGAGGTTTGTTAATGCATCTTTTGATTTTGTGGATCAAGCAAAATGGTTTCTTGAGTCAGTTTTTTCCAAAATTTGCAGAAGAAGTACTGGAGCAAGTTGAAAGCACAACAGAAGGTTGCTATTATGGACATTATATTATCCATGTTAGAGTTTGCAGCTTCATATGATTCTTATTCAAATCTCAGGATGCGCATGCACCATATTCCCGTTGATAGGTGAGAATTTTTTTTTTTTTTCCATTTTATGTTCCTTCGATAAGAGTCCTGTTCTGTGATAGAACATAATAGTATCAGTACATCTTTAGCAGGCCTCCTCTAAACCTTCTTCGTCAAGAACTAGCAGCAACAAGCATATATCTGGATGTGTTACAGAAAACCACTTCAGACTTTGATGGCAACAATGAGCAAGACTCTGGGGATGAGAAGATTGAAAGAATAGCAAAAGACAAACTCGTTTCTTTCTGCGAGCAGGTACTGAGGGAAGCATCCGACCTCCAGTCCTGCCCAGGGGAGACTGCTAATATGGATGTTCATCGTGTTCTGGAGTTACGTTCGCCTGTTATTGTTAAGGTACTGAAAATTTCTCTTAGCATTTAAAACTAAGTTGCATTCCTTATATCAGATACATTGTAAAATGAAAAAAAATAGAAAATTAAATTATTTAAAAGATATATGGGTTTGCTTGATACATTGATGGGTCTTTTTCTATGATTACTACGCTAACAGAACATCTTTTTTTCCTTTTTGGCTCTTCCAGGTCCTTAATGGCATGTGCTTTATGAACAATCAAATCTTCAAATGCCACTTGAGAGAGATTTATCCTTTGCTTACGAAACTCGTGTTATTCGATCAGGTACCTCCCCTGTTACTCTGGTTCCGTAAGTAGAAGCTGTTTGTATGTTGTAATACCCGATCTATGCACCATGCCAGAGAGTCTGTATAATATCACCTACTAAGAAAATGCATAGACTATACAGCGAAACCCACCATCCCTATTCTTCTCACCCAAAGAGCAAAGCTTAAAACTTCCTTTTAAATGTCGTCTATTCTGTAGTCTAGATTGTTCATGGTTTTTTTCTTCGAAATGCTGATCACTTCTTTCCTTCTGGCTAGATGGATGTTCGCGGAGCACTTGGCGATCTTTTCAGAGTGCAGTTGAAAGCTCTGCTGCCATAGTAGTCCTAGTAATGTATCTTTCTCAAGAGATGATTTCCTCGATGCGTGTCGTAGCTGATCTTTCTTGCATCATTCTCTGCATTTTTCTTCTCTCAGCTGATCTTTCTCGCATCGTTCGTTGCCCTTTTCTGTCCAACTTTTTGGCATATAGCTCTTTCTTTTTAAATGCTTGTTTTTGTGTTTTTTGCATATAGTGTATTGGGTCGTTATTTTAGGTTTGCTTTACTTTTAAAACGAGCGAATGTTAGTGTAGTAACCAAATCTGTTGGATGAACAGAAAGAGGATGGAAAGTAGGATGATGAGATACACGGAGTTGACAATTGATTGTACTTGTACCATTTTAGTCTGTGATATAACGGAAATTAGTTCTTGTAGTTATTCAAGAAATCACATCTGTGCCCTGTTGCTTTCTCTTATAAGTTTTCTTCATTTTCCTTTTTCGTAAGATGACATGATAGTACTTGTTCAGGACGAATCGGAGAAAAGAAAAGAAACAGATGGAGTTGCCGGTAACAAGTGTAAATAGAATGCTGGGTAAATTATGCTGGACTAATCTGGCAAATGAGTTTTGAAGAACACACTAGATTGATGTACCTGAATTCTGATTCTACAATTACAAATAAGTTTATTGATACAATGACAGACTGTATAATATGGTTTATCTCAATTTACTTCTCGGTCGCTGATGTGTGCAACAAAGGGTAGCCACTTTGGGGCAAATTTACTCCGAATGTGCTCGTGGAATTGCAAAATCCACCTTACAACCACTCTTGAACTTGCACTGCATTCTTTAGGGCGATAGTTGACCAAAATAGGGTTAAATCTTCCACCATTCCTAAAGTATGAACAGAAAGCGGAATCTTGAATCAAATGGCACGACGGAGAAGCTTCGAGAACCAAGGAGCCTCCATTTCAGGAACTGGCCTATCCACTCGGTTAACAGGACGTCCTCCAAAATGCCCTTAGCAAAACAGGACAGCAACTTTGGAACCAATAGTTTACCACTGCTGCTTATACCAACAGATGCTTGGACATAATCCTTCAAACAAACTTGAAGTAACTCATTGACATTCTCAGGCGTGAAGATCCGCACCTGATTACAGCATGAAAAGAGCAAGAAATTAATGCTTAGTATGAGAACTAAAGTGCACGAAGGAAAAGAGGAGAAGTTTAACTAGGGAAAGGAAAAGAAAGGAGAGGAAGGGAATTTGTAGAGAAATTCCTTTGTATGACTGTATTTTTTATACACAAGGGAAAAAGAAGGAAATTTTCTTTAAATCCCATGACTCAAGCCCAAGCCCATGACTTTTTTTTTTTAATTTAAACTCAGTTTCTAATTTTCCTCATTTTCCTCCCACTTTTGAGAGGAATTTTTTTGTAGGCCAGGGGGAAGTTTTTATAATTTATTTACTCTCTATTCCCTTTCTTTCCCTTTGATTCCCTTGAACAATTTTTCCCATACAAAGGAAAATTTAAAAATTTTCTTTCCCTTCCTTTCCTTCCCCTCTTAATCCTTCATCCCATACTATAACTAAGAGTACATAATTAATATTGGAATCAATGATCAACTACATCCGGGCTTTTGACATTTTCAGACATTTTGAGATGTGGAAATACCACATCGGAAAGATCACATTTTAAATTCTTAGAACGCAAACATATTGTTTCTTTGCGTTCTAAGGGTCTGTTTGGCGTTCCGGTTCTAGTTGGAAAAGTGATTTTAGAAAAGTGCTGTGTGGAAAGTACTTCTAGAAAAGTGCGGTGGGAAACGAGAAGTTGTTTTATGGTGTTTGGTAATAATTGCGGTTAAAACTATGGTTGGAATGTAAAATGACCATAAAGGGCATAAAACCCATTTTAAAAAAATTAATAAAAATAGGAAAAGTGGATCTAGAATTACTTATCTTGAGATGGAGATTTTATTGTGATAGTTTTTAATTTATTTTGTTCTATTATATAAAGTAAAAAAATGAAATTAAAATGGAAAATAAAAAAAAAGGAAAGAGACAGCAAACGCAGCAGCTGATGCTGCACTGGAGCATTTTGCTCCATTTGATGCCGCAGGCAAAATTGTCTTGATTGGAAAAGTGATTCTTGAGAAGCCCACTGAGCATTGGTGTTACCAAACACCAATTGCTCCGTTCGAGGTTGGGGAAGCACTTCTTCCAACCCAACCTTGAATGCCAAAGGGGCACTAAGTGTTGTATCTGTGATGTGGAGTTGGGATGCTTCCAGTTCAGTTTTTCTCTCTGATCGAATCCCAATTCCACATGATAGTTGTAGCACTGCTTAGAACGAGAACTTCCAGTTCAGAATATTTTTTTTACAGCTCACCTTTCCTTTTCAAACGACGCTGCAACTTTTCATCCCCTCTCCTCTCCAAACGACGCTGCTGTTTTTCTCTCTGTCTCCACACGCTTCCTTCACTTCATTCACCTCCTCCCTTCTTCCCTCCATCCGCAACCGCCTCGTCAAGCAAGCCTCCTGGGCCTCCCTCCTGTCAGCCACTTTCCTGGATGGATGGGAGTCGCAGAGCAGAGCAACTATGGCATCCAAATCATCCGACTCTGCCTCTAAACCTAGAGTCAGTTCAGCTTCCCATCGTATCTTCAATTTCAATTTCATCTTTGTTTTGACATTCTATATCCGCCCCACTATTTTCACTCTCCTGGGTACTCTTTCACCGCCATAATTTGCCTGATCGTGATGATACATAGATGTATAATTCAGTTCCTTATGCGTGTTTTTTTTTTGGATTTTATAATAATGAATTGGATCTAAAAATTTGCTGAACACGAGCACCTTGTTTGGATTCTCATATTTTACATTTACATGATTCTGAGAACTATCATTGATGATATGATCTTGGTTATATGCTAAACTCAAGAAGAAAGGGGTTTTTCAATTAAAGTAGGTAAAATTTGGTCAAATTGTGAATAAATGGGAAATCTTGCTGTTTATTTTATTTTTCATTCTAATTGTTGTTATTATTTTTTCAATAAGGGAGAAAGTTTAGAAGAACAGAAAGATACTGGAAATTGATGTTTCTCAGCTTAAATTGGCTCCGTTTAGAAACAATGCTTTGTTTGCTGGGCAGAGTGGGTCTGCTCCTAGATTCATTTCTTCAAGAATGGGAAACCCTCTATGTAAGTATGGCGGATTTGGTTATGGATTGGGAGATAAGGATTACATCAATAGTCATGAAGTTGTGGCCCCAATGAGCACTAAACTGTCGCACATTGAGAAGATACCTCCGTACACAACATGGATATTTTTGGCAAGGTATGTCAGATTGAAGTTTGTTTCTATGTGTAATATTGAGCTATGTTTCGGGGATGTAGCCCGGAGCAACATTTCAAGTGTGAGTTACGCAGGACAGAAATCAAAGAATGGCTGAGGACCAGTCAGTCGTTAGGAGGAGTCGCATATCCTATGATCAACATGGAAGTGAAGCACTGATCTGTAGTGATAGTGAAGAAGTAGAGCCTGGGGAAGACAAGCGTGACTTCTCTGAGGGTGAAGATCGTGTTATGTGGTGAGTTTCCTAATTCCATTTTTTCCTTTAATTAGAAGGTCTCATTGTATAGAGAGAGGATACCTATGTTACTACACCTACCTATAGTTTGAGAGCTAGAAGAAAGACTAGATATAGAAATGACACAGAGTTTGCTTACCTGTTGTGCTATCATTGATTTGGCTCCTATTGTATGTATTCCTCAGTACATTGTGCTAATAATAGTCATTTATATTGGTGTTCTCTGATATATGAACTAAGTTAATATCTGTCATATTGGGCAGGATGGTGTTTCAGGAACATGGATTAAGTGAGGAAGTACTGAATGCTGTTAGCCAGTTTATCAGTGCCACCCCCTCCGAAATCCAGGTATTTTGAGTGAGCGTACTGTTATTTTTGAACTATTTTCACCACCCTTGTACGTAACAAAAATAATTTCTTGTGGCTGAGTAGGCTTCTGTTTTGAGGTTTCAGGAACGATGCAACACCCTCAAGGAAAAATACAACGAGGAACCAAATATCAAAGATTTTGGTGATTCAAGACTTGAGATAGTCATATCTGTGGACAAGAGCTATATTCTCCATTTTTTTGCTCCCTTGGTCTCATCCCATATATCAAAGGTTCTGGTGATTCAAGACCTATATTCTCCATTTTTTTGCTCCCTTGGTCTCACCCCATATATGTGATTCTGTTTTCTCCCATCTGTTATGAACCGGTTGTTTACAATAGGTGCTCCCTTTGTTGTTAAGTAGCTTTTGCTCTTCAACAATGAGTGTAACTGTACACTCATATTGTGTCTAAACTGTAACCTAAGCTTGATTATTTTGTATTAGATTAGATATAGATTATGGGATTCCAGAATTCGTATCGAGAATATTCTGAAACATAGATGTATACATGTTACGTGTTAGTCCTAGTCCTGTTTCGGCATTTCAGTTGAGCTGATTCAATCTTGGATACTGTGATGAATTTTGCAATTTACAGTAATTTCCTGTCACAGTGCCTTTCTTATTTGGATGTTATTTACAGGCTTGCATTGGCCAGGAAAGTTGTTCAATCTCCATATCGGTCGTTGAACTCCACGACCCTTGTCCTGGAGTTCTTAAAAGCTTTGCAGTTGAAGCTCTTTGTGGTGACTGATTCCACTCCCTGCTTCAAAGAGAGAGGACCATAATAATGGTAGAAGTTTTTAATTTGGATTCAAGTTATTCATCCATGTCTCCAGCTCATGAGCTTGTTACAGAACTTAAATGTTTTTTTTATAAGCGAGGAGAATCTTAAAATGTATTTATTAATTATTAATTATTAATTATTAAAATGCATTTCTTTTCCAGAGGAAATAACTTCATTCAAACAAACGAGATCCAGCTTAACTTCATGTTATGGCCTGACACTGCACATAAAGTGTATAAAATGAAGCTCAATCATTTTGCAGGACTTTTAATTCAAATTAATGTCATAGCTATGAGAATGTTGAGTTAACACAGATAAAATTTGATCCAAAAGCCTCATTTTATTCACAAGATACAAGCATATTACACGGAAGAATCCCATAGAGGCACCGGATCAAACATCACAAGCGACATCTTCATCCTCTCAGCAGCACAGCCATCCGTAAACTTCACTCTCAAATGACAAAACAGAATTTCCAACTCAATCAGACCAGACATGATATAGAACCAAACCGTTTTGCAAACAAAGCGCCAAGATTTACTTGCGTCACAGATCCACTCATGAGTCCAAGGATAAAAAGCCTCCCATCAAGACTTAAGCTGTCAATGTTTCGCTGGAAGTAGGATGCTCCAATAGAATCCAGAATGACGTCAACACCTGATTGGAAGATGTTAAGCATCAATATTTGGAGATTGCAGAATGGCAGAAGTATTTGAAAAATTCTATAAGCAAATCCAATTACATCTAAAATGCTATACGACGTACCTTTACCCCCAGTTTCTTCCTTCACTCGTGCAACAAAGTCCTCATTCTTGTAATTGATGCACACGTCTGCTCCCAGATCCTTACAAGCAGCCAATTTTTCCTCGCTCCCCGGTGATCATCATCAAGGAATAAACATATGACAGCTAGCCTTTCATGAGGAGAAACCAAGCTACATGAAAGTGAAAACGATTCCACAACTGAGAAGGGCTTCAGACTGACGAATGTTCTCAGTAGATCTGTTGTCAATGGTGGTTTTCCTTATCAGTTGACTAACATATCTGATGATTTTGTGGCAAGCAATTAAAATTAAAAATGTCAGTGGGAAAGTGTGAAACTCTAAAAGGGGAAAAGTAAAAAAATAAAATTAACCTTTTGTATGGTGACTTGGTTGTTGGCAGGGACTTGTGCAGTCCAATAATGACAGATTCTTGTCTGCAGGTAACCTCTTGGCTATTTGGAATTGTGTACTTCTGTACTTTCAATGTAGGTGCTAATCCTCAATCCAAAGGGAATTGGGTAATTTCATCAATGTTTAGAAGCAGGCTATTGTCAAAAGATGATTCAGCCAGGAAAGTGCTTCATGAAGCTAATCCTGATGCAGAACAGTCATCGTCAAAAATCCAACTGAGAGAGGTAAGAGCGTGCCCAAAGAATCGAGGGCACTTGATTTTGCTACAAGTTTGAATGCTATCACTTGATTAATACTAATTTCTGACAACTACAGCCTCCATCAAGCTTAAGGCCACTTGAATTGACAGAGAACGATGCTGTGGAAATAGTTGTAACCAAATTGCTTTTGCGGTCTTACTATGACATAGTTAGAAATAACATACAAGACCTAGTCCCGAAAGCTATAATGCATTTTTTGGTATGCTATCTCTTCTCATTGTTTGCGCATTTCTTTCAGCTTTACAAACGGCCACTCATGATTACGAATCTTTTCTTTCTATTACCATCCGGTACAACCCATTTAACTAAGGTTCGTTTTTGTGTGTGCTTCGCTGTAGGTTAATCATACTAAAAGGGGATTCATAAAACCTTTGTACAAAAACTATACAGGTATTGTTTTCGTTGCCTGATACAGCTGTAGGTTCCTGATACTGTAGAGCCTGATACCAAAGAGGAGGAGGAAAGCCCATTGATGGCAACTGTTAGGGGGAAGTGCATCACTCAATTATTACTTCTTGGTGCATCACTCAATTACTACCTATCCACTCGGGTAACAGGACGTCCTCCACAATGCCCTTAGCAAAACAAGACAGCAACTTTGGAACCAATAGTTTACCCCTGCTGCTTATACCAACAGATGCTTGGACATAATCCTTCAAACAGACTTGAAGTAACTCATTGACATTCTCAGGCGTGAAGATCCGCACCTGATTACAACATGAAAAGGGCAAGAAACTAAGAGTACATAATTGATATTGGAATCAATGATCAACTACATCCGGAAGAAATGTGCATGTGCTTTTGACATTTTCAGACATTTTGAGAAGTGGAAATACCACATCGGAAAAGATCACATTTTAAACTCTTATACTAGTCTATAAAAACTATTTACATGAGCAATTAACATATTGTTCCTTTGCGTTCTATGTGTTGCAACTATAATATGGTATTGGAAATGTTTCTAGTTCATTTTCTCTAGAATTCCAATTCCATATTATTGTTGTACCACTGCTTAGAACGCTAAATTCCAGTTCAGAATTTTTTTTTTTTAGAGCTCACCTTTCCTTTTCAAACGACGCTGCAACTTTTCATCCCCTCTCCTCTCCAACGCCGCTGCTGTTTTTCTCTCTGTCTCCACTCTCCACACGCTTCATTCACCTCCTCCCTTATTCCCTCCATCCACAACCGCCTCGCCTCCCTTCTGTCAGCCACTTTCCTGGATGGATGGAGTCGCAGAGCAACTATGGCATCCAAATCATCCGACTCTGCCTCTAAACCTAGAGTCAGTTCAGCTTCCCATCTTATCTTCAATTTCAATTTCATCTTTGTTTTGACATTCTATATCCGCCCCACTATTTTCACTCTCCTGGGTACTCTATCACCGCCATAATTTGCCTGATTGTGATGATACATAGATGTATAATTCAGTTCCTTATGCGTGTTCTTTTTTTGGATTTTATAATAATGAATTGGATCTAAAAATTTGCTGAACACGAGCACCTTGTTTGGATTCTCATATTTTACATTTACATGATTCTGAGAACTATCATTGATGATATTATCTTGGTTATATGCTGAACTCATATGGAGGAGAAAAGTTGGAGGGACTTGAAGACTTGACGCATAAGATGAATCAGCTGAGAAAGCAAATCCAAGAAGAAAGGGTTTTTTCAATTAAACTAGGTAAAATTTGGTCAAATTGTAATTACATGAATAGCTACTGGTCAATTTTACAATGGATTGAATTCTTTTTTATGGGTATTTTTTTTGGGGTGATAAATTAGTTCTGAAATGTTTGGTTGCAGCAACCAAGGCCTGTTTCGTGTTCATCTTGCGAATCAAATGGGCATGTGGAATGCAAATGGTGTAGGGGAACAGGCTTCTTCATTCTTGGTGACAATATGCTTTGCCAAGTTCCTTCAAGGAACACCACCTGTGTCATTTGTGCTGGAAAGGTATCCGCCAGTTTTTACATTGTGTGCATTAGTATACTTTGCTACCGGCATACAACCAATGAGTTACTCGGCCAAATCTATGAGATAATGATCTTGTATGCATTTTGGTTTTTCAGGGGTCAACGTGCTGTTCTGATTGCAAAGGAACTGGGTTTCGCGCCAAGTGGTTGGGGGAGCCTCCTATAGCCAAGTAGGGGAACTGTAACTTAGCTTATGCCAAGCATCAACCATCAAAGATATGATATTTCAGTGACCTCTGTTTCATGTTTTGATTCATTTTCCTTCTGTTTTCAATTCATGGTCGACCGATAAAAGCATAGCTTCATTAACTTTGTATCAACAGATCATACTTCTTTGTATTGTATATATATACAATGTATTCATCAAATCAAATCTAATCAAATATATTTCACTCAGAAAAAAAACACTATTCTCTTCTATGTGGTTTGCTGTTGTTCTAGGTTATGTTCATTATCCCGATAAAGCTGCAAATAGAATGTCTGCTGTCTTGACAACTATGGTAATTGTTTGTAAAACATAAGAGATTATGTGAAAGGAGAACAGCCAGACCTCAACTCGCAACAAATTGATAAAAGCAGGTGATTTTTACATCTGTTTGCTAACAACTGACTCCAAAAGCCTCAATTCAGCACTAAATCTGATAATACAATACCAGGAGCTAACAGTTCCTAGTAATCATAACAGCAGTTGGTGTGCTATAGAATTCAATACACACAATCCTCACATGATGATAAAAGAAAGTTACTCGGTTATAGCTGAGAAGAGCAACCTGTTAATGTCATTCGAACCAGAATCGCAGCTATCATCTTCTGCACAAGTGATACAAGGTTTACCTTACTATGTCATTCATAAATCACAAATTCACAAGTGCTATCACATTTATACATTCTAGAAGTCTTTTTTTTTCTTTACTTTAAAAAGTTGGTTGTAGCTTCTTCTATTCCCCCCTCAGTCTGGTTTATAGTTACATTGACTTTATGCAACAACTTAAGGTACCTCAGTGCAGTTTATGCAAAAGTAAGCCCTACTGCAAAATGAAGATCCAAGTTTTAAGAATAAATCACATGGGCAGCAAGTGAGTTTATGCACATCAGTGGTTCTAATTGACTAACCAATGTAAGTTTCTTAATTTTCTCCATCAACAATTCTTTGTTGGCTACTATCCACAAATTCCATACTAAAGAGATTAGTTAAAAGTTTTTGCAAATCCTTACCTGTTCTTGCTCTGAGTTGGCTTGTCCACTCATCAACAATCTGAAAACAAAAATCAAAGGGTAAGGATTTATAGCATTAAACAAAAACTTAATACTAATCAGGAGTGTACTGATGATAAGGATGTCGGCTAAAGCAGGAAAACCACCCAGGAGCACCTATACATGGGTGGGTAGTTAAGCAAAAAACCTAGGCATCTTTTCAATTTAGGTTGCTTGCTGGCAAATGGTGCAAACATTTCCAACACCACTTGGAAAACTGGCAACCTTTCCAAACCAGAACACCGACAGCAACGAAGCAACAATCAAATTGGCAAACAAAAACCATTGCAGGAATTGGTTGCCATTACAGCAAACATTACCTGGTTGAAGTTAGCAAATGAAGTGTCCTCATCGGCGCTGGCGAGAGGAACACCCATAGATGTTTGCATACGCCGCAGCAGATTCCTGTTCCCAACAAGAGTTGTTTGAGCTTTATCAATCAAATCCTGTTTGGCTGCAAGAAGCTCGATCAGACCAGACATGATATAGAACCAAACCGTTTTGCAAACAAAGCGCCAAGATTTACTTGCGTCACAGATCCACTCATGAGTCCAAGGATAAAAAGCCTCCCATCAAGACTTAAGCTGTCAATGTTTCGCTGGAAGTAGGATGCTCCAATAGAATCCAGAATGACGTCAACACCTGCTTGGAAGATGTTAAGCATCAATATTTGGAGATTGCAGAATGGCAGAAGTATTTGAAAAATTCTACAAGCAAGTCTAATTACATCTAAAATGCTATACGACGTACCTTTACCCCCAGTTTCTTCCTTCACTCATGCAACAAAGTCCTCATTCTTGTAATTGATGCACACGTCTGCTCCCAGATCCTTACAAGCAGCCAATTTTTCCTCGCTCCCCGGTGATCATCATCAAGGAATAAACATATGACAGCTAGCCTTGAGGAGAAACTAAGCTACATGAAAGTGAAAACGATTCCACAACTGAGAAGGGGTTCAGACTGACGAATGTTCTAGTAGATCTGTTGTCAATGGTGGTTTTCCTTATCAGTTGACTAACATATCTGATGATTTTGTGGCAAGCTATTAAAATTAAAAATGTCAGTGGGAAAGTGTGAAACTCTAAAAGGGGAAAAGTAAAAAAATATAATTAACCTTTTGTATGGTGACTTGGTTGTTGGCAGGGACTTGTGCAGTCCAATAATGACAGATTCGTGTCTGCAGGTAACCTCTTGGCTATTTGGAATTGTGTACTTCTGTACTTTCAATGCAGGTGGTAATCCTCAATCCAAAGGGAATTGGGTAATTTCATCAATGTTTAGAAACAGGCTATTGTCAAAAGATGATTCAGCCAGGAAAGTGCTTCATGAAGCTAATCCTGATGCAGAACAGTCATCGTCAAAAATCCAACTGAGAGAGGTAAGAGCGTGCCCAAAGAATCGAGGGCACTTGATTTTGCTACAAGTTTGAATGCTATCACTTGATTAATACTAATTTCTGACAACTACAGCCTCCATCAAGCTTAAGGCCACTTGAATTGAGAGAACGATGATGTGGAAATAGTTGTAACCAAATTGCTTTTGCGGTCTTACTATGACATAGTTAGAAATAACATATAAGACCTAGTCCCGAAAGCTATAATGCATTTTTTGGTATAATATCTCTTCTCATTGTTTGCGCATTTCTTTCAGCTTTACAAATGGCCACTCATGATTACGAATCTTTTCTTTCTATTACCATCCGGTACATCCCATTTAACTAAGGTTCTTTTTTGTGTGTGCTTCGCTGTAGGTTAATCATACTAAAAGGGGGATTCATAAAACCTTTGTACAAAAACTGTACAGGTATTGTTTTCGTTGCCTGATGTTTTACTGAAATTCTGGATTTGTTTCATTGATTTTTCACACTGCAAAAAGCATTACAGAAGCTCCTTATATGGAGCAATTGTGCAGCAGCAACTGCACTTGTCCACCAAGTCAATCCAGCCCATACCTCTTCTACTTATACACGCAAACAACAAACACAACTTAACCACCTAAATAACTATTTTTACATATAAAATCCTACCAAAAGTCTATCATCTACCCACACCATAAATAATACAAAATATCAGTACAAATACAGTTGTATACTTTTGACAGTATTTTGGAGTATAATGCAACAGTGCATACTTTAACAAGTTGATTCACACAATTTACACCAAACCTCGTAGGAACCACATTGCACGGACTTTTTGGTTTCAAATGATGATTTGTTCTTGCTGTGAAATAAGCAGGGAGAATCTTTTTGAAGAGCTGTTTCGTGAGCAGGACAAAGTGGCCAAAAAGAGAGATCATGCCCGAGATGTTTTCCAAGTTTTGCAACAAGCAGTCCAGGTTAGTTATGGACTTGACAGTTAAAATTCTGTCACTTGATCTCCTATAAGTAACGCTTTCAATGAGAAGGAAAGACCATGCAAGGAACCTGATGTTATTCTATGTTGCTGATAACCTCGACCATTTTGTTTGTTGTAGACACTTAGTGAGGTAGAATCTGATGTCTCGTGCCGATATACAAATTCAAGTCTGGCTGAAGAAACTACCACCACTGGATTGCCACGGAGCTCAGGCTATTCTAAGAATTTTCACTCGAGAACCAACGGTGAAAACATGATATCTTCCCTATGGTGATCCACGGTTTCGTTGTGTTATAGCTAGGTTCAATGACTTCAATTTTAAGACGTAGAATTTAGCTTCATTCCATTTCATAATATTAATATTACTAGTTTTTATTTTGGAGGAATGGTTTTTCATTTATGAATGAATATATTCGACCAGCTTGAATAAGGTATTCCACAGCACCAAACTTCTTTTTTTCTTTTAAAAAATGGCACCAAACCGAGATAAAAGACATAAATCAGATATTTGAATATTTCCCGCTTGTTCCATCAGGCTAATAGTTTAGACAATCGAGGGCCCTCAAGGCCCGTCACAGTCTAGCCCAATGGTAATTATTCATTTGGGTCCTGCTAGATATTCATTAAGAGAAACCCAGTTACCCAGCAAAGCAACACAAAAACTGCAGACAAATTATGTACTTTAACAAACGTTGTGTTCTTACAAAGTATAGTGAGAAACTCAGAGTCTCCTGTGTGTTCTTACAAAATTTTCCGTGTTCATTACAATAGCAGTTGAACATGCGTAAACTCCAGCTAAGCACAAACTGGCTGACACCAATAGAAACGCCTTCCACTGCCTACTCGATGCTAGAATCGCCAACGCAGTGAACGCGAGCGCCATTGCAGATAGAGCATTCTTCCAAGTACCGAAAGATTTCACCACACTACTGCATTCCCTGCAGTGGATTACATGTCGAAAATACCGATTAGACAAATTGGGAGCATGCATTGCCGCAATCCCTCCCTTTGCAGGTGAAGAAGCTGAAACTGCAGCAACAAGCCCGGCTGGGGCATGCTCTACAACAGCAGGCACTTGAGGCAGGCGAATGGTGCTGTGCCCGAAATGATATGGCATTCCATGTCCAACTCTATCCATCCATTTCCTATACTCAGCTACCCACGTATCCGAAGACTTTAAATTGAGGTACAACTCCTTTGTGGGGACTTTTTCTTTTAACAAAACCTCATTTTGGGATGCCAGGAATCCCATATCTTGCTCAAAGATTTTGCTTGCATTCTGATGAAAGTACCATTCCGGAATCAACTTTAACCGCTGAGATCTTTTTGTTCCTCCCATCTTGACAATAATCATGGATTTTCCTTGACCCGTTGGTCTACAGAGGAAAATGCTAGAGAAATACTGTTTCAGCCCTTTCTCATCATTAAACTCTACAGAATGGGATAGGACACATGGAGCTTCAAAACGTGTGAAAGTTAGAACTTTTCGATTTTTCTCCTTACCCCACCATCCTGCAAACCCCCTGTCAGTTCGTTCAGTGACCTCAAAATACAGCGCCTGAGCATCTTCCCTTTTGGCTGTCATGTCTGTCCGATCATGAGAGATTGGAACATGAGCTGGATCCATGAGGTTTTCAAGAAGTATAGAGTGATCATATGGAAGTTCATGGATTGTTGCAAAGTCTTGGAACCTTGGCTTTGCGGCATTTTCAAACCAAGGGACTTCTTTAAGGCCTGGTGGTGTCCTGTGAGACATCCATACCCACACCACTCCCTGTGACTCCCTCACCTCATATGTTTTAACACAAGCTGACCGAGGAATCTTAGCATTTTCCGGTAGCTGAAATTAAGAATTTTCATCAAGATTATCAGCTCGAATCGTGAAAACGGGAAAGAACACAAAGCACCATTGCATGTAGAGGGAAAACAAAAAGACCCACCTGTGGAATCTTCACACATTTACCCTCTCCTTCAAATTGCCAACCATGGTAAAGGCATTCAAGTCTCCCATCTATCAACTGACCTTCAGATAGTTTAGCCAACCTAGATCAAAAAGAATCAACAAGGATTAGGTTTTCCTGACAAACACAAACCTGAGTCGTATGAATTCATATCACAACTGCTAATTTATCTCCAAATTCTTAAAAACCCACAAAGACAAAGACACATTGCATTCCAACCAATAACTCTAAAACTTTTAACTACACAAGCATCAATCAGTTAAAGGATTCAGTACAAGAACAGAGAGTATTTCTTGATGTGAAAAAAGATTACCTATGAGGGCACCGATCTTCATAACACAGTAGCTGACCTTGCCCGTCTTTGTACAACACCACCTGCTTATCAAACACAGTAAGACCTAATGGAGCATCATCAGGCACATTCTTGGTGAGGTAAAGAGGGTACCACTCCTCTGTCCAATTGTAATCAGTCTTTTCCTCCTCGCTTGAAGGTCCCACCAGAATATTGTTGTTGTTATCGTCATCAAGAGGAGGAATTGAAGTGGTTTGAGCTTCAATAACCGAGGAATGGCATATTGAGTGAGTTGGGCTTCTGGGTATTGGAGTAAAGGTATGATCTTTAATGGCTAAGATGGTTGCTAACTTGGGTGGAGAAGGAGCAGAGAGGGTTTTGAAGAGGGGGGTTGCGTTGGAGAGAAATGGGAGCAAATGTAAAGCCATCATAGAATTGATTTCTGTTGATTTTGGTGTAAAAGGAGAGAATTGAGTGAAGGAAACAGGAATTGAATTGAGTTTATGTATTAGAGTGAAGGAAAGGGAGGAATTGTAGCCTGGATGCTTGTACCATTCTCGGCCACACGTCCTCCCCATTCTCCCAAGTCACTGTTCCTTCTCCCTTCAATTTTTTTGTGTGGCCAAAGTTTAATAATTGTCCAAATTTGTACCATCCAAGTACCCATACTTTTCTTTTTGCACGAAAGTATCCCCATAATTTTCCAAATTTATCTATATATATTTAAATACAAAAATCTATATTCTTAAACCATTTTACACAACGACAACAAAAAAAATTAAACAAATCATGATTCTATTTAGTTTATTTTATTTTTGCTTTTGATCATGGCATGAATTAATTTTATTACAATTTATTTAATTAATATTAAAAAAATGGTGGAGAAAAGAGATTACAAATAATTATAAAAGGACGAGTATAAGGGTCAAAACTAAAACGAGGGGCGTATATGAAAGATACAAAAGTAAATGGACGAAAGAGGCACCATATTCCGGATATAAGTATGTAGTTTAAAAGAAAAGGAAGGTCTAAAATAAAAATAAAAATAAAAACAAAGAGAAACTTCTTTTCGTTTCTGGAAATATCCAGAGACACTGGAAAGAAAGAGGCAACAGCGAGTGTATAATAAGAAGGTAAACAAGAAGAATTACAAATACAATAACACCATTTATTATTATCATTACTCAAATCCACAAGCAATTCTTTTGCAGATCAGCAACTACTGCTTCTTCTTCTTCCATCAACCCATCAATTCCAAAAAGCAAAAGCGATAATAAGAATGAAAAGCATGAAGAGGAAGGAAGTTGAGGAAGTGAGCGACGATTTCTCCCACTTCTCTCTATCCGCTCCTGCCTCCAAAATTCGCCGACTGGTACAATCTCTCTCTCCATCTTTCTACTTCAATTTCAAAAATCAACGATTTTGTAGAATAATTCGTGTGGTTGTTGGATGAAAAATTGACCGAATTGGGTATTTGGGTATTGAACAGGATGCGGAGATGTTGGGTATGGATGATGCAGAGATGTTGGGTACTGCTGTAATGGATGATGCAGAGGTAGAGGTAGACTCACCTGCCTCTCCATCTTCTTCTCCAGAGATGTCTATTGTCGTTTACAAGCCTCTGTTTGATTTGACTAACAACAGCAATTTACCTTCTAATTTCTCCGTTTCTCTCCATCCCGATCACTTATCTGCTCTATCTCACTTAACAAGTAAGTCTTTGAATCATTGTCGAAATATACCCATTGGATCATTCTCTTGTTTCTGTAATTTAAGAATTTGAAATTAGGGTTTGAATTTGGAACTCATTGTTGCTCTTTTTGTAATTTTATGCTACAGGAAATCAATTTCTTCCTTCTGGGTCTAATCATCCAGACTTCAAATCAGCTCATGACCAAGCAGATGCTGAAGCTGAAACAGGAATAGAAGCAGAAACATCAAGAATGCAGAGAGATGGTGAGAATTGTATGGCTGTTGTTCCCTGGGTTGGTGGGTTTGATCCTCAAGAAATGGAGGTTGAGCAGGAAGAGCAAGAACAGCAACCCAATATCATCACGCATACCACCCATCCTCTTTCTCACTATCATCAATTTCATTGCATGCCACAACACCTTCCTACTACCAATGTCGCCACTGCTCCAGTCACTTGGTTCCATTAACTTCCTTTTTTATTTTTTTCTCCTTTATGGATTGGAGATGGACTCATTGCCCTCTTGTAGTAGTAGCTACTAGCTATAGTAATGTGGGTTGTACTGGAAAGTAGAGCAATTCTTGTAATTTTTTATTTTAGGAAATGGGGTTGCTCTCTATTTGCTGTGCTAGTGGAACTCTTACGCTGCAATTTTTTTCCTTTCTTCCCTTATGTACTTGGGATCAGATGTATGCACAATTGGGCTTATGCCTCTTCAATGAAAAATCAATTTCTATCAACAAAAGTATCATATTTACTAATATCAGAATTGACTGATTATTCAGGAAAATATCGAAACTATATGTACAACACTAGTTTATCTGCTTCCAGAGAAACAATGGAACAGTGGCATGTTTTCATCTGACTAAGCTAACTTTATCCATACGGTTCATATCCTGTGTTTTCTGATGAAGTTTGTTGTCAGCGTTGCTGCTAGAGTTGAGCATGCGTAAACTCCTGCCAAGCATAGCCCTGCTGATACTAAAAGTAAGGTTTTCCATTGCCTTCCTGAGGCCAAGATAGCCAATGCACTCAGTACCAGAGCAATTGCAGAGAAAGTTCTTTTCCAGTTGTTGAATGCTTTGAGGGAACCACTGCATTCCTTGCAATGAATTACATGGCGGAAATACCGGTTCGCTAAATTGGGTGCATGCATTGATGCAATGCCACCCTTAGCAGGGAAAGAAGCTGAAGATCCGGCGAAGAGTCCTGCTGGTGCGTTTTCGATGACAGCGGGCACTTGAGGCAGAGAAATGGTGCTGTGACCAAAATGGTAAGGCATTCCATGCCCAACTTTGTCCATCCACTTCCTATACTCTGCTACCCAGGTATCACTAGACCTCAAATTATGATACAACTTCTTTGTAGGAACTTTTTCTTTCATCAACACTTCATTTTGGGATGACAGGAATCCCATATCTTGCTCGAAGACTTGACATCCTATCGTATGTAAGAAGCACTTAGGAATCAACTTCAGAACTAGAGGAAGTGGCTTGGTCCCCCCAAATCTCACAATGAGCATGGATTTTCCTTGTCCGGTTGGTCTACAAAGGAAAAGGCCAGTAAGATAATGCGTCACCCCCTTGTCATCAACAATCTCTCTATCATTCGACAATACACAAGGGGATTGGAACCTCGTGAAATTCAGTAGTGTCTGACCTTTTGCTCCACCCCACCAGCCAGCAAACCCGCGATCAGTACGCTCAGTCACCTCAAAAAGTAGCGGTTGAGCATCCTCCCTTTTTGCTGAAAAATCAGTCCTGTCATGTGAGATGGGAATATGTGCTGGATCCATGAGGTTTTCAAGAAGAATGGAATGATCATATGGAAGCTCGTGTATGGCAGAATTATCTTGGAACCCTGGTCTGGCGAAATTCTTGAACCACGGTAGTTTGTTGATGTTTGGTGGTGTCTTTGTAGACATCCATACCCACAGAACTCCTTGAGAATCTCTAACCTCGTAAGTTTTGACACAAGCTGATTGAGGAATCTTAGCACCCTCCGGAAGCTGCAGGGAAGAAATCCATAGGCATCAGCAGCACAAAAGGATGTGCAACTGTACAGTTACTTGCAAGAAGATGCTGTGTTACAGAAAGCGAGTAGATCTTAAACGAAGACGAACCTGAGGAATCTTGACACATTTCCCCTCCCCTTCAAACTGCCAGCCATGATACAGACACTCAATTCTTCCATCAATCAACTGGCCTTCTGATAGTTTGGCCAACCTAAATCAAGTAAAGCTTGCATTCAGTATCTCCTCATTTGGATGTTCATATTCAAGCAATTCTATAGCTAGGCCATGATTTATATTAACATAACTTTGCATCTGTGTAATCAGTCCTGAAAGATACACTAAGATTCTAAAAACAACACATTCTCAGCGATTGTCTTCTGCAATGAGCTAAAAACAGATTCACTATGACACAAAAAGCAAGACAAGAATGCAAGAAAACAAGAAGGTACTTGTTTTTACCTGTGTGGGCATCTGTCTTCAAGACAGCGAAACTCACCCTCACCATCTTTATACACCACTATCTGCCTATCAAAAACGGTGAGCCCTAATGGTGCATCATCTGGTACATCTTTGGTGAGGTAAAGTGGGTACCACTCTTCAGTCCAATCATAGCTCGCCACCACTCTCTCTTCTCCACCTTCTTCCTCGCTGGAAGGACCGACAAGGACCGAGTGATCATCAAAATCAGGTACAGTACTTCTACTCGCAAGATCAGTTGCTGCACGGCACTTTACATTGATTAGCTTAAGTGGGTTGGTTTTGATTTGGGTGGCTGATGATGGAATTGATAGAGGAGAGAAAGGGAAGAACGAATTGGAAAAGGAGATGGGGTGAGAAAGCAGTAAAGGGGACATTGCAGAAGCCATGAGGAGTTGTTTCTTTGTTCTTTCTCTGCAACTAAAATGGGAGAGGAGAGAGATGAAGGCAGAGGATGGATGAAATGAAGCCGACAGAGGAGGGAAAACAGAGCAGAGAAATGTGTCAAAGTTGAACTGTCGAAATTGCTTTAAATGTTGGGCTTCATTTCTGGCCACACAACACTAAATTTCAACCTTTTGTACTTTGAAATTTCAAGTTCACATGTGTAGACGACATGCAGTTTGTCGTTTGAATTTCTCCTGTTCTATGTTAAGCAATGATCATAAAAAGAAGTCTGAATTTGATACAAGAAAAGTTGACAAATTCTTAACAAACCCCATCTCATTGATTTTTTTTGTGTGTAAACATCTTATTGATCTTTGCTTGAAAAAGTAAGGGTCAGATTAATGAATATCGACTCGAATTCGACAGAAAAAAGAAAACCTTTCTATTGAGTCTATAGACAAGCAGAGAGTTTCTACATATGTATGCCTGCTTTAGATGAATTCAGGCCATTATTTCATTCACATTTCAGGCATTAGTCACTGAACATGATCTTCGAATTTCTCCTTCCTTGTCCGTCTTCACTCCAATGCTGACTAGCTTTGTAAAAGACCGACTCCAACCTTGAAAAAAGCTCTCTTGATCGTTTGCAAGGCCCTCTACTAGTTTCCTTGTTCTTGGATCTTCAAAAAGGACAGAATCCGACTGGAAAAGCCCTTTGTGGGCTAAAAGGTTGCTGTAGTACTGGTTATCAAAGGTAGAGGATGTTTCAGGATCAATATTCACAACCACTGATGGGTTTGCTCCTGCAGGGCATTGTTTGATTAGCCCGTTCGCGAAACTTCTGTCTAAAGATGAGTCAATGGGAGCAAGATTCCCCTTGGAATCCTCCTTGAACCTATCGCTGAATGCACCGCAATGAGCCAATCCTATGGTGTGAGCTCCTGCAAAAAGACACGGTTGAAACAGCCAACGTTAAGTTCTCGTGCCAGCATCAGAAGCAACTATTTTAGTGATTGAGTGCGGTCGAGGAGCGCCATTTTACTAACGTACCTGAGAGGATAACAAGGTCTTGGAGGGATAATCCTTTGGAGGAGAAGATCTTAGTCATCTCTTCCATTGTAAAACTTGTGTCTATGATATTTGGTCTAACATTAGCAGCAGCAGATGCTCTTCCATCTCTTCTACCTGTTGGAATCTCAAGCAAAGGTCCACCAGCCTGTTTTTCATGAATCAGTAACGAACAAGCAAAAGAAAAATTCCAAACACAAGAGTAGGAGCTGGAGATTTTACGATTGCAACAGCATCTCGAGCAGCCAGAGCAACGATATCAGCACAAGAAACAGTTTCGGGACAGAATATCTCAAGGGTCCTTTTGGCTGAATCAATAACAGAAAATCCTCCGAGAGACCTGTTCGCTGGATCGCTTCGCTCCGTTGCATTTCCTTGTAACAGCACAGAAGCATCACATCCCTGTAATGACAAGAGCTACTTGCATTGAAGAGAAGCCACCAACTTCATGACATATGGATCTCATTTCAGTACATATATTCAATTCTGCTCATAAACCAGTTATTATTCGGTGGTGCCGTTAGGCAAGTCACTTAAAGTTTCAAATTAATAGCGTTTTTGAAACTTACACAACCAACCAAATCAGACATAATTGCACATTATAGACAAGAGTGCAGAAGGGCTTACTTCAACAAAGCAATCATGAAACAGCAACCGAAGGAGTTTCCCAGGAATGGTAGGGTCAGATGCGGAAGCTGATCTCACTGAATTTGCAACAATGAATTCTGCACTGGGGCATGAAGCTGCATAGAAGTTGAAAGATAGTGCAGCAGAAGCAGGAGGAGGAGAAGCAACAAAAGACAAGAACAACACAAGAACAAGAACTGCAGTAAAGAATCTTGGTCTGAGAGGGAAAAAAAGTAACACTCCTAGTTCTCCTCTAGCCATTGTTCTAATTACAATGTTGGTATGCTTGGCACACATCACAGTACTGACTTTAAACTCAAGAAATCTCTCAGCCATAAAGTTTATGCATTTACATTTTAGACCGTCCTCTTTTGACCCTACAGTTGGAAGGTAAAAGCAATAATTTATTTGGACCATCTACCAAGTACTGCAGTATTGCTCCAAAATAAGCAAGCCATAGTCATTTAAGGTTAAGTTGGGTCTGGATCTGGGTCTAGACCACCTGACAATCTGTCCCATTTGGGACAAAGCCGAGATAAAACCTAGCGGTTGTGGCAATTGTCAACCATGCTAACCAAAGAGTGGAGCCAGCTAGCCAGATCATGGTGGGTGAGTCATAAATCGTAGCCCTCGTAGTACAACAGGCTGGATGGAGTTATTATTACGCTCCACTCTCATTCATTATTACTTCACTATCTGAAATGTAATCTTATTTTATTTTATTATCGTCTTGTTGCCTGCTCTGCTCTCCATGTAGTATTTATTTCTACAATCCTCCTGCCACTTGTCCATCATCATTTCAAAGCCTGCGATGCTCCATTCAACCGTTCCTGCATGCGTGTAGAGACGAGAGATTTGTGACAATTTTAGGCACTTCTTTTCATAGACTTGGCAGCAGTATAGCTAACCTTTTCATCATTGTCTTACTTAAAAGAACTGGCAATGTGTGGAGTACAAATTAGAGTTGAGGAAACAAAAAGGACATTTGCCCTTCAGCATTCATTCTTGAATGACAGCTTGAATGAATTACAATCACTTCAATCAAAGTAACCCAACAGACTGATTATACCCTCTCACTGCAAAACCGGTTTGCCTCCAAACAGGTGTGGGCCTCGGCTCAGAGGTTCCGTCAGCCATGACTCCTTAAAGTTAAAGCAGGCGCCCCACAGTTTCCCCTGTCATTTATCTCCAGATTCCATTGCACAATAATACCAGCCAAGAACAGAATAATGACCTTCTTTCATGTTTGATTTAGATAATCGGCTTAACTGCTATGAATTCTTGGATAACCAGCTCATGGAAGCACAAATTTCCAGTGACGCGCCTAGCATGCCAATTTTCAAACGCTGAAGAATAATTTGTACAGCAGCTCAAATTGGCTCTTGACTGTCCTACCATCAACGGTACAAGAATTAGTCATATTCTATCTACAGGGATTCCATCAGTGGGTATAATATGGTCAACCATGCAGAAAAAAACATTAAAGATAAAGCATCACAATTTACAAAAGTCCAGTACTCTATATACACATGATAGAAGCTTTAACGGAAAAAAGAGATTGTATGTGGAGAATTACCCATAGGGGAGTTGCAAAGTCACTGACATCCAGTCTGCAAGTCATCAACTCCAGATAATTCCTCTAATTCATCCACATCATCAATGGGAATCTCTTCGCTATCCTCAACAGTGTTACCTATACAATAAGGCACTCAGTTTCAGAAAGTTCACAACAGCAAACGATAGCCAACTGCAATGACCTCACTAAAAAACAACACTAAGTCTGGAATTATAAAGCACGCCAAGATATCAGCTTAATAGAAGTAAACAAACACAAAGTCTCAGGCATACAAATTCGTATAAAAGGTGTCCTAAAAGAAACCATGAAGGTAAACAGCTACAAAATACTTTCAAGGTTGAAGGCACCAACTTCCTGCAAATGGAAAGAGATAATAGCCAGGTAATTCACTTGAAACTACAAAGAGACTATGTTATTTACCTCCCGTAGTCAGTTGAGCAGGACTACGGGTAGGGTCTACTGACCCTGGTGTGCTATCAAGAAGATATGGGAGTTCCAAAAACTGCAACAATGCTTCTGTTTGAGGATTCCTAGGAGATTCTGCGATAAATAAATAAAAGTAATAAGGAGCTAAAACAGCCTAAAATACTTGTTTCTGCTACAAACCTTCACTCTACTACTCAATATAATCTTGACCTTTTTTTGCAAGACATAGTCATCCCTTTGAACTACTACATTGGGCATAATGGAGGTGCCAGAAAACCTTCTATGCTACTTAGCAAAATCTTAACAACCATATTTTAGGATATTGAAGTTTCCTTAACATGCATATAACCACTTTATTCCTGACCTATAAATCCTGTATTTAAGGTGTCATGTGTAACAACAAACCATGCTAATCAGATCCTAAGTAGTGCTCATGAAGAACTAGCATGCCTCTTCAATCAAATACTTGGCAGGAACCATCAACTCACAGATGATCATTTTTATGGTTCTGATGATCACAGGTAAGTATCAGTACAATAATGCCAAATACCAATTACCAGCCAAAGAACCACTTGAGTTGGATTGAGAGGAATTGAAAGGTGGAACAGTCTGAGTAAATTCAAAAGGTTTAGCTCCCCTTTCTTGTAGCCTGCACCTAACCCATTCGCGACACTCATGCATTTCAAGCTGTGCACCCCTGTCATATCAGAACGCTTGATTACCAACTCCCAAAAAGAAAATATAAAGTAAAAGGAAATAGGAAAAATAGCCATGTTCAACCATCATATAAAGTATGGATGTACACACCTAAAATTTGCATTGGCTCTTGTCAATGGAAAGATAGAGTTGAGCTTCCTAGTTATTGCTAGCCATTCTTCATCATATTGAATCTCATAAGGCCCAGGCTCTGATTCTATTTCAACAATCTGCATTTCAATAGAAGCCCACACCAATGACATAAAGGATCCAACTTTAACTAAAAACAATGACATAAAGGAAATACAAATTGCTTGGAGAGAAAGAAAACCTGTAAAAACTTCTTTCCAGGAAGACACTTATCAAGTGCTAGAAATTTTGTGATCGGACCCCCTTCCCCGTGTTGAACAAGAGCAGAAAATTTGCAGTGCAAGTGAGCTGAGAACCAGTAAGGGGGTTTCAATTTTTCAAGCAGTTGAGCAGCAGCTCTGCTTCCAAGTCTTTGTTCCTCAATCTGGAAAAATCACGGATTGCACAAGTTTGAGTAATCAGAAACATTTCTGGTTAAATTAAATAGTCCAATTATCATTAAGTATATGTAAAAAATATATAATAGCTCTCATTCATAACTAGTTTATCACATCAAATTAAGAAACTAGATCACCTCCTCCTTAAAATGTGGCTTAAAACGAACAAGCTGCTTCCAGTTCCCACAGTCAGTAATGCCAACAGGCCAATCATGCGACAGAAAAATGTCAATTGGTTCCTCAACTTGCATCAGTTTGTGAACATCATACTCACGAACATGATACACAGACCTAATGGTCTCATTATTATAAGGGGGGCGCTCATGATGCCCTGCGTACACAAAACCGAAAAAGAGTTGAAAGTGAACAATTGACATGATCTTCACAAAAGCTCAGTACTTTTACTTGAAACTGCCACAAAACTACCTTTACGATAATCACGGGCATTATAAATGCCAGAAAGGCCTCCAATTCGAACGCTCCCAAACTTAATCACCCCAGAAAATCCCAAGAAGTATATATTCGGCGCTGCCCATCCACCATAGTATCTGAGAAGAAACAAAGCAAGTAACTTTTTTTCACTCTAACAACAGTCTCCTACAACAATCAAGTAAACAATACTAAAAGAAAGTTCGCTTCACTTACAATTCCCATAAATAGTTAGAAGCTTCATGATTTCCACCAATAAATATAGTAGGAACTGGAGCGACTTCTTGGCCCGAGTAGTACTTCCAGAATGATTTCATCTCGCGATACTTTGGAGGCACACTTAAGCTTTGCATATCTCTTTCATTCCTCACCGCCTAAGGATAGTTTCCAAAACAAAAAAGAGCTAAGAATAAAAAATAAGAAGGCATAGTAGCTGAAGAATAGAAAACATAACTTCAAATTCAGTTACCTGGAAGTCGCCGCAGCAGAGTAGAAGGTCGATTTTGGTGTTGTTAGTTTTCTCGATGTGAGTGATTGTCTGGTAGACTTTGTCAAGGTCCCCATGCATACATCCCTCCACTGCTATCTTCATCGTTTTGGAAAGAATCTCTATTGACTTGCTTGCTCTACAAATTACAAAACCCTACCTAGAGGTTTAACGGAATCCGCCATTTTCCTGGTTACAGTTAGGACATCAGTTCTGGGAAACTACAGAAAAGGTCGAAACTTTACAAACGTTTCCAGTTTCTACCCCTATAGTTTAAAAACTTGCAGTAAAATATTTATACTTTTAAAACTAACAATTTTAATAGTTCAAAAAGTTTAAAAAAATAGTAAATAAATTTAGACAAAGAATATAATTAAAAATACAAAATCTATTATATTTTACCTCCAATTTTTTTAATTATTTAAATTTTCTAGCATTTTTTAATTTTATAATTACGTTAATATTATACTCCGAAAATAGAGTTTACGTTACAAGTTTTAAAACTATATGTACTAAATATAAACTTTTAGACTTTCTCATTTATCCTTTACTTTTTTAAATAATTTTGAAGCAGACAAAAAATAATCAAACATCTTAAAACGGACTGGCCCAATTCATATGGAGCGTCCACTTAGAAATAGGCCCTATCAAACCCATGTATGTATCTGTTTGTAATTTCACGCCGTCTCACTGGTTATTAATATAGGCAAAAACCCTAAAACCACCATCTTCTATCTCCTTCCTCTGTCGCTGTATCTTACCGCCTTGGACCTCCATTTTCTTCTATCATCATCCTAAGCTAATTTCTCTCTCTAGGATCTAGAGAGAGAACAGTTTTCTTCGCACTTAGTAGCATGGCAGACACTATGTTAATGGCGGACATTGAAACCCGTGCCGCCAACAACGGGATCGATCTTTCCCGCGTCGATCTAGCATCCATCCATCTCCCTCCAGGAGAGAACTTTGGCATCATCAGGTACAAATTCATACTAAATGCTTAACCGCTTCCTGTTCTGCTGATGCTGACGTGTTAATTTGTGGTTGGGTGGCAGTGATGATGAAGATGTATACCAAGAGGAGCAGCAGGATTTTGACGAGGGTTTCGGCAACATTATAGTTATTGATAACTTGCCGGTTGTGCCTAAGGAGAAATTCGATAAGCTTGAAAGTGTTTTGCGTAAAATTTACAATCAAATTGGTGAGATTAAGGAGGGTGGTTTTTGGATGCCTATAGATCCTGAGACCCACAAAACCAAAGGGTATGCTTTTATTGAGTATAATACCCCACAGGTACTTCGCTCTTTGCCCGCTCTGCCAAGTTGTTCTTGTGTAATATGGTCTTCATTTCTTTAAGATGAATGTGAAAATGTATGATTTGTTTTAGTAGCTTTTGCAGTCAGGAGTCTTTGTTATTCTGTGCTAGATATGTTTAAATTTGTGAATTTGCACAGTCACGATTAGCTAGTTTTGTTCTAAACTAATGAAAGCTTCCATGCAATTAAATCAGTTCACAGTTTTTCTTTTCTTGGAAGAAGAAGCATTGCCTGTGTGCAGCTACTTATTATTTTGGTGATGATTGCAGGAAGCCGAGCTGGCAAAGGAGAAGACTCATGGCTACAAGTTGGACAGAGCACATATTTTTGCTGTTAACATGTTTGATGATTTTGAAAAATTCATGAAAGTTCCAGATGAATGGGCACCTCCTGAAATTAAGCCATATGTTCCTGGGGTAATTAGTTTTCTGATGCTTCTTCCTTATTATATTACTTGTCTTTTCTGTTTTAGGGTATCTATTGCTGGATGGCTTTATCCGCATAATTGTCATGCTTGTGCCAAAGATGAATCTGGGTTCTTGCTCAATGTGTAGGTCACTGTGTACTTATTGCTTGTACCTCTATGACAGGAAAACCTCCAACACTGGCTTACTGATGAAAAAGCTCGAGATCAGTTTGTGATTCGTGCTGGCTCGGATACTGAGGTTTTCTGGAATGATGCAAGACATTTGAAGCCTGACCCAGTGTACAAGCGTGCTGTAAGTTGGCAGTTTTGTGCCGAATGAATAAATAAATAATTGGTCGTGATGCCAAAACCTTAGTATGAAACAGTAAACTGTTACGCGTAATTTTGATTTGTTAATCTCATTTTATTGCTGTCAAAACTGTTTTGGAATTAACCCACAACTTTTTCATCAACGCTTTATTTTGTCTGAATGATTTCATTATTGTATCATCTTTAATGCCTATATATTCTGTTTTCCAGTATTGGACTGAGAGTTATGTTCAATGGTCCCCACTTGGGACTTACTTGGCAACAGTTCATAGACAGGGTGCTGCTGTTTGGGGAGGTGCAAGTACCTTTAATCGATTGATGCGTTATGCTCATCCTCAGGTTTCTTTTGTGTCTTCTGGCTGGATGTGGTCTTTTTTCCATGTCATTATCTGCAGTACTAATAGTATAAAACGCAGGTTAAACTGATTGATTTTTCCCCTGGGGAAAATTTTTTGGTGACCTACAGCAGCCATGAACCAAGCAATCCTCGCGATGCCAATGTTAGTGTCTCACTTTTCCTGTATTTCCATGCTATGAGTGTCCTTTTTGTGCGATTGCTACTAATTTGTTCTTGTTCTTTAGAGGGTTATCATAAATATTTTTGACGTAAGAACTGGAAAAGTGATGAGGGATTTTAAAGGAAGTGCAGATGAATTTGCAGTCGGTGGAACTAGCGGTGTTGCAGGAGTGTCATGGCCTATTTTCAGGTGATTCTTACCTTCTTTTCATCTCTACGGTCCCATCTAAAGTTGTTTCTCTGTTTTTGTCATTTAGTGGTTTCATTGAACAATCTTTTTTTCCAGATGGGGTGGTGGCAAAGATGACAAATATTTTGCCAAGATTGGGAAAAATATGATCTCTGTCTATGAAACTGAGACCTTTAGCCTTATTGACAAAAAATCCTTGAAAGTTGAGAGTGTTATGGACTTCTGTTGGTCACCAACTGATCCCATCTTAGCTCTCTTTGTTCCTGAGCTTGGTGGTGGGAATCAGCCTGCTAGGGTGAGTACTTGTGCTCTAGATGCTACTCCTTTTGCCATCATAGTCATAATTTTGATATGATGTATTTGTCAAACTGTTTTTTTATGCCTATTTTGTCAAACTTATAGGTCAGTCTCATTCAAATTCCTGGCAAGGAGGAACTGCGGCAGAAGAATTTATTCAGTGTTAGTGATTGCCAAATGTACTGGCAAAGCAATGGGGATTATCTTGCTGTAAAGGTTGACCGGTACACAAAGACTAAGAAAAGTACATACACCGGCTTCGAGCTTTTCCGCATAAAAGAACGGGATATACCCATTGAGGTACTGGAGCTCGACAATAAGAACGACAAGATTATCGCTTTTGCTTGGGAGCCAAAGGGTCATAGGTTTGCGGTTATTCATGGTGACAGCCCTAGGCCTGATGTCAGCTTCTATTCAATGAGGACAAACAATACTAGTCGTATCTCAAAGCTCACTACGCTTAAAGGCAAACAGGCAAATTCTCTGTTCTGGTCTCCTGCTGGCCGCTACATAATACTTGCAGGACTTAAGGGTTTAAATGGACAACTGGAATTCTATAATGTTGATGAGCTTGAGACCATGGCTACAGCAGAGCATTTTATGGCAACGGACGTTGACTGGGACCCCACTGGGAGGTATCTTTAAATGTGTTCCTTAGCATGGTTTTTTTTTTTTTACTGGATGGAATGCACTACAAATGCAGTTTATGACTCTGGTTTGGTCCTTTGCAGGTATGTGGCAACGTCAGTGACTTCAGTGCATCACGAAATGGAAAATGGCTTTAACATTTGGTCTTTCAATGGCAAATTACTGTATCGCATACTTAAGGATCATTTCTTTCAGGTAGTAGGATTATTCTTTTTTTATTAAGTCAGCTGGGGGCTGGAATTATTTGATTGCACATCTTATGTACTCTCTAATTGTTTCTCCTGCATTAATTACAGTATTTGTGGCGCCCAAGGCCTGCATCATTCTTGAGTGCTGAGAAGGAGGAAGAGGTTGCAAAGAATTTGAAGAAATACAGCAAGAAATATGAGGCGGAGGACCAGGATGTGTCAGCGTTATTGAGTGAGCAAGAACGGGAGAAGAGGAGAAGGTTGAAAGAAGACTGGGAGAAATGGGTCAGTGAATGGAAGCGGATGCACGAGGAAGAGAAATTGTTGAGGCAGGAGCTAAGGGATGGTGAAGTCAGTGATGAGGAAGAAGAGTATGAGGCCAAGGAAGTTGAAGTTGAGGAGTTGTTGGATGTCTCGGAGGAGATTTTATCTTTTGAATTTGAACAGGCGTAATCATCATTCCATCACTGCTGAAGATCACAGGAACAGGTCCCCGCCGTCCCTTTGCATTCAAAAGCTTGCAAACGCTAAGACACCCCCATTGAAGCCGCGCAGCACTTGTAGCGTTTCACATACAAGTTTTAAGTTTTGGTTTCGTTTAAACACAGTAGAGAGTTATGTTTGATGTTTTTATTCATCTAACGTATTTGTGGATTATGTTAATTTTTGCAGTTTCGGTAGTAATGGCTAGAAGTTTTGAAATTTTGCATAAGTGGGAGCTCTTTTTAGGGAAGCGAATTTCTAAAAAATACGTCCTTTTCAATTATCAAACGATGTGTATTATTGAAAAAGATGCGTTCGTAAGTTAAGTTACTGTTTAGTGTTTAGAGCTACTAGCATTGGTCAAAATCCCACCCCTTCTCCCCAGCCCCTCTGTTTTCTAACTAACGTTATAAAAGTTTCAATATTGTTTTTATTCTACACTTTTCAATCTAATTCCAACATTAAGAAATTCCCAAAATAAAATGAGTGTCAAGAACAAAAGTCCTGATTAGTGAATTGTTTTAATTAAAATAAAATGATATTTAAAATTTATTAGTTTTTTATTCTAAATATTTTTTATATACTAATTTATAACATTAAAATTATAAATACATAAGATTTATTTATTTAAAAAATAATTATCATGTATTTTTTTTAAGTAAATTATTACATCTTATGTTAATATTTTAAATAAATTTGTATTTAAAATAAATATATTAAATATACAAATAAACAGTTTTTTTATTTTTAAAAACATATATTCTCGTACTTTTATAGTGAGGTTAAAACAACCTGTTTTTTTTTTAAATTAAACCGACATATTAACCAAACAATTTACTATTATTTTTAGCTGTTTAATTTCAAATCAAATGTCTTATTGTGAGTATGGTAAGTTTTTTATATACAACTTCAATATCATACGTTAAAATTACTCCCTCTGGTCTCCAATAAACGCCGTTTACTATTTCGGCACGTATTTTAAGGCGGCCGAAATAGTAACTATATGACCTCGAAAAGTTCCGAAATTTTTTTCCAACGTACGTATCCTTAACGTACGTTGGAAAAAAGTTTCAGAATTTTTTAAAGTCATATAGTTACTATTCCGGCCGCCTTAAAATGCGTGCCGGAATAGTAAACGACGTTTATTGGAGATCAGAGGGAGTAATATATATGGACAACAGATGAAAAAAACAAAAAGTAATCTATTTAGGTTTAGTTAAATCGGTTGATCTTAATTTGAGAAGGAGCCCAGCATTAACCAACTTCTTCTGTAAATGGAAAAGCATAGAATTCAAGAATCTGTGATCTGACATGCTTACATCACCCAGTGAAAACAAGAATCAATTTGCGGGAAAGGTGACGATGGTGGTGGTGGTGGTGGTGGTGGTGGGACAGCTGATTGCGGCTTAGGAAGCTTCGAAACAGTGTGTGGGGGAAGTTTGAACGTACACGCCATGCGTATAAATAATATGAACTCTTTATTCTAAGCTAAAAAAGACAAAACATCACACATTGTTGTTCGTTATTGGTCTAATGTATGATGTATGACACTAGCATGAACAGATGTGAAACGATTCTTTTCATTCTTTTCCTCCTTAGTATTCACATTTATGTTCCTTTTGAGTTATTTCATTTAAAAAGATACTAATTACATTTCGCATTTCCCATATTGGTAAACGAAGTCTACACGAATGGTGTCCTAATTTTATTCTTGAAAGTTGAAATTACAATTATTTCTAAGATTATTTTATTAAAATTAATCTTGTTCGCATCGGAAAAATAATTATACGATGATGGCCCGTGAGCCCGTCAACCTCCTGGGCTGGGACAGATACCAGCTTTCTTCCACCATCACCTGTCACTCCTTCTCTTTCAGTCTCTGTTTGCTAGCTTATCGCCAAGCTTCCAATCCTGCGCCCTATATCCTTCAGTCCATTTCCCTTTAGATTCCATCACTTATCATCCCCCTCATATATAAATCCATTTAATTTAACGGGGCCCTTAACTAAAATTAAACAAGATTGAAGATTCCAAACAAAATTAGGCCGACGGATCATGATGTGACCTCATGCCATGCTATGCTAATCTCCAAAAATATACAATTTCCTTGCGTTCTTATTGAAATAAGTTTTTTTCAATCAAGCGATGATAATGATGTGAAGACCACTTAAAAATTAATTAAGTGATTGAGTGCCGACTATTCCACGTTCAGTCGAGTAGGAGCATAAAAGACGATAAAATACTTTCTCATAAATTCTAAGACTGAAGTATATATATACCTAATACTCAAATTTAAATTTTTTTCGTTAAACTAGAATAATTTTGTATCAGTTAATTGACGCCTTTTTTTAGTAGTCACGTATTTTTCAATACACATGAATTAATTAATATAAATTGTGGATGTGACCACATTTTGTCAAGATTAGGATTAAATTTTATGAGAAATGTATGATTAATTAATGTTAGGTGATCATTTTCCACACTACTATAAAGGGTTTGGTTACATTTCACTTTAGTTTGTAATAATTTATGTTTTGTGTCACTGTGTGTTCTTGCGTGGACTCAATTATCAGCACGGGGTATGGGCGGAGGAAGTTTCTATTGGAGAAAAAATGGTATGGGTTGATTTATTTGGATATTACTGTGCAGCCCAAATGCTCATGGACCGGTTCAAATATGGAATTAACTAGCCACATCCTCCACCTAGAAGAACTACGATAAGCTGAAAATATTAAAAATAATTAATCTGCGCGGTGTACTAATACATGTGTTAACGTAAAGTAGGAACACATAAATAAATATAAACCAAATTATAAAAACTTAGGTTGTAAATTTTTTAATTAGAATGAACGAATAGTGTTTTGAGTTACCGATACAAAATCGATTTTTCTCATTTAATTTTTTTTTCATATAAAAGATGGCTCATTGCGTTATATTAGCTTCTTGCGTGCAATCTCTATAAGAATAGTGAAGTGAAACCTGGGAAGTGGATCTAGTCCACAGCCCATACAGATACATACTCTAGTGGGATAAACTCGGGGATTAGAATATTCACGTGTTGTGGTGGACCAATTAATTTCCATTATCAAATGTCCAGAACCAAAAGTCATTGCGTCCTATTGTTGCGCACTTAGCTCGCCGGACACTGACATTTCGTAGCAGGCCGCGCTCTGTCATGGTTTCCATAGTCTATATGTATAGAGAGAAGGATTTACGGACTATAGCTTTTTTTTAATTATTTGGGTTATAGCCCTATAGGACTAAGAGCAATTGTAATACGAGCTTGATCTTTCTTTCTTTCTATTTTAATTTAAATCTATACGAGTATTATATCCAATTTGAGTCGATGCAAGTTAGTAATAAAAACGAATCCGAAATAATCAATACCTAATATAGTGATCAGACTACCGAATGGTTTTCACTAAAATAAAAACATAAAGGCAAGTATTATTGGAGTGAATAAATTTACAACTAATTATTGTCGTCTACCAATGATTAATTTTGAATCTCTCTAAACCAAAAAAAACTCCCAATATACATAGCTTATAAATATGGCTAAGTATGATAGTCAAGCGACTCAGAATCTGTCGACATACAGAACTGGGAAAAGGTTGGTTCACTTCCTCCCGTTTCCTCCACTTGATGATGTACTCTTCTTGCTTTCTGTTCCTGTTCGCTCTCCTCTCTATTTCAAAGGAAGGATATGCATTTGAAAGCAGAAAACTTGCAGAAGAGAGCCATACGCATACCATTCAACTCACCTCTCTCTTCCCACCAAAAACCTGCAAACCTTCCGCTCGAGGTATTTTTTCTTTCTCTTTTGTGTTTTGTGTAGTATACACATGAGCAGGGGATGAGAATAATAATAAATGAAGTATTTAATGTTAAATTATGTTCTAATTTATAATTTTATGCACTAATTAATCACAAGTTCACAGCTTCATTACTCATAAAATACTTGTCTTTGTAAATTATAATTTTTAGCAAAATTTGATGTAAAATGAGAATTTATCGGTCTTAATTTTGTGTGAATATTTTTATTACGTACGTATTATTGTTCTAGGCCTACCTTATTGGTTGTTTTGTTTCACTGTTCGTCTCGTCATCTATGCCGGCCCGGCCCGGTCCGGCCCCCCAAAGAAAAACAAAAATGGAAGCGAACCATTAGTGGGAAACAAAATGATTTAATTAGAGGAGACTTGTAGTGGTTACTGATTAGTCCTTTATGTGTGGTACATGACCAGAAAATAACATTAACTAAAAAGTATTACCATTTTCTATAACATGTGCTTAGCTGTTTTGAATTATGGACCAACTCACTTCTCTTTAAGCAATAATTCAAGCCCAACTATTTTAAATTATGGTAAAAGGCCCACCAAAAATTTCCCTCAATATTAATGGGCTGGGCCACCAACTCCTTGTCGTAATTTTTTTGATATTTTAAGTTTCCACGTTTAGTGGTGGTGAGCAAAGGAGCATCGTTGAATGTGGTTCACAAGAACGGTCCATGCTCTCAACTAATCAATCAAGAAAGGCAAAATGCTCCTCCTACCGTCGATGAGATCCTCCGGCAAGACCAGGCCAGAGTCAATGCCCTTCACACAAGGTATTCCAAAATCTCCGGCGGAGGCAACGATGTGATGGTAACAGATTCAACAACTATTCCGGCGAAAGATGGTAGCACAGTTGGGACGGGGAATTATGTGGTCACCGTAGGTCTTGGAAGCCCCAAAAAAGATCTCACTCTCATCTTTGATACCGGAAGTGATCTGACATGGACACAATGTCAGCCTTGCGTCGGATCCTGTTACAAACAAAAGGAACCAACATTCGATCCCACCCAGTCATCAACATACACCAACATATCTTGCAGCTCCACACTTTGCAACTCACTCATTTCCGCAACAGGTAATTAACTATTGTCGCTAATTTAGCTGATTTCATAAGTGTTGTAATTATTTTTTATTTTTTATTATTTGTCACCATAATAGACGTCGCCTATTTTGAATTGCAAGTTTTTCTAAGAAGGACTATGGTTAAAAGATGAGTCTCTTAAAAAAAAAATTTTTTTAGTGGAAATTACCTTTCCGAAATAAGAAAATCAAATCTAAAGACGGCGATATATTATCATATGCCGCTAATATCTGTTATTTTTTGTGTGCTACTCAGGCAACTCCCCTCGATGCTCTTCCACAACATGCATTTACGGGATTCAATACGGCGACTCTTCATTCTCCGCCGGTTTCTTCGGTAGCGAAAGGCTCACCATAACCCCAACAGACTATTTCGATAGTTTTTATTTCGGCTGCGGCGAAAACAACCAAGGCTTATTTGGCGGTGCCGCCGGTTTACTCGGTTTAGGCAGAGACAAACTCTCTTTCGTCTCTCAAACCGCCGCTAAATACAACAAACTCTTCTCCTATTGCCTCCCCTCCTCCGCTAGCTCAAACGGGTTCCTAAATTTCGGCACCTCCAAATCCAACGCAGCTAAATTCACGCCTCTCTCCGCATCCTCTGCTGGCTCATCCTTCTACGGCCTTGATTTCACCGCAATTAGCGTTGGCAACCAAAAGCTATCGATCTCCGCATCTACCTTCTCAACCGCCGGAGCAATTATTGATTCTGGCACCGTCATCACTCGACTGCCACCAGCAGCGTATTCCGCGCTGAAATCGGCGTTCAGGAAAGGGATGTCAATGTATCCTAGCGCGCCAGCGCTGTCTATACTCGACACTTGCTACGATCTGAGCAAATTCAAAACACTTGCAGTGCCTAAAATAAGTTTCTTCTTTAGCGGCGGTGTGGAAGTGGATCTGGATGTGACCGGAATCTTTTATGTGAACAAGCCGACGCAAGTGTGTTTGGCGGTTGCCGGTAACAGTGATCCGAACGATATCGCGATTTTCGGGAATGTGCAGCAGCAAACTTTTGAGGTAGTTTATGATGTTGCTGGAGGGAAGGTAGGGTTTGCGAAAGGGGGTTGTAGCTAAGCTTAATTAGATTAATGATCAGCTAATGAAGAAGATAATCAATCTTCTAAGTTAGGAAGGATCAAGTGATTACAAATTAGGGGAATCTTAATATGCATTATTGGTGTCCGAATAACAAAAGAAATGATATATAGATTGAAAGTGATGAAATCACATACATAGTGTTTGCAACTTATTTGTATCCTATCAGGAAAAAAAAACAAGAACAGTGAATTTGGAAATGAAAAGAAACTTAGTTTTTCTTTATACTGATGGCTTCCTCCTATTATGTTGATGGGTTTTATATGCAATGCCAATAGACAGGGATAGTATTAGCAAGTTGAAGCAGATCGGCAGAGCAAACTAGTCGGGTTCAAGTTGTGCAACCGACAGTACTGAATGCGAGCTTTCCATTACCAATTTCGTAAAAAACCTGCAGCTCTCGGTGTTGTTGGTTGCCAATGATGTTCACATCATCCTTACTCCCAATAAACGCCAAGCAAACTCGAGAATCACTCTCCGAAGACGTGACTGCAGATGGGTCTAAATTCACATCAATTGAGTTCTCAAAATGCAGCTTCATTTTAGGTAGAGTCCAGTTGCTTTGATCACCAAGGTTATAATAGCACACGTCGAACACCTCTGTCGGAGGAGCGGGAGTATACCCTGACATGATTTCTCGAAATGCAGAGCTGAGGGCAGAGTAAACCGAAGGGGTTAAATGACTAATTAACGTTCCTGAATCGATAATGGTCTTTGATGAAGAAGGAATGTCTATTCTTCGCTGCCCAATTGATATGCCGAGAAGGTTAACATAATAACTGGTATACTTATCTTCTTCTGTGGTAACAGCAAGAGATATCATCTGGTTATTATCGGGTTGGCAAGTTTCGAATGCCTGAACCCCGAATACCAAGAATCCGGTTGAGCTCTGCATTGCTGGAAGACAATAACAGAAGGTGCTGAAATATTGGGTGTCAGATTGAGCCATTAGAGAATAACTTCCTCGTCCAATGCCTAACAACCCATCTGCTCCACCAAAACTGCCACCAATCGTTTGCGCGCACCCAAAGACAAAGCCCTCCTGGGCACCTTTGGGTGCTAAAGTGAGGGTGTCTTTGATATAAGACCCTTTTGAATAGGATCCGTCGTTGTAATCCATCTTGTAATCGCAGGTTGGATCGCAGGTGGCGTTGAAGTACGTTGAAGAAGTGGAAGGTTCGAAGAATTGGCCTTGGACATTGCAATCACCGGAACATGGTCGGCATTGTAACCAAGTGAGGGAACTGCCTGTGTCAAAAAACAAGGTGAAGTCACGGCTAGGGGTGCCAAACCCAACCGTGACAAAGAAATCGCCATAGATATCTGCACGCAGAGGCAATCGAATATCTTCCCCGTTGTTGCCTGTCGCAGACATGAAGGGTGACCCAGCTGCTCCTGTACTCTTAACATGGACTGTAGGAGATGAAAATTTGAATGTTAATCATCAATCCAATATTGTTCATACTTCATTTCTTTCTTCAAAAATAAATGCCAACTTCAACTTATCTAAATTCAATATTAAGAAGCAAAACGAAGCGAATTAAAAGTGACAGAAAGCAGAAAGATTTGCTCGAGAAGCTACCTTTGTTAGAAGTTGTGGAGGTGGTTTCGAGCACGGCCAAGTGTCTAGCTCCGTAGACACAAGACGTACTCAGAAAACAAGAAACTAGAAACAGAACAGCAAAGGGGGCAAGAGTGTTAAATGGGGAGGGTAGATGCAAATTATGAGCCATGTGAAGATGCAGAGGTAAGAAATTGAAACTACAATTGCGATGTTGCTACTTTGCAGAAGATATAGTAATGGCTAGAAATTCCTCACTATAAACTGCCAAAGACTTTGACTTGACTTGAGTGTTTTCTGGGTTGGAATTGTATTGATTTTTCATGCCAAGGATTAATCTCTTCCACAGAATCCTTGCAAGTCATGAATCATGTTAACTGTATGCCCTACCCAGTTCCACTTGGTGCACGGATCTTCACCCATGCACAAAGTTGTTCTTTTTTCAAGTCTTTGGGTTGTTATCAATCTGATTCACGTCTTATCGGCAAGGATTAAGTGCTCAGGTTAAAAGAATTAGAGTGAAGTGAAACCTGGGAAATGTTATCAAGTACTTCCCTTACCCTTGAGTAAGAAATCAGACTTGCCTCATCATTCTCCCTTACCAATAAAATTATTAAGGAGATTTAACTATTCAAATTTAACTTTTTGTTTGATAATCAGAGATATAACTCGAATACTCGAGGTTCTAGTAAAATACTAAAGACCGACATAAAAAAGAAGATACTAACTGATTGATGTTTTAATACTCTTAGACAACTTCAATTCTTTATATCAAATTATCAATTTATGTAGAGTTGTAGACCCGTAGTACTTGCCATTTTACCAAAAATGATATCTCATTTGAGTCAATGAAAGTTATTAATAAGAGCAAGTATTATTCGAATTTGAAATAGTCGTCACTTAATATGATTATCACATTATCAAATAGTTTCAACTAAAATAAATAAATAAAAGTATTATTGGAGCGAATTTTTAAACATAAATTTACAACTGATTAATTAATTAATTATTGTCGTGTAGAAATGATATAATTTTGAAATCTTTCTCAACCAAAAATTACTGATATGGTAGTAGCGTTTTTACTGCTACGATAATTTCGTTTTTACTGATATGTACTACAAGTCAAGTCCATAGACTCGAAGTCAATTCCAAGCTCGAAAGGCCTAACAACCCATGAACGCGTGTCAGTCTCCAATTTGTCAATTTCCTAATGAAGGTTAGTTTTAGCGCAGTGGACACGGCGATACTTATGGCTCGGGCCTAAAAGAAAATCCCAAAATATAGCTTATAAATATGGCTAAGATTGATAGCCAAGTGATACAGAATTGGGAAAAAGGTTGGTCCACTTCATCCACTAGATGATGTATTCTTCTTGCTTTCTGTTCCTATTCGCTCTCCTCTCTATTTCAAGGGAAGGATATGCATTTGAAGGCAGAAAACTTGCAGAAGAGAGACATACGCATACCATTCAACTCACCTCTCTCTTCCCACCAAAAACCTGCAAACCTTCCGCTCGAGGTATTTTTTCTCTCTTTTGTGTTTTGTGTAGTATACACATGAGCAGGGGATAAGAAGAATTAAAAAGAAGTACTTAATGTTAAATTATGTTCTAGTTTATAATTTTATGCACTAATTAATCACAAATAAATTATAATTTTTGTGTTATAATTAAGTACGTATTAGTATTTTAGGTCTACCTTAGTGGTTGTTTTATTTCACTGTTTATCACGTTTATCCCCGTTAATAAGACATCTATGCCGGTCCGGCCCGGCCCACCAAACAAAAAACAAAAATGCCTGTTTTGAATTATGGACCAACTCACTTCTCTTTAAGCAATAATTCAAGCCCAACTATTTTAAATTATGGTAAAAAGCCCACCAAAAATTTCCCTTAATTATTAATGGGCCTTGTCGTAAGCCCATCTCGTTTGTAAAAAGAAAAAGAAATGTAATTTTTTTGATATTTTAATTTTCCACGTTTAGTGGTGGTGAGCAAAGGAGCATCGTTGAATGTGGTTCACAAGAACGGTCCATGCTCTCAACTAAACAATCAAGAAAGGCAAAATGCTCCTTCTACCGTCGATGAGATCCTACGGCAAGACGAGGCTCGAGTCAATGCCCTTCACACAAGGTATTCCAAAATCTCCGGTGGAGGCAATGATGTGATGGTAACAGATTCAACAACTATTCCGGCGAAACATGGTAGCACAGTTGGGACGGGGAATTATGTGGTCACCGTAGGTCTTGGAAGCCCCAAAAAAGATCTCACTCTCATCTTTGATACCGGAAGTGATCTGACATGGACACAATGTCAGCCTTGCACTGGCCATTGTTACAAACAAAAGGAACCAACATTCGATCCCACCCAGTCATCAACATATACCAACATATCTTGCAACTCCACACTTTGCAACTCACTCGTTTCCGCAACAGGTAATTAATTATTGTCGTTAATTTAGCTGATTCATATTATTATTTTTCATTAAAATTTTATGGTATTTGATCACTATAATAGAGGTCGATTATTTCTAATTGCAAGTTTTTTTATGAAGGGGGTAATGGTTAATAGATAGTCTTTTTAAAAAAAGAACACTATTAGAAATTATCTTTCCGAAATAAGAAAAATCACATCTAAAGACAGGTGATAGATTATCATGCGTGGCTAATGTCCATTAATTTTTGTGTTCTACGCAGGCATCCCCCCTCGATGCTCTTCTTCCAAAAGATGCGCTTACGGCATTCAATACGTCGACTCTTCATTCTCCGGCGGTTTCTTCGGTAGCGAAAGGCTGACCATATCCCCAACAGACTATTTCGACAGCTTTTATTTTGGCTGCGGCCAAAACAACCGAGGCTTATTTGGCGGTTCCGCCGGTTTACTCGGTTTAGGCAGAGACAAACTCTCTTTCGTCTCTCAAACCGCCGCTAAATACAACAAACTCTTCTCCTATTGCCTCCCCTCCTCCGCTAGCTCAAACGGGTTCCTCAATTTCGGCAGCTCCAAATCCAACGCAGCTAAATTCACGCCTCTCTCCGCATCCTCTGCTGGCTCATCCTTCTACGGCCTTCAATTCACCGCAATTAGCGTTGGCAACCAAAAGCTATCGATTTCCGCATCTACCTTCTCAACCGCCGGAGCAATTATTGATTCCGGCACCGTCATCACTCGATTGCCACCAGCAGCTTATTCCGCGCTGAAATCGGCGTTCAGGAAAGGGATGTCAATGTATCCTAGCGCGCCAGCGCTGTCTATACTCGACACTTGCTACGATCTGAGCAAATTCAAAACACTTGCAGTGCCTAAAATAAGTTTCTTCTTTAGCGGCGGTGTGGAAGTGGATCTGGATGTGACCGGAATCTTTTATGTGAACAAGCCGACGCAAATGTGTTTGGCGGTTGCCGAGAACAGTGATCCGACCGATTTCGCGATTTTCGGGAATGTGCAGCAGCAAACTTTTGAGGTAGTTTATGATGTTGCTGGAGGGAAGGTAGGGTTTGCAAAAGGGGGTTGTAGCTAAACTTAATTAGATTAATGATCAGCTAATGAAGAAGATAATCTTCTAAGTTAGGAAGGATCATGTGATTACAAATTAGGGGAATCTTAATATGCATTATTGGTGTCCGAATAACAAAAGAAATGATATATAGATTGAAAGTGATGAAATCACATACATAGTGTTTGCAACTTATTTGTATCCTATCAGGGGGGGAAAACGAGAACATTGAATTTGGAAATGAATAGAAACTTTAGTTTTTCTGTATACTGATGGCTTCCTCCTATCATGTTGATGGGTTTTATATGCAATGCCAATAGACAGGGATAGTATTAGCAAGTTGAAGCAGATCGGCAGAGCAAACTAGTAGGGTTCAAGTTGTGCAACCGCGAGTACCGAATGCGAGCTTTCCATTACCAATTTCGTAAAAAACCTGCAGCTCTCGGTGTTGCTGGTTGCCAATGATGTTCACATCATCCTCATTCCCATCAAACGGCAAGCAAACTCGAGAATCACTCTCCGAAGACGTGACTGCAGATGGGTCTAAATTCACATCAATTGAGTTCTCAAAATGCAGCATCATTTTAGGTAGAGTCCAGTTGCTTTGATCACCAAGGTTATAATAGCACACGTCGAACGATAATGGTCTTTGATGAAGAAGGAATGTCTATTCTTTGCTGCCCAATTGATATGCCGTGAAGGTGGACATAATAACTGGTATACTTATCTTTTTTTGTGGTAACAGCAAGAGTTATTATCGGGTTGGCAAGTTTCGAATGCCTGAACCCCGAATACCAAGAATCCGGTTGAGGTCTGCATTGCTGGAAGACAATAACAGAAGGTGCTGAAATATTGGGTGTCAGATTGAGCCATTAGAGAATAACTTCCTCGTCCAATGCCTAACAACTCATCTGCTCCACCAAAACTGCCACCAATCGTTTGCGCGCACCCAAAGACAAAGCCCTCCTGGGTACCTTTGGGTGCTAAAGAGAGGGTGTCTTTGATATAAGACCCTTTTGAATAGGATCCTTCGTTGTAATCCATCTCTTAATCGCAGGTTGGATCGCAGGTGGCATTGGAGTAAGTTGAAGAAGTGGAAGGTTCGAAGAACCGGCCTTGGACGTTGCAAGCACCGGAACACGGTTGGCATTGTACCCAAGTGAGGGAACTGCCTGTGTCAAAAAACAAGGTGAAGTCACGGCTAGGGGTGCCAAACCCAACCGTGACAAAGAAATCGCCATAGATATCTGCACGCAGAGGCAATCGAATACCTTCCCGTTGTTGCCTGTAGCAGACATGAAGGGTGACCCAGCTGCTCCTGTACTCTTAACATGGACTGTAGGACATGAAAATTTGAATGTTAATCCTCAATCCAATATTGTTCATACTTCATTTCTTTCTTCAAAAATAAATGCCAACTTCAACTTATCTAAATTCAATATTAAAAAGCAAAGCGAAGCGAATTAAAAGTGACAGAAAGCAGAAAGATTTGCTCGAGAAGTGACCTTCGTAAGAACTTGTGGAGGTCGTTTCCGACACGGCCAAGTGTCTAGCTCCGTAGACACAAGACATGCTCAAAAAACAAAGAAATTAGAAACAGAACAGCAAAGGGGACGAGTGTTAAATGGGGCGGGTAGATGAAAATTATGAGCCATATGAAGAGGCCGAGGAAAGAAATTGAAACTACAATCAGTGGCGGAGCCACGAAGAGACCATAACCCCCCAAACTTTTGGATTTTTTAAAATATATATTATTAGTATTATCATAAAAGTAAAAAAAAAAATGTATTATTAGTATTATCATAGAATTTATTTCTTTAGTGCAGTATGCAGAAATTAGTAGACAAAGTACAGGTCTAGGAATTTTATTCTCAATTCTCTCTTGTTAGTATCATGTTAGATCATAAATCAAGATCATTAGGTACTTAAATTAATTTTGTATTTTAATTTTGCTCGGAAGTCACCGATTAACATATTGTTTATATCTCGTATCGTATCTATAATGCTGCATTTTTTATATGGCTGCAGTTGTGGCTCATAGAGCATTGTCAAGAAAGAAAAAGGCAATGTGTTCGTTGATAATATATCTCAAATTTAGGACTATTGTCATGATATATTTATTGGTTATATTAATTCTTGAGTTTATGAAAAAACCCAAGAAGGTCATCTCCTCAAGTTGATGGTTTATATTGAAAAAAAAATAATCGAGACTTTCAGTTTAGACTCAATATTAGATGGATTTATTGATTTGAAAAAATGTTGGGTATAATCCAGCTGATTTAATTAATTATACATAATACATATTAAATTTATTACTATAATAGTTATTGACGAGAATGTTCATATTTTACGGACAGGGACGGATCTAAAATACTAAAAAAAAATACTCGTAGAGAACAATTGTAAAAAGTATGTATATTGTATGAATTCTAATGTATAATTAAATTTTTTTGTATTGTCTTCTTATTTACTCCCTCTGGTTCCAATTAAACATCTTTTACTATTTGTGCAAGCATCTCAAAGAGGCCGGATGACTCACTATTTGACCCCGAAAAATTTTGTACTTTTTTTCGAACGTACGTGCATACTTTTTTTCAAGGAGTATCTTTTTGTTAAGTTTATTTAAATATTTGTTATTTAGTGACGGATACAAATACTGTTAAGCATTTTTCTAATTTTTTCGTTCAACTTGTTTGCCTTCCCGATCTCCCTGAATAGAAATCCTGGATCCATCACTGTTTACAGATAATTTTTTTAATCTCACCCCCCAAGTATCGAAAGCTGGCTTGCAGAAGATATAGTAATGCTAGAAATTCCTCATTATAAACTGCCAAAGACTTTGACTTGACTTGAGTGTTTTCTGGGTTGGAATTGTATTGATTTTTCATGCCAAGGATTAAACTGCCAAAGACTTTGACTTGAGTTGAGTGTTTTCTGGGATGAATCATGTCAACTGTATGCCCTACCCAGTTCCCCTTAGTGCACGGATCTTCACCCCATACACAAAGTTCTTCTTTTTTCAAGTTTTTGGGTTATTATCAATCCTATTCACATCGTATCAACCTATTAAGGATTGTGGACATGTTAAAAGAATTAGAATATCAAATCATATATACTAATTATTTATTAGTAATCCCACACGTAAAATTGAACGATATTTAATTAGTTTTTTTGCTCAACGCACTTCTTATGTGATTAATTCAATTAATATTATCCAAAGAAAATTAGTATTTTTTTTGTGAGAACTATCCAGTAATTCAATTACCATGTTAAATACTGACTACTTCAAACGGAGAAAAAAAACCATGATCTAGTTCTATTCATTTGCACAACCGGAGGCTACAATCCTAATCTGTCATTTACCTGTATCATTGATTAGTAAACAGAATTTCATAATCATACATATGCATATAACTCTGTGCAAAGTTGTATTCCATGAAAGTGGTACTTTTTTGTTGTTGTTACGAGGAGGTTAGTTGCGATAAATCCGTTAATTAAAAAAAGAAAATAATGACAGAATACTAGGTGTTCATCGGTTAACCAAAATCAAAATCGAAATCCGAAGTTTCGAATTTTGGTTAACGGAACTCCCTGAAATTAATATCCGAAGCCGAACCAAAATTTCTAGAAACTAAAATTCCGAAACCGAAAGTAGAAACACCCGAAAAAAATCCCTAAATTATCAGAAACGGCAAAGAGTATATAACCAAAGCGACACAATATAATTCCATGAAAACAAGAAATTGATGCATTTTGATTCTTGAATCACGAAATGATAAGGAAGTTAGAAAGTAAAGAATAAAGAAAAGAGGTTGTTTTAAGGCATTTCTGAGGGAGTCGGGAAAAAAAAGACCTTCTATCAGACACACCAAAACCCTCTATCTGTCCCTTTCCCGAAACTCACAGAAATAGCCTCCTTAAAGAACCTATTGGAACCTCAAGGAAGTAGTTCCGTAAATTCCGACGAACATAACCAATATAGAGAACAAGGGAATACCTCCTTAAAGAACCTATTGGAACCTTGAGGAAGTAGTTCCGTAAATTCGGACAAACATAACCAATACAGGGAACAAGGGAATACCAGACCATATCTGCCTTTGCGATATGACAATCTTAAATTCTTTACTTTCTAACTTCCTTATCATTTCATGATTCAAGAATCAAAATGCATCAATTTCTTATTTTCATGGAATTATATTGTGTCGCTTTGGTTGTATACTCTTTGCCGTTTCTAATAATTTAAGGATTTTTTCAGGTGTTTTGCAGTCCGAAATTAATCAATCCCAACACCAAAACCAATCCTCCAATCCAGCCTTCCCCAAATAAAATCCCAACTCACTCCTCCTGCAATTAATCCAACCAATCTCCTACCAAATTAATTCAACCAAAACAGCCTTCAACAAATCATTAAACCATCAACCGATTCAAATCACAGCAATCACCACCAACCAAACCAAAACTGCTAAAATCAATTAAAACCCACCTCCCTGCAAATTAAATCAATCCTGATCTCCTTACTCGAAACAGCTCAACCGCCAGCCACACCACGCCACAATCCATCACCGCCGCCACTGCTCGCACCTTGGCCAGAATGAACAAAAACAAAGGGGAAGAAAATAAGAAGGAAAAGAGAGAAGAGGGCTGCAGCATGAAAAAAAGGAATGAAATAAAGAAAAGAAAAAAAATAGCAAGAGAAGAGAATGAGGCTCGTTTAAAAAAAACAAAGAGAGAAGAGGGAAGCGACTATGGGCAAGGACGGATCCAGGGGGGGCCACCGTGGGCTGATGCCCACCCTGGGCTAATGGGAAAAAAATTTTTAGTATACAGCCCAGCCCAAATCTCTAATCTAACCCACCCCAAATTAATTGCCTTATTGAGTAAATTGATACCCAATCTGTTGTTAAATAATTAGTGCTACATCTCTAGATTAATTACATATCCTCAATTTCACAAATCGATTAACGGTTTGCTCCAATCTTGCATTTTAAATTAATTAGCCAAAGTTTCGTATTTTTAAAATTAAATTTTGGTCGTCCATCAATCGAATATTTCGTACGAATTGGTGAATCGGCGATTGATTTTAAAATATTTTAGTCGACTCCGTTTTTTATTTTGTGGTTGTTGGTCGGGATCAAATATTTTAGCCTTAATATTTGTTTTTGTAGATATGGACAAATATTTGATTAAACCATCTACTCAAGCACCATCAAATGTTGGTCCAAATGTTGGTAGACCAAGGCGGAAAGGTGAGAAAATTTCCAATTTACATCATTATCAAGTTGATTTATTTTATCAAGTCATTGATATGCAACTTCATGAGCTTAATAATCGATTTGATGAGAGGAATAGCGAATTACTCCTTTGTGTGGCATGCTTAAATCCAAGAGACTCCTTTGTTGCTTTCAATAAGGAGAAATTGCTTCAATTGACTCAATTTTATCAAGTTATCTAAATATTTGTTATTTAGTGACGGATACAAATACTCTTAAGCATTTGTTCAATTTTTCGTTCAGCTCGTTTGGTTTCCCTTTAAAATACCCCAAAAAAAAATTTCGGGGGCAACCGCCCCCCCTAAAAATCATTCCTGGATCCGTCCCTGACTATGGGTGGAAGAGAGAGGTTGAGAGGTTCGAGAGAGGATGAGGTTTGAGAGAACGAACGAAGTGAAGTGAGTGAGGAGGAGTGAGTGGGGCATAATGGCATTTTAGTAAAAATAAATCCTTATATAGTGAGTAGCAAAAGTTCGATTATTTCGGTACTTTTGCTTACCAATATCCGAAACCGAACCGAAGAAAAGTTCAGTTTTTCAAAAACCGAAGCGAATAAGCGAAATTACGGTTTTAGAATTTCGGTTTTTCGATTATTGAAAACCGATGAACACCCGTAACGATAGTGTAATAAAAGTCGTTTTAGGTTCCAACGTAGATAAATTATCCTTCTATAACAAATAGATTTATTTATTTTTCTAATTCAAATTTGTTTATCCAAAAATACATAAAACCTGAAGAATTAAATAAAAAATATCTAAATAATTATAAACCTACAGTAGAAACTCTATAAAATAATACACTTGGGACTACCAAAATTTATTAATTAAAAGAGTTATTAATTAATCGATAAATTAATAATTAATAATTTATATATTAATTAATATTTTATTAATTTATAGTAAAATACTTAGTTTACAAACACCTTTCAAGCTTCCACTTACTGTAATTATTGTATACAATGCATGTACTGTATATCAAATGAAGGGCCCAATTTGAAAGAAACCTTCAATCTCCCACCTTATTATGCTTCTTGTGTTCAATGTATCACTTTATGGACATTAAAAATATTTTCTATATAAACAAGATCAAAATACTGTAGGTTAACACAAACAAATCATACACACAACATGGCTTCCCACCTTCATAAATCATTCATGTAATATGCTATATATAAGGAATTATTAATTTATATTTTATATGGGGTCTAAAGAAATTATCAAAAATGTATTATCTTATAATTTTAGCGAATTATTAATTTAGCACCCTATCCCCGAGTCGGGACCGGCCAAAAATATTATCTTAGAGAGTTTATTAAATAATCGAGTATTAATTTATCGAGTTTCTACTGTATCATTTTTTTTCATAGAAGAGATTTGGGACGGAGGGTAGTATAGTATTTGATGGTTTTGGAAAGTGCGGAGAGTCGGTACTGGGCCGGCTTAGGAATTTGGGCTGGTCTATAAATGTAGGGTTGTTACGGGCCAGGCCCCTAAGAATGAGATTGTAGCCTGAATACAGAGAACCGTGACTTGGAGATTTGTAAAAGTCGAGGCCCGTGGGTTGACAGGCAAGACTTCCACCTGTGTGGCCTGAACCATTTTCTTTTAAAATATTGATAGAAATTGTACACAAGTCATTTCCATATACTCACTATTCTCCTTATTTCGCAGTAACAACTATGAGCTATAAAATTGTTAGTTTTGGACTCAAACCGTTTTAGTACGCCTTCTTATTTAATCAATATCTGCGTCATATAGTATAATTTTTAATTCTGAACTAAATACATATTTTTAAATTTATTGGGTCAAAAGTTAGAACTAATTTTATTCGTATCGAATTGGTTTATTAGAAAGTATAATTTGATTTTTGCTGAAACTTGATAACTCCACATCTCTAACAACCTAATCATATGGCACCGTAGCTGATCTGGCAATCTAACAACCATTTGACAGTTGATGCACGCACATCCATATGATTAAAATAATGCATCACTTGTACTGCTTGGAGCAACCTTTTGATTGTGATAAACTAAGAATTCAGTCAGGCATTGCCAGCCTCATTAAAGTTGGATTTCCTTATCCATCATCAAGAGTTGGAGTATCAAGGCAGAGTGGCAAACAATATATATATATATATTAGTACGTTTTAAAAAAATCTGTAAAAAAGATATAAAGAAATTGAACAAATGTATCAAAAGTTGGAGAGGTTGACGAAAAGAGCAAAAGATACACAAAGTCTCGGGTTCAAATTTAGACCAGAGAATAAAGAAAACAATTTAAAAAAGGTTATTTTAACTTAAAAAAATTAAATAATAATCAAACGGAATTAATCTTCCAAACGAAAAAATAATAAAAATACCAAAAAGGTAAAAATAAATAAAGATGCGATAAAACAACGCCTAAAGCTGCTGGTCAATGACTCGGTAATTAAATACGTCTGGTTCCTGCTAATAAGCCAGATTCCGTTTTTATATTCACTCCCACGCTCTGTTTATTAAAACAAATGAAATGAAATTATAAACCACTTCTTCTAGAGAGAGAGAGAATCTACTGACTATTGCAATCCGCAGTTGCAGCGGAAGACGGGTCAGATCAGAAACAGGGAAATACACACTACTCATGTACCTTGTGATGTCAAATCAATTTCCAAAGAACAAATAAAACAAATTCCATTATTACAATGGAGTACTAAGTTACTAACTACTATAAGTCCAATAATTCCAAGGAAACTAATTTAGGAATGGCAAAACTTTCATAGTCACAATCCAAACATTGTCTCGTGACAAAAGCTTGGCGTGGCCTTTCTTTGACTGCCAACCTCATGCAATTTCGCAGTCAAACAGAGAAAAACTCCAAACAGGTCCCAGCACCAGAAATTGAAAATCAATATACTATTTAACTGACACGTTTTGTCAAACAACTCATGGGCATTCATTAGCATAAAGGTTGATTATCCGATTAAAAAAGAGAGAAGGAAACAACAGAGAAACGCCACACATTTCCAGGCGAAGAACCCAGATAGCGAGAAACTCTTAAAAGAGAGCAAGAAAACAAATACTCCAATTTCTTGGCTGTCATTCAATTTCTTCCAAGAAAAATTATGTACAAACCATCCGTTCATCAATTCTTTTGAAGAAAGGGACCCAAATGGCCAAATCACAAAACAAAAGGCTGAAAAAAATAAAACTAACCCAATTAAACAAACGATTACTTTTGTTAATAACATTTCTTTAATCACCCATCCACATCGCCGTCATGATTATTTACTTTAGCTGACCCAATCCCACGCGCCACCGTACTGGCCGTCGGGACAACAGCTGCGGCCGACAATTCCATCTGGCAAACCCTAATCGTTCCAATTAATCTCTCCGGCAGCTCATCCTGTTCCTGCGACTCCACCAAAAACCCCATATCAACCGTCACGTGAGACGCGCATCCCAATGCCAGCTGCAAAATATAGGTTGCGACCCGCGAGCTCCCGATGTCAACATCAATCTCCAAATAATTATCTCCTCGGTGATAATTACACGTCAAGGCTTTACCTAACAAACACGCGCTATAGCTCCCCACCGCTTTCTTCACCAGAAACGGGCCCTTCACGATCTGGCTCACGATTTTGAATCGCTGATTCCTAAACGCATCGTTCCCGTTTACGAACCGGTACAGAAGCGAACCGGGTAGGATAGGGTCTTCGGTTGCGAAATAGAACACGGCACTATATTGGTCTTTACCGGGGATTTGGAGGTTAATAGCGATAATGAAGCTTTTACGGGATTTACCTTCGGCTTGAGATCTCTTTAAGGCGAGGGAGACACGGTTGTCGGAGCGGCCGAGTACGTTGTCGAGTTTTGCACTCGATTTTAGCCAATCCATGCCGGCAGGGGAGAGTAGGGAGTCGCCGGCCGGGGATTTCTGCCGTTTGGTGAAGTAGTTGGTGGAGCGGAGGGAAAAGACGTCGCCGGGAGGTGAGGCCCAGCCGTTAACGCCATTGTTGAGGTCGACGTGGGGTAGAGATCCGCCGTTGATTGATTCTGAGATCCAACCCGGAGTCGTCGCGGATCTGGAGGCGGAGCTCCGCTGTTTTTGCTTGGTTGGTGGCATACTGAATTCTCTTATTCTCTTTTTCTTATTCTTTAAAAAATGTGCCTCTCAGAGTCTCAGTTGAGGAGTTCCCTCCGCGGTTGAGAGTGAAGTGAGAGACGAGTGGGTTGGCTATTATGTTGTCGTACCGTGGGGTAAAAATAAGGAAGCCCTGAATTTTCAGAAAACTACGATAATGCCCCTTCTCCTACTGCAGTACTACTTGCCTTTTGCCAATTCTTACTAAATTGCTCTCATTTCATAGCCTATTATAGATCGTACCCATGATTTGTTTCATTAAAAACCATTTCACGAGCCATCTACTACAGCTTTTTATGGGTTATAAATGGAAATAGTTATTGCAATTTTACCTCTTAAAAATACACTCACAAAATTATTAGGAAGCGTACTAAATGGATTTGTTTTCATCCATTCCAACGCGTATATATTTATTGGACATTAAAGAAACGCATGCGTACGAGATTCGTAGGACAGCCAGACACGCTGTTCCAATTTCCCCTTTATTCCACTTTTTTCTAATTTTCTGATGGCATTACCGACCTCCAATCAATAATGGCATTTGTGTAAATTGGACGGACGAAAGGCAAGATAATGTAATCCTACGTACGTCCCTACGACTGACGGAAATGGGAAAACGATAAAATTTTAACGAAAGATACCGACGACTAAATAGCAACACGTGGTACTTGTAGAATAAGACACCGACGAGGCGTCGACAACATCAACAGAAGATGGAAGCGGTTAAGAGGCCTCCTTGGTTTGTATTCGTAACAACTAACCAACACGTACGTGTGGTGAGCATCATGCTCAAAGCTCATCATGCTTATGGACCTAGCATTAAAAACAAATCCTTTTTTTCACTGAAAAACACGTGTGGTTAGAGCATCACAGGCTCACATCGGCCACCCAATCTTAAAAGCCCATCATGCTAATGGGCCTAGCACTAAAAACAATCCTTTCAAAAACAAAATTCTAGACTGACCGTTATTTAAATTGTGAATCTCACTTGTGAAATCTAAACTGTTGAATAAATTAACGGTAGAAAGCACATGTTTAGTGATTCTAATTTCATTTGATTATCCTAATAATTCCAAAGTTACCAAAAAATAAAACGTTGTAATGAAACGTTCTGTTATCTGACTAATGCATTTTTCAGGGGAAAAAGAGAGTTATAAGTAAATACTAAATACCAACTGTCAGTGGGGTGCTGAGGTCCTAAAACCTCAATTCCAGATTAATCAAAGATCGATGCTGTAATTATATATATATACTAGTTTACTTAGTAGCATCATAGTTAAGTAAGGGCATTTTGTAACTGGAAGGAAAATGAGTGAGAACCTAAAAGATGTAATTCAATAGAATAAGCAGGATCCAAATTCCAATCATCATAGTTAAACTTTGTTCTATGCAGCAACAATCATTCACAGATACAAGGAACATCAGGCCACCTACAGGCTAAAAGTCTTGTATTTACCTCTGTAAGTTGAATTGCACTCTGCGTTTGAGAATACTACCTGCAAACAAGACAGTTAAGCTGATTCAAGTTGTATACGATAACTAAAAAGCCATAAAAACTCATCCAATAGTTCAAAATAGAGTTAATCAGTTCCAAGTATTATCTTTGGGATTTCGACACGGTGAATGTGGTAGGATCTCCAGTCTGGAGAAAGATCATTCTTTAGTAAGAACATTGTTGGCAGTTGTAGAAGCAACGCACAAAGATCAAACCCTATAACCCAAAACAAGTTGCCTCAAGAACCCTAGAACCCTGGGCCTTATGGTAGTCAGAAGCAAAAGCAATCAAGAGGAACTACTAAGGGGATAACTAGTATCGTAAGAAGTGTGTACTCCATTCCATTTTGGTGGCTAACTCCCAAGTAGGCACGGACTAATACATGCAAAACCGCACCTGATTCACATATACAAGTTTCCTATCCGAAAGTTAATGTGGATCAGGGACACCATGATGCTTACAACAATCACCTTATCCCAGAGCTGTTACTCATCCTCAATGACCAGTAAAAAGTTGAATAAAACTATCAATGTGAAATCTACTCCTCACTAAAACAACATCCCATGCTCATTAGTGAACAATCATGGGAAGCATCAGATGCTGACTTATGCACAGCCATCGATTCCCAACTCGTATGGTGGAGCAAAGTAGGTCTCAGTTAGTTAGATAGATAAACAATACAACCATCCCTATATACTATCACTTCCCTAACCAAGCCACCCATCTAAGCAAACATCGGCCTGAGATCCAAATGCATCATTTAGCAAATATCTAGAAGATCTAACATACCCACCTATGATTTCTAAGCGGCAACCAGACACTGCAACTACTAGAACTAGTTCATAGCTAGCAAAGAACTTCATCAACTAGAAACAATTTTATGCAGAGAATAAAAGAGAAGGAATCTTGCAACAAACCTTATGATCCTTAGTGTGCTTTACTCCTCCGGGGCTGTTTATCACTTGCTAATCTGTAAATCCAGTAAGCCTGAGAGAGAGAAAGAAAAGGGAAAACCATGGATGCAGGTAAGAAGCTAAGCTGTGAATCGAAAGATGGTTAAATTAGTTGAAAGGTTAGGCGTTTGAGAGTTACCAGAGCAAGAACATGAGCTGCTATTAGGAGAACCACCGCGAGAGGGACCAAATCGAGGAACCAGGGCCGTATCATTGAATCCTTGGCCATTTTTGCGAGTTTGAGAGGGAAACTGATTACAACTTTGAGTGTGGACTGTGGAGGATGAGTGATAAGCCCTTGAATCAGGGTTTCCAGATTTCAATTGCGTGGTTTGTGAAACGGATACACTCGCGGGATGGTCGGGGCGGGTTTTGGGAATTAATTAATAATTGACCCGAGAGCAGCAAAGGTTATTTTTTTGGCTTTGCGCACCCACAGATCCCCAACGTTGGGGTTTTTGTTCGATCAGGTCCCCATTTTCAAAAACCCGCCTGACAGGTCCCCAACGTTTGCTCCGTTAGGCATGGGAGGTCCCTCTAACCGAAACCCTAGTTAACGTCCGTTAAGTACCATTAAAAAAATATTTTTTCCTGAAACGTGGGCCCCATGTGTCAGATTTAATATTAAACAATTCCTTTTTAATTTTTGGAAAATCAGAATTTTTTTTACTATTTTCTAAACTAATTAATTAAATACTAAATAAATACTAAATATAATTAATTAACTAACAAATCAAAATCGGATCCAACCACCATCTTCAAATCAAAATCATCTCCCTCAAACTCCAGCCGCACCACCACATCACTCACCACCGCCGAACACCCATCTCCCTCTCTGTTCCTTCGCCGGACACAAGCACACCCGCTTCCTTTCCTTCACCTAATAAAAATCCAAAAACCCAAAGCTAAGCTAGGCATTTTAACAAATACCTTGTCCGCACCATATTTTGTACAACACCTCCATCATAGCCGAACCATCTCCTCCATCCTCCATTAACAAACACCTTCACAAATCACCAAACCAATCGCCAGTACCAACCATCTCATCATCACCGCCAACTGTCCCTCTCTCTCACTGGACGGCTACACCAACACAAGAAACATGGTAATTTTTACTAACTCCCATTCATCATTTTCTCATCTATTAATTTCTAAAGAAAAGCTTGTTGTGCTTGCTTGTTATTTCTGGAATTGTTGTTGTTTTGCTGCTGGGCTTGTGTTTGATTTACAGAATCGCCTTGAATTGGAAAGAGAGAGGGAGTCGGCGACGGAAGCTATAGAAGAAGAGGATGAGATGTTGTTTTGATTTTTAAGATTAGGTGTTTGCTGGGTTGGAAGAAAGGAGAATGGGTTGTTCTTTCTTTCTTGCTTTAATGTGGCCCTTTAGGAAGAAAAAAAAAAAGAACATGAGAAAAGGGAGGAAAGCAAATTGTCTTGTCCAGGAAAGAAAAGAAACATGATGTGGTGGTGCGGCTGGAGTTTGAGGGAGATGATTTTGATTTGAAGATGGTGGTTGGATCCGATTTTGATTTGTTAGTTAATTAATTAATTATATTTAGTATTTATTTAGTATTTAATTAATTAGTTTAGAAAATAGTAAAAAAAATTCTGATTTTCCAAAAATTAAAAAGGAATTGTTTAATATTAAATCTGACACATGGGGCCCACGTTTCAGGAAAAAATATTTTTTTAATGGTACTTAACGGACGTTAGCTAGGGTTTCGGCTAGAGGGACCTCCCATGCCTAACGGAGCAAACGTTGGGGACCTGCCAGGCGGGTTTTTGAAAATGAGGACCTGATCGAACAAAAACCCCTACGTTGGGGACCTGTGGGTGCGCAAAGCCTATTTTTTTAGCATTTTTTGTTTTATCTAAAGTTGGAAAACCATAAACGGGATATTTAGTTTTTATTTTATTAGTCTATCGCGTAATAAGTCATTACGAATTATGTATATACTAAATCAACTTACTAAAAGATAAAATATTCATTTTAAATATTTAGTTTATATATAAAAATTAAACCAACAACGTATTTATATGTATATGTTGGAATTTTATTTTATCAATTTCTCGTTACAAGTTTATATTTTTTGAATTTCAAAATCGATTAAAACAATTTTTTATCATTTCTATAAAATACATACACTTATGTGAAGTAGTTTTTTTCACAATTAATGTTCGTATTTAAGAACATAAACTTAGTTAAAAAAAATTATCATAACAAATTACATATATTCAAGTGAAATTACTATTACTCATGACAAAAACTAAGAAGAAAATTAGAGATTAGTTTTTTGGTAAAAAACAGAGTATTTTTTTTCTTCAGTTAGCTAGGATTTTATAACATGATTTTACATACTTCACTCTAAAACTAAAATTAAATAGCAAAAATGGAAGTCAAAATCATGATTTTTCAATTTCTCTACAAGCATCCACTCGTCTCCAATTTGGAAACAGGCCGAGGTGGTCGTAACACGATGGGCCTTCCAACCCAGTCCATGTTAGAAAGGAAGCCCATGATAATCCCACACGTGGCTAAAAGCTCCTCCAACTCTCTCTTCCATTCGCAAAGCACGTGGCAATCACCGTTGTTTCCTTTTCCTTTTCCTTACATAAAATTAAAATAATAATTTGAAGAACACGCCGGTGAAGTGATGTTCCGTTTAAAGCATCTCAAATTCATAACCGATTCTCTCTCAGGCATTTGAACAAGCAGTTTCTCCGCGCCAGACATTTGCCGTCGAGTTCATGAGCTACCACCAGTCGTTGCTTCTTCCCGTTTCATAAAATCTCGCCGCAGCCAATGAGGATTTTCTTATGTGCTCTCAAGCGTCATCGCCATCTCACTTTCCTCTCCAGAAGTAACTCTTCTCATTCTTAGTCCCTTCCATCCCCCCTTATAACGACATTGATGCTGTCTTACTCATGGATTTTATCTTCTTCCTAGCTTTGCATGGCGATAACGGCGTTTCAACGTTTGTGAGGAATTTCACTCCAATGAGAGCTCGAAACGACTATCAGTCGTCAACACACTTGTTTCACCGCAAACCGTGAGTTGAAATGCTTATATGTAATCATCTCTGTAGTAGATTCCAGGATAGTTTCTGTGTGTTTGATGTTTTAGGGATTTTGTTGCAGATTCTCTACAACTTTCACTAGTGTGCATGGTGAAAGCCCTTCCTCTGAGTATGCAAAATTGAGGAAGGAATCACTTGAGAGTGAATTTGGGCAGGCTCTTGGATCTCATAGTTCCAGAAAAGTGTCCATGATATACCGATTCGGTCCGTTTTTGGCGGTTTATAGAGCAGCAATCATTTCTTATTATTTTCTCAAATTAACCTTCTGGCAAATTTTCGTTCACGACATGAAAAAGCGTGCTGTCAAGGTATAGTAGTTATAATTTTGGTGCCTGTATAACTTTTTTTCCAATAATGTTGCTTCCTGCAAGTTTTGTAGTTGTTTTTGCTGGCTCCCCCCACCCCCCCCCCCCCCCCCTAAAAATGGCAATTCAATTCAATGAAAGTTTGGTTTATTTGAAATCAAGAGAATTATTCCTTTAAAAAAATTACAGCAACTCTTATCATTTTGTGCAGTTTCGCGAAACTCTAATCCACCTGGGGCCTTTCTATATTAAGGCAAGTAATTTCTTGACCATTTGAGCTTCTTGTCTCTCTGAGTGTTGAGGGTGTGCTGAAATGGAGTCTGTAGATACGCTGTTATAGCTTTTATATAACTGAATGAGTGATTAAGTCATCATGGCTTACTGGAATTGTGTTCATTCTTATCAAATGTTCCTTGAATCTACAGCTTGGGCAGGCTCTGAGCACTAGACCAGATATATTACCGGCTGTATATTGTCAAGAGCTTTCTAAGTTACAGGTATTTTTTTATCCTTACATAAACCTCTCCACTTTTTCTTATCTGATTTAATGACTTCCACTTCAGATTGGTATTAAGGGACAGGGTTTTCTTTTTCTATATTTTTTTTCCTCATTTGACATCCTCTCTTTTTGTTAGGATCAAATACCACCATTTCCAACACGTATTGCAATTAAATCAATTGAATCCCAGTTGGGTGCTCCTATCTCTCAAATTTTTGCAGACATAAGTCCCGAACCTATTGCTGCTGCATCCTTGGGGCAGGTTTATAAAGGTTAGATAACCTTTCCTGAGTGGGCGTTTTACTCTCTCATATTTGGACTGCATAAGTGTGCTATTTTTTCTTTGTAAATGTTTTTGCTGGATAGTTGCCTTTGTTCTGCAATTATTTTTGGGGTCTGATAAGTAGAGCAGGGAATTGCTGTTCTTTTTCCCCTTGAATGAGAGGAGTTTGATATTTAGAAGATACTTAAACAGTTAACTAATTGTCCCCAATTGCTACTTCAAGTACTGCAGCTCATTTGCTTTCTGGGGAGCTTGTAGCTGTAAAGGTGCAGAGGCCTGGTATGGCGCTTCGATTAACTCTTGATGCCCTCCTATTTAATATGATTGGAGGTCAGTTAAAGTACTTTGCCAAGGCTCGTCAGGATCTCTTAGTAGCAGTGAACGAGATGGTGAGTTTTTCCTAAATTTCGTATACTTCTTTCCTTCCTGTGCTATCAAACTACATTTTTTACCTGCTTTTGTGACCTGAAAGAGTTGATTATTTACTAGCAAAATATCTAATGGAAATATAATGAAGTATGATATCAGTATCACTACAATTCAAAAATAACAATAACTAGTTAGCGTTGATGAATAAGAGCTAACTTTCCATTGAGAGGCTAATAAAGAAATCTGAGTTATGCAAAGCCATAAACGTACACTTTTCCTTTTCATGTTATCTAGTGGCAACTATATTTCTTTTAGTTCCCATTTCATGAAATTTACATGCTTATGGATGTCTTCAGGTTTCTCTTTAATGCACAGGTCAGGCACATGTTTGATGAAACTGATTACATCCTAGAGGGCAAAAATGCCGAACGCTTTGCTTCTCTCTATGGTTGTGACCCATGTATGTTCTTCCACTTTTATAAAATTATTGTGAATTTGCAACTTCCACTTTTTGATATTATATCCTTTGTTCAGAAATTTAATCTCAAGGTATTTCTGTGATGCCTTGACCAATTCATCTGGCTTTCCGTTGGTGGGGATATTTTTAATAAGTGTTGTGGAAGACCATTAAGCTTCAAATCCACAATCATCCACACCATAAATTAATGTTCTTTACTTCTTTAAATTGTGGAAACTTGATGAGAAAGCACTAGACCTTAGTTGCAGAGCTTTATTTTTTTCATCTTCATGGTTGTAGTGGCATTGCAATTGAACATACTAGATGTATGATGATAAAACATACTTGTGTTCTCCAGCTAATGAACCAAAGAGCCATGCGGATGCTATAACTGATAATACTCTGAAGCAAAAGAATGCAAAATATGTTAAAGTTCCTAAAATATACTGGGACTTCACACGCAAGGCTGTGCTTACAATGGAGTGGTTAGATACAATCAAACTTACAGATGAGGATGCATTGAAGAATGCTTGTTTGAACAGGAAGGAACTTATTCATCAGGTATATGGCTCTTTAGTTATATACCATAACAAAGCTCATGGTGTTTCCTTTTTTCTGCTATATAACTAGTTTCAGCCAAATCTTTAAACAATCATGTTTGATAAGGGTGTTGCATTTATGTCCTTTTTAACTTGGGTTCACAGGGTTTATACTGCTCTTTGAGGCAATTGCTTGAGGTGGGTTTTTTCCATGCCGATCCTCATCCAGGAAACCTTGTTGCTACTGAAGGTGGCTCTCTTGCATACTTTGACTTCGGAATGATGGGTGATATTCCTCGCCATTTCCGCGTGGGGCTTATTCAAGTGGTAATAGGCTAATAGCTTTGTGATTCCATGGATGTCAATTTGTGGTATTCATATCGTGTTCAGAACCAAGCAAGAAAAGCTTTTTGGTTTATTATAGTTTCAATAGTTCTGAACATGTGTCCTATCTTGAGTGTGCCTCTGCATCATTTCCACATCCACCAGTATTATTCTGGTTCTACTTTTTCCTCTTTTCTTTCGTCTCATTTTCCTTTCCTTTCTTTTGGGTAATGTTGGAAATCCTATCTAAATTTCAGCACTCCTTGTGTGCCAATCAGTGAAATATTGTTACTGTTTAGATATAAGATTTGTTTGTTACATGTTCATTGCTTAAAATGTGGACGCATCAGTACATTTTGGATTTTTTGGCGTGGTCTTATGTCATTCCCCTCTCCCTGGAAGTATGCACATGGACGCTCACATGATATTACTTTCAAATTTATTGGTGTTTCTTTGTGAATTATGCGAGTTAAGAATTTCTCGCCTGGCTTCAGTTGATGCAATTTTTTGTTACTCTAAAGTAGTTTTCTTATGGCGGTGGTGGTCAAGGTCAATGTTGTTCTGCAAAATGCTTCAGAGTTGAGTTTTTGTATTTGTTGATAAATTTCTATTTCTTTCAGCTTGTGCACTTTGTTAATCGTGATCATCTGGGTTTGGCAAATGACTTTCTTTCTTTGGGATTTATTCCTGAAGGGGTTGACATACAATCAGTTTCATTTGCACTGAAAGCATCCTTCCGTGATGGGGCAAGACAATCACGAGATTTTGAGGTTAGCACCAGCAGTTTGTAACTTTGTATTCCTGACTTTGGTTCTTGGCTGACTTCAAAATTTTTGATCAGGTTCTGTAACAAGTCTAAGATTGTCGTCAATTTCTTTTTCTTTTTCTTTTAAAAAAAAAAGAATAACAAAGTTACTGTCATATGAATCAAGAGTAATAGCAAAAGAGCCTTCACTTCCTTCAATGAAAAAACTTTCATTCACAATGGAAAATCCAAATAATTAAAATAAATTGTTAAAGAAAATTAATTCCAAGTAAGAATCTTTTACCAAATATGATATGTATATAGTTTACCTAAAGCATATGCATGGATATTTAGTGTCTGAACAATGGGTATGATGACATTGGATGTTCACGGACTATCTAAGCTTTAGGCTCCCCATCTATTGAAAACCATTTGGCAAAATCTGGAAAGAAAATGTGACTTCTTTTTTCCTGCTTAAATTATTTCAGGCGATAATGAACCAACTATACAATGTTATGTATGAATTCAGCTTCTGTCTTCCCCCAGACTATGCCTTGGTAATAAGAGCACTTGGATCACTTGAAGGCACAGCAAAAGCTTTAGATCCTAATTTCAAAGTTGTTGAGAGTGCCTATCCTTTTGTCATAGGGAGACTTCTGGCAGACCCAAATCCTGATATGAGGAAAATTTTGAGAGAGCTTCTTATATGCAACGATGGGTCTATAAGGTGGAATCGGCTAGAGCGCCTGGTAGGTGATTCCTTCTTGCATGTTCTCTATGGTGAATCTTGCCATAACATCAGCCAATATATTTTTTGTACTTTATGAGCAAATCTTATCTGGTAGTAGTCTCTGCATGACCGAGTGCCAGTGATATGTTATCCCATGATATTGCAAGTTCTTCAAAATAAAGACACCAAAGTGCAATACATACATGGCCCTTGAAACATATAGATAATGATACTCTTTGAATTTCAGCTTGGTCATCCCTATATGTTGCCTGTAGGGCTTAGCAATCGTTATTTTGTTTTAGAATACAAGGCCAGTAACCCATATCAATGTGCCTAATGCTAAGGGTATTGATGCCCAGTAATCCTTAGGTAGGAGCATGCAATCATTAGATCGTACTTCCAGTGATAAGAGTCCCAATCCTAATGATGCATGCTTGTATTGGTCCATCATATTATGGACATTCTCAAGAGCCTTCACTCTGTCCTTCGAAATATTTTTGATAGCTGATCATCCATTTCAGTACTCTTTCAGATAGCAGCGATATCTGAACAGACCTCAGAGTCACCCGGAGAGTCCTCTAATTCCCAAGAGCAGCCTTCAGATCCTTTAGGATGGAAATCATTTAATATTCGAGCTGTCGTTGGTGCTACAGAAGATCTTTTCCAGTTCATTCTCTCTGAAAATGGTTCTAGGGTGCGTGTCTTTCTTCTCCGGGATATAGTTAAAGCAGCAGATGTATTTATGCAGGATGAAGTGATTGGTTGCATTTCATTTGATGAACAGCATGGAACAAGAGCTGTGCCGGAATCTGAGGTTTGTCAGAAACTTGAATCTTTTACATTATCCAAGTTTGGTTATAATGCCCACCTCGTGAATCCTGTTTTAGACCCAGGGTCTGTGTATTTTTTACTTGTGCCGGTCAGAAATAACTTGTTTTCTTGCATGCTTTTTTCACCAGTCCATGTAATTTTTTGGTTTGGTATCTAAGTTAAACTTGTTTGCAAAGGCTATTTCGATTCAGTAGATGTAGTCTTTGTTGTAAAAGATATTAGGTAAACCGCAGGCAAGTAAGTCAAGGAAGAATACCGATGTACTAAGCCATGCCACATTTGGATATGCTGCTAATGCATTCTTTTTTGTTTACTTGTTTGTAGGATCATAAATTGCTCACAAGGGTGGGTAATGGGTTTGGAGGACTACGCAGAGCAGTGAAGTTGGCTCCAGAGTTGTGGATGGCAATGCTTATACGCATGGCATTAAGGCCAGAGTTTCATAAATTTTCCCTTGACATTATTTCTGTGTTACTGGTGCATTTTAGGCATGAACTTCCAGATACTGTTTGGGTATATCTGTCTAGACTTCAGCACAGGCGGGCGAGATACGGACACCATAATGTAAGCAGTTTTTGATCTTCTATTATGTCTCAATGTTTCCATCGAGAAGAAATACGAGCTTATCCAAATGGAAACAAAAGGTGTACATACTACTACATAGAGACGTGACTGATCTTGCTTGTCTGAGGTTGAACCATGGAAAACCCTTGAAAGGGAATGAAAGTCCTGTGTCATAGGCTCATGCCGTGGACATTTCCACGTGCCGCGATTTCCTACCCTCTTTGCACAGTGCCTTGTGAGAGCGAATGTAGTCAGATCTGAAGGATTTAAGCGACTCAAAGCTGTCATTTATTACCCTATGTGTCACTGTATCAGTACCTTTCCCTTGATTGGAAGGGACACAATGCTGAGACTATAGTCAATAGTCACCTGTTTGGTTGGCAAACCTTGACAGATTCTTGTATCACTCCCATCGACGGACTATAAATACAAACAAAAGTATTATATTTTGTGTAGGCAAGTGGTAGGAATGTGGCTCTTATTATATAGTATTACAGTCGCAATTCTGTACAGTAGTCGGATTCCATGATTCAATCTGATAGCCCATTGGTAAATAATCCAGAGCTAATCATATCTTTGTCCTCACCCCACTGTACCAATCAATAGGAAAGACTTCAGATTATTAATCTAATCGGGATAGCAACACGTCATCAGTTTTCTTTTCTTTTTTAGTACATAGTGGAAATCAAATCAGATGTATGATCTGAGAGTTTCAGGAAAAAACCACAACTTAGAAAAGTCAACCTATAATTATAATTTCTTTCTTAGGGGTATTTTACTACGGATGATAAGAGAGAAGAAGAAACCAGGAATTAATTGCAACCCGCGGGCGGGTGCACGGAAATCAATATAACCTCCCGATGCATGTGCGCCACGTGTGTATGGGTAGGTTCTAAAGAGACGACTTTGCCCACGCTAGCAAAATTGGCATTGACTTAGTCCCGCATCAAACACCAAAACCTCACGCAATGGTAACGCGTCCATTTAGCATGATGACCCAACAGAAACTCCCTTTTTTCAAGCTATCCTTAAGTTAAATTATTTTTTTGAAAACTTAAATTAATTTATAATATAAAAAAAAAACCCATTTATTTTCCAAGATTTGATTTGATTTGAATCATTCATCCTCTTAACTCAAACCGACCCAAACAGACCCAAACTGAAATCCAAAACTCTCTCTCTCTCCATCCCTCTCTTTTCTCGCTCTACCTCGTCGTTTTTTAATCCTTTTTTTTTTTCCTTCCTTCCTTCTCTCTGTTCTTCAAATCTCTTCCATGGCATTTCATTTCTCCTCCTTCCTGCCTTCAGGTGCTCACCTTCTTCCCTCATCGTCTATCATTAATGATTTCCTCTCCATCTTTTTATCCATCAGCTTTTTAATGTTCTCATTTATGTGTCGTATTTAATAAGCTAACCTTGCAGTGTGTTTTTCTTTTTGCTTCTTCTAAACTTTCTATTTATAAACGTATGCATCTTTACTTCATTTGTTTTTGGTTATTTTCTTTCAATGTCATTTAAGTTGTAAGATCTACCCATGAGCTTGCAATTTCATGTATGATGAGCTTTGACTTAATTCTATTTTGTTCTTGATTTTTGCAGGTTGAGCTCTTTAATTCCTTAATTTAGAAACTAAATGTCAACGTTACAACATAGAGGTTGAGAGAAAAAAACTTCAGCACAAATAGTATATCACAAACTTCTTTTGTTTCCTTTTTCTTCTTTTGTGTGGTAATTATCGATCACAGAGTGTGGGAAGAGGTGGGTGACTCGTAATTTCGAGGGGGAACATGGGTTATTTGAATTCTGTCCTGTCATCTTCCAGCCAGGTTTATGCTGATGATGCGCCTGTCAGCGGTGGTGGCCTCAGGTTTGTAATAACATCCTCATCTTGTCTTATAAGTTATTTGTCCCTTTTTTTGTTAGATCTAGAATGGTTTTCTTTTTTGGCGTTCTATGTGTTTAAAGATGTTCATATTTGTCAATTATGTTGTATTCTGGTATGTTATATGCGGTTGGATGTGGTTTGCTTGTCGATCACTATTAATGTTATGGTCAGTTCTTAATACTGTCAATTCTGCTTCCTGTATGAAATCCTTTTGCAATATAGATCATTCAACCAAAGCAAAGTTGTGAATTAAGTTGTTAGATTATAGGATTGTGCAGGTGATGATCTTGATTTCTTGATCATTTTAGTTGGTCAACTTGATGCAAATTTGAACCCCTTAAATTGAAAAGGCGCCCTGAATGTTTTCCCTTGATATTCTGTTGCTCTTATCAATTTCAGAGCTACTTATCTTTGAATCAAATCTTTTGTGTGTCGTTTTCTATATTTGGCCTACATGCATGACCAGTGGATCCCATTGCTACATCTCGTTTTTGTCGTGTGGGCATGCAACCTCGTATTTGGAAGAAATGAGCTAGTTGTCAATTCTTGCTTCTTTGTCAGATCTTCCTTTATTGGATTTTTCGTGTTTGGGAACACGAGCAATGTGTGGATGTTGTTGTTCGAATGAATTGAGACATCTCGTGCTTTTTCTTGCACATTTCACCACATGGATCCAATAGATTTTTGGGACTCTGAGGCATAGATGTAGCCCGCCACATGGATACAGACCCACGTGGATTCTCAATCTGCACGCATTTGATTACTATAAATTGATGGAAACTATTTTTTTTCTAGTATTTCAAATGATTTTCTCAGCTACTTAGCTGATCTGTTTAGCCTCATTTTTATGTTCTCAAAGGTCTTGTAATTACCTAGCATTTTCTTTTAAGTTCTGATGATTGACTAATTTTTACTTTTCTGCAACAGTCAGAATGGAAAGTTCAGTTATGGATATGCAAGCTCTCCTGGGAAAAGATCTTCCATGGAAGATTTTTATGAGACAAGAATTGATGGTGTTGAAGGAGAAATAGTTGGCTTATTTGGAGTTTTTGATGGTATATTTCTCTCTACTTTTAGTGCTTCTTAATATGCTAAAAATTGTAAACAGCATAGCAAGTTTACATTTGTCGAACTGGATGCACGCAGTTGGGACAGAGGATGGGAATTTGTATGTTCCTCTTCTTCACAAGCTGTTTGTAGTTGGTATCCGGTAACAATTTATGAACCTCTTCTGTCCTCAGCCTGATACCTTATGGTGAACTCTCTCCTTTGAGAACTTAGTTGTTGCAAGGCATTAGAATATCTATATTAAGGGACTTTATCTGTCCATGCGTTAAGGTTCATAGCGGTGCTATGTGGTTGAAAAGTTTCGTGCAGAATAGGATATTTGTGCTAATGTGGTTGCAGTACATGAAGCCACCTGTCAAGCACCATTGCTTTCAGGTGATGATGGATATTGTGTACAGTTCTTGTGAACTTATGATGGATGGTGTCTAGCATTTTGTTTTTTTCATTCCATGACAAGATCCTTAATTCATTGCATTCTTAACGCGGAGCATTTTTGCCACTTTTTGATTTCAGGCCATGGAGGTGCAAGGGCTGCTGAATATGTGAAACAAAACCTTTTTAGTAATCTGATCAAGCACCCAAAGTTTATTTCGGATACCAAATCAGCTATAGGTATTTCACTTTCTAACAACAAGTAGTGATACTTCAAATCTCACATCCAACAAATTAATTCTGTACTAATCTTAAATTATTCCCTTGTGTGACCAGCTGATGCATACAATCACACAGACTCTGAATTTCTGAAGTCAGAAAATAATCAGAATCGGGATGCTGGATCAACTGCTTCCACTGCTATTCTTGTTGGTGATCGTTTGCTTGTTGCAAATGTTGGAGATTCCAGAGCTGTCATATGCCGAGGTGGCAATGGTAGGGCTCATTAACTCAACTTTACTTTTTTGAAGATCATGTTCACATTTATTATTCAGTATCAATGCATCATTTTGTCATTTTGCAGCTATTGCTGTTTCTCGAGATCACAAGCCAGACCAAACTGATGAGCGACAACGGATTGAGGATGCTGGAGGATTTGTGATGTGGGCAGGTAATGTGTTCCTCATGTTGCCCTTTTATCTATTTCCTAAAACCTCACCAGTGATAAATTTCTTGTCATTCTTGTTAACTGAAACGATTACGGCAGGCACTTGGAGGGTTGGTGGTGTTCTTGCTGTTTCCCGTGCATTTGGTGATAGGCTCTTGAAGCAGTATGTTGTTGCTGATCCAGAAATCCAGGTATGATTTTTATTAGCAGTATAAGCTTGAGCTATTCCAAGCGTCTTAAGAATGAAAAATGTGTTTAAAATGGTAGGTAATGTTGCATTGTAGTGATAGATCTAACTCTATTTGTCATGGGCTCCACTTTTTGTAGATGATGCTTTCCCTTGCAAGACCTTGCATTTTATGGTCCTCATTGATTATTCTTGTTTAAAGTTTAAACAAATCTTTCCTTTAAAAAAGTATTCAAGAGATGGCTTTCAGTGTTTCCATACCTTTTTTTTATCCTTAATAGTTAATACTGAGCATGACCTAGCATAATTGACACATTGGCTGAAATTGTAGGAGGAAAAGATTGACAGCTCTCTTGAGTTCCTTATCCTTGCAAGTGATGGACTGTGGGATGTTGTCACCAATGAGGTTTGCAATTATATCCTTTTATCTCCAAAGCACTTTCATATCATTCCATGAATTGGATGCCTTATATATATTTGCCTTTAATTATCTGTGAGTGGGCCATTTGGTATGGTCAGAATATTTAAATTGACCTGTAAGAATGGGCCAGTCGTCGTTGCCATGCCAGCTATATATATCTTTTTGTTTCTTTGAGAAGACTGCCAACACTATCTGATTCTTTATCCATATCACAGGAAGCTGTTGACATGATTAAGTCAATTCAAGACCCAGAGCATGGAGCAAAAAGGTTAATGCACGAAGCATACCAGAGAGGTAGTGCAGATAATATTACCTGTGTTGTGGTCCGTTTCTTGGCCAATCAAGGCGGTACCTCTCGTGGTGGTTCTTCGTAATTCGGTTTAGGTGGTCCTGCGCTGGAGTTTGCCGGAGTTTGTTACTCTTATCTAACGGGAAAGATGGGCGACATTAAACTTCAGCTAGTCAGGGAAGCAAAGACATTAGCATCACGCTGTTAAAGGTTAGTAAGGTGAAGTAATTCGACAGGCTTACATATTTCAGCCTAATGAATAGAACTGTATCTGAGTTTAGCTTTTACCTAATTTGTCTTTCGATGTCGAGGTAGCTAGAACTGTGCACTTGTTGTGAATGTGTAAAGAGTCTCAAGACTTTCTCTGTCTCTTGTGTCTGTTGTAAATGACTTGCAGTTTTCTTTCGTTAAATGCATCTTTTGTATTTCTGCCCAAAGCTATCTTGGTGGCAGTTGGTCTTGCGATCAAAATTTTCCCGTGTGGGGATTTTCTGTTGTCGCTTGCTTGCAAATTTTGGTTAGAAAGGATGGACGTTTACTTGTTTATGCTTACGAGTTACGACTTTTCAAATTTTAAAAACACGCCTCTTTGATATGATTTTCATAGGAACGCGTCTTAATTAAGATTTCCAGGAACGTCCCATTACGTCTTATTCAAAAAGAACGCGTCCTTTTAAAATTACTGGTTGCGTCTCTTTGACGTCCTATTCAAAAGATTTTTTCCCCAAATAAAATACTGGAAGACTGCTGGGAATGTAACTTCTTAGTTAATACTCTCTCTGTCCCGAAATACTTGATGTTTTAGCTCAAAAACGTTTGTCTTTTTTTAATTGACGTCCTTTGGCAATTGTGCCCATTTATATTTTTTTTGACAAAAATGCCCTTAAACGACATGTCATTCGCTTACTAAATTGTGTCATACGAGGGCAAAAGAGTGAAAGGTAAAAAGTATTGAGCCGGATTTTAAATTTGGTTGTCTTGAAAATAGAGGCTCTGACACATTCTAACCATCTTCTCCTTATCTCTTCTTCAGATCTGTTTCATCTTTTTCTTGTCGGAAATGACCAGAGATCAAGAAGGCGACCATAGATCTTTGTCGGAAATGACAAGGCGAGAAGAACCCAGGTCACGGCGGCGGCATGGCCGGACGCGCCTCCACGCGCCGGCGCGTGGAAAGGCGTGGCGGATGCTTCATCGGCGATTGGCGGCGCGTGGCTGGTCGGAATGGCATCGTTCCACCTGCTCTCGACTCGAGACGACCGTCCGCTCCTTTCTGTGGGGGCAGTGAGAACAGGAAATGCCGGGAATTAATTCCGAGCAGAAACAACAACGTTGACAGACGATTTCATTTTGACGCGTGACCTTGGCCCACAGACACTTTGCTGACATGCACAGAAAACGGACAATTGCCTTAATCTGTGTGAACTCCCTCTCGGCGTCAAATAAAAAAGACCGGAGGGAGTACTACTAAATGATGTACTAGAAAGAGATGATTTGGTTTGTTTTTAATCAAACAACATCTACAATGGTAGTATTGTACTCCCTCCGGTCTCCATTAAATGACGTTTGAAGATCGAGCACATGGATTAAGACAACTATTGGTTAGTAAGTTTTGTTACCAACGTGCCCCTTGCTTCTTATTCTATTTACCATCGAAGTCGTGTAATAACACTCACTGGAATATCAAGTACGCATCCCAACTCCAACGACCCACCTAAACAGCAAATCCGACCCTTTTCTACTCCAAATCAGATTCCATCATAATTCTCATTTCTCGATCTTGTTCTCTAACCAAATCCAGATCCGACCTCCCCTACATTAACAAATCGGATTCTCGGTAACCAAAACTATATCCGAACTCCCTTACCACAAATCGGATTCTCGGCAATCAAAATCTCGTAAGATTCTCAACCCACTCCCTCTTCTAACCCGAAAACCAACAAAACTAAACTTGATTTCGACCAACCCAACACCCAAATCCAACCCAATTCGACCACCAACATTAACCCATATTTGTCTATCACCAACCCGACAACCATCACACTTTGAAGTAGTGAGCGGATCTGGTGATGTATGTCAATGATGGTCGGAGTTAGGAGATGCAACTCGAGATGACGCTTGACCCGAATTTAGTAGTGACCTGTAGGAAGTGGATCTGATGTGGATCAAAAAAGGTAGAGAATTAAGAGATGAGAAGATTGAGTGATAGATTTTTTTTTTTTTTATGAAGAAGAGAGATGAAGCTGTGGCCGGGAAGAAGTAAAAAAATGGTAGAATGGTAAAGAGAATGAGACGAGTGCATTATAAAAAGCAGGACGACATTTATTTTGAACCAACGAAATAAACCCAAAACAACCTTTATTCAAAATTAAAATTAGAGGGAGTACTAATTAAGATTAAACTTTAAAGCATAATAGTCACAAACAGCAATACAAGCAACCAGAGAGACGCAGTGGAAATACATGCTTGTAAAAAAAAATCCGAATAGCTTTTTATCCCACCCGGTAGGCACCCACTCCTTTTCTGCTCTCTCCTCACAACTACTTCTTCTTTATCTTTCTTAAACGAACTTCCTTCTCATCTGGCCGAAGGCCGAGCCGGTTCCTGAGCCTATCTAGTTCGATGCTTACAGGCGAGGGTACCTCCGATCCGACCGTAACCAAGAAACGCAAAGTAAAACTATCGCTTTCACTGCAGTGGAAGAACAAAAAATAAAATAAAAAATCATGAACAGAAAATAATATGCATCAAGAAATTGTTAACTAGTTGGGAGAAAATGGGCCTGGATGCAATAGAAGAGCGTACAGATGGAAACATGTGCTATATATTAAGTACTTGTTCTTTGAAGTTTGAAGTTCTCTTCCATAGATGTAGATATTTAAATAGAATTATTCCATAAAATTTAATTAAGAACAAAAAAAAATGTATAGAAAGGAAGGACTCAGAAAATAATGAGTGTTGTTATCGGCAGGGCAATTCTGCCATTACCGCATTACGCACGACGAGCGAACATAAAGTAATCATCATAGTCCTCTCCTATATATATATTTTTTTGGTTTTGAAAACGGAAAATAGATTTTCTTCACAGATGAAAAAAGGAAAAGGAAAGATGAGATGAAGAGAGGTGTAGGAGTGAGAGATGAAAGAACCTTGGTCTTATAGGCTACAAGGCCTGCTTGTTTGTTAGTGGAGTACTCTTTTAAATTCTTAATTCACCTTGGTTAGCAAGTCATGAGGTTTCTTGACTGTAGCATTCCACAAAGACTTTTGACATCATTCCATCCCATGAAACACAGCAGTAATCAAAGAATTTTAACTTTTTTATTCTATTTTACTCTATAATTATTTTTAATTTACATTTTTATAACTAACTATATTTTACTAATCTAAAATTGGAAAATGTTTATTTATTTATTAATCCTTAGAGATTGCATTAATTCACTTCTTTTTCTTCTTTTGATCAACATGTCTTTTTTACCATAACGACAAAAAAAGTACGTCATTAGTCATTACAATACAAGATGAAAAGGTTACCGCTTTGCCTACTCTGGATCATACAACTTTTTAAAACACCCTACTTTATATACACAATCAAGTTGAACAACCGGAACGGCGCCAACAATACTATTAGTGCATCCATCCCCTTAAAAACGAAGGACCGGAAAAAAAACAACAACAACAACAATAACCAGCAAAATAAAGGAAAAACGTAAAAGTTCTTATTGTTACAAATTAATAAAGCAGCAAGGAAAGAAGCATTTTAAAATCTACTAGAACGATGGAACGACGCCGAATCCAGCATACAAGCTGCGATGCTCCACTTCCACATCCATTTCAGTTTCGGTTCGTTTCGCGAACCGCCCCTTAATCCTCGGCCTCGTCTCTGCGTACGCTTTTCGTGAAGCGTAACGGATCGTCTTCTCGAACTTTCTATTCTTCCTCTTCTCTCTGTACCTCAACACTCTCGCCTCCCTATCCACCGCCGATAGCTGCTGCACCGGCTGATTCCCCACCGTCGATTCTGTTCTACTGTACGGATTTGATATGTCTGTCAACGCGCTCCCATCTGGCACAACCCCAACCTCAAGCGATGACGACGACACCTGATCAAATAAAGTAATTAACACCCCAATTAGAATTAGTATTTTTAAATCATCATGGTCAAAAAGTACTTTGATTAATTTAAAAAATGATTAACAAAATAAATAATTAAATAAAGGCACTTACGCTTACGCTGTGTCTTAAGCACTGAGCAGCTGCGGTATAAGAAGCATAAGGAAACGGTTTGGGTCCAGAGAAGTCCAGCTCGAAGCAGTTATCATTCAGCAGCGGAGGAGCTTGTATGTTGGTTTTGCTCTGCACTGGAACGACGCCGTCTGCTCCCGAGCTGTTCTGCTCCTGCGCTTCCACTTTTGGATCCAACGGCCCGTAATCCAGATCCAGATACGGATCCATCTCAGGGAACAAGAACTGGCCCGTGTTCAGGTCCGTACACTCCATCACCTTGTTCGGAGGGTTGGGGAGGAGCCACGACGCTGCCTCCGCTTCCTCCCTGCTGACGTCAGCGTGTCCATCGAGGTCGGAGAAGTAGCGGTCGTCGAGGAGGTTGACTGCGTTGGTGTTGTTGCTGCAGCTGTTAGGCTGCTGCTGCTTGGCAGCGGGGACGGAGGCAACGGAGTCGTAGAAGGGAGTGACGGGGACGCGCTCGTGGCGGCGAGCGAGGGGGTTTGCGGAGTGGATGTCACGGTCGCAGGTGACGCAGAGTGCGGCGGCGTCGGCCTTGCAGGTGACGTGAGCGGGAGCCTGCTCGCAGACCTCGCAAACCCAGACGCGCGCGTGGCGGGACGCGAGCTTGTTGGCGGCGTGGATTTTGGAGTCGCAGTTGACGCAGAGGAAGGCTGAGTCAGCTCTGCAGAAGAGAGTGGCGGTGGCGGATTTGCAGGAGTCACACAGCTTAGACGCCATCTCACAATTCACAAAGCTCTCTTTCTCTCTCTCTCTATAGTCTGAATTATCTAACTTTCTGGTTGAGAAAACTTGGAGGTACAGTTATTTCGTGGGGAATACTTGGGCGGATAGAGATGATGTGTGTGCTGCTACTATGGCGTGGCTATCTAGTGGGGCCGGGGAGATCTGGGGGTAGCGAATGGGATGAGGACACGTGGATAGAGATTAGCCAAGTAGAAGTGGGGCGATATGTAGCAGGCTAGTAGCAGTAGAGGAGTAGGAGTTGTCAATTTTTAATTATAAAGGTGGGGAACCCACGGGATGGATGGCTGGATGGGTTGTGTTTGAAACTTTGATGAGAGTTGAGTGAGACTTGGGACATGGGGGAGGTGTTTGCCTTTTGGCCTTTTTGCCTTTTTGCCTTTTTGGCGTCAAGCTATTTAAAAAATGAAATAAAATAGCAGTGAGAAAAATGGGAGTAATTGTTATCTATTTTTTCAACTCACACTTTATGCCTCGTTTCATTTAAATCAATTCTTATGTCTCCAGTTGGTCTTCGGGATAGATCTGCAGGGTCGGAGCCAGAGTTGGACTAGCTGGCTCATCACTCCTCTTCGTCCCAACCTTTACCTATACTTACTTGGATAGTGGAAAGAAGTTGGAGTTTTTTTAATTTTCCCGGTCAATAAGAAAATAGGAAGGTTATTGAGTTGGAAAAGTTGAGCCCAATCCTGACTCCAACTACAGACAGGCCAGTCCTTTTTCTAATTTGCAAACAAGTTTCAAAAGGCCTTTTCTGCCTGCTCGCTATGAAATTTACAACACGAAAACTGACAAGTATAATTTAACAATCTCACGCATACTAATCTCAGCATCGATGGAGGTTGTTTGTTCACCCCCTTTAGCCAATCGTAGTTGGCGAAAACCAATTGGCCTTGCTGTTATTGTTCCAAAAGAATAACATGGCAAAATTCACAAATCTTTCACTACACATCTACTTGCCGACACACCATAATATATATTGAATAACCATAAGAGACTGCTTTAACAAATTAATGTGACAACTCTGACTTCTCCTTTTCATTGGTATAAATCTAGAGAAATTAGAACGGTATAACCTCCACAAATGAAGATGGAAATAAGAGAACATCAAGAAAAGGATCTGTGCGCAAGTGTAGTAGATCAATGATACTAATAATTCTCTCTCCTGCATTGTGTACACTTAAGTTAACCTCAGTTTAGCCTCCCCCTGTCTTGAGAGTATTACTCAACCTGCAAAACCAAATTTATTCGTGAAGCGTTGCTTGGAAAAGTTGGCAAAGCATCAAACCTCCGCAACATGAGACAGCAGAACACGAACAATATGGAAGTTCAGTGTGGCAACCATGTCACAATATCATATCAGCCCAAATGGATTTTGTGGTATAGGCTATGGCTTATGAAACAAATCTAGATGATTTCAAGGTTGTATAAGACATAGTCAAATGCTAGTCCTGCTAAGGCAGGTCCAAAGAAGGATGATTTGATCGTTGTCATAATCTTCACTTAACGTTTCATTCATGAGTGTAGTTGAAAATTCCCATGATGGATGAAGCATGTCATTCAACCCCTTCCACATAGGGGAAAAAACGAAAAAGGAAAGACATTATGTTGCCACAACAAATTGGCAGCATCAGAACGAAGCTATCACCAAAATTATTCCAATGGCCTATGTCATTGAGGTAGTAAAATTCTGACAAATAAGTTACTAATAATATCAATTTTAATGAATGCCTATATGTCCAGTATTCAACAGAAAAGTAAGCTTACCAGTCCAAGCCTTCAAAGAGGCCTTCACCCTTAACGGCACAAGTCTTGAAGATGGCCCATTGGCGACTTTTTATCTTGTGCAACTCCAAAGCTTCTGTCACAGCAGCATCATCAAGTGCACCAGGAAGATCCTACTCGGATAGCAATGATTTTGACACGTTAGAAGAATCTCTAAGAATTGATGACAGGTTTTTTCAGTACATGAAGAAAATAATCACATTTTAGTATGTTGTGGATTGAAGAGATTTGAGGCAACAGAAAATGCCCAATTTTGGCAGCGTGAACCATACATCAATCAGTTCACTGATACAACTAGCAAAGATGCCAATATTTCAAAATTCTCGATGATTAGGTAATAGTCTTCACCTGCTTGTTCGCGAAAATAAGGACAACTGCACCTTTCAATTCTTCCTCCTGCAAACAGATCCAACTGCATCAGAATTCAGAAGGATCATTAACTCTACTAAAAATGCTTTGGGAATTCCATTTTGTGTCACAGGTCATTTGATGAGTCTCCATCTACGTCTAATGATGTAACTTGTCAGCTATGGCACAATTTTCTTCACCGTGTTCACTCAAATTCCTAACCTAATTTATATCCAAATTGCTTAGTTATCAAAAGTAGTAAGAAGAAAAAAAGAAACACATAACAAAACCTAACAACTAATAGCACTGCTCCCTTATCCCATTAACTAACTCCTTATCACAACATACACAGCATGATAAAACTCCAAACAAAATTGATTTCCATCTATGCTTCATATCATTGAAAATGAAACCAATGAAGTTAAAGAGTCTCCTAACATTAACCACCTTGAGATGCCTTTAAAATATTCTACCTAGGTCATTAAAGAGTCTCCTAACATTACGCATAGAAACTAACATGCTGTCTGTGCTTCTTTTTTTTCATTTCTTTTTGCTCAGCTAAAATTTCATCCAAAAACTAAGTTGAGATTCAAGGGATATAAACAAAGATAAAGGCCTCGTTCCCAGGTTTCCTGGACCAGGTCAGACAGCCAGATCAATACACCTTTTGGACAATTTAATCAGAATGGAGGTGGATAGAGGACAATGATCCATATAGCCAACCACCAATAGTTTGCTATTTTGGCTTAGTAAAGTTGAGCAGAGTATCCTAGCATCTCTACAAATTAACAACAACATAGACTTGCTGCTTAGATAAAAGCCACGAATATACCTCCAAAATTGCATGAAACTCTTCCTTGGCAATTCCAATTCTATCAGTGTCACTTGAGTCAACCACATATATTACTGCTTGGGTATTTGGAAAATAGCATCTCCAGTACGGCCTGCAATGAACAGAAAAATAACCCCAAAAAATGATGGAGAAGAGGGAAGAAAGAAATCACAAGCTATAAATATTCAAGGAAGAACATGGAATGTGAGGTGATAAAGTTACCTGATACTTGTTTGCCCACCTGTTTCAGCAGACCACAAAATCAGTTTTTACATAACCTTTAAGAACTATTAACTAAAAGATAGCCATAAAATGCTTTTCAGAAATTCATGAATCCATAAGACTTCCAGCTAACTCACGCAACAGTAACAAACCTCAAAACTAAGTCTAGAGGATTAGAATGGAAAAATAATGCCATCCCAAAACCTTAAACTCAACACTTAATACCCAATGCACAACAAAGGATCCCAAACAAGGACATTAGAAATAAGCTCTGTCCACTCTTAATTATACATGCACAACACAATCACTGCTTCTCTATCAATTAACTTCCTATCCAGTCAATCCTACATCAATTGCCAATAAAAGCGTGTATACAAAACTTGTTACTTACCCAGATCCCAGACTTGGAACTTGATGTTGTTGTATTGTACAGTTTCCACATTGAAGCCGATTGCTAGACAATAACAAACATTAAATCACATCATTATTTAGATCAGATCAAGCCAGCAGAACAATAATAACACTTATAGTAACGCCGAGCTCGAAACCTACTTGGGATTGTCGACACTACCTCGCCCATTTGAAGCCGATCTGGAACATATACAGATGCAGAAATTTATCACAAAATTGGAAAAAAAAAATCCAAACAGCAAATCAAAAGCGTAGGAGAAAGAGAGAGAGAGTTACAGAGGATGGTGGTTTTTCCGGCATTGTCGAGGCCGAGCACGAGGATTCGAGCTTCCTTATTGCCAAATACAGAAGAGAACATACGAGTGAACAAAATGCCCATTTTGTTCGCTCGATCGGTCTAGTTCGTTGTAGTACTGCTTGATTCTTTTCCTAGTGGAAGCTTTATTTTGTAGAAGCTGTTCTTTACTTTGACAGCCGAAACGCCGTCGTCTGGAAGACCACAGTGGCGTAAAACTGTCGCAACGTACCATGCCGGTCCAGTCAGTCCACTGCAACTGCTTTGATAACCGGCCCACAATAGTTTTAGCCTTTTAACTTCTAGTTTTGACTGGTGTTGTTGGATCAAGGCCGGGCCCAAATAGCTTGTTTCTCCATCCTTGTTAATAAAAGCCCATGACATGAATAGTTCACCCAACTGTATACTATACTTTAAGCTGCCTATCAAAACAAAACAAAACAAAACAAAACAAAACAAAAATACATTTTAAGGACCTTGCTAATTTTATTTTTTTGAGTCTGACGATAATCGACCAGAGACCAAGTTTGTTAAATTTTCAGTAATTTATTATATTTTTTCCTCAAATTATACTTTATATAAATTATTTTTAAAAGTCATTATAATATTTGGTCGTCTAAAAAAATCTTAAGAGAGCAGGTGTTTAGTGTAAAAAAATAGATATTGTATTATGCTACCTTCGTAACTTACTAGCTTAATTTGAAAATTGCTTTATTTTTATAGATGAATGTAAAACCCAAACTCCAATTTTTACTAATAAGTAGTAATAGATTACACGAGGATATTATTTCAAGAATCAATAAATTCATAATTTAGTGATAATTCGTATATACCGTAAATGCTTAGCTTTTGAATTTGAATTTCCTAATTTACCTTAACAAGAGAGAGAACATTTTAGGAAGCCACGGTTGTACTTCAAGTACTAAAACTAGAAATGAAACATGAGGTTGGTCGTACTTGTACTCCAAGTTTTGCCACATCATTAATTAATTAATTAATTAATAGGGCAAGTGGCTACGAATCGCCGAATCCTTCGTTTCTAATTCGCACAGCGAATACACAAGACAGCTCTTAAATGTAACTGTAAGCACAGTCATTTAATCTTACACTAACAATCACAAACGCGTCCCCGCGTCGCTGCGTCCACTAACTGAACTGCCCGCTTGACCTGCACGTCGCCTCTCTCTGGCTGCAATTAAATGACAACCCGGCACGTGTCCCACCCTCTCTCTCTCTCTTTGCATCCCAAGAAAACACTATCAAATCAACCTGAGCAGCTATCTTTTTATAGAGAATCCAACTAGTAACATTTTCTTTTCGAAAAACATTTCTGCTTTTTTGCAAAAAAAATGCCTTCCCATCGGCCACCGGCTTCTTTTCCGGTTGCATCAAAGAGATTTCCGGTAGCCATTTTCTTTTCTTCTTTGAAGGGAATATTTCCCAGAGGTCAAGTCATTTTCTTTGCTTTATTCTCCATTGTGCGAAATTAGGAGCGAATTCACACCACAATATTCCCTTAATCTTTTTACCTTATCAATTTATAATCATATTCATTACTAAAAAGAAACAAACTTTAAATATGGACAATACCAAAAAAATGAATTTAATTGTGAAAAAAGTGAGAGCTTGCAATTTGCTTGAGCGACTGGAAAACATGACCAAATGAGTAAGTCATGTAAAATTGAATTTAAAGGCTGCTGTGCTATGTAAAAATTGCAGGCAAGGGAAAGTGTGAATTCTTGTAATTAGTAATTACTAGTGCGGCGTGAAAAGGAAAAAAAAAAGAGCTGTAATTAGCTGGAAAAGAGGACTTGTATTCTATTTCTACCACTCACCAAAATTTACATTTCCCGGAGAATTAAAAGGAAAAACAAACCCAAACCCAAGATAAAAGAAAAATCAACTCTTCTGGTATAGCTAGCTGGAAAGCACTACTCTTTTCCGTCCCCGGAAAAGAGGCGAAAAAAGAGAAATTAAACTACGTTCTGCTGCTCACTGGTTTCTCTGTTTTCCGTTACCACTTCGGGTGTCCTCTCTGTTCCTGTTTCGTCTCGAGGACTACTACTACACATTTCCTCCTTCGTTTTTTCTTCATTTTCCAATTTTTTACCATCACTTCCCTCTGTATTCTCAATTTTAGAATTACTTTTGCCACCAAAAGAAGAAGCTCGGCTCGAAACGGGGGTGGCTAAGAACGTCGGCTTCTCATTCCCAGCCATAATCACCAGAAACTTCTCCTCAAACACTCTCTCCGGTTTCCCATCTTTTCCGTCCCCATTCTCCAGGTCTCGTTGCTGATCGTCGCCTTCTCCGTCGTCCAACCGACCGGACAGCCTCCAGTAAGAGCAGGCTAAGATGAGCAGAGCGAAAGCGATGAGACCCAGCATGGCTGCTAGACCTCCAAAAAGGTACGGCACCGGAGAGTGCCACGGCGAACGCGGCTGCGCAATCGCCGGACCGGACGATGAGGTGGAAGCGTTAAATGAGCTAATGGGCCTCATTTTGTTTTTTGGTTGTTTTAATTACTTGAGAGAAAGGTTTGGCTTGGTGAAGGGGAGAGGTGAAATGCGTGAACTTGGAGAAAAAGAGACGGAGAGGGGGTTGTATTTATAAGGGGGGAAAAGAGAGAGAAAAAGCTACTGCTTCACTTCCTGTTTTTTTATTTATTTTGTTGGGGTCACGGATTTGGTACTGCACAGTACTTCCTTTTTCGTGTGTCCGTATTTATTTTAATTTTATGAACATAAAAATACAAATACAAATGAAATACTCCAAAATTTATGATCACGTGACCTCAGTATGCTTTTCTTCTTTTGCTTCCTCCAGCAAGTTTATCGTGAATCAATCAATGAGTGCTTAAATTAAAATATGTACGATTTTTAAATTAAATTTAAAATTGGACTAAATTGTTATTATAATTACTTCCAAGTTTCCACGAATAGGTTGTTTTTTACAGAACCACGAGTATTATTATAATTAATTTTGTTCGTACCAAATTAATATATAATTTTTTAAAAAAAATAGATAATTAATTTCGTGACTATTTTAATTACTCTCAAGTCCTTGCTAATATGTTCTATTTTAGTATGCATGGTGGGTGGTTCCTATGCACAATTCATTCTCTAGCTAAATCCTAAATTTATTATATACTACGTTGTTTTATAATTTGAATCTTTGGTATTTTTTATATTTTACTCAACCTGGCAAAAAAAAATCCTAACAATAACCTTTTTCCTTGGAGTGAGAAGACATGGGTGCATTAAAACGGTAGACATGGTCGGACACCTGGTTTTTAATTCTCGACCATATGGATGGTCCAGATTGGACTGTGGACCGTCAAGAAAATCTGGAGGCACGCATACCAAATGAGAGTGGGGCTTGTTTGCTCGTCACGTGACTTGGTAAATGGGAGTATCCTAATTAATGAATGAAACAATTAATACTATTGCCCTACTGAGTTATATAATTTCTATTTTTCAAGAACTCGATCCATTCTCTTTTTAATCTATTCCTAAATTTAGATCGACCCAGTAAAGATATATACACGAGCATATGAGACACATACTCGTATACGTCAAATATATATATATATATATATTAATAAACTGGAGATATAATTTTATTTGATAATTGTCGGGTTTAAAAGGATGGTGTTTTTCTATTCCTCATAAAATTGAATTACCACTTGACATCCAAATTAAGTTAGTTCTATATAATTTGAACTAACAATAAATATATATATATATATATATATATATATAAAGCGTTATGAGACTAATGGAGCGCAATTGAAATGACGAAAACTCTACTGATTTTCCTTAAAGTTTAAGATTCAAGCTTTGGGGGAAACAATTATTTTGAAATATCCAATGGTACCACTTACTCTTCAACTTTTAATGAGCTCGAATAAAAACCGTAGAGACTCTCACGATAAAATGTGGATTAGTCTGATTTGGAACCATATTATATAAAAATAAATAAATAAAGAGATATGTGTAGGATACAAAACCGCATCTCATGATATATATGTATGTGGTTAAAGACATTTATATGGAATCTGGAAAGAAATAAAAAAATCAGTTAGTTGCGAATTACTTTTTAAAACCGGATATAAGGCAAATCAGTAAATATTAGATTTGACATTCATAATTTAAGAACAACTGAACAAGGAATATGCGTCGATGGCCTGAAAGCTAAGCCAATGTACTTAGATTAGAGGAACCCGCGCATTGACATCTTTATGGTTGAAATTTGAATTGAGATAAAAGATTTAATTCCTTTGGCTCTTGATGGGTTTAAATCAGAAAACAACTGAATGTGACATAACACCCAGATGGACCTCACCCCAGCCACTTGTATCCCTTTCACTTTGCTTCCACTTAAAAATATGCAACTAATTTAAAACTAAGAATAAATTTATTTATTTTCTCATTTTATTCCCACTATATGATTGTGTAATCATATTCCTAGGCATTCATTTGTGAATATTGCACTATATATATGTGATTCAGATGTATCGATCATATTGTGCATGTGTTATAAGAATATTTCTCTATACAGTCAAAAAAAGATTAAAAAAACTTTTGTTTATTCACTTTAACTACTAGAGAATAAGTTGTTTTTATTCTTTTCATATAGCCTTAATGTATAAAAACAAAGAATCGTATAATCCAATTCAATTTAATGAAAATTTAATTAGCATATATAATATTCTTTATTAGATAACATGATACGATGTTTTATTTTTATATAAGTGAGATATCGATGATCGGATTGGACTTTAATTGATATTTTTTCATCAACGAACAAACACTAGGATAACTTTTTTTTATGGGTATAATATTATTGGTAAATGGCATGCATTTACATATCTTGAGTATCATCAAAAACACCATTGGGTCCCTTATTAATCGTGTTTAGGTAGGGACAAATGGGTCATCTCTCTAATGGTACAACAATTCCTTGAAAATTACTGAAGTTGCCCTTTCTATATATGTGATGCCACTGCTTTATTTTTGTTTAGTATTTATGGAATTACTACTACTTTATTGAGTTATATAGAATCACATCAACAGTAAAAATCATTGTCTTTGCATTATTAGAGAGCAGAAAATATAGATATGCTTCCAAACCCTCCACACGGGCCACTAGGTATATAAAGTTGTCTAGAAGGGCATGTGTTGGGTGTTGATGTAATGGTATCACTTGTTTTTGTATAAAAAACAAACCCCACTCACCAATTTATATCCCCATCTATTTATAATTCATTTTACATGTACCAACTGTTAAGAGATTATAGATTTCATATCCGATTCAAAGAATTAAAAAATCTGTATTGAAGAGGTCATTTGTTTAAAGTCAGACTATATTCGAACGAGAGAAAACGACAGCGGACAAACATTGAAAAGGAGAGGGACATCTGACTCGGAAACTACTAACCAATTTACAAGTAGAAGAGGCAACATTAGCAACATATTCGGTGCAGCTTGGGGTCCATAATATTGCCATCAAATTAAAGCCACAGTAAAAACGCACTTGGGGGTTTAGTTGGTGTGACGAGATATGTGGGCAACCACGCACACTAATGATCATTAGTTACAGATAAAATGGAATAAGCATTGTAGTACATGTACATGTAGCCATGTAGGTAAAGTGGCAACAACCTCTTGTTCCTTTTCTTTCTTTACATCATTTCAATATATGTCATTTGATCCCTATGTCACTCCCTAATTCAAAATTCTAAATCTCTACAAATTCACCCGAGCATGTCCAACTTTTTTTGTACAAGAGGATAGCCCATAAGTTAACCCTAGGCTGGGTTTTTGTTTTGCTAGGCTTGATGATTAATGTTGGGATAATGCACCAATACAATTGCGAAAAAATTAACTAAAATTTTGAATTTAACTCTTGAGAACAGAAAAAATCATATTACGGTTAGTGGCGGAACCACAACACCTCCTAACCTAATTTTTCTTTAAATATACATGTGGGAAAAAAAAGAATATATATATCTAAAATCTCATGTACAGTATTTGATAATCAATAGTACTTACTTAAACTTTGTCAGAGGTTATCATAAATTTTGTTGCAGTTAGTTTCCCACCAACGACGATTCCGAAATGTAGGTAATTAATCAACATTAAAAAACGTATTTGGTAATTATGGTTTGACTGCTGTGGGTAGATAAGTAATTATGGTATATAATTTCATAGGCTTTCATCACTACTACTACGGCTTTTTATGGGCACGCCATGATGAATTAGTTTGTGCATTAAAAAAAAGGTACGTTTACAACAATTACGTATTCAATTGAGGGGCGATTATATTTATGTGTAAAGGTGTTCTAAAAGCTGAAGTACTATTGCAAAACTGTTTTTATTTAACCTGTCGTGGATCGATGATGATCATAAAGAACACTATTGGTTTTGGATTTATACACAGTACAAATGGAAATTCTCAGGTTGAAATTTCGTTCTAAATCAATGATTTACATCTTAAATATGCAATTTTAAAAAAATTATCCTTTCTAATAAATATAAGTTTAAAGATTCAGTTCACACCATGAAGTTGTAAAATTTGTTTTTTATTTTTTTAAAGAGAAAAAAAGATGCATGCAAAGCGTTCTTTCTTTTATCTCTTTCTTTTATTGAAAAGATATATCAACAGATGAAAACATGGACCATGGTGATATGTAATCTAGCAGCTAGCAGCTAGCCTAGAGCCATGGCCGTGAATGGAGGGGGCAGCTGGCCAGGTGAATTATGGCATATGGGATGGGATGGGACCCCAAAACTTTGGGGAAATTGCTGGCGTGTGCCCAATCATATGAGGTGTTGTGGGAATAGCCTTGTCGCCAACGCCAACGACCCTACGCCTTTTCGGTTCACTTGCCCTTGCCAAGGGCCATTACTACCCCCACCCTGCCCTGGCTCGATCATTTGGCTCTTTTACTGTTGCCCTCCTTATGAATCCAAGTTTTTTTTTTCATTTTTTCTTAAAAAAATGCGAATACACACCTCTAAGTTTATTGATTTAGAATGCGGTGAGTATTACATCGGAAAAAAATAAAATACATAATAATTTTTTTTGCAATGCCGTACACCGGAAGGAGGAGGAGGAGGAGCGCACTAACTGGTTATCCAATTGGTGCAAAGTGCGTAGCTCCGTCATCTTCCATTTTAATAATTAGTGCCAATTTATATGTTTCGTGGACACCCACAATTTTTCGTCTCTTTCCACCATCCTAAAACTTACCTCCCATTCGCAGAAAGTAAACAATAGTTACCACAACAATACTCACGTAAGGTTTTTGTTTTGGCATGCACCTTTAAAAAAATTTCATTCTTTCACTTTCTTGATAATTTATAGACAGTGTCATGCAAAAGATTGAATTATTTTGTAGTTTTGTCTTGTTGGCTCGGGAGAAATCTACCCTTTTCGGGGAATATTATTATTTTTACCTTATATAATTATGATATATGAACCTATTATTAGTGACAGATTGTACCATTTATATGAGTGAGTGACTGAGTGAATGTAAATTATTACTATCACTTAATATTCTAAGAATATATAGTATTATAGAAAGACTCAAAACCATCTACGCATTTATTTATTGATCATAAGTAAGTAAATTATTTACTGGGAATATTTTATTTTTAGGAAAAAATTATGTCTTATCCCACTCTTTATTTTATTTTTACAGGCTTCGCGCCTAACCTCTTTTTTTTCTTCCTCTAAAAAGCAGCCTTTAATTTGAGTTGAAAAATGAGAATGAGTCCCACACACTATGTTCTTCTCCGTTACTAGCTAGCTACTACCACTTTTTCATTCTTAAAAATCAATTAAATTAGCAGATGATTAGAATCAACTTTTGTACTGAACCTTATCTCTTTAATCATGATCATGGCTAATTAATTAGCTTAACTATAGCTTTAATTTCCGCCGAGGTACACCCAATACAACACGTATAGCAAAATTCCCACAATATTCTACTGCAATTTAGTAACCAATTAATTATATTTATGCTTGTTTCAAATCAAACGTCTTTCTTTCTTAAATCTTAACATGTCAGATTCATATCTGTTATCTTTTTAGTGATGTTATGATTCTTATTATCTACATAAAATTAAAACACCAATCCATACAATCATGACAAGTATCCAATCTTAATTGATTAATTAGACAGGCATTGATGCACCTAAGTTAGTGGCGGTAATACAATAGTACATGCTTTAGAGATTAGAGCAGACGGTTTTCCACAATCTTTATTTTTTAAAAATTTTTAAAAAAAATTAGCGAATCGATCCATTGATCGCGGTGAATTTAATTGGTTGAAATTTGATGTGGAACCCAGGTGCCACTTTTATATCATGATGATCATGACAGGTTATAAATAATGAAAGCAATGAAGCTAAGGAATAGAATCATAAAATAGAATAATATCGTTTGCTAGCTGCTTTGTCAATTGCCATCAGAATTATTGATGTGGTTTATAATACTAATATTTGGATGTATAGAGTGTTATAGTGAAACAGGTAACAGTGGATAATTAAGTGGATATTGGGCCATGCATGTTGATTTAACACACAGATTTGCGTCCAAATCACTAACTAATCTCTCATTAATTAAAGTTAAAGATTTGGTGTTGGAATCTCTTGTCACAGCACAACATGGCACATAAAATGAGCACTTATACCTCTATTTGGTGCATCTATGACGCACATACATATACTATTTGACAATGATATATATCTCTTATTTTTTTTCTTTAATTATATGGTATATTAAACGTAATATTCTATGCTTCTTTGCTATAGATAAGGCCACGATTGTGGCTAGACACCCACATATAAAGTATTATTACTAGGCATGGAGATGTGGCTGGGCATATTTACAGACGCACGACTAAATCCTTTTATTGGAGCTGAAAGAAATCTCTCTACCACTTCCCTTCTTGTGAAGATGACATTAACCTAACCATATTCTTGATTCGTTAACTAATTAAAACCAGAGAATCTACTCTTGTTTCCTTCTTTAAAGTTTTCGTATATATGGTCAATGAACATATAATTTAGTAACCATTTGTTGCTAGTAATTAAAGTACAGAATGACTCGGGTTTCGAGTCCCTCCATCGCTTGTAATCAAGTTGGAAAGTTTAAGTGATAATCCAAAGAAGGACATGAGAGTTTTTCCTTCAAACGGCATCCTGGAGTGAGGTGGTCGGACTTCCTTGAACGCCACGAGTGACCTGCACAGCGCCGGAGGTGGACTCCGGCGTAGAAACTCCGATGCCAAAGTCAGTGTTTGGTCTTACTTTTTGGATGTTCTACGTATGTGTGTGTGTAAGATTGTATGAATCCCCCATTTTGTGTGGCTTCCCTCCATCCCTTATAGTGGGTTGGAGTGGTTAGATGATCTGACCACCTTCCCCTTTTTTGGGGTTAAAGTGGTTAGATCTACTGACACCTTTCCCCCTTTTTCCACAAAGTGGTTAGAGAGTAGGAATAAATAATAGAAAAGTAGATATAGTGCCTTTGGGAGGATAAATATTCCTCCTGCCCAAGGACTTTATCAGAGTTGGGTGGGAGTAGGACATGCTATCTCCCATGCGTGGCTGTGACCACTGATTTAATAGGAAAAGGTATACAGTGTACCTTTGTTTGGAGTTTATGCCGTTTGTGGCGGATCGGCCAGGAGCCGTTTGTAGTGAATCGGCCGAGTGCCGTTGTCTTTGCCTTTATTGATGAATCGGCTCTGTGCCGTTTTGGTGATAACGGGCTGGACTTGTCCTTTAGTCACTTATTCCCGTTGACCTGGTCAAGCGATCACGATGCCGTTTTATATGGTTGACCTGGTCAAACCGGTCATGTGCCGTTTTGACCGGTCAACGGTACTTTGTGAAGGTACAATGTCCGTTTTGCCCTTATGATAATTTTATGTATTATCAGAGGCCCAACAACAAACGAGCCCGAGTGTTTACCAAGGGCTTGCCGTTCCTGGCCTGGTGCTTGATAATCGGCATGCTGCCGTTTTGTTCTTTAGCTTGATGCAGTTATTGAGTTTTTTCTCTCAATCCTGCAAATAAATAATTAATAGCAATATAAGGATTAATGCATTTAAATGCATACCTGCTGACATTGTTTCTTCCCAATAAAATGATCATTGCTGGTTGAGCTTTTTAGGAGAGACGTCTCTTCGTTCTCTGACAAAGTTTGAATTTCGAAATTCAAAAGTTGTCAGAAATGCATGCGCCGTTTACCCATTTAATGCTCTGCAGCTTTTGTGACATGTGTCCGTTTGTTCAAAAATGGGTCCGCCACTTGTCATAGTCTGGTTGGTCGGATAATGTCAGTTGAAGAGTTTTTCTCTTTCTCAAGAGGTTTCTTTAGGAAACCTAATTCATTTTCTCTCCCAACGCCGCTTTCAATTTCTTCTCCCCCAAAGAGTTCTCTCATTTTCTCTCTCGTTTCTACGACTTTCTCCTGCAATTCTGGGTTCTGTTCTTCAAGATCTCTGCATTTTTAGGTATTTACCCATTCCTTTTCCTCTCTGATTTATCGTTTGAGACTTAGGACATGGCACCCAAACGCCCTCTAGTTACTGATGAGATCATTGATAAAACTCCCACCAAATTAGATAATGAAGATAAGTTGCTAGCTGAGATTGAGGCTTTAGAAATTGAGCTGACTGATGAATATACTGCCACTGTTGCTTCTCCCGATGTTAGGTTGAACAGTTGTTTTGATGATAATACTAGGGTTTTGTATTCTAGAATGTTTGCCTTTGGTTTTAGGCTTCCCCTGGATTCGATGATCAAGCAGATGTTAAGCCAACATCTGTTGAGCCCAGCCCAGATTACTCCTAATTCCTGGGCTGGAATTTATGCTTTTTTGAAGGTCTGTGAATTGAATGGGATTGGATCACCTTCACTGGCCCTGTTTAAGTATTTCTTTAATCTGATAAATCGTGGAAGTCTGATGATGATTCGACCCCGACGGGATTCTCATTTCAATGATATTTTCCAAAGATATGACTCTTCTGTCAAAGACTGGAAAGAGCGTTTCTTTTTGGTTACGACATCTTCTCCGGCCGAATGGCCTTCTGGGTTTAATCAGGAGATGAATGAGAAACACTGGCTCAAACCGGAGAATCTTGGTGCGCCTCTTCAATCCCAAGTTGACCTGTTGCTGTCGGTTGACACGCCGTTTCACACAAAGTTCCTGGCAATCGGCGTGCCGTTGTCCGATTGTGTTCTTGGTGAGTTTTTTCAACTCTAGCCATATTCCGTTTTGTCTTTGTTGTAGTTCTAACACGAGTTCCATTTTGCAGGGAAAACTAAGAAAGCAAAACGGGCTGCCGATGAGGCACAACGGGCATCAGCCGATGAAGAACCCAGGAATGTCGATGCTGAACCCGTTTTGACGCCTGCTCCAGACATTCCGTTCTCTGCTTGCGGTGATGGTTCAGGGGCTTCTGTTCCACCTTTGGAGACGCCCTTAACGCCTCCCATTTTTGTTAACACATCGGTCGCCTCCGAGAGTGCTAATCCAGTTCAGCCAGGTCCTTCATCGCCGATGCCGATTAACCTGCACTGGGTTGCCGGTCCTCATATGCCCAATGATCCGTTTATTTCGGATGATCATGCAGTTCCTCCCCCTTCCGATTTCAAAGGCTATCTTTCCAGCAAAGGCCCTGACGGGGAGGTTACTCACGTCACCAGTTTGAATAACCTTGGAGAGACCTGCGGCCGTTCCCTTGGCTTAAAAATGCCGGCTTGCAATGACTATCGGACCGGTCACCTGATGGGCGAAATACTTGCCAATCAAGCCGACAGAGAACACTACCGCCGTTTGGAGCTTAGCTCCCACTTCGCCAACCTGCAAAGCGTTTTCTACAGCGGCTTGTGTGCTACCCGTTATGCAGCGGAGGCCGTTGAGTCAAAGCTGGAAGAGGGCAGAGAGGCACTTCGGCAATCAACCGCTAAAGTCGCTTCCCTTCGGAAAGAGAATGAGACTTTGAAGGCCTCTCATGAGACTGACAAGAAAGCTGTTATGGATGCTCGAAGCAGACTGGCTGACAGCTTAAAAGAAAAGGATGGCCTCTCTGCCATGGTCAAGGATGAGCAAAGGAGAAATGGTGAGCTGCTTGAGGAGAAGACTGCTCTGTCCGATTCCGTTGCAGTGCTCTCGGGAGAGAAAGCTTCTCTCGCAGATTCTGTTGCCAGGCTGACTGAGGAACTTAATGCGGCCCGATCCGATTTGCATGCGGCAAGGGATGACATTGCCGTTAAGGAAGCAGAGCTGCTGAAAGTTCCTGAGAAGATCGGTTGGTGGAGAGAGAGGATGAAGAACATCATGCTGGAAAGCTTCGTTTCTTATTATGGTGAGAAGAATTTTCACCCGGATAACCTCTCCCGATTCGTTGCGGCTGGAGAAAGGCTTGCCGAAGCTAAGGAATATGAACCTTTCTCCGATTCAGAGGTAGACGAAGATGATGAAGTTCCTTTTGATCCTAAGGCCGCTTCTAGCTCTGGGCCGTTAGCATAAACACTAGGCTTTATTTTGATTAATGCCGATTTGGCACATTTTGTAATGAGCAATTAGCATTCGGAATATATATAATTTTGCAATTTTTAGTAATTGCTAATGTTTAATGATTTCTGTTATATATATATCATACTCCAGAAAAAATAAACAAAGATAGAACAATTGAAATTGAACTTATCTCTTTTTGTTTGGCAGAATCGGCTGCTTGCCGTTCTGTTATGGCCATTTTGAGGTTTGCAACCGTTTTGACTTGGCCTCTTTGTTGATTTGGCATTGAGCCGTTTTGAAAAATATTTGCCGTTTGAAACGGACCTTTTAGCTCTGCCGTTTTGGAACGGTCTTTAGCACTTTGCCGTTTTGGAACGATCTTTATAATTTTGCAGTCTGTCTGATCAGCATGACCAGCATGGTCTTTATGTGATGACAATGTATATATGCCTTGATGACGATATATGCATCAATAACGATATATGCATCAATAGCGATATATGCATCAATAGCGATATATGCCTCAATAACGATATATGCCTTGGTGGCGATATATGTATCGTTGGCAATATATGTATCGTTTGCAATATATGTATCGTTTGCAATATATGTATCGTTTGCAATTCTTGGATTTTGGTGACATGGTTCAGCGTAAAATGACTTACGTCCACGGTTGATTTAATTTTTGTTTTCTCAAGATCTGCAATCATATGAGAAACAACGCTTGCAAATATATATTTTTCATTGCTTGGAAATATTTGATAATTCATGTTATACATAATATTCCAGAAATTTTAACAAGATAAAACAAGTTGGACTTATCTCTGTTTTGACGATTCGGCTTGATGCCGTTTTGACTGAACCGTTTGAGGTCATTCGGCACAAGGTCGTTTTGAGAATATTGCCGTTTCCTCCTCTGATCTGGACAACGGCATTAAAGGGGAATCGGCTGACCAATCTGCATATCGGCTTCATGCCGTTTGCTTCTTTTCTTCACTCTGGAGATCGGGTTCCTCCCGTTTCCTTCTTCGGTAGTCTGCTTCTTCCATTCTGGAGTATTTTTCCACCTCAGTCCGCAAAAGATCTAAGGTTTTAGGAGTGTTTGCAATCAGAGCATTCTCCAATTCTCGATATTTACAATTTCTTTTCAACGCTTCTGTTGCAAGGTTGGGTGCTACATCAGGAAGAGTTGCTAGCTCTGTGTTAAATCTGGCCACATAGGCAGCCAACGACTCTCCTGACTTTCGCATCATGTCAAACAGCACGGCTGAAGATTTCTCCGTCGGTATACATGAGCTGAATCGGCTTCTGAATGCCTTTTCTAGTTGCTCGAAACAGTCAATGGATCCGGCTGGTAGCCTCTCGAACCAAGTGTTGGCTATCCCTTTAAGGGTCATCACAAATATTTGGCACAGCGCCTCATCCTTTCTAGTAAAAAATTTAACATGTTTTTTTACTAAACTCACATGAACTGTCGGATCTGTTGTCCCATGGTAGTAATCGGATGGAAGCTTGACATGCCTACTCACTTGATGCCTCCGAACCCGACGGGTTAACGGATTTGTTGGATCATCATCCTGCTTTTCACGATCTGGTTGTTGAACAGACCGTTTAAACAGATCTGGATCATCTCTGTCACGATCTCTCTTTGTTTGATGTGGAGTCACCGATCTCTCTCTGCTTCTCCTTTTCTCGGATCTACTTTGAGGTGATTGTTCATGACTCCTTCTTGCGCTGCGTTGAGCTACTTGATTGACGAATTCTTCTATGTCTTCCCTTCTGGGTAGGTCTGCACTTTGATGGCCTGGTGGTGGCTCAAAAGATGGTTCCACCGCCTGTTGATTGTAGATCCGTTGAGGAACAACTGGCTGGTTGACTGGTGGGGGAACTCCTCCCATGAACGTTTTCATCATCACGTTCATCCTTTGGTGCAGGGCAGCAAACTCGAGCATGATGGCTGATTCAATGACCTCTGGGGTTGCGCCTGGAAATGGGTTTTCTGGAAAATTAAGCCGATTGGCTGCAGCATCTAATTCCACACGAGAAGATGAAGCTTGGGCTGGTGGTATTTCACGTTGATCCGTAGCAACACCCTTGGGTTGATTTGATTGAAGATCTTGATTGGATACCATTTTTGGAAGTGAAAAACCCAAATTTTTGAGAAAGAAGAGCTTTGAAGCTCAATGCTTGCTCACTTGAAACTTCAAAAGCTCTCAACGAGAGCACCATTTGATAATCCAAAGAAGGACATGAGAGTTTTTCCTTCAAACGACATCCTGGAGTGAGGTGGTCGGACTTCCTTGAACGCCACGAGCGACCTGCACAGCGCCGGAGGTGGACTCCGGCGTAGAAACTCCGATGCCAAAGTCAGTGTTTGGTCTTACTTTTTGGATGTTCTACGTATGTGTGTGTGTAAGATTGTATGAATCCCCCATTTTGTGTGGCTTCCCTCCATCCCTTATAGTGGGTTGGAGTGGTTAGATGATCTGACCACCTTCCCCTTTTTTGGGGTTAAAGTGGTTAGATCTACTGACACCTTTCCCCCTTTTTCCACAAAGTGGTTAGAGAGTAGGAATAAATAATAGAAAAGTAGATATAGTGCCTTTGGGAGGATAAATATTCCTCCTGCCCAAGGACTTTATCAGAGTTGGGTGGGAGTAGGACATGTTGTCTCCCATGCGTGGCTGTGACCACTGATTTAATAGGAAAAGGTATACAGTGTACCTTTGTTTGGAGTTTATGCCGTTTGTGGCGGATCGGCCAGGAGCCGTTTGTAGTGAATCGGCCGAGTGCCGTTGTCTTTGCCTTTATTGATGAATCGGTTCTGTGCCGTTTTGGTGATAACGGGCTGGACTTGTCCTTTAGTCACTTATTCCCGTTGACCTGGTCAAGCGATCACGATGCCGTTTTATATGGTTGACCTGGTCAAACCGGTCATGTGCCGTTTTGACCGGTCAACGGTACTTTGTGAAGGTACAATGTCCGTTTTGCCCTTATGATAATTTTATGTATTATCATTAAGTGTACATCATCTTCATGCAATTAGTTGTAAAATTGGTCTTCAAATGGATGACACTATAGTTGCGGTAATGGAAAGCACACCATCTCCTGACATGTATATGGCTGAGAAGAACTATTAACTGCACTGGTGCGATAAAGAGAGTATAATTGATGAGCCCGATTTAAGGAACATTGGTGCGCCATTTGCCATATTGCTCTCCTTTTCATGTACTATAATATTCTAATAACACACATACATATATACGAATCGGTCCAAGATGACATGATCTTTGATCAGTTGTTGTCATATGAACACACACATGCACTATCAATTGAGGGACCCTATATAGCTAGAAATAATTATACTAGGGCACTAATAATGTATATGTTCTTTTTTTATTGCTGGTTTAAAACGAGTTACTCTAATATTTGCATCTGATTTGTAAGGATACTCTCGTTTGCAATTAATAATAATTTTCTCCTAATTTCAAAGAAAGAAAGAATAACAATGAATTAGTAGCAATTAAAAGTAGAATTTTTAAAAAAAAATAGAGTTGTATTTGCTGCATTGAAATAGGAACTCTTTGCACGTACCTTCAATTCATTAGTTTTTGTAATTTTCATGGAAGAAAAAAATATTTATATTTTCAAAATGCTTGCATGCTTCTCTGGAGTCTGGACTGACAAGTTGCTATTTATTATGGATGCCGTGAGATAGTTACTTACACAAGTCCATAGAATATACTTACTACAAAAATCTAATGCCAGGCTGGCAGCTGATGCAATTTGCACACGACGTAAAAAACCTCTCTTACTGGTGTTTGGGCCTTTTAGAATCCCGAGAGCGGGGCCCAAAATAAAATGAGGACCCTAACTTGGAAACTAATTGAGCCAAATTTACCGCTCCCCACGAAATGATTGGGCCTTTTATAATGTCAAGCCCAAATATTTTCTTTTTTAAATTTAGTCAGCTGCAAAAAGAAAAAATGAATTCTATGCGTTATGTAAAAACAATATTCAAAGAGTATTTATAAATATATTTGATTGAACATTTTTTTTCTTTTTTCTTTTTCTTTTTTTATTTTTTCCTCGCTTTGTTTTATAAATAGAAATTAATTTCTTTCAAGATTGAAATTGGGCTTTTATGATGCCAAGCCGAATCTTTTAATAAGTGATTGGGCCTTATGATGTCAAGCCCAAATCTTCTCTAGGCTGAAATCGAGCCACATATGCACCGGTGCCTGTCGCCTCCATGGCGCGCCATGTGTTCTTCTTTCTTTCTTATTTTCTGCTTTGGCTGAGTAGCCCACCCCTCCATTCTTCTAGCAGCAGCAGTGAAGCTAAAGCAAGAATCGATCGTTTGAAGACCTAATTGCAGCACAAATGAGAACCGTCGCGTCTCGGTTAATCCAGTCAAGAGCATCGGTCCCGCGATTATGGTATGTGATCATTTTGAGCGTTTAACTTAATTTACTTATTTTAATAATCTTTTGGGGTGTGGATTGAAATTGAAAATGTGTGTTTCTTTTGGGATTAATTGGAATAGGGAAATGAGCGCGTCGAAGAATGGGAGATGTCTGTCAACTGATTCTAATAAGGTTGATGAACCCTTCAAAGTTGAGGAACCGGAGCCTGTACACGTGCCACCTCCTCCCTCTGAGAAGGTATTACTCACGCGTAATTTCCATTTTATTGATTGGTGGTTTTGTGCATTTTGGTTGACCCCTTACTTTGGGTTCAGTTGCTTGTACTGGGTGGAAATGGATTTGTTGGCACCCATGTTTGCAAAGAAGCTCTGGATCGCGGTTTGTCTGTTGCTAGCCTCAGCAGGTGTTAAGCTATTATATTTCTGTAGATTGATTGTTGGCATGTCGGTGATCGTTGAAATTTACTTATCCATGTTCATTTTGCTGCTAAGTAGTTATTGGATCATGGCACATTGTTGTGTGAGTTTTGGGTTCCTCATCATGATTATAACAGTTTAGTTTATATCCTGTTTTTCTTAAAATTATTGCTTCTACCCTACAGGTCTGGCAAACCAGCAATACATGAGTCGTGGACTAACAACGTTACATGGCATCAAGGTTTAGTTTTATATGGCATAGTTATGTTTTCACTTTATGCTTATGTGTGAAGCTACCACTAAAATGTTGTTGTCAATGTTCTTATTGTGCTAGGAAACCTTTTTGTACCCGAGTCATGGAAGGAGGCTCTGAATGGAGTCACTGCTGTTGTATGTGATTACTTAATATTTTAATAGAAATTAGCAAATCCTTTAGAGAGAGAATCTCAATGTTTCTTCTTTTTCTTAATGGCCTTTCAATCGTTGTACTAATGAGAGGTTTTTACATTTCTAGATTTCTTGTGTTGGAGGTTTTGGCTCACAATCGCAGATGTATAAGATTAACGGGACTGCCAACATCAATGCAATTAGAGCCGCTTCAGAACATGGTAATGGATATACTTCTAGTACTATATTTTGGATTCCTTTATTTTCTTCAGGGTAATGAACTCATTGCTACAGCTTTTTCTTGTCTGTTTTCATTAATAATTGGCTGTTCATTTTATCTAAAGGTGTAAAGAGATTTGTGTACATCTCTGCCGCTGATTTTGGTGTGGTCAAATACTTACTGCAAGGATATTATGATGGAAAGGTAATGTCCCAATTTGTTTCGTTGGATTTCTTTAGAAAATATGCCGTACTTGCTTGCACCTATCTATAGCAAAAAAGAAAAACCTTAACCATTGTGTGTTTACTTATTTGCATCTTGTTTGGATTAGAGAGCTGCTGAAACAGAATTGCTCACCAAGTTTCCTTATGGAGGTATTATTTCTCTTTCCATCCTGATAGATTGTTACTAAGTTGAAGTGGACAATAATGGCTTTCCTTTGAGGATGACATGCATGATTTTGTATTTCTTTTTTGTTTTACGTGTCTTTCAGCTGGCCTTATGGACAGAAACTTAAAGTGCTACTACACATTTCCAAGTTGCGAGAACACATTTGAACCAGTTATTCAATGTGTTCTAACTATGATGTGGCTGTACATAATGATTTGTGTTATTTTGTTTGTGCTTGTTCAGGAGTGATTCTCAGGCCCGGGTTTATTCATGGGACCCGAAATGTTGGAAGCATGAAGCTACCGTTAGGTGTAATTGGTTCTCCTTTAGAGATGGTAATTGCTTGTGCTTCCTGGTACCTTGAACTGTATTCTATTGTCTTTCCCAAATATGTTTCAATGGTCCCTTGGGGCAAACAGGTTGTGGCAGAATGAGCCAAATGCGGGCCATAATACCTGCACATATAGGCTTCTGTTTCACAACCTTTGAATTCCCACTATTAACTACAGTGTCTTCGTCTTTCGTCCTGTGCTCTGTTCGTCTATGAAGATATTTTTTCTCTTGGAAAAAAGGTCTTAAACTGACATGTGAGGAATCTACGTACAATGGTTATATGCGCTAAGGTTGATAGCTTGAAATAAGCCAGAGGAGGGGTGTTACATTTGGCATTTACAATTTTACATGCTACTTTTTGTTTGGGGCACTCTTGAAAGTTGAAAGTCTAGTGAAGAAGAATTCTTGGGATATTATACGAGTGTGGACAGTGTTCTTGATCCCTGTTTGCATAGAATTGACTGTGAATGACAAACAATCGAACTTGTGCAGGTTCTTCAACATGCCAAACCACTTACCCAGCTGCCGCTGGTTGGGCCTCTATTCACCCCTCCTGTGAATGTTACTGCAGTGGCGAAGGTTTCAGTAAGAGCTGCAACAGATCCTGTCTTTCCTCCAGGCATTGTAGATGTATATGGAATGCTACAGTACACCCAACAAAAGTCGAGATAGAAGTGTTCATATTTTTGGTGTTGCTTTCTTATGACTAATTAGGGGCCTTGGTAGCAAGGTGTCAAAATCTTTCCAGTTGAGTGTCTGATCCAATCCAATAGTGCTTGGTTAACTAGAAATTAAAGATCTGTTCCTCTGATGAAAATAAGCAGAGAATAATTTCTTTGAAGTTCAATATACTCCTTAACCTTACTTACTTGGGCATCTTATGTTAGCCTTATGTATACGTTTTTGCCCTTGCATATGTTTAAATTATTTGGTGGCATATTAGTAAAACACTAGTGGAACTATAAGAATGGATAAATCCAGTTGGCCTGAAGGGTTGAGTTGCAAAGTTTATAAATGCAACAGTATATTTATGATTTATAAGAAAGATTCAGTTGAGCTGTTAAAGTGACCATGAATTGAGACAAGGCATTGATTGGACATATGAGGTTTTGAGTCGTGGTTTCTTCTACTCTTTCTAAATCAAACTTGGAAATCATGACCATGACCGTTTGTGCATGCATATTCACCCATCTTACATCTTACACCTCAAAGTCAACCTTCACCACTGCAGACATAATTTTTTTATTTTTTATTTTTGAAATTAATAAGAAAACTGCAGGCTAATGATTTTTTTTAAATCAGCTTTAGAGTTGTAAAATAAATATATAATAATTAGCAGTATGTCCTTAATTATATAATTTCTAATATTATCAACAAAAAAAAGTCAAATCCACCACGTACCCTATATAACCACATCTCCATCTCGATAGGAACAAGTTAATTACCTAAAGAAGATACTAGTATGAGGGAAAAGAGCCCTCATTTCGGCCGATCCACTAATCAAATAATTTATTTCATAGCATGTTTCTTTTCATTCAAGATTTTATTCCAAGAACTTCCAATTACTATCATTTCGGCGCAAACATTGAAATGTTTCCTATCACATTTTCAAATTGAATATGAGTTTAACTGCTTCAATTAATAATTTGTGTGTTAATATTCGTGAGAAAGAGATTGTTTAGAAGTTTTGTAATTAAACTTTGAGTATATAATTACGTTAAAACTTATAATTTAAAGTTTTGTCGCCATTCGAAAACCAGCCAAACTCAAATCTAGCAACACCACGATGATCTTGAATTTTTTTTTGTGGGTTTATTGAAAAATGGGAAAAAATAATTCAGGTGAGAAATTCTTAGTGTTTTTTGAAGGAAAAAGAAAAGAAGTAAGAGCTTATATACTGTTATGGCCCACACGCTACAACTCGACCCAAAGGGCAAACCCACCACAGCTCTCAAATTTCCAGATTTTGCGCCCAGCTTAACGTCAAAGGAGCCCAAAACACAGCGAAGTGAAAACTGAATTTTATAATAACGGTAAAATAATATTACAAAGCTCTCCCTCAACTAAAAATAAAAGTACGTTACCTTCCCTTAAACTAATTATTTCTTTTATTACCCCTTCCATCCATTTTCATCTGTTAAAGTAACGTTTTCCTTTTTTTCTACTCTCCCCGCACGACTTCACCATCCTCTTCTCCACTCCACTTCACTCCACCATTACCACTGCATCATCTAAAGTTTACCACCAAAATCAACAAATAAGCACTCAATCATCTCGCCATCTCATTCTTCACCTTTTCCCGTTACCCATTTTGGCTTCCTTTTTCTTAATTTCCTCTATTTGCATTTTATACCTAATTTGAAACCCTAACCTTCTAGTTGCTGCAAATTGGTGCTAATTTATCTTCAATCTGCGTCTCTCTCCTCACTCAAAAATCGCAAGAACCTGAATCGAACCGAATTAAACCGAACCGAATCGACTCGAACCGAACCGAACTCTACCCTACCCTAACCTTAACCCTAACCCTAAGTATATAACCATCCTTTTCTTTTCCTCTCTTTTCTTCTTCCGTCTTTCTTCTTCACTTCTTCACTTCTTCACTGGAGAACAGAGTAGGGGAGAGAGGCGTTTCAAGAACATAGTGGCAGGTTTTTCATCAAAACCATCCCAAAACCTAAATTTCCTAACTTTGAAGCAACCATGTTCTTGATACGTCTCTCTCGCGTACCCTCTTCTCCCTAACTCCATCTCCATTGCCGTCCCCATACTCTATCTTCATCGCTCAATGCTCCTCTTCTTCTCCTTCTCTTCTCACTTACCCTCACCCGCACAATCACCCCGATTCGAGAAACGTGGGGGTGTCTGCGTGGTGGGATCTGAAGAACTGCAATGTGCCTTCTGGTCTAAACGTGGTTAGAGGGGCTCGAGCCATCGAAGCCGCCATCAGATCTTGTGGGATCAGAGGGCCTATTGATATCAGAGCCTTTGGTGATATGTTGCGGCTTGCAAAGACTAATCGAGAGGCCATTTCTTCCACTGCGATCAATTTTATTCATATTCCCCACGGTTTGCTCCCGTCTTTCTTCTTCACTGGAGAACAGAGTAGGGGAGAGAGGCGTTTCAAGAACATAGTGGCAGGTTTTCCATCAAAACCATCTCAAAACCTAAATTTCCTAACTTTGAAGCAACCATGTTCTTGAAACGTCTCTCTCGCGTACCCTCTTCTCCTTAAATCCATATCCATTGCCGTCCCCATACTCTATCTTCATCGCTCAATGCTCCTCTTCTTCTCCTTCTCTTCTCACTTACCCTCACCAGCACAGTCACCCTGATTCGAGAAACGTGGGGGTGTCTGCGTGGTGGGATCTGAAGAACTGCAATGTGCCTTCTGGTCTAAACGTGGTTAGAGGGGCTCGAGCCATCGAAGCCGCCATCAGATCTTGTGGGATCAGAGGGCCTATTGATATCAGAGCCTTTGGTGATATTTGCGGCTTGCAAAGACTAATCGAGAGGCCATTTCTTACACTGCTCTTATGGTTTGCATGATCGATTGCACTTGTCAAGTGGCTGACTTGCGTGGTTTGGAGTTTTGTTGAATTACTAGAATACAATCGTTGATTGGGGCTTTTAATCTCATCCACCGGATCTTGGTTCCTTTCTAAAGATTTTTAATGCCATCCTATAGATTATTGTCTTTCTACGTACTTCTTCAGATAATACATATATCTAAAAACACTTCCGTAAATGTTTTATTATTATCGAGTTTCTCTGTAGAGATTTCTCTTTTATCCAGTTTACAATGTGGCACACCCTGTTATATCTAAAAACACTTGCGTAAATGTTTTATTATTATCGAGTTTCTCTGTAGAGATTTCTCTTTTATCCAGTTTACAATGTGGCACACCCTGTTACTAATGAGTTTTATGACACCCTAATTTTTTACGTTCCTACTCTTGTTCCCTGGGACAATCGATCCACTTTGACAAGTGAAGTATTTTTGTGAGGTTAGGCTATTGTGGAATTGGCTGCCTGACTGGTTCTTCACCCTATGTAGTCAACCAGGTGATTCATTGATTACATACTATTCTGGAACAAACTGGATAGGTAGTTTGACTGCAAACATGAGGCAGCCATCCATCATATCAATCCATAACCATCAAGCCATTTTGGTGCCTAAAGCATTTTTTATATATTGTATTTCTGATTTTCATCATTTAGCTTTGTCACACCACTAGGTTCTGTTATTGTCTCTTCTTTTTCTTCTCTGAAAGGACTGGGAATTGATCCTTATTCATAGTAGTTTAAGTTCAGAATTTAGTTTCTTGTTTTGGGAGGTATCTAACTTTTCAAATTATCTGCCAATGTAGGTGGAGATTATTGGAGATTATTGGAGTGCTGATAGGTCCCTCCTCATAGATCTTATGTTTTGGGTTTCACAAAATCCACCACCTGCCAATCTTTTTATCATTACTGTTGATGGAGGCTCCTCAAACATTTTACATCGCCTACGGATGAATAATTACAATATATTGCTTGCGACCAAAGAATCTGCTCCTGATGTTCTAAGGGGTGCTGCAACAATCATGTGGAATTGGGATGATTTGGTCCGAGGGGAAAACTTAACTGGGAATTTTAACCAGCCCCCTGAGGGCTCTTGGTATGGTCATTATGAAGGGCCTCTCGAGGACCCTTGCACCTGATTATCAACCCGGTGAACTACTTCAGCAGAAACATATCAAGTCTAAAACTCATGAGGCCTCTGGTTACGAGTTTGCCTTCTCGGATGATGATTTTTCAGATTCAGAATAAGAAAAATCAAAATGGCCATGAGCACTTTTGTGCTTTCTTGTGGTTTAGATTCTTGTTTCGTGTACCTACGTACTGTTGGAATTTTATATTATGATTGAAAATTAAAATATTAAATACTTTATTATTTAGCCATCATATATTCTGGTTCTCTCTTGGTTGCTTGTTATAATATTTTTTTCCTGCAGTTGGGTTCTTTAGCTTTCTCACATGCTATGCTTACATTTACTACTTTTTTTTAAATTTGTTCTTTGCTCCTTAAACAGACAAGTTATTTGTCCAATTTGCTTCAGGTCTTAGCTTCACTTTCACCCTCATTTCTGTCATTTCCACTCCATATCATCTTGCTTCCCATTTGCTTCTGTTGTTCCCAAAGGTGTTTGTGTGCGCTATGCCCAAAGAAGGGCTGGGCCTTAGGCTGGCAAAACGATCACAGCTGGGTCAAATCAACTCACCGGCACCTTCCTCTCATGTTCAGATGCCTATCCACTCGCAATGTGGTCCACAAAGTTACCTTATAAGGTCCTCCTGAACTGTTTTCGGCAACCGACATAGCATATCAAAGCATATCAAAATGCAAGGCTCTTTTCTCCTCTCCATTTGCTGGCCAGTCTCCTTTATCAAGCATGGGTGATTCCTTGCTGTTGCTTTTATTATCTCATTCATTGTTCGTTCTTTGCTTTCTTTGTTCGTCCTACATGTGAGAATCTTCTCGCTGCAATTCTGCCTCTGTTTGTTCTCGACTCTAGGTTTTTTCCTCTTTTCAGGACTATTGAATGGGACTGATTTGTCGTCCCCTGCCCTGCATCCACAACCTTTTGCAAGTATTGACTATTGAGGACCTGCCATCAAATCCCTTGCCTCGTGGTCCCATCGCACCGCAGTTGTAACGAGTCCTTGATAAGTTGGAGTGCCCTTATGGTGGTGTCGCTAGTCATTCCAGTTGGTGGGTTAGTAATAGTATTCAACTTCATCTCATACTCTAACTTGCAATCTAAAAAGCCTTCCCAGGCTCGAAATTAAGACAAAAAAAGTTATTTTTTTTTCACTTCCACGTCAGATTTAAAAAAAAAAACTTCTCGAGTGATAGATTGCTAATGGGATGATAAAGATTTTTTTTCTTGTTTTTACAAAATGGGTATTACTGGATTAAGCTAATACGAGAGCATTAATGATCCAGCAAAAAAAATAATTTTTCAGTTTCCGCCATATTATTTTATAAAGATTTTAAAAATTATAATTATAATTTTTTTTGTTAACTTGACACATTATAAAAAAAGAAGGTAAAAGAAATTTACAGCATCTAGAATCAATCAATTCGAGTATTAATAAATTAAACTCCATATAGGATGCTTTATTTGACGGGAAGGAGAATGAGTATGATCAGAGATTATTAAAATCAAAGTTGCTTTGCTGCTATAAATACCAACTCTGCTTCTCACATTTCCTCATCCAACATTTAATTTCAGCATTATCCTTCTAATTACCTAGTAACAACCTACAACATCTCCGATCCTAATCCTAAGTTTCTGCAAGTAAAATGGCCGTTCTCAGTTTCGAAAGTGAGCACACAACATCTGTCCCAGCTGCTATACCTTGTTCAAAGCATTTGTGCTCGAACCCGAAACTTTTCTCCCCAAGGCCATGCCACAAGCCATTCAGAGCGTCGAGATCTTAGAAGGTGATGGAGGAGCTGGAACCATCAGAAAGATCACTTTTGTCCAGGGTAATTAGTGTTTTAATCTTCTTTTCAGTTACATTTTGCATTTGCATTTTTCATTAGCCTTAATACAGTTGACAAAAGAGTCATCATGTTTTTGTCTCAACGAGATTGTCTAAATTAGATTTCAGGAAAATGGGGGAAGCACAAGATTGTGTCGATAAAGAGAACCTTAGCTACACCTACAGCTTGATTGAGCATCATTCCTCGTCTACATCTACAATTGAGAAGGTGGTTTACGAGACCAAATTCGTGCCAACCCCCGACGGAGGAAGTCTCTTCAAGAGCAAGAGCACTTATCACGCTTCCAGCGACATCAACGAGGATGCAATCAAGAGTGCTAGGGAAAAGGCTGCTGGTTTGATCAAAGCTGTTGAAGCTTATTTCACCGCCAACCCTGATGCTTAAATTACACGTTCTTACATATTAAGGATTTTTAAGCTGGGAGTTCGTTTTTGTTTATGTAATAAAGTCTTGTTATATAGACTTGTGTGGTTTTTTTTCTTTGCTGGAATATTGGATTGAAGACTGTGTGTGGCAATTGTATTGTATTAATTGATGTTATTTTGCCATAAATATTTTCTACCCTGGAACAAACCATCCAGCTCAGGTGTTTTTGTTCTCACCCATTGAATTCAATTCCCGTGACTAAATATTTGATTATTATGGAACAAATTCAAGTCATGTAGAAAGACTAGGATTTTTTATTAATATCTGGCTTCCTGGTACCTTTTCGTTGACCGGCCGGAAAAAAAGCAAACAATTTCCTGAAGGATGAAAATGATGGCCTACTCAACTAGTTAATTAATGCCCTTTTGATTAATTCATACGGAGATGAACCTCCATTTCTGCATTTCCTCATTGCAATCTTAAACCATTGGCTGCGTTTACTTCGGAGCGTTTTTCCAGAAAAATTTCCAGTTTTTAGAAAAATGAACGAAAAAATAGAGAATGTATTTACTTGACGTATTTTTCCATTCTCGAATGGAAATGAAAAATCTCCACACTGTTCATTTATGAACAAATTTGGAGAGGGCACAAATTGGGTTCTCCATTTTTCCACTCCAAATGGAAACACGCGTTTCCAATTAATCAAACAGTGCCATTAAATGATTTTTTCTAAAACCCAATTTTGCCCTTTCTTCTTCTTTTCAACGATGCCTCTCATTTCTTCTCATCTGCTCTAACCTTCTCGCCTCATCCTCCACCAAAACCCTCTCCCTTCTCACCTGCTTCTTCTACTAATCTGTAGTCCTTCCCTTCGCCGCCACTTCACCCTCCCTCCGGCCACTTATCGGCTTGCATTTTCGTTCGATTAACAAATAGTAGGAAGAAAGAGAGAAAGAAACACAAGACCGGCGATGGCGATGGCATTGAACAACGGCATGAGATCCGGCGCCTCCAAGCTGCTCGCCGCCTCCGAATCGCTTCTCTCCAAGTCAGGTCAGAATCGCCTCCGATTCACTATTCTTAGATCTATCTGTCACCTCTCAAATCAATTTAGGGTTTATTCTTCTTTGTTGGATTCGGATTAAAATCCCCACTCTTCATCTCTTACATGCTTATTCGATTATATGAATAAGTTAATCCCTTTCCATTTACATTTATGTTTTTGCCTCAATCCATTTCTTATCAAATAAATGATTGCAAATTGCTTCGTTTTTTATTTAATTATTATTTTTGTTAAATTGATCTATTCGTATTATGACAATATTGTAGTGAAATGTGCGTTTCCTGTAAGTGTGTGTGGATTGATGATTGAAAGTGGGTTGTTCCTGTGTACTCAAACACAAAACACACCCTAAACTGCTGCCTCAATTTCTAATCTCTATGCCATTGCCAATCACACACCTGCTCTTAATCTCTATTTGTGTACCTTTTGTTACCATTATTGCTTTTATTGGATTTGTATTGGTAGGAGTAAATAACATGCACACCATTGTTATTATGTACCAGCTTGTTATCTTTATTACCTTGTTTCAACTAACTTTGATAATCCACTCCCACTGTATTCCCTACTGACAGCAATTGACAATATCTACTACATGGATGAGATCTGGTATTCTGATTTCTAGTTTATGTTTTGTGAAGAGAATGGTTAGCTTGCACTGTACTTGCTGCCTATGCTTAGTTTTCTGTGTATAAATGACATTTATTCTGTGATAGATGTTACTATCAGTTAATACGCGCAAGTCCTGCATCAAGAATGAACTTCTGAATTTGCGATTTTATAATTCTGAGATTGTTTGATAGAGCTTATAACCTTGATTCATGGGATTGCTACATCAAGTATGTGTAGCATATAACAGTAGGTTGAAGCTTTCCATTAAAAGATTTAACCGTGAATTAAGACAATGACATCTAGGAAGTAATGAGACTAAGAAATTCGATAGAGTATTTTATTTCATTTTTTGTCTTAAGACTTTTCGTTCTTTACAAAATTGTTGTTACGCGTACTTAATTCACGTGTAACATCATGTGTTGAATTCTGCTCCAAGTTCAACTTCCTCTTTCACTCCCTGTCTGCTCTTACTATATCTCTCTCTTTGTCCTGCCTAGCACGCTCTGCTCTGTCTGCAATCTCGTGCTTCTTCTCATTTTAAAGGGTAAATTGAATTAGATTGCAAGTTTTTTATAATCAAGCGTGCTACTAATTCATCAGCATTTCAGTACATTCAGGTTGAATTCAGCAACTATTTAACAATTTCATGGACTCATATTATACATCAATCATGATCTAGCACTTATATGCTATGATATACTTTTCATTTTTATCTTCTTTTTTCAGGGAGGAACTTTTAAGCCTTAACCTGCTAGAATAAGAAGGTCCAGTATAATTTAACCATGGGCCAGCCTAAAGTTAAGCGTAGAGTGGGAAAATATGACGTGGGAAGGACAATTGGTGAGGGAACATTTGCAAAAGTGAAGTTTGCAAGGAATTCTGAGACCGGGGAACTGGCTCTGAAGATCCTTGACAAAGAGAAGGTTCTCAAACACAAGATGGCTGAACAGGTCTGGTTAGTTGTTTTTCCTTTTTCGTAAATCATTCTATTTCCCTCTTCTGTTTGCTTTCCCACAGGTTTTCCTTTCTGGGCAAGTTCAGTCACTCGCAATCAGCATTGTTGTTGCTTGAAAAAATTGTAAATGTACTCTTACTTGCAAAGAGAAGCTAGCAAGTTCAGTCACATGCACAAATGACAGTTTTCTCACATATCTTCATCCTACATCTTGTTGCAGGTGACTAGTCAGTTATGATAGCACGCAGCAGTCGAAGTTCAGGAATATGCATTTTGGATGAAGTAAAAGCCAAGTTGGACCTCAGCGTACTCGTTATCTCTCGTGTGTTATAGAATTGAAGATGTCAAACACATTCTTAACCCACCCTTTTTGCGCACCCTAATTTATTCAATAAAGATTTCGACTTATTTTCCTTGCTGAGAATGAAGCATTTGATTTATTTCTTCCACTTAACAGCCATGGCATGATTGTTCTAAGTTTTAGTATCTGAGGTTGATTAGGGTTTAGCAATTGCTAATTCCTTTGACACTATCGTAAGAATTGAGGCAAGAGCATAGAATGAGAGAAAGAGGGTTGTATTACATTTTCCTCAACGATTCATTATTGTTAATAACAATCAAATGATGTCAAAATAAAATAAAATTTGTAGATGTATTATTTTTTTTCATTTTATTTTATTTATTGTCAAGTTTGAAACCTTTGAAATTAAAATTATTCTTTTTAATTTTATTAGAACTCAAACTAAATACTAATCCAAAATAAAAAGCAACAAATAAATAATTTTTTCATGGTTGAATTTAAAAGGTAAAACATTCACTGATTTTTTTAAAAATGATTTTATTATACTTTTATGGTTTTTTTACGAGTTGCAGCATGAAGACCTATGCACAAAGCTTCAAAGCAATCCCATGATTTGTGGTTTTTATGCTGAATATTGTGATGGACACACCAACTATTTTATATGTATTTTATTTTCATGTAGAAATATGAATTAATACATTTATATGTAATGGAATATTAGTAGATTGATGATATATATTAGTGTCGTTACGCCCCAAGCAGAATTTATGGTTTTTTTGCAAAAATCATACCAGCGTCATGACGCCCAGGCTCAAGCGTCATGACGCGCCAAACAGAAGAGATGGGTTCTTGCGAAAATATCCAAGCGTCATGACTCCCAGGCTCAAGCGTCATGACTCCCCAAACAGAAGTGATGGGTTCTTGCGAAAACATCGTAGCGTCATGACGCCCAGTCTCAAAAGTCATGACGCCCCAAACTAAAGTGATGGTTTTGCGAAAACATCGCAGCGTCATGACGACAGGCTCATGCGGCATGACGCCCCAAACAGTAGTTATGGGTTATATCAAAATTAAGTCAGCGTCATGACGTCCAATATCAAGCGTCATGACTTCCAGGCTCAAGCGTCATTATGCCCAGATCAAGCGTCATGACGCCCAAACACATTTCCATTTTTCCAAAAATTGAAAATTAGTGCGAAGTAAACACATTTTCCAGTTTTTCAAATTTGGAAAATTTTAGAAAAATGCGAAGTAAACACGTTTTCCAGTTTTCGGATGGAAATGAAAAAGTTCAAAATTCAGAAAAATAGAAATTTTTTGGAAAGGAGATTTCTCCAAAGTAAACGCACCCATCTCCTTTTCTTAGTTTTCAACTTTTGATAGATATATGGGTCGGTTCGCGGATCAACTTTTAAAAAATCACAAGAAAACCGATCCGACTCTAAGCCTAACCCTAACCCTAATTATATAGTATCTGTTTGGCACTCTGGTTTAGTACCAGGAAGTTGTTACCAAAACCAGAATGCCTAACACTTTTTTTGAACCAACTTCTTTCTCATCTTCTCTTCACCTCACGCAACCGCTCAAGTCCGTGCCCGATCTTCTTCTTCTTCTTCGCCGTAGCAGCCTCACGCCGACCTTCTTCTTCCAGCCTCACGCCATAGAAGTTACTAGCAAGCAAGCATCTTCCTTGAAATTAATCAGCAAAAAATAATTTCAGTCGGATCACCAATCATGGAAAGTCATCGTCCGGAGAGCATCTCACGCCGGTTCCTGGTACACCGATAATCGTAAGTCCCTACTTTTTAATTATTTAATGGATTGAAATCCACGCCCCAACTCACTGAACGCTTTCCATACATGCTTCAATTCCTGTTTTTAGCTAAGGAACTGGAACAAGAGCTTGATGGGTGGCTCAAGGCCGCCGGACTCGCTAAATCCCCGACGTTTGCGGCGTAATTGCTCCGTGAGTGGCGGTTCCCTATCCGTTTTGGGTCCAATTTCACTTTAGGCTTTTCAATTTATTTGCTTGTCTCTGTGCCTTTTGTGGTTTCAGGCATGCAGGGTATTCTTATTCGGGTCGGGCGGCTGCCTATGCATTTGGGAACATTGACCCGACTAACATGCCTGTAAATGTTCTTACTATTGTTGTTTATTTTCGTGTCATGTTTTCTGCAAACTGCATATTTGTCTTGAACACTTACTTTTTGGCTTGTCTTGGCCAGTTCTCGGGTGTTCCTTCTTGGTCCATCTCACCATTGTTATACTACAAAATGTGCACTTTCCACAGCCACTGTTTACAAAACACCTGTTGGGGACTTGCCCATTGATTTGGAAGGTATTTGTACATGCTTGTAAGAATAAGCTTTGCCCGCTTTGTGTATAAACTTTTACCTTTTTTTGTTATTATAGCTGGAATGTGGCAACGTAGAGAGTTCTTGTGTTTGTGTCTAGTTTGCACTGTGCTTTACACAGTTTGTGATGTTGGGGTGTTTCGATCTTTCAGTCATTCAAGAACTTAAAGCTACCGGAAAATTTGAGACAATGGACCTTCGTGTTGACGAGGCTGAGTATAGCATGGAAATGCACTTGCCATATCTTGCTAAAGTATTTGAAGGGTAATCTATGTTGTGCAATGAAAGTATATTTTTATTTATTTACCACATGCGGTGCTTATTTATTATATTGTATCTGTATGGTTTTACAGGGTGAAGGTAACTTTTACTTGTACTGGTACAAGCACCCAGTGAAAGTTGTTCCCATTCTGGTCGGTGCTCTTAGTGCTGATAGTGAAGCGATGTACGGGCGCTTGTTAGCTAAATATGTAGATGATCCAACTAATTTCTTTTCCGTGTCCTCAGATTTTTGTCATTGGGGATCTCGGTATGTTCTACTTGCTGCTGCACCAATGCATTTCCCCTCCTTAAGTCCACATCCAGCTGCATGTATAGTAGTTACCTGTGTTGTGTCTTGGTTACTGCATGTTGTGTGTGCAGTTCTCTTAGTGTGCAATTGAATTGTATACTGTCTCACTTATCTTGACCTGTGATGTAGGCTCAATTACATGCACTATGACAAGAAACATGGGACTATATACAAGTCCATTGAAGCATTGGACAAGATGGGCATGGATATAATCGAAACAGGTGATCCAGATGCGTCAAAAATCCGAACAGAAAATACCGAAAGGATTAATAAAATGAAATAAACGAAATGATACGCGTCAAAAATATAAAATGTGACAATGGACAAAAATGTTCAATTTACGGTTCGAGAAATTTTGTTCGGAACCGAAAATGTTTGATCATTTAAAAAAAAAAGTTGTTGGAATAAAATTGTAGGGCAAATGGCACCACCGGGTCCCTCCTCTTATTATTTTCATTATTGTTAATCCCTAACGTTACAAAATATTCATTTCGCTCCTGTACGTTAGTGGCGTTAGGTACCCGAAGTCCCTCCTTCGGTAACGGAACCCAACGGACGTTAACTTCCATTATTTTAATATTTTGTCTGATAAAGTTCTCTGACGCAGGACCCATCTGTCAGATTTTTTTTTTCCTTTTCTTTCTTTTTCTTCTTCCTCCTCCGTCACCAAATTGGGCCAAAAAATTAAAAGCCTTTTCTTTTTCTTTCTGCCACTTCACTTCGTCTCTCTCTCTCTGCAAACTCTTCACCATGCACGAAAACAACACATGAAAAACAGCTTTACTTCTTATCACTTCGTATTCGTCAGTCTCTCATCACCATCGATTATTACCATGGTCGAAGAACACCACCAGCCTCCCTATCCTTTCTTTTCTGGTTTGGATTAATTGGTTGGTATGGGTAATTAGTTTTGGATTAATTTTAGGTGGAAACTGAAAATTGTGGTCGGGATTTGTCTCGGCTAGGTTCGGGTTGGATTGATTTTAGGTGGAAACTGAAAATTTTGGTATGTTTGGTTTCGGCTGGGAGTAAGAGATGAAGAGGGTATTTGAATTTGTTTTTGGGATTTGAATTTAATCGGAGAGGAATTGGATTTAATTGATATGGCAAGGGTTTTTGGATTTTTGGATTGGCTTTTTTCAGAGAGGTTGGTGCGGAGTCGGGTTTCGTGATGAACAAATCCGGGTCGTGATGAACGGATCCGGATTTTGTATGAACGAATCCGGATCCGTTCTTATTTTTTCACAAATTGATTTTCTTAATTTAATTGTGCTAAAAGGGTTGGTTTCTGCAAATTAAAAGGATTGAAATTGGTGTGTTTCTGCAAATTAAAAGGATTGAAATTTATTTCACTTTGAATAATTTGCAGTGGAATTGAAATTGATTTTGTAGAGGAATTGGAATTGGTTTATGCAGAAAGTGTTTTGATTGGGTACGGTGGTGCAAATATGTTGTAGTGTTGGTGATGGATAAAAGTATGTGTAAAATGTAGATGCAAGTTTGTAGATTAATTAAGAAAAAATAGAAAGGTTTCGGCCCAATTTGGTGACGGAGGAGGACGAAGAAAAAGAAAGAAAAAGAAAAAAAAGAAAGGAAGAAGAAAGGAAACAAGAAAATGAAAGGAATCAGAAAAAAATAAAAGAAGAAAACCTTTTTCGTTTTTCTATTTTTTATCTATTATTTTTATTTTTTATGTTTTAAATTTGAAATATCTGACAAATGGGACCCGCTTGCAGACACCTTTTTCAGTTTTAATATTAAAATAATAAAAACTAATGAACGTTTGGTCCGTTATCGGAAGAGGGACTTCGGGTGCCTAACGCCACTAACGTACGGGAGCGAAATGAATATTTTGTAACGTTAGAGATTAACAATAATGAAAATAATAAGAGGAGGGACCCGGTGGTGCCATTTGCCAAAATTGTAGCATGATTTCTTGATATAAATAAAATGTTAGTTATTTGTTTAAAGAAATAGCTTAATGTTGAATATGTAATTGTGATTTATATATGTAAAATTGTAAATGTTATAATAACTGTAACTTTTTCATAACAAATATATTTATTAGTTTATTAGTCTTTGCAAATCGAAAAAAATAATCACATTAATTTTTTTCATTAAAAAAAAGTGTTGTTGGAACAAAATTGTAGCATAATTTTTTATTATAAATAAAATGTTAATTATTTGTTTATAGAAATATATTGATTAAAAATATCTATATAAAGTTTACAATTTTTTAAATATAATGTTTTAAACCATGGTATTAATAACTTATAATTTGATTAAAAAAAAATATAAAAATACTAAAAAAATTAATTCTAACACTGGAAATGAATTATACCCTTTATGTTCATTTTACATTCCAACCATAGTTTTAAAACAGTTTTTACCAAATACCAAAAACAACTTCTGGTTTCCACAAAACTTTTAACAAACATTTATCAAACAGCATATTCCATTCTGCAAAAGTCAGTTTGCAGACTAAAATTTTCCTTATTGAACTTTTCCAATTAGAATCGGAACGCCAAACAGACCATAATCATCCTTTTCTTTTCCTTTCTTTTGTTTCTTCTTTCTTCTTCACTGCCGCCTCTCTCAAAGTCAAAACCAACGTTGTTCTCCTTCTTCCATCAAAACCATCTCAAAACCTAAATTTCCTAACTTTGAAGCCACCATGTTCTTAAAACGCCTCTCTCTCCGTACTCGCTTCTCCCTAACTCCATCTTCATTGCCGTCCCCACAATCTAACTTCATCGCTCAATGCTTCTCTTCTTCTCCTTCTCATTCTCATCTCACTTACCCTCACTCGCAAAGCCACCTTGATTCGAGAAATGTGGGGGTGTCGGCGTGGTGGGATATTGACGTGGTGGGATATTGATAACTGTAATGTGCCTTCTGGTGTAAACGTGCTTAGAGGGGCTCAAGCCATCAAAGCCGCCATCAGATCTTGTGGGATCCAAGGGCCTATTAATATCATAGCCTTTGGTGATATGGTGCGGCTTGCAAAGACTACTCAAAAGGCCCTATATGCCAGTGCGATCAATTTTAGACCTATTCCTCCCGGTTTGCTCCCTTTTCAGTGTTCTGTTGGACACTTTTGTTATCATTAATGTTGAGTTTTGTTGGCATAGATTAAGAAATTGATTTGAGGTGTTAATGTTGATTTAACATCACTGCTCTTTTGGTCTGCATGATCGATTGCACTTGTCAAGTGGCTGACTTGTGGTTTGGAGTTTTGTTGGATTACTAGAATACGGCTTTTAATCTCATCCACCGGCTCTTGGTTCCTTTCTAAAGATTTCTACTGCCATCATATAAATTATTGTCTTTCTACATAGGTAGTTCTTCAGTAATACATATATCTAAAAACACTTGTGTAATGTAGAGATTTCTCTTTTATCCTGCTTACAATGTGGCATACATTGTTTATGTCGGCACCCTGTTACTAATGAGTTTTATGACACCCTAACTTTTTACGTTCCTACTCTTGTTCCCTTGGACAATCGATCCACTTTGACAAGTGAAGTATTTTTGTGAGGTTAGGCTATTGTGGAATTGGCTGCCTGAGTGGTTCTTCACCCTATATAGGCAACCAGGTGATTCATTGATTACATACTATTCTGGAACAAACTGGAAAGGTAGTTTGACTGCAAACATGAGTCAGCCATCCATCATCTCAATCCATAACCATCAAGCCATTTTGGTGCCGAAAGCAGTTTTTATATATTGTATTTCTGATTTTCATCAGAAGTGCATGTTAGAATCCATTTAGCTTTGTCACACCACTAGGTTCTGTTATTGTCTCTTCTTTTTCTTCTCCGAAAGGACTGGGAATTGATCCTTATTCATAGTAGTTTAAGTTCAGAATTTAGTTTCTTGTTTCGGGAGGTATCTAACTCTTCAAATTATCTGCCAATGTAGGTGGAGATGGAGATTTCAGTGCTGAGAGGTACCTCTTGCGGGATCTTATGGATTGGGTTTCACAAAATCCACCACCTGCCCATCTTTTTCTCATTACGGAGGCTCCCCAAGATGTTTACATCAGTTAAGGATGAAGAATTACAACATATTGCTTGGTACCAAAGAATCTGCTCCTGCTGTTGTATGCAGTGCGGCAACTATCATGTGGGATTGGGATGCTCTGATCAGAGGGGAAAACTTAACTGGGAGGTATTTTAACCAGCCCCCTAATGACTCTTGGTATGGTCATTATGAAGGGCCTCTTGAGGACGCTTTTGCACCTGATGATCAACCCGTTGAACTACTTCAGCAGAAACATAGCAAGTCTAAAACTCATGAGGTCTCTGATTAGCCTACTCGGATGATGATTTTTCAGATTCAGAATAAGAAAAATCAAAATGGCCATGAGCACTTTTGTGCTTTCTTGTGGTTTAGATTCTTGTTTCGTCAACCTACGTACTGTTGGAATTTTATTGACCTGAGTTCAGCTTTTGGTGTCTACTTCCAGTTTTTTGTTGTGACATTTGGTTGGTTTTTACCCTATGCTGCACTTTCCTTGCAAACGTTCTGAAATATATCACTTCTTGAAATTGTTTGATTAATCAGGATGTCATTGGTGATTTCTCTATTTTTTCTATCCCATTTTTGTGTGGTTCCTGACTGCAAGGATGAGTGTTTCAGCCTCATAGGCTTGAAACTTTGTTCTGGCTCATCTTGCAACAGAAATACAGTTTATTTTGTTTTGGTGTATCAATGATACCAATGAAAGATTTGCTTGCCTATGTATTAGAAGCTCTGTTATTGGATTTTATTCTTTTAAATTAATTTGTTGTTCGTCTTTCGCTTCCTCTTTTATAAAGGTTGTTTGATCACTTCACAACTTCTTTCCTCAACTTTTTATACTCTCTCTTACCGCTACTCCCAACATTAGTTGGCTCTGTTTCCCGTGATTTCTTATGCATCATTGATCTCCCAGAAGATCTGCAGATTTATCTTTCAATTTAGTATACCATATATCTATAACCGAAGAAACAATAAGATATGGTACACTAAAACAAGAAACAGAGGTTCTTGTGGAATTATTTGTTTCTGTATTTGGCATGCCCTTGCATTACTATTGTGCACTCTGTGCATGTTTTTTGTTACCCTGCTCGTCTTAAATCATTAGTTGCTTTGTTTCATGAGATGTCTGCTGATGGCATGTCTATCTCAATGCCATCATATATTCTGGTTCTCTCTTGGTTGCCTGTTATAATATTTTTTTCCTGCAGTTGGGTTCTTTAGCTTTCTCACATGCTATGCTTACATTTACTACTTTTTTTTAAATCTGTTCTTTGCTCCTTAAACAGACAAGTTATTTGTCCAATTTGCTTCAGGACTTAGCTTCACTTTCACCCTCATTTCAGTCATTTCCACTCCATATCAGCTTGCTTCCAATTTGCTTCTGTTGTTCCCAAAGGTGTTTGCGTGCGCTTTGCCCAAAGAAGGGCTTAGGCTGGCAAAACGATCACAGCTGGGTCAAATCAACTCACCGGCACCTTCCTCTCATGTTCTGATGCCTATCCACTCGCAATGTGGTCCACAAAGTTACCTTATAAGGTCCTCCTGAATTGTTTTCGGCAACCGACATAGCATATCAAAGCATATCAAAATGCAAGGCTCTTTTCTCCTCTCCATTTGCTGGCCAGTCTCCTTTATCAAGCATGGGTGATTCCTTGCTGTTGCTTTTATTATCTCATTCATTGTTCGTTCTTTGCTTTCTTTGTTCATCTTACATGTGAGAATCTTCTCGCTGCAATTCTGTCTCTGTTTGTTCTCTACTCTAGGTTTTTTCCTCTGAAAACAATTGAATGGGACTGATTTGTCATCCCCTGCCCTGCATCCACAACCTTTTGCAAGTATTGAGGACCTGCCATCAAATCCCTTGCAAGTATTGATGCTTTATTTGACAGGAAGGAAAATGAGTATGATCAGAAATTATTAAAATCAAAGTATGCGCAGCCACGAATAAAATAAAAACATGAAATCGGTTCAGACAAGTTGCTTTGGTGCTATAAATATTAAATACCGTCTCTGCTTCTCACATTTCCTCATCCAACATTTAATTTCAGCAATATCCTTCTAATTACCTAGTAACAACCTACAACATCTCCGATCCTAATCCTAAGTTTCTGCAAGAAAAATGGCCGCTCTCAGTATCGAAAGCATTTGTGGTCGAACCCGAGACTTTTCTCCCCAAGGCCGTGCCACAAGCCACTCAGAGCGTTGAGATCTTAGAAGGTGATGGAGGAGCTGGAACCATCAGAAAGATCACTTTTGTCCAGGGTAATTAGTGTTTTAATCTTCTTTTCAGTTACATTTTGCATTTGCATTTTTCATTAGCCTTAATACAGTTCAGGTGTTTTTGTTCTGACCCATTGAATTCAATTCCTGTGACTAAATATTTGATTATGGTTTAAATCCAAAAAGTCAATTGTACATGAATTGATTGACTCATTTGGCACCTCTACTAAAAAAATGGTTTAAAAGGCACCTGTACTTTTTAAGTATGACACATTTAACACCTCCCACAAACAGAATCACCATTCCTCCATTATCCGCTGATGTGGCATGCCACATCAGCATATGTTAATTATTTTTTTTCCTTTTTTTTCTTTTTCTTTTTCTTTTCTTACTTTTTCTTTCTTTCTTCTTTCTCTTCTTCTTTTCCTTGTACCTCACGAAGAAATAAGCATGTGGAAAATCCGTGTCATTTCCATCATCAGAGGCCGCATCCATTCCTTCATCAACATGCTCCTCCATCACCTCATTCTCATCATCACCATCCCTTTCTTCATCCTCATGATCGGACCAATTAGCCTCCACCTTGCATCTGTCACAATCACACTTAAACCCATAATCCTCTATCAATCGCTTCTGTCTAGCAGCATAATTCTCATTCACAGGGAAATAACTCAAACAAATCTCCCTCCCTTGAGGGACATCATGAATCATCCTAACAATAATGTCAGTATTACCATCTGTACTAGCGTCTACATAATCAAACCTACAAGCATTCGGCAGACAGTCATGGTTAAAAAGAGCAGCTTTTGGATAAATCCCATAAGCCCTCACCAATCTCTGCCCTCCATTCTCCAAATTCAAAGGCTCCATCAATCCAAACGCGTTGATTTTGTCCTTGGCGAGCAAAGCCGCAGTCAGCTCCAACGAAAAAGAGAACCCATCAATTGGAGGAGGCGGGCAGGCAGAAGAAAAAAGCGAATGCAAGAATTGGGCAGCACCCACATCTCCAAAATCTTCAGGTCGGCCTTGAAGCGACAGTAAAATTTGAAACCCAGGTGGGGAAAGAACAACAAGGTTATAAGCCTTGAGGAGGAAATGGATTTGGACTTGCCGCTCCGGCGGCTGTTGGAGGGTCACCGAGCTGAAACTCTGCAACTGGGTCAGAGCCTGGCATAGCCAAGGAGAGTGACCGGCGGAGGAACGGCAAGTTGGGCTGCAGAAATGGTGGAAAGCACAAGAATTGCAAGGAACCGGAGCTGATTTTACGATTCTAAAGCATCTATCACAGTAAATGGAAGCTGAAATTTGGGTTTTGTTGAGGGGAAAAGAGGAGTAAATGAGTATTAGAGAGTCTTTGAGCACAACTTGGCTACTTTAATGGCTGAAAGGAGACGAGACCTCTTCCTCGGCCATTTAATCTATTCCGTGTTCAAAGGAAAAGAAGAAGAGAAAGAAGAAAAAAAGAAAAAAAAAGAAAAGAAAAAAAAAAGAAAAAAGAAAAAAAAATATAATTAACATATGCTAATGTGGCATGTCACGCCAGCGGATAAAAGAGGAATGATGACGTCGTTTGTGGGAGGTGTCAAATATGTCATACGTAAGAAGTACATGTGTCTTTTAACCGTTTTTTCAGTAGAGATGTCAAATGAGTCAATCAATTCGTGTACAAATGCCTTTTTTGGATTTAAACCATTTGATTATTATGGAATAAATTCAAGTCATGTAGAAGGACTAGGATGCTGGTTTGATCAAAGCTGTTGAAGCTTATTTCACCGCCAACCCTGATGCTTAAATTACACGTTCTTACATATTAAGGATTTTTAAGCTGGGAGTTCGTTTTTGTTTATGTAATAAAGTCTTGTTATATAGACTTGTGTGGTTTTTTTTCTTTGCTGGAATATTGGATTGAAGACTGTGTGTGGCAATTGTATTGTATTAATTGATGTTATTTTGCCATAAAGCTCAGGTGTTTTTGTTCTCACCCATTGAATTCAATTCCTGTGACTAAATATTTTCTACCCTGGAACAAACCATCCAGCTCAGGTGTTTTTGTTCTCACCCATTGAATTCAATTCCTGTGACTAAATATTTGATTATTATGGAACAAATTCAAGTCATGTAGAAGGACTAGGAATTTTTATTAATATCTGGCTTCCTGGTGCCTTGTCGTTGACTGGCCGGAAAAAAACAAACAATTTCCTGAAGGATGAAAATGATGGCCTACTCAACTAGTTAATTAATGCCCTTTTGATTAATTCATACGGAGATGAACCTCCATTTCTGCATTTCCTCATTCAATCTTAAACCATTAAGATACTCAGTCTCCTTTTCTTAGTTTTCAACTTTTGATAGATATATGGGTGTCCTTGTGAGAATGAGCACACCACCAAAATCTCAGCTGCTACCCTTTTCAACGCATTCGTGATCGAGCCGCAGAATTTTATCCCCAAAGCATTGCCACAAGCGATTCAAAGTGTCGAGATTGTAGAAGGAGATGGAGGAGCAGGAACCATCAGAAAGATCACTTTCGCCAATGGTTAGTACTTAGTACTATAAGTCTATAACACAAGAATGTAAAACCAATTTATAATTTCCTTTCTTTGGGACATTTTCCTGATGTATCTTTGTTGTTTGGGTTTATGTAATTTCAGGAAAATCGGTGACGAACAAGATTGCGGTATCGACGAAGAAGGGATCAAGACTAACAGGGAAAAGGCTGCTGGAATGTTCAAGGCTATTGAAGCCTACCTCGCCGCAAATCCCGATGCTTAAGTTTCAAAAGTTTTGAACCTTCCCATCTTAAAAATGGTTTCTGATGATTTCGGTTTACCTTTTCTTTCTATTTCCTGGATAGATGATCGGATAGTTTCTTGTATTTCTGAATTGGATTGAAGAGTGAGGAATGTATAATTTCCAATAAATCTTAGAGCAAAAGACAGATTGACACTCAGCTTTTACAAGAAAAAACTGATTGGCACCCAATTAAAACAATTGACAAATTTGCCACCCAAGCTTTCTCCGTTAGACAATTTAGCACCCAACTTTTCCTCCGTTAGACAATTAAGCCACCGTGGCCGTTAAGTTTGACTAACGGCGTTAAATAAATGACACGTGACCGTTATCTGCTGACGTGACACCATATCTGCTGATGTGGTATGCCACGTCAGTATTTTTAAATATATAAAATTGTAAAAATAGGAAGAAAATTTTATAAAAAATCCAGAAAAATAAATAAAAAAATCAGAAAAAATATATAAACTTTAAAAAAATTCAGAAAATATAAAAAAATTCAGAAAAATATAAAAAAATCTAGAAAAAATATAATGTAAACAAATATATGTGTTTTAAAAATTATAAATAAAAAATAGGAAATATAAACCAATATAATTTTTTAAAAAAAAATTAGACACTCCGTAGAGTGTAAAAATAAATTATTTTCAAATATTTTATTATAATTTTTATTAAAATATCTTTAAAATAGAAAAATATAAGAAGAAAAAAAGAAAAAAGAAAAAACACACTCCGTATAGATACTAGAAATGTTAACTTCACCCCTCCACACCTCATTTTTTTAGTTTCTCTTTTAGGATAGTGAGTTTGTTGAAGGGATTGAAAAACAAAGTGATAAGGATTTTGTCCATTTTTTAAAAAATCCTATTGGTTTGAATTTTCTATTTTTTTTACATTATAATTTTTCCTCTTTTTATTTTTTCCATATTTTTCTGGATTTTTTTATATTTTTCTAAAATTTTTGTAAAATTTTAAAAATTTTCTCCCTATTTTTACAATTTTATATTTTTTAAAATGCTGACGTTAACGCCAGCAAATAACGGTCACGTGTTATTTATTTAACGCCGTTAGTCAAATTTAACGGCCACGGTGGCTTAATTGTTTAACGGAGGAAAGGTTGGGTGCTAAATTGTCTAACGGAGAAAACTTGGGTGGTAAATTTGTCAATTGTTTTAATTGGGTGTCAATCTATCTTTTCTTGTAAAAACTGGGTGTCAATCTGTTTTTTTGCCCTAAATCTTAATATAATTCATCTTGTACTAAGTGGAATGCTTTTCACAAAATGGCGAAATAAAATCCAAACAGACAATTCAGCAAACACCTGGAGGGTAAACTATTAGTCAATGTCAGTGGCCTTCTATTATGATAATTAATTGACTTGCAATTTTTGGGCTCCGAAGAGAAAACCAAGTTCGTATGCCTCTTTTCCTTTTCGTGGGCTTTTGGGAATGGAAATCAGTCCATTATTTGCATAAACTGCGCTTCAGCGTTTCAGTATTGAATTTGGAAAAAAATTAATGGAGCTAGGTTTCAATCGGGAAAGTCGAAACCTTTTCAAACAAATATATTGACATCAATTAATCAATAAAATTATCACACACTTTCAATACAATTCTTCAACCAAACAAGAAAATCACAGTTTTGTTACAACTAGCAAACACCTTATTACACACTCCCCACCCCCCAACCTTGAAAGGATGATAATCTATGGCGGCCGGACAAAATAAAAGATCCTTAATCAAGTAGGATATTGCAACAAGAGAAATATCAGAATTGCAAAATATATTTAAAAACAAGGTTTAATTGAGATATTGTATTGTATGTGTGTATCCTTATGCTTCAGGATTGGCGATGCAGTAAGCTTCAATAGCTTTGATCAAACCAGCAGCCTTTTCCCTAGTACCCTTGATGGCGTCTTCGTTGATTTCGCCGGAAGAGTGATAGGTACTCTTGCTCTGAAAGAGGCTTCCTCCGTCGGCGGTAGGCACGAACTTGGTCTCATAAACAACCTTCTCGATTGGAGATGCAGATGATGAATCATGCTCAATCAAGACGTAGGTGTAGCTAAGGTTCTCTTTGTCAATTTCCTCATTTCCCTGAAATTAAAATTCGGGCTATTTCTTAATTCTTGCTTTGAGGATTAAAATTGAACAAAATACGATTTGATCACTAAAATATTACTAAATTTTCAAAAATGTTTGTGATGGATCAAACTTTAAACATATCCTAGCTCTTTATGGAACAAAGTTTACACAATTTTAAAGTAAATAATGAACACTAACCCTTGACAAAGGTGATCTTTCGGATAGTTCCAACTACACCTTAGAAGGTCTCGACGCTTTGAATTGCTTGGGACGGCTTTGGGGAGAAGGGTCTCGGGTTCAAGCACAAAAGCCTTGAACAAGGTAGTAGCTGGGATTGCGGTGGCGTGATCACTGTCGTAACTGAGAACTGCCATTTTTCTTACAAAAGCTTGAGGTTGATTACGAGGTAACTAGAACTGATTTTGGATGAGGAAAATGTGAGAAGCAGAGTCCGTATTTATAGCACCAAAACCACTTAGTCTAAATGTTTTTATTCTATTGGTGGCTCGCAAACTTTGATTTTTCTCACACTAATTATTTTCTTCTAGTCAAATAAGAAAACAGAATTGTCCTTGATAATCCAAAGAAGGGTATGAGGGTTTTTCCGTCAAATGGCATCTTGGAGTGAGGTGGTCGGAATTCCATGAACGCCATGAGCAACCTGCACAGCGCCGGAGGTGATCTCCGGCGTAGAAACTCCGATGCCAAAGTCAGTGTTTGGTCTTACTTTGAGGATGTTCTACGTATGTGTGTGTAAGAGTGAATCAATGAATTCTCTGTATCTGTGTGTGTGCTCAAGCTTATGATTCAGATCAAGATCCAGCCCCCTTTCTAGTGTCTCCCCTCTTCCTTTTATTGAGGAAGAGGGCTCCTCCACTTTAGACATGTTCCCTCTTTTTGTCCAAAAGGTGGTCAAAAGGTGGGAATAAACAACTAAAAGTAGAGTTAATGCCTTTGGGGGAATAAATATTCCTTATGTCTAATAACTTTATCATGTTTGAGTGGGAGCAGGAGATGCTGTCTCCCACGCGTGGCTTTGACCACTATCATAATAGAAATAGTGTACAGTGTACCTTTATTTGGAGCTTATGCCGTTTGTGCCAAAGCGGCAGGATGCCGTTATCACCAAATCGGCAGGATGCCGTTTGTGCCAAAGCGGCAGGATGCCGTTATCACCAAATCGGCTAAGTGTCGTTTGATGACATCTTTGACCTGGTCAACGTGTATATCAGTGCAAACCCGTTTCCTCCTGCTTTGAGGTGAATCGACCTTGTGCCGTTTCGTTGATAACGGACTGGACGTGCCCCTTAGTCACATGTTCCCGTTGACGTGATCAATCAGTAGCGATGCCGTTTATATGGTTGACTTGGTCAGACCGGTCATGTACCGTTTTGACTGGTCAACGGTACTTTGTGAGGGTACAATGTCCGTTGTGCCCTTATAATAATTTTATGTATTATCAGTCCTGATTCTACCACCTCAGTTTCATCAAGCAGCCTTGGTCTCCAAAGTTTCTGGGGATTATTCCTTATTGCTGGACTGTCTTCAGTTTTATCGCTTTTGATATTTTTAGGCATGTTTCTTTACGAGAACTTGAAAATCCTGATGCCACAGGATTCGCGTACTTCCATATGGAGTAGGATTCGTGCTTTGCTTAGAATATTCAACCAAAAGGATATGAAATCTCACACTTTCAGGAATATTGTCAGCAATCCTCCAAGCATAGGAGCGCCGAGCCCAACATCCTATCATGTACACACAGATTATGAATCAGATGGAGCACCCCTCCTTGCCAGATTTTCTCTGCACCCTTGCTCTCCGACGTAATAAAAGTCTGACATAAGAAGCTTCCTTGACTTATTAATAGACGTTGACAAGAAAAAAAACAGGATTCTGCCTAGAAATTCCTATGAAGACTGATTGATTAGATTTTTTCCGTAATCTTTAAATTTATATATAAAACAATACTCAATTCGTTCCATATTGTTTGTCGTTTTAGGCATTTTCCTCTTTATTCAAATTATCGTTTTTCTACTTTTTAGATAAGTTTAATATAATTTTACTCAATTATCCCTTAATATTATTATAATTGTCAATTTTTGGTATACATGGGAATCTATTGGTATTAAGATAAGAAATCTTTTGAGATGGAAGAAAAATGTGAAACTTTATAATTAAGATATATATAAACTTGATGCGTTTTTTTCGGTCACACAATTTTCTAAATATATATGGTGACAACTATATCAATATGATCTTAAATTTGAGTTTCATCTATTTCTATATAAAAAATTAATTAATTTTTTTAACAATTTGAGAAATATATATTAACCGTTCGATTAAAAAAAGGATAAAACACTTAATATATGCCTAGATGGTTGAAAAATGAGATATTTTATATTATTTAAAAAAAATAAAAAGTAAAAAAAAAATCTTATATATTACAAATTTTAATTTCAAAGTCATTGATTATTTCGTTTTATTACCCCTTCCATCCATTTTCATCTGTTAAAGTAACGTTTTCCCTTTTTTCTACTCTCCCCGCACGACCTCACCATCCTCTTCTCCACTCCACTTCACTCCACCATTACCACTGCAACATCTCAAGTTTACCACCAAAATCAACAAATAAGCACTCAATCATCTCGCCATCTCATTCTTCATCTTTTCCCGTTACCGATTTTGGCTTCCTTTTTCTTAATTTCCTCTATCTGCATTTTATACCTAATTTGAAACCCTAACCTTCTAGTTGCTGCAAATTGGTGCTAATTTATCTTCAATCTGCGTCTCTCCTCACTCAAAAATCGCAAGAAACCCTACCCTAACCCTAACCCTAACCCTAACCCTAAGTATATAAGCATCCTTTTCTTTTCCTCTCTTTTCTTCCTTCTTTCTTCTTCACTGCCGCCTCTCTCTCAAAACCAACGTTGTTCTCCTTCTTCCATCAAAACCATCTCAAAACCTAAATTTCCTAACTTTGAAGCCACCATGTTCTTGAAACGCCTCTCTCCCCGTACTCTGTTCTCCCTAACTCCATCTTCATTGCCGTCCCCATACTCTATCTCCATCGCTCGTTGCTCCTCTTCTTCTCCTTCTCATCTCACTTTCCCTGACTCGCACAGTCACCCCGATTCGAGAAATGTGGGGGTGTCGGCGTGGTGGGATCTTGAGAACTGCAATGTGCCTTCTGGTGTAGACGTGTATAGAGGGGCTCGAGCCATCGAAGCCGCCATCATATCTTGTGGGATCAAAGGGCCTATTCATGTCACAGCCTTTGGTGATATGTTGCGGCTTGGAAGGACTTATCAAGAGGCCCTTAATTTTACTGCGACCAATTTTATTCATATTCCTCACGGTTTGCTCCCTTTTCAGTGTTCTGTTGGACACTTTTGTTATCATTAATGTTGAGTTTTGTTGGCATAGATTAAGAAATTGACTGAGGTGTTAATGTTGATTTAACATCACTGCTATTATGGTCTGCATGATCGATTGCACTTGTCAAGTGGCTGACTTGCGTGGTTTGGAGTTTTGTTGGATTACTAGAATCCAATCAACCTTTTAATCTCATCCACGGGTCTTGGTTCCTTTCTAAAGATTTCCAGTGACATCATATAAATTAGTCTTTCTACATAGTTAGTTCTTCAGTAATACATATATCTAAAAACACTTGTGTAAATGTTTTATTATTATCGAGTTTCTCTGTAGAGATTTCTCTTTTATCCAGTTTACAATGTGGCATACATTATTTATGTCGGCACCCTGTTACTAATGAGTTTTATGACACCCTAATTTTTTACGTTCCTACTCTTGTTATCGATCCGCTTTGACAAGTGAAGTATTTTTGTGAGGTTAGGCTGTTGTGGAATTGGCTGCCTGAGTGGTTCTTCACCCTATATAGGCAACCAGGTTATTCATTGATTACATACTATTCTGGAACAAACTGGAAAGGTAGTGTGACTGCAAACATGAGGCAGTCATCCATCATCTCAATCCATAACCATCAAGCCATTTTGGTGCCGAAAGCATTTTTTATATATTGTATTTCTGTTTTTCATCAGAAGTGCATGGTATAATCCATTTAGCTTTGTCACACCACTAGGTTCTGTTATTGTCTCTTCTTTTTCTTCTAATTGATCCTTATTCATAGGAGTTTAAGTTCAGAATTTAGTTTCTTGTTTTGGTAGGTATCTAACTTTTCAAATTATCTGCCAATGTAGGTGGAGATTGCAGTGCTGATAGGTCCCTCTTCATAGATCTTATGTTTTGGGTTTCACAAAATCCACCTCCTGCCCATCTTTTTATCGTTACTGTTGATAGAGGCTCCTCAAGCATTTTACATCGCCTAAGGATGAACAATTACAATATATTGCTTGCGACCAAAGAATCTGCTCCTGCTGTTCTAAGGAGTGCTGCAACAATCATGTGGAATTGGGATGATTTGGTCAGAGGGGAAAACTTAACTGGGAGGTATTTTAACCAGCCCCCTAAGGGCTCTTGGTATGGTCATTATGAAGGGCCTCTTGAGGACCCCTTCACAGAAATTGAGAGACCTGCTTTTGCACCTGCTGATCAACCCGGTGAAGCTACTTCATCAGAAACATAGCAAGTCTAAAACTCATGAGGTCTCTGATGAATGACAGTGTAGTAATAGTTATTTGTCAGAGTACTTAATAGTTATTTATCAGTTTTCTAGATTTTTGCTTTAAATAATTTGACAGTTTCGTTCATTAAAACAAAAATCTAATGATGTTATATGTGCTAATAGTTATTTATCAGAGTACTTAATAGTATTGTCCCAGAATAATACTATCAGAGGGATTACACGCACACACGCACAAATAGTCATACCTCATATATATCCTAGTATCATATTTTGATGATCAATGTAATATGAGGTAAATGCCCTTTTGGACCCTCTACTCGGTTGAAATTGTCCTAATGGACTTCTAACGGGAAAAATTGCCCTTTCAGACTATGTACTCGGCTGAAATTGCCCTTTTGGACCCTCCGTCAAAATATGGTAGTTAAGTGTTGACGTGGATATGACGTGGATTTAATTTTTTTTTAATTTTTTCACTTCCGAAAATACGTGTCACTGTCATGTCATCACTTAATTGCTACGAATTGATGGAGGATCCAAAAGGGCAATTTTCAGCCGAGTACATGGTCCAAAAGGGCAATTTATCCGAGTACCGGGTCTAAAAGGGTATGTATTTTCTGTATTTATTTTTACTTAATCCTCATAATTCTTACATAATTTATTTCTTAATAAAATTCTATTTAAAATTTAAATAAATAATTAATTAATTTTAAAATAAAAAAAGGAAAAAAGAAGGTCTTTTATTTAAGTTTAAAAGAAAAAACAAAGGAATAAAATTTTCTTTTTCTTAGTTCTTACTACGGAGAATTTTTTTTTCCTCATAATAGTTTTACTTCTTATATAACTTCCTTAATAATTTTTAGGAAAAAAATAAGGACTTTTAATTAATTTTAAATTAAAAAAAAATGATTAAAAAAAATTATTTCTTAGTTCTTGTTACGGAGAAAATATTTTTTCCTCATAATAATTCTCATATGACTTCTTTAATAAAATTTTGTATTTAAAATAACAAATAAAAGGAAAAAAAATGAGGACTTTTAATTTAATAGAAGAAAAAAAGAAAGACGAAGAGTTAAGTTAAGTTTAGAAGGAAAAAAGAAAGAAAAAAAGAAATATAATTAGTAATGCGTAATACATTAATACAATTTAAATTAAAAGCATAAAACTCTAAATAATTATTAATTAATTTTTTAATGACAATTAACATGATTCTCTTACAATAATATAATTCTTTTTTTATTAAGTAAAATATTGAATAATAAACATATATCCACAATATACCTTAATAACTATATATTAAAGTAAGAATTAATGATAATATTACTAGTATGTGCCTTATTATTAATAATTAATGGTCTTACTTTATACATATTAACTATATAAATGACTATTACAATTTACAATAATATACTTTTTCTCATAATAACATTTTCAATTTCTTACTACGAAAAGAAAATTCTCATAATTCTTACATATTATTATTTTTTTTTAAATCTATTTAAAATTTTAAATAAACTCTTCTAATTAATTTTAAAATAAAAAAGAAAAAGAAAAAAGAAGGCCTTTTACTTAACTTTAAAATAAAAAAAAGGAATAAAATTTCATTCCTATGTCTATACAACTAAAAAATTGCTTTTTTAGACCTTATACTCGGATAAATTGCCCTTTTGAACCCTCCATTAATTCGTGGCAATTAAGTGCTGATGTGACAGTGGCACATATTTTTGGAAGTAAAAAAGTTAAAAAAATTTAAATCCACGTCATATCCACGTCAGCACTTAACTGCCACGTATTAACGGAGGGTCCAAAAGGACAATTTCAACCGAGTACAGGGTCTAAAAGGACAATTTTATCCGTTAGAGGTCTATTAGGATAATTTTAGCCGAGTACAGAGTCCAAAAGGGCATTACCCTAGTGTTGTCCAGTACACATTGACGATCCACTTGTTCCAACAAATAATGTGGGAAGAAATTGCTTTCGCATACATCAGTGTATCTAGGTCAGTGTGCATGTAATCCCTGCTGCATTTTCCATCATGCAATGATGGTACGAAAGAATCTTGTTTAGTGTTAATTCCGTAACAACTGTGATTCAAGCATTTTCAGAAGCTTATTCTATTTTAGAGAATGAGCTCACATGCCTTCCCGATGAGGGTGACACAGATTGCTCCCGAAAGTCATCCCAAGTATTAACATTATACAGGAATCTTAATGGGCTGAAATTTTTGTATTTGATTGGAAGGTATTATTTTTAGCTGCCCGTTCCGTTACGGTTACGATTAGGGGTGTGCAGTCGGATCTTCGGAATTTCCGAGATCCGACTATTGAAATTTCGGATATTCCGAAATTTGTTTTTTCGGTCCCGAACCTGAAGTTCAAAATCCCTCTCCCGAACTCGAAATTCCGAATTACAATTTCGGAAATTTTCGGTTTTCCGAAATTACCGAAAATTTCCGAAATTGTAATCAATTTACAATTTGACAGCAAGCAATTTAAGCAATTTTGATCCATTTTCCAGCAAACCAGTAAGCAATCCAGCAAATTTTGATCCAGCAAACCAGTAAGCAATCCAGCAATCCAGCAAACAAGCAATCCAGCACTCCAAATTGTCCATACAAACAAATGATCTCCTCCATCAAGCAATTCAAATTGTCCTATAAATTGTCCAAATTTTGATCCTGCAAACCAGTAAGCAATCCAGCAATCCACCAAACAAGTAATCCAGCACTCCAAATTTTCCATACAAACAAATTCCAAGTTTAAGTATTAAAACAAATTCAGCTCGAGAAAGAGAGAGACTAGCTACTTACAATAAGTCAGTAGGAGGATAGTTCCGTTTTAGGGTTCGGTCGATGGAGCCTTGGAGGAGTTGAAGACAATGGCGTTTTAGGGTTTGGTATGGGTTCAGTCGATGGAGGTGAGGTGAGGTGAGAAGAGGAAGAAGATGAATCAGATGATGGGTTTGGTCGATGGAGGTGAGGAGTGACGGTGTGACCGTGTGAGACAGAAGATGGGTTCGGTCGATGGAGGTGAGGTGAGGTGTGACGGTGTGGTGATGCCGCGGTGGTGTGGTCTCTGGTGGTCTGTGTGGTGTGGTGATTCCGAATGAATGAGAGATGATCCAGATCGAGAGAGGAAATGAGAGATCTAGATCTAGATTGGCTAGGATTTTACTGACTTACCCTTGTAAGTTCGGGAGTTCGGATACCCGAACTTACGAGGCCGCTTCCGATTCCCGACCCGAACAAAAGTTCGGGTATCACTACCCGATTACCGAAATTCCGGTATCCGAATTTACCGAACCGAAATTCCAAAACTTCGGGTCGGAAATTTCGGAATTTCGGTAACCGGGAAATTTGCACAGCCCTAGTTACGATTGATGTAAAAGGATCCATCTTTTGCTACGATTCTGTGCAAGCTTATGCAGAAACCAACAATTGTAGAATGGTATTAAACGGGCTTAATGACATAAAACAACCCTGAACTTTAATGTTTTATTTAAGTGGAACTCTGAACTATTTTTTTATTTAATTACAACCCTGGTCTTCGCGAAAAATGTCAAATTACCCCCCTACCGTAACCGAGATCCGAGATGGCAGCGTTGACCACCGTTATGTGCTTTGTCAGCGACTATCAGGGCGCCACGTCAGCATGCCACGTAATAATAACCGGGGGGTAATTAAACAAAAAAAAAGTTAAGGGTTGCGATTAATGAAAATATTAAAATTCAGGATTGTTTTATGTCATTTTACCTAATTTAATCAATAACCCAAATTTCTCTTTTCCTTTCTTTTTTATATACAACGGTATAATAATAATAATAATAATAAAAATAAAATTGGAATTAATGCTTCATTGCTAGAATTAGAGGTAATTATGATTAATCTGGGAATAAGGTTACCTACAAAATAACTTAACGATGTAATAATAATAATAAAAATAAAATTTGAATTAATACTTCATATAGCAATTAGAGGTAAATATAATTAATCTGATTAATTATGATTATTAATAGAAAGACAACGAAACATTAATTCCATCTAGTAGGAATTTAGTAGGAATTAATTGAAGAAGAAAAAATAAAAAAGAAACAAAAACAGAAAGTATAATAAAATAAATATGGCAAAAGACATAAAACAACCCTGAACTTTAATATTTTTGTTTAATTACCCACCTGGTCACGCTGACGTGGCGCTCTGATAGTCGCTGACATGGCACATAACGGTGGTCAATGCTGCCACATCGGATCTCGGTTACGGTAGGGGGGTAATTTGACATTTTTCGCGAAGACCAGGGCGTTATCACCTTGACTTATCTCCTCTGCCATGCTAACGCTGTGACTGCCCCTCTTGGATGTTAATGTTGCGGCAACCATGTTAATATTACTTTTGGAGCTAACGCTCCCGTAAGTGGTTAAAGCTGCTTGATATCTCTGTCTGTTATCTCTGCTGTTAACGCTGCTGCTGCCCATTATCTTGGCTAACGCTGCCGTGATGCCGCTGTCATGATAACGCTAATCTTGTAGATATTGCCATGATATCGCTGCCTTGCCGCTGTTCTCTTGTCACGTTAACGCTTGGATGGTGTTGCCGCTTTGTTGCCGCCTTGATGTCGCTGCTTGGTTGGATATCGCTGACATGTTAACGTCCTTTCCTTGGTTCATCCTTTCCTAGGTGTTAACGCCATACTTGTTAATTACCTTTCTTATTAACGCCAAATCCTTTGGCTTGTCGTTTAGCTTGTTATCTGCAGCTAGTTATCGTTGCATGATAACGCTGCCTCTTTAATTTATTTTGTTATCTTTTGCTTGTAGGATCTAGAACTGCCACCTTTACTTTTTATTGTAGGATCTAGAATTCTCTACTACCTATAAATACTTATGTAATATACTACGTGTACAACTTTTGGAAAATCAATCAGAAAAATATCTTTTGCTCATAGAAAACAAATATTCCAGAATCATCATCAACCATCAAAACCAACAATTGGTAGCGGAGCGCTATTGATCTTAAGGGACTGTGTTGAAATCAAAAATCAAGAAATCAAGAAATCAAGAAGATCAGATTTGCTGTGAAATCAAAAAAATCAGATCTGTTTTGAAATCAAGAAAATCAAGATGTCAACCAATGCAAGTTTGCTAGCACCAACAATTTTCAATGGAGAAAATTATGATTTTTGGTCCATAAGGATGAAAACTTTTCTTATGGCTCAAGATCTTTGGGGATCAGTAGAAAAAGAATATGAACCAGCAGATACAAGTGAGATGACAGTAGCTCAAATTAAAAAGGAAAAGGAGGAATCAACCAAGAACATGAAAGCTCTCACCTTTATGCATTCATGTGTGTCTGAAACTATTTTTCCAAGGCTTGTTGGCGCATCAACAGCTCATCAAGCGTGGAAGATCTTGGAGGAAGAGTATCAAGGATCAGAGAAGGTTCGAGCAATCAAGTTGCAGACTTTAAGAAGACAGTTTGAAGGTCTCAACATGAAAGACACAGAGAAAATCAAAGATTACTCGTCAAGAGTAATTGAAGTTGTGAATCAAATGAAGTTGCTTGGTGAAAAGTTTGAAGAAAGAAGAATTGTTGAGAAAATGTTAATCACACTTCCTGAAAAGTTTGATGAAGTTGCTTGGTGAAAAGTTTGAAAAAAGAAGAATTGTTGAGAAAATGTTAAAATCAAAGATTACTCGTCAAGAGTAATTGAAGTTTTGAATCAAATGAAGTTGCTTGGTGAAAAGTTTGAAGAAAGAAGAATTGTTGAGAAAGTTTGATTCAGTTGCAGCCGCGATTGAACAATCAAGGGATCTATCCGTACTCAGTGTTATAGAGTTAATAGGCTCCCTGCAAGCTCATGAACGAAGGCTTCTGCACAGGTCAGAAAGCACAACTGAAGGTGCGTTTCAAGCTAAGCACAATTAAGGATCTAGAATTCTCTACTACCTATAAATACTTATGTAATATATTACGTGTACAACTTTTGGAAAATCAATCAGAAAAATATCTTTTGCTCAAAGATTTTCATAATTTGCCATAAATATTTTCTACCCAGCTCAGGTGTTTTTGTTCTGACCCATTGAAAATGATGGCCTACTCAACTAGTTAATTAATGCCCTTTTGACTAATTCATACGGAGATGAACCTCCATTTCTGCATTTCCTCATTGCTATCTTAAACCATTAAGATACTCAGTCTCCTTTTCTTAGTTTTCAACTTTTGATAGATATATGGGTGTCCTTATGAGAATGAGCACACCACCAAAATCTCAGCTGCTACCCTTTTCAACGCATTCGTGATCGAGCCGCAGAATTTTATCCCGAAAGCATTGCCACAAGCGATTCAAAGTGTGGAGATTGTAGAAGGAGATGGAGGAGCAGGAACCATCAGAAAGATCACTTTCGCCAATGGTTAGTACTTAGTACTATAAGTCTATAACAAAAGAATGTAAAACCAATTTATAATTTCCTTTCTTTGGGACATTTTCCTGATGTATCTTTGTTATTTGGGTTTATGTAATTTCTTTCTATAACAAAAGAAAAGAACACTTGAAACAAAAACAAAAGGAAAAAGGGAAAATAATAATTTCTATATATACATATATATCAATCAAGGAACTAACTAACTAATAAGGTGGAATGTAGAAACACAGCTCTCAACTCGGCGGATCCATTAAAGATTTTAGTCCAAGAACTTCCATTTACAACCATTTCGGCGCAAGTGAAGGTTGGGAAGGTAGCGGTGAGTTGCATCAACATGGCGCTCTCCGACTTTTACGGCGGTGCAGGTGTTCACTACAAAACCAGGCTCCTCCTCAGCACCAGACACTCCAAAAAAGATGTCGTTGCTGCAGCTGCCGCAGGTATATATATATATAAAAGAAATTGAATTAAGTATACTACTATCGCTTTCCACCACCTCACCATTCGGGCCATCAACATCAACGGAGGCCAAATTTGTGATTGAGTTAGCACAAAAAGCTGCGGTGCCTATCATCTCATTTTCTGCAACCAGTCCATCCCTCACATCCATCAGGAGTCCTTATTTCTTCCAAGCAACACAAATTGACTCAATTCAGGTCAATGCCATAAGTGCAATTGTGGAAGCTTTTGGTCGGAGAGAAGCTGTGCCGATTTACATTGACAATGAGTATGGACAAGGAATCTTACCTTACTTAACCGATGCATTTGAGGCTGTTAATGTCAAAATCCCTTAAAGGAGCACAATTTCTCCATTGGCCACTGATGATCAAATCTCTCAAGAACTTTACAAGTTGATGACAATGCCAACTAGGGCTTTCATCACTTTACAAGTTTATAATTTTGATGCAAGTCTTTTCATCTCATTTTCTGATTAATGATTATTGGCAACAGGTGTATGATGCTGTGGCGGGAGATGTAACTATCGTCGCTAACAGGTTCTTGTATGTAGATGTTACACTGCCCTACACAGATTCTGGGGCGTCAATGGTAGTTCCAATTGTAGACAAGCAGAGCAAAAATGCATGGGTGTTTCTGACCCCATTAACATGGGACCTTTGGATGACAAGCTTCTGCTTCTATATTTTCATTGGCTTTGTAGTCTGGGTTCTTGAACATAGAATCAATGAAGATTTTCGAGGACCTCCTTCGCATCAAGCTGGCACTAGCTTCTGGTTCTCTTTCTCAACCATGATGTTTGCACATAGTAAGTCCTTTCAGCTACTTATCCTTCTTTCTTTTTTGTTGTTGAACATGTAACAATTCAGATGACTCTCTCTCTACTCCATGATAGGGGAGAAAGTGGTGAGCAACTTGGCTAGAGCGGTGATGATGATGTGGTGCTTTGTTGTACTTATTCTCACACAATCTTACACCGCGAGTTTGACCAGTCTCCTAACAGTCCAGAAGCTACAACCCAGTAAATAAACCAGCTCATTAACAGGTTTACTTTTAAACGTACATCTTCTTTATATTCAACGGATCGGATTAGTGCAACAACTTAATTGCATTTTGTGTTTGCATAGAACATTTCTAGTTGATCATATTCCTAACCGTTTAAGCAACATATATTGGCTTGACCAGAAGATCGACAGCCACCTACTAATTATATAATTATATTATTCAAATTCTAGCTTCTAAGTTTGATTAAAAAAGGAAAATTGAATTGGTCAAGCTAATTAGTAAAATTATATGAAATATAAGACAAAAAGGACCTTTCGAGTTTCAACACACCGATTTCTCTTTAATCGACCAAATGCAGGTCTCGCTACATAAATCATTTAGGGGTTTGATTGGATTTTCTATAAAGATTAAATTAGTCATTTAAGAGTTTAATAAAAACAATTAAGAATACAAGGACTAATTTAATCATTTTATTATATATGTGTAGAAATATTACCACCGGTTATCTTATCATATTTAGTTGATTAACTAATAATGCTAAACTTTGTAGGTTTAGTTAGTGAATAATTTTTAATTAAGTTGCATAATAATTTCTTTTATAATCTAGTAAAAAATGTAATAATTTTTAATAGATGAGGAGATTATCTTCGAATAAGTGAATGACAAAGATCATTTTCATGATAATAAATACTCCCTCCAGTCTTAAAAGAATGTATTCCTCGCATCCCAATATTCAGTAAGGAACGCATATCGAGGAGGCCGGATGAGGCACTATTTGACCCCAAAAAAATTCGAAATTTTTTGTGAACGTACGTTAATCCTTAACGCACTTCCCAGAAAAAATTAGGGGCAAAATTGTCTCAAATAGTGAGTCTACCGGCCGTTTTAAGATACGTGCCGAAACAGTAAAAGCAAAAGCTAAAACGACGTTGTTTCGAGATCGGAGGGAGTAAATAAATAAGCCACCATATATATATATATATAGGTAGGTAGCTACCAAACTAAACCATATGAATCAAATACTATAGGAAGGGACTAAATCATAAGGGGGAAATGAGGAAAAATACTAATAGCCCTCCCTTTGGATCCATTCAAATGATGTATACATTTTTCATATGGTTTATTTCATTCAAGATTTTAGTCCAACAACTTCCAATTACTATCGCTTCGGCGCAACCATTGACGCAGGTGAAAGTTGGTGTGGTTGTTGACGACATGGAGAGTAGTGCGGTCGGGAAGATGGCGGTGAGTTGCATCGACATGGCCCTCTCTGACTTTTATGCCACCACGCACGGTGGTCGCTACAAGACCAGGCTCCTCCTCAACACCAGAGACTCCAAAAATGATGTTGTTGCTGCAGCTGCCGCTGGTACGTAATTCATTTCATCATCATCTCTCTTTAGTATTTCTTTGTATATTACTAATTACTTGATTGGATTTTGTTTTCCTTCTCTTTTCCTAATAATTAATCTTCAATTGTGTTGCAAATTAAGTATATGCATGTTCAATTATTAGCAAAATAGGTAGATTATTCTCGTTTTAGTATTGTTATTTTGTTTTAAATTAGATGTTTCTCTTGATAATTTTCTTTTGGGCCAGATCGATATGGAGATTTAGTAGAAATTTGATAAGCCATAAAAAGTACTAGACTTTTTCTTTTTCAAAATCAATATCAGTAGTCGGAACAACTAGTTAGTGTACGCTAATTATATGATGTAAGTTATAAGTTCGATCCATAATATCAGATTTAGTAGAAATTTTAAGATCGAAGCTGGGTAAGTTTTTGATTACGCATGCTTATCAAAGAAAAACATAATCAACTTTTTATATATAAAAAAGATCTGAAATTTTTCTTTAAAAAAAATAATAACTAGATACGACACAATTAGAATTAAATTATGAAAGTCATTCTTTTAATGTTCGACTTGCTCATATAAAATTAATTTTCTAGTCATAAGAGGTTGAGTGGACATACGAAAACATTATGCAGTCGTCGTTTTCTTTTTTTCAACTTAAACTATACCCAAATGGCATTGTCAACTCTTTTTTTCTTCTTTTTCCTACATAAATAATCGGAGCCGCCGTATTGTAATTTCTTGTATCCACATGCGCGGTCGACGAGTGTGAGTTTTTCATTTTTGTTTAAAGTCAACTGTATATTCATTATTTCTCTGGACTGACACGGCTTCACGTTCAGCGCAAGTAGTTTGAAATAGTAGGTCTCTCGGATGTTTGGTGACTAAATTCCCCGAACAACTCATCAAATTACATTAAGATTATGTAACTATATATTAGATTATGAAAAATAAAAGCCATAATATATTAAGATGAAAAATCCAAATTAATTGTGTATTAATTTTATCAACAGTCTCACATAGAGGTGGAGCAAGAAACAAGGATGTTTAGTGATGAGTTTAATAGATTTTATAAATTAACTGATTTCCACTCTAACTTGTGTGCATGCCAACAGCAAACAAGGTTGTGGTATGGTAATTTCAATTTGCCGAATTGAATGGGTGCGCTTGTTTGTTCCTCGATACAGCCGATGCAATTGTTTTTAAGGTTGTCCTAAAATTCGAATCTTCTTAGAAGAAACAGTACATGATTTTGGCTATCAGGGTTTTGGAGTTTGGAAATTAAATGACCCCTTATCAGGGTTACTAGATGAATGTCAACTTTTCTTTTTCTTATTCAGCTCTGGATCTCGTAAAGAATGTGCAAGTGCAAGCAATTCTAGGGCCATCAACATCAATGGAGGCCAAATTTGTGATTGAGTTAGGACAAAAAGCTGCGGTGCCCATCATCTCATTTTCTGCAACTAGTCCATCCCTCACATCCATCAGGAGCCCTTATTTCTTCCAAGCTGCACAAATTGACTCAACTCAAGTCAATGCCATAAGTGCAATTGTGGAAGCTTTTGGTTGGAGAGAAGCTGTGCCGATCTACATTGACAATGAGTATGGACAAGGAATCTTACCTTACTTAACCGATGCATTTGAGGCTGTTAATGTCAAAGTCCCTTACAGGAGCACAATTTCTCCATTGGCCACTGATGACCAAATCTCTCAAGAACTTTACAAGTTGATGACAATGCCAACTAGGGTTTTCATCCTGCATATGTCTCCATCTATCGGGTTTCGCCTTTTGTCGAAAGCGAAAGAGATTGGAATGATGAAAGATGGGTTTGTTTGGATCATGACCAATGGGATCACTGACTATTTACCCTCCTCACGACCTGATCATCCTTCTGTTTTTGATACAATGCAAGGGGTTTTGGGTGTTACGCCTTATCTTCCAAGAACAGAAGAGACGCAAGATTTTCGAGTCCGATGGAAAAGGAAATTTCAGCAAGATAATCCGGATATTGTTGATCCTGAATTGCTAATATATGGTCTCTGGGCCTATGATGCTGCTATTGCATTGGCTATGGCAGTTGAGCAAGCTGGAATTTCAAATTTCAGCTTCCAAATGCAGAATGTGTCTGGGAATTCTTCGAGTGATCTTGAAACTTTTGAGGTCTCTCAAAATGGTCCTAATCTCATTCAAGCACTGTCAAATATCAGCTTCAAAGGACTTGCAGGAGATTTCAGCTTTGTTGAGGGAAAGCTACAGTCATCAGCTTTCCAGATAGTTAATGTTAACGGCAATGGGGAAAGAGGGATTGGATTTTGGACACCAAAAAAAGGACTTTTCAAACAATTGGAGTTTCAAACAAACACAACAAGTAGTACCCATTCAACTCCAAACTCTAGTCTTGCACCAATTATATGGCCAGGGGACTCAACTTCAGTTCCGAAGGGTTGGCAGATTCCAACAAATGGGAAGAGATTGCGGGCAGGCGTGGCAGTAAAGCCTGGTTTCAGTCAATTTGTGAAGGTTACAAGAGATCCTGCATCTAATTCCACACGAGTTTCCGGATACTGTATCGATGTTTTTGATGCTGTAATCCAAGCATTACCATATTCTGTGGCTTATGATTACATACCCTTTGCAAACCCTGATGGGGAAATGGCTGGAACTTACGATGATTTGGTCTATCAAGTGTACTTAGGAGTAAGTTCTCATCTTTTTCCCTATTTATAGTACAATATTTGCTTGTAATAATTTTGACGCAACTCTCATCTCATTTTCTGGTGGATTTTGTTCTTTCTTTCTTTTTACTTATTGTTATTGCCAACAGGTATACGATATCGTCGTGGGAGATGTAACTATCGTTGGTAACAGGTCCTTGTATGTAGATTTTACTCTGCCATACACAGATTCTGGAGTGTCAATGGTAGTTCCATTTGTAGACAAGCAAAGCAAAAATGCATGGGTGTTTCTGACCCCTTTAACATGGGATCTTTGGGTAACAAGCTTCTGCTTCTTTATTTTCATTGGCTTTGTAGTATGGGTTCTTGAGCATAGGATCAATGAAGATTTTCGAGGACCTCCTTTGCATCAAGCTGGCACTAGCTTCTGGTTCTCTTTCTCAACCATGGTTTTTACACAGAGTAACCCCTTTCACCCTTAACAATACAACTCTACTAGACTATTGATCTTCTTTTGTTGAATATGTAACAATTCATACAACTCCGTGACAGGGGAGAAAGTGGTGAGCAACTTGGCTAGAGTGGTGATGATAATCTGGTGCTTTGTTGTACTCATTCTTACACAATCCTATACCGCGAGTTTGACTAGTCTCCTAACAGTCCAGAAGCTCCAACCTACTGTTACTGATGTAGATCAGCTCATCAGGAATGGAGACTATGTTGGATACAAGACTGGTTCTTTTGTCTTGGGGAAACTGAAACGCATGGGTTTCGACGAGTCCAAGCTCTTGGTGTACAGGTCTCCTGAAGAGTGGGACGAACTCTTTAGCAAAGGGAGTGGAAATGGTGGAATTGCTGCAGCTTTCGATGAAGCTCCCTACATCAAAATCTTTCTAGGACAATATTGCTCTAAATATACCATGGTTGGGCCTATTTTTAGTACAGATGGGCTTGGCTTTGTAAGTTCCCTCTCTCCTTTTTTATTTGCCTTGTTCTGTCTTCACCTCATCAAAATGAGCATTTAGGTTCTGATATATGTATCATTTTTTCTGCTCTGTGGGTTTCAGGTTTTTCCTAAAGGTTCACCTCTAGTATCTGATGTATCAAGGGCAGTTCTACAAGTGAGAGAAGGAGATAAAATGAAGCAAATCGAGGACGCGTGGTTCCGAAAAGAGCAATGTCCTGATTCTACCACCTCCGTTTCATCAAGCAGCCTTGGTCTCCAAAGTTTCTGGGGATTATTCCTTATTGCTGGACTGTCTTCAGTTTTAGCGCTTTTGATATTTTTAGGCATGTTTCTGTACGAGAACTGGAAAATCCTGATGCCACAGGATACGCGTACTTCCATATGGAGTAGGATTCGTTCTTTGCGTAGAATATTCAACCAAAAGGATATGAAATCTCACACTTTCAGGAATATTGTGAGCAATCCTCCAAGCATAGGAGTGTCGAGCCCAACATCCTATCATGTACACACAGATTTCCCAGGGGATTCGCCTTCTGCAGAATATGGTGAAGAATATCTGAAGATGCAAGATAGTCGACAGGTTTTCTTCGGGAAAGCAGGCGATAAAGCGCCTCAAGAATTGGCAGTAGACATCAATCAAGCTAGCAGCTCAAGCTAGGGAGGAATAACTGAAATAGACAGCATCGATGAAAACCTGAACAGGAAAGAAGCTCAGGAGTTTTATTTTGACAGGCCCAGACCTAAAGGAATTGTGATACATACTGATTAGTTTAGTCATTCATTAATCATTAGTGCCTATAATTACTTAATTAGTAATCTTATCCGATATATATAAATGTTAAATAATCTGGAGCGAAACCTATGTAAGATCAGTATTAATTAAAAAATTAATTACTTAATTAGTGTTCTTAGTTAAGGCGTGATTAAGATTATGAATCAGATTTTCTCTGCACCTCTCCCTCTCTCTCCGACGTAAGAAAGTCTGACATAAGAAGCTCCCTTGACTTTTTAACTGAAGTTGACAAGAAAAAAAATAGGATTCTGCCTAGAAATTCCTACCATATTTAGAAGACTGATGGATTAGATTTTTTCCGTAATCTTTAAATTTATATATAAAACAATACTCAATTTGTTCCATATTGCTTGTCATTTTTCTACTTTTCAGATAAGTTTAATATAATTTTACTCAATTATCCTTTAATATTATTATAATTGTCAATTTTTGGTAAGAAAAATGTGAAATACATTAAAGAACTAATAAGGATATAATATTCTATAAATTTTGATAATGAACGTTTTAAAACTAGTTAAGGGAAACAACCACTAATTTCAGTAAGAAAACAAATTCAAGTAACTAAAAACACAAGTCCTCTCAAAATTTGAATACTTATTTTATTACGCCCTCCGTCCCCAAAAGGATGACGTTTTAATTTTTGCTTTTACTGTTTCGGCATGTATCTTAAAACGGCCGGTAAACTCACTATTTGAGACAATTTTGCCCCTAATTTTTTCTGGGAAGTACGTTAAGGATTAACGTACGTTCAAAAAAAAATCGAATTTTTTTGGGGTTAAATAGTGCCTCATCCGGCCTCCTCGATATGCGTTCCCTACTGAATATTGGAATGCGAGGAAGTCATTCTTTTGGGGACGGAGGGAGTACAAATTTGAGTCTTATTTATCTCATTCTTCAATAATACTATATGCCTAGACGATTGAAGAATGAGATATTTTATATTAGGGTCAATAGTGTTTTGACCCCCTGAACTATCGCGAAAAACAAGACACCTCCCTGGACTAAAAAAATTCAAAAGGAGGTCCCTGAACTAAAGGTCAATGAAATGCAGGCCCCTACCGTCAGTCAAACTAACTTTCCGTTAGTTTTGACTGACTATGGCCAGTTTCTTGCAACCGGATGATATATTTTTTTAATTAAGTATAAAAATCAGAATTCATTTACTTCATTTTCAGTTTTTTATTTCTTCCTCCTTTGTTTGCTGCAATCTTTTTCTTCCTCCTCTGTTTCTTTCATCACAATTTTTTTTAGCAATTATAAATCATCATTTATTTAGTAATTACAAAAATTATGTTTATTTTTTTATTTCTTCCTCCTCTGATTGTTGCAATCTTCTTCTTCCTCCTCCTGTTTCTTTCATCACAATTTTTTTGGGCAATTATAAATCATCATTTATTTAGAAATTATAAAAATTATTTTTATTTTTTTATTTCTTCCTCTGTTTGCTGCAATCTTCTTCTTCCTCTTCCTCTGTTTCTTTCATCACAATTTTTGTTGGCAATTATAAATCAGATTCAGGCAATATTAATTACAACTTTGAAGGAGAATCTCAAAGACCCCTTAAAAAAAAAGTCAATGATGCAGAGAAGATGTACTACAACTGATGCGACATCATCATTAAAATCTTTGCAAACCCAAGAAAAGAAAAATAAAACAACAATATTATTTCTACATTAGAAAATACAAAAACCAAAATGTTGATGAACAAAACCAACAAATCCAATTGGGGTTTCACTCAAAAAATCATAATAAATTTGAATTAACCAAATGACCAAAATTGGCAATTCAAACATCCAAAACAGTACACACACAAAAACTTGCAGTTAGTAAAGCAGAAAATTCCCAAAGTAGGAAAAGAAGAAACCATTTCAACACGCATCCTTCCTTAATTAAAGCCCCAAATAAAATCTTTTCTTTCTTAATTAATTAACAAACACAACCCATATCCTACAAACCCAGGAGGAGCAGATAAGGTAAAAAAGGGTATGCTTAATTTGAAAAGGATTGAAGCTTTAATGACCCATCGGTATTGTAGAGAGAGAGAATAAGTAGATTTGACTCATTTGAGGAAAGAAATCGAAACCCAGAAATCAGTTTTCAGATCTGGTATGCCTGAAGGAGGAGAAGAAAAAATTAGATCTGGATCTATGCGGAAGTGCCCAGATCTGGATCATCCGGTCATCGATCTCGAAGCCTCAACCTCAATTTTAATCCTGACCGATCGATCCCGAAGATGTTCAGATCTGAAAATTTTCTAGATCTTGATGGTGATGTGAGAAGAAGGAGGAACGGATCGGAGTAATCAAGGAGAGAAAGGAAAAAAGGAAAAAAAAGAAAAAACAAAGGAGAGAAGTGCAGTAGTGCTGATGAGAGAAGGAGGATGAGAGGTTTATGGCATTGGAAAACAAAGAAAAGAAAGAAAGAAAGAAAGGAAAAGAAAAAAAAAGGTAACCGGTGTCCAAAATGTAACCGGTTATAATAAGTCATTTTTAACGATCCGTTAGTCAAACTAACGGAATGGACCCATAATGCGTTGACTTTTAGTTCAGGGACCTCCTTTTGAATTTTTTTAGTTCAGGGAGGTGTCTTGTTTTTCGCGATAGTTCAGGGGGTCAAAACACTATTGATCCTTTATATTATTTTAATTTCTAAGTCATTCATTAGTGTAACTTTGAATTGGTCAAAATTACTCACTCCGGTGCTTATTAAACGTCGTTATGACTTTTGCTTTTACTGTATCTTTTACTTGTATTTTTAGTGTTAAACCTATTGAATATTGGGATGCGAGGAAGTCATTTAATTTGCACCAAAGGGAGTAAAAGATACCCCCTCTGTCCATTTTTAATGGACGCGTATTGTTCCGGCACACATATTAAAGAGGTCGGATGACTCACTATTTGACCTCAAAATTCCGTACTTTTTTTTGAACGCACTTTAATTTTTAACGTACGTCCGAAAAAAAAATTAGGGCAAAATTGTCTCAAATAGTGAGTCATTCAGCTTCCTTAATATGCGTATCAATAGTAAAAACGTCAATTATTAAAAGACAGAAGGAGTACAAGATAAGACAAAAAGAAGATCTTTCAACAGAAGACTTCTCCTATTACGGGCCAACAGTGCTAACTAGTACTAGTAGTGTCCAAGTTTTTTTTTTATAAATGAAGTCTAAGTTGTTTGTAGTAGGATAAGTTAAGGAGTGGAATAGAAACACGGTTCGTTTGCTTGATCGTCACTTATTTCTCACCCAATTCATACGGTTGTCAAAACTTGTCATTTCGCAATCACGACAAAGACATTGTAGTTCACTTGAAACAAAAACAAAAGGAAAAAGGAAAAATAATAGTAATAATAATAATATCTTTCATGTCTAAGGTAGCCGACACTATATATATACATATATCAATCAAGGAACTAACTAATTACTGAGGTGGAATGACGAAACACAGCTCTCAACTCAGCGGATCCATTAAAATGATTTATAATCTTTTCATATGCTTTATATCCTTCAACATTTTAGTCCAAGAACTTCCATTTACAACCATTTCGGCGCAAACATTTACGCAAGTGAAGGTTGGTGTGTTGGTTGACATGGAGAGAAGTTCGGTTGGGAAGGTAGCCGTGAGTTGCATCAACATGGCGCTCTCCGACTTTTACGGCGGCACCACCACCACTCACGGCGGTGCAGGTGTTCACTACAAAACCAGGCTCCTCCTCAACACCAGACACTACCAAAAAGATGTCGTTGCTGCAGCTGCCGCAGGTAATATATAAGCAATTTATTTTCTTCTTCTTTAATTATTAATTAATTGTTTTTTTTCTTCCTCTTTCCTAATAATCTTGAATTTTATAAAGGAAATTGAATTAAGTATACTACCATCGCTTTCCACCACCTCACCTCCAGCCGCAAATCCTCCAACACCAGTTACCAAAATTCATAATTTAGCACTCAAAATTTCCAGTCCCTTCATCACCTACCTCTTCCCCTATCCAATCTTGGTTTCTCACTGTAAAATTCAGTCAATTTACAGTTACCCCGATTAAACCCTAACCTGCAATTACCCAAAATGGCCAAGCTTGCCGCTTCAATTGACATCGCCCCCTTACTCAATCTCACAGGTAAAATCCGGTTCAGTCACATGGATTCAGTTCGTTGGATTAACTGATCTCCACTCTAATACCTGCACGCCAAACAGTAAACCAAGTTGGAATAAGCCCAGGTTGTGGCTGTGATGGTGGCATGATATAGTGATTTCTATTTGCAAAACTAAATGGTTCCCTTGTGTACTCCTGCTATGGGCACAAAATTGAATTTTGAATGTTGTTCTTGAAGAAACAGCACATGATTTGCACGGTAGCGACGATAGATATGTAGTCTAATTTTGATTTTTGCTATGCTGTTCATGCAAAGTACAGCTTTGGACCTTATAAAGAATGTGCAAGTGCAAGCTATTCTTGGGCCATCAACATCAATGGAGGCCAAGTTCGTTGTTGAATTAGGACAAAAAGCAGAGGTGCCCATTATCTCATTTGCTGCAACAAGTCCATCCCTCACATCCATCAGGAGTCCTTATTTCTTCCAAGCTGCACAAATTGACTCAACTCAAGTCAATGCCATAAGTGCAATTGTGGAAGCTTTTGGTTGGAGAGAAGCTGTGCCGATCTACATTGACAATGAGTATGGACAAGGAATCTTACCTTACTTAACCGATGCATTTGAGGCTGTTAATGTCAAAGTCCCTTACAGGAGCACAATTTCTCCATTGGCCACTGATGACCAAATCTCTCAAGAACTTTACAAGTTGATGACAATGCAAACTAGGGTTTTCATCCTGCACATGTCTCCATCTATCGGGTTTCGCCTTTTGTCGAAAGCGAAAGAGATTGGAATGATGAAAGATGGGTTTGTTTGGATCATGACCAATGGGATCACTGACTCCTTACCCTCCTCACCACCTGATCATCCTTCTGTTTTTGATACAATGCAAGGGGTTTTGGGTGTTAGGCCTTATCTTCCAAGAACAGAAGAGACACAATATTTTCGAGTCCGATGGAAAAGGAAATTTCAGCAAGATAATCAGGATATTGTTGATCCTGAATTGCTAATTTATGGTCTCTGGGCCTATGATGCTGCCATTGCATTGGCAATGGCAGTTGAGCAAGCTGGGATCTCAAACTTTACCTTCCAAATGCCGAATGTGTCTGGGAATTCTTCTACTGATCTTGAGACTTTCGGGGTCTCGCGAAATGGTCCTAGTCTCATTCGAGCATTGTCAAGTATCACTTTCAAAGGTCTTGCAGGAGATTTCAGTTTGGTTGATGGAGTGTTACAATCATCAGCTTTCCAAATAGTTAATGTCAATGGCAATGGGGCAAGAGGGATTGGATTCTGGACACCAACAGGCGGACTTGTCAAAGAATTGGAGTTTAAAACAAACACAACAAGTAGTACCTATTCAACTTCTAACTCTAGTCTTGCACCGATTATATGGCCAGGGGACTTAACTTCAGTTCCCAAGGGTTGGCAGATACCGACAAATGGGAAAAGGTTGCGGGTAGGTGTGCCAGTAAAAGAAGATGGTTTTGATCAATTTGTGAAGATTACAAGAGATCCTGTTTCTAACACCACACAAGTGAAGGGATATTGCATTGACATTTTTGATGCTGCAATCGAAGCATTGCCATATTCTGTGGCTTATGATTATATACCCTTTGCCAAGCCTGATGGGGGGAGAGCTGGAACTTATGATAATCTGGTCAATCAAGTGTACTTAGGAGTAAGTTCTCACCTTTTCCCCTATTTATTATTTATATTTGGCTGTATATAATTTTGATGCAAGTCTTTTCATCTCATTTTCTGATTAATGATTATTGGCAACAGGTGTATGATGCTGTGGTGGGAGATGTAACTATCGTCGCTAACAGGTCCTTGTATGTAGATTTTACACTGCCCTACACAGATTCTGGGGTGTCAATGGTAGTTCCAATTGTAGACAAGCAGAGCAAAAATGCATGGGTGTTTCTGACCCCATTAACATGGGACCTTTGGATGACAAGCTTCTGCTTCTTTATTTTCATTGGCTTTGTAGTCTGGGTTCTTGAACATAGAATCAATGAAGATTTTCGAGGACCTCCTTTACATCAAGCTGGCACTAGCTTCTGGTTCTCTTTCTCAACCATGATGTTTGCGCAGAGTAAGTCCTTTCAGCTACTTATCCTTCTTTCTTTTTTGTTGTTGAACATGTAACAATTCAGATACGACTTTCTCTTTCTCTACTCCATGATAGGGGAGAGAGTGGTGAGCAACTTGGCTAGAGCGGTGGTGATGATCTGGTGCTTTGTTGTACTTATTCTCACACAATCTTACACCGCGAGTTTGACCAGTCTCCTAACAGTCCAGAAGCTCCAACCTAGTGTTACTGAAATAAATCAGATCATTAAGAATGGTGACCATGTTGGATACCAGGATGGTTCTTTTGTTTTTGAGAAATTGAAACGCTTGGGTTTCGATGAGTCAAAGCTCCGTGTGTACAATTCTCCAGAAGAGTGTGATGAACTCTTCAGAAAAGGGAGTGGAAATGGTGGAATTGCGGCAGCGTTCGATGAAGTTCCCTACATAAAAGTGTTTCTTGGAAAGTATTGCTACAAATACACCATAGTTGAGCCTACTTATAGTACGGATGGGTTCAGTTTTGTACGTTTCCTCCCTCCTTTTCTCCCTAATAGTTATTTACATCATCAAACATGACCATATAGTTTCTGATACGTTTTATTTCTTCAATTCTGTGGGTTATAGGTTTTTCCTAAAGGTTCACCTCTAGTATCTGATATATCGAGAGCAGTTCTGCAAGTGAGAGAAGGAGGTAAAATGAAGCAAATAGAAGACTCATGGTTTGGGAAACAGAGTTGCCCTGATTCTGCCAGCTCAGTTTCATCAAGTAGCCTTAGTCTCCAGAGTTTCTGGGGATTGTTCTTGATTGCTGGAGTGGCTTCAGTTTTAGCTCTCTTGACATTCTTGGGCATGTTTCTTTATGAAAATTGGGAAGTCCTGATGCCACCGGATTCTCAAGCTTCCATATGGAGTAGGATTCCCGCTTTGCTTCGAATATTCATTCAAAAGGATATGAAATGTCATACTTTCAGGAAAAGTGGGAGCAATCCTCAAGCATAGGAGCGCCGAGCCCGACATCCTATTCTGTACACACATCCTGTCCTGGGGATTCGCCTTTTGCAGAATATGGTGGAGCACATTTAAGAAGGGAAGAGAGAGCACCTCATGAATTGGTATGAACAAGCATTGATCAACTTGGTAGCCCAAGCCAAGAAAGAATGAGTGAAATAAACAATAGGGAAGAACCTGGAGATTTTTACTTTGACTGGCCCAGACAACAAGATTTGGTGGTAGACATTGCTCAGTTAAACAACCCAATCTAAGCTTTTTTTGTTTTGGTCAGATGCCCAATCTAAGTTAGTTCCTAGAATTAATGTAGGAAAGTTCTATTAATTGTAAGGAAATTGTATAAAAAATATTTATTGTTAGTTCCTTGAAGTTGAATGACTTCTTTAGTTTCCCAGCTTCCTGAATTATTAATTGAAAACGACAGTAGGTGGACATTAAGATGCATATACTCTCTTCTCTTGTAAATCAAAGCTCAAAATCGTGACCGTTGTTAAATGTAGAATTCTCACAGCTTTAATTTTAAAGATACATCTTCTTTATATTCAACGGATCGGATTAATGCAACAACTTAATTGCATTTTGTGTTTGCATAGAACAATTCTAGTTGATCATATTCCTAACCATTTAAGCAACACATATTGACAGACACCTACTAAATATATAATTATATTATTCAAATTCTAGCTTCTAAGTTTGATTAAAAAAAGGAAAATTGAATTGGTCAAGCTAATTAGTAAAATTAGATGGAATATAAGACAAAAAGGACCTTTCGACCAAATTTATGTCTCGTTAAATAAATTATTTAGAAATTTAATAAAAAAATTAAGAATAATCATTTTATTATATATGTGTAGAAATATTACCACTGGTTATCTCATCATATTTAATTGATTAATTAATCATGCTAAACATTTTAGGTTCAGTTAGTGAGAGGGGTTTATTTAATAATTTTTAATTAAGTTGCATAATAATTTCTTTTATAATCTAGTACTATATCATAAGGGGGAAATGAGGAAAAATACTAATAGCCCTCCCTTTCGATCCATTCAAATGATGTATAAAACTTTCATATGGTTTATTTCATTCAAGATTTTAGTCCAACAACTTCCAATTACTATCATTTCGGCGCAACCATTGACGCAGGTGAAAGTTGGTGTGGTTGTTGACGACATGGAGAGTAGTGCGGTCGGGAAGATGGCGGTGAGTTGCATCGACATGGCCCTCTCTGACTTTTATGCCACCACGCACGGTAGTCGCTACAAGACCAGGCTCCTCCTCAACACCAGAGACTCCAAAAAAGATGTTGTTGCTGCAGCTGCAGCTGGTACGTAATTCATTTCATCATCATCTCTCTTTAGTATTTCTTTGTATATTACTCCCTCTTTCCCACAAGGGATGATGTTTTAGCTTTTGCTTTTACTGTTTCGACACGTATCTTAAAACGGCCGGTAGACTCACTATTTGAGATAATTTTGCCCCTAATTTTTTCTGGGAAGTACGTTAAGGATTAACGTACGTTCAAAAAAAAATCGGATTTTTTTGGGGTCAAATAGTGCCTCATCCGGCCTCCTCGATATGTGTTCCCTACTTAATATTGAGATGCAAGGAAGTCATCTTTTGTGGGAAGGAGGGAGTAATAATTACTTGATTGGATTTTGTTTTCCTTCTCTTTTCCTAATAATTAATCTTCAATTGTGTTGCAAATTAAATATATGCATGTTCAATTATTAGCTATTGTACGCTAATTATATGATGTATGATGTAGGTCAAAAATTCAATCTCTGATATTAATGATAATTAATAATATAATCAATCAAATTTTGGAAGAGCTTTGTGCTCTTTCTAACTTTTGTCTTTTTAAGGTTGGAGCTGGGTAAGTTTTTGATCACACATGCTTATCTGAAACTTTCCTTAAAATAATAATAATAATTAAACACGACACGGCTAACTTCTAGAGTCAAATCTTGTTAATACATTATGAGAGTCATTCATTTAACGTCTAACTTTTAGAGTCAAATCTTGTTAATACATTTTGAAAGTCATTCTTTTAACGTCCGACATGCTGATATAAGATTAATTTTCTACGTTGAGTGGACATAGAGGAGTTTTTTTTTTAAGAAAAAAGGAAAAGGTAATTACTGTTACGGCCCACACATTACAGCCCAACATCTGAATACAATTGTTTACTATTTCAAGATGTTGGGCCCAATATAGCGTCAAAGGAAAGCCCAAATCAAACGAAGTGAATAATATGATAAATGTACGCGCCGCTTTCAACCACCTCATCATCCGGTCGAAGCTTCTTCCTCCTCAATCCTCACACCTTGAGTCGCACATCCTCCAACATCATCAGTTACCAAAATCTATAATTTAGCACTCAAATTTTCGGTCTCTTCGTCATCTACCTCTTCCCCTCTCCAATTTCGGTTTCCTCATTCAAAAATCCACTCAATTCATAATTACCACAATTAAACCCTAACCTGCAAATTATCCTAAATGGCCAAGCCTGCCGCTTCAATTGGCATCGCCCCCTTTCTCAATCTCACTCAGGTGGAATCCGGTTTAGTTACATGGATTCAATTCGTTAGATTAACTGATTTCCACTCTAACTTGTCTGCATGCCAACAGCAAACAAGGTTGTGGTATGGTAATTTCAATTTGCCGAATTGAATGGGTGCGCTTGTTTGCTCCTCGATACAGCCGATGCAATTGTTTTTAAGGTTGTCCTAAAGTTCTAATCTTCTTAGAAGAAACAATACATGATTTTGGCTATTAGGGTTTTTGAGTTTGGAAGTTAAATGACCCCTTATCAGGGTTACTAGATGAATGTCAACTTTTCTTTCTGTTATACAGCTCTGGACCTCGTAGAGAATGTGCAAGTGCAAGCAATTCTAGGGCCATCAACTTCAATGGAGGCCAAATTTGTGATTGACTTAGGACAAAAAGCTGCGGTGCCCATCATCTCATTTTCTGCAACCAGTCCATCCCTCACATCCATCAGGAGCCCTTATTTCTTCCAAGCTGCACAAATTGACTCAACTCAAGTCAATGCCATAAGTGCAATTGTGGAAGCTTTTGGTTGGAGAGAAGCTGTACCGATCTACATTGACAATGAGTATGGACAAGGAATCTTACCTTACTTAACCGATGCATTTGAGGCTGTTAATGTCAAAGTCCCTTACAGGAGCACAATTTCTCCATTGGCCACTGATGACCAAATCTCTCAAGAACTTTACAAGTTGATGACAATGCCAACTAGGGTTTTCATCCTGCATATGTCTCCATCTATCGGTTTTCGCCTTTTGTCGAAAGCGAAAGAGATTGGAATGATAAAAGATGGGTTTGTTTGGATCATGACCAATGGGATCACTGACTCCTTACCCCCCTCACCACCTTATCATCCTTCTGTTTTTGATACAATGCAAGGGGTTTTGGGTGTTAGGCCGTATGTTCCGAGAACAGAAGAGACGCAAGATTTTCGAGTCCGATGGAAAAGGAAATTTCAGCAAGATAATCCGGATATTGTTGATCCTGAATTGCTAATTTATGGTCTCTGGGCCTATGATGCTGCCATTGCATTGGCAATGGCAGTTGAGCAAGCTGGGATCTTAAACTTTACCTTCCAAATGCCGAATGTGTCTGGGAATTCTTCTACTGATCTTGAAACTTTTGGGGTCTCTCATAACGGTCCTAGTCTCATTCGAGCATTGTCAAAAATCAATTTCAAAGGCATTGCTCGAGATTTCAGTTTTTTCGATGGAGTGTCACAATCATCAGCTTTCGAACTCGTTAATGTTAATGGCAATGGAGCGAGAGGGATTGGATTTTGGACACCAACAAGCGGACTTGTCAAAGAATTGGAGTTAAAAGCCAATACAACTAGTACCTATTCAACTTCTAATTCTAGTCTTGCACCAATTATATGGCCCGGGGATTCAACTTCAGTTCCCAAAGGTTGGCAGATTCCAACAAATGGGAAAAGGTTTCGGGTAGGTGTGCCAGTAAAAGAAGATGGTTTTGATCAATTTGTGAAGGTTACAAGAGATCCTACTTCTAACACCATTCGAGTTACCGGATACTGCATCGATGTTTTTGATGCTGTAACCCAAGCATTACCATATTCTGTGGCTTATGATTACATACCCTTTGCTAAGCCTGATGGGGAGATGGCTGGAACTTACGATGATTTGGTCAATCAAGTGTACTTAGGAGTAAGTTCTTAATCTTTTTTCCATTATTTATTATATTTAGTTGTTCATAATTTTGATGCAAGTCTTTTCATGTCATTTTCTGATCAATGATTATTGGCAACAGGTGTATGATGCTGTGGTGGGAGATGTAACTATCCTCGCTAACAGGTCCTTGTATGTAGATTTTACACTCCCCTACACAGATTCTGGGGTGTCAATGGTAGTTCCAATTGTAGACAAGCAGAGCAAAAATGCATGGGTGTTTCTGACCCCATTAACATGGGACCTTTGGATGACAAGCTTCTGCTTCTTCATTTTCATTGGCTTTGTAGTCTGGGTTCTTGAACATAGAATCAACGAAGATTTTCGAGGACCTCCTTCACATCAAGCTGGCACTAGCTTCTGGTTCTCTTTCTCAACCATGATGTTTGCGCAGAGTAAGTCCTTTCAGCTACTTATCCTTCTTTCTTTTTTGTTGTTGAACATGTAACAATTCAGATACGACTTTCTCTTTCTCTACTCCATGATAGGGGAGAGAGTGGTGAGCAACTTGGCTAGAGAGGTGGTGATGATCTGGTGCTTTGTTGTACTTATTCTCACACAATCTTACACCGCAAGTTTGACCAGTCTCCTAACAGTCCAGAAGCTCCAACCCAGGGTTACTGATATACACCAGCTCATTAGGAATGGAGACTATGTTGGATACCAGAAGGGTTCTTTTGTTTTGGGTAAATTGAAACGGATGGGTTTCGATGAGTCCAAGCTCTTGGTGTACAATTCTCCTGAAGAGTGTGATGAACTCTTCAAAAAAGGGAGTGGAAATGGTGGAATTGCTGCTGCTTTCGACGAAGTTCCCTACATCAAAGTCTTTCTAGGACAGTATTGCTCCAAATACACCGTGGTTGAGCCTACTTTTAGTACAGATGGATTAGGCTTTGTATGTTCTCTAAATTAACTACTTTTCTCCCTCGTTCTTTCTATCTTCATCTCATCAAACATGACCATTTAGTTTCTGATGTATGTACTATTTCTTCTATTTATTGGGTTTCAGGCTTTCCCTAAAGGTTCACCTCTAGTATCTGATGTATCAAGGGCAGTTCTACAAGTGAGAGAAGGAGAGAGAATGAAGAAAATAGAAGACGCATGGTTTCAAAAACAGAGTTGCCCTGATTCTACCACCTCAGTTTCTTCAAGTAACCTTAGTCTCCAAAGTTTCTGGGGATTATTCCTGATTGCCGGAGTGGCTTCTGTTTTAGCTCTCTTGATATTCTTGGGCATGTTTCTTTATGAAAACTGCAAAATCCTGACACCTTCGGATTCGGGAACTTCAATGTGGAGTAGGATTCTTGCTTTGCTTAGAATATTCAATCAAAAAGATATGAAATCACATACTTTCAGGAAAAGTATGAGCAATCCTCCTAGCATAGGAGCGCTGAGCCCGACATCCTATTCTGTACACACAGATTTTCCAGGGGATTCGCCTTCTGCTGAATATGGTGAAGTATATCTAAGAAGGCAAGAGAGAGCACATCATGAATTGGTAATAAACATTGATCAAGTTGGTAGCCCAAGTCAGGAAGAAATGACTGAAATAAACAGGGTTCATGAAAATCTGAACAGGGAAGAACCTGAAGAGTTTCATTTTGACAGGCCCAGACCACAAGAATTGGTGATGGATATTGATCATTTAAACAACCCAAACCATGAAAGGCCAACCTAAGATAGTTCCTAGAATTACATGTATAGTTTAGCTGTATCTAGTATCCACATTAATGTAGAGTGCTGTTGTTGTAAGGAGATTGTACTTTAACTGAAGAGAAAGAAATGAAAAATAATTTCTAAATATAAAAGAAAAGGGGAATGAGATTGATCTATACAACTTCTATTGAGATATTTCTAATGGCTGCAAAGAACATTATACATTTGTTACAAAACTTTCCTACCATTCTGTCATTAATATTCACAATGCAATAATTACACAAGACATCAAGGCAGATATTGTTCAAGGCATTCTCTGAGTTTTTGACATGTGACGGGCTTTGATACAAACGAGTCCATGCCGTTCTCATAACATTCCTCTGCGCTTTCCGATAACGCATTTGCTGTCATCTGCATTGGCAACTAATTCATCAGTTTATGCACTCAGCTTTATGGAATTGTGTATACTCTAGAGGGTGGAAATGCTCACCGCAATTATAGGGATCCGCTTCGCAGGGGCACATGTCTCGATTCCAGCCTTTATAGCGTCATCCCAATTGCCAGTAACTTCGTAAGAACGAATAAGTCTCGTCGCTTGAAGGCCATCCATTACTGGCATGAAGACATCCTGCAAAGTTGTTAACATACATGGTTTTATTACAGCTTTAGAAGCATGTCATATAAAATACAGGTTTGCTGGGCCGAAGAAATTACCATCAAAACGAGATCATAAGAATGGCGTTGAATTGCACGCACAGCTTCAGCTCCATTATGCACAACATCTATGGTGTGGCCTAACTGCTTCATCATTGACCGCGCCACCATTATATTTATCTTGTTATCATCAACAAGAAGGATCTTAGGCTTTGAATTTGATGTCAATACTTGTGGACTTCTGCCTGATGAGCACTGAGAACTTATGTCTGACCTTTCCTTTGCCTGACAGGATTCTTCGTGTCCGTTTGGCTTTGACCCTGTCCCTCCTTTCCTGCTCATTTCTGTTTGGCTGGTGGAATCTGTATTATGGTCGGAGAATTGACTGTTCTGGTTGTCCTGATTATGTTTACTCCTGCAAACTGCATTCTCATTTTCAGGCTCCGGGCTGTGACTAATCGTGCTTTCAGGTTCAGATAATGCTTCAGGAACTTCATCCATTGAGCAGGAGTCCTCAACTTGAGCTGCATCTTCATGGAATCCATTTAGTTTATGTGAATTTGCATAAGCAATATTTTGTGGCTTTAGTTTTTGGGTCCTTCCATTAGCAGAGAATAGAGAGCCTAAGGTCCGTGGTTCGAACTGAAAGAAGCCAAGAGTTTCATCTTCTGCTGCTGAATCATGATCTTCCATCTCAGAAATCTCATCATCAGGATCGTCTGAAGAATCACATATCGGTGATACTTTATACGGCAGCACAAATGTAAATGTAGACCCACATTTCACTCGGCTGGAAACTGTCAGACGGCCTCCCATCAGCTCAACCTAATCCCAATCCATATAAGAGTTAATAAGATTTTCAAGTAATGGACATTCTTTCCCGAACAAGCATGAATGTAAAAGAAGTAACTTTACCAGCTGTTTGCATATTGCAAGGCCAAGCCCCGTGCCACCATATTTTCGAGCAGTATATGCACTGACTTGCATGTATTTCTTAAACAAAGTAGGTAAAGCATTGTCTGTTCAATGATAAAAGAGAAATGGAATCAGTGACTCTTCTAAAATGTTACACGAAACTAAGTAATTAAAGATGAAGTCAACTATACTGGTAATATACCTGGTATTCCTATTCCAGTGTCATAAACATCGCAGCGTAGCCAGACTGTTGTTGCAGTAGATTCAGGTTCTTCCTCCACGTCTTCATTTATTATGGTTCCATTTTTAGAAGGTGTTCGAGGTTCGTCCTCAGAAGAAAGCATAGGGTAAGGACCTTCGCTGTGTCTTTTCCTGTGGGTGCCTTTCTTATCATTGCAAGTTTGAGATGCAGATGTAGATTTCTCTTCATTTTGACTTCTAGTTGTTGAAAGATCTGCTGCTGATTTCTGATGGCCTTCTTCGGCTTTTCCCCAACATGGATCCGGTACCACATAAAGGTTTATCCCTACCTTCCCTTCATGTGTAAATTTGATTGCATTGCTGCAAAAGAAGTAGAAGAAATGAAATCATTCTAGTTGACAAAACTTTATAGGGGTCTTCAGCAGGGAAAGAAAAAAGAATGCAGGACCATTTTGTACCTGATCAAGTTGGTAAGGATTTGTCGAATCCTTAAAACATCTCCAATGATCTCAATCGGAACATCATCGGCGATACGTCCTTCTAATGTTAGAACTTTTTGCAATGATGCAGCAGAAGTCTGGAGTACATGCCTTACGACCTCTCTTGGTCTGAATTTTGTAGCTTCCAACTTCATAACGCCTGACTCGACCTTGGAAAGGTCAAGAATATCATTTATAAGTTGAAGGACTAGGTCTCCTGAAGATATCATGACATTCAACAGTTTCCTTTGCTCACGGTCGAGGTCTGTGGTCGAAAGGATCTCAGCCATGCTAACAACTCCTGACAGTGGAGATCTTATCTCATGGGACATGGTCGCGAGCATTTGCTTTGCACGCATTGTCTCCTCTGCGATAAGTTATCACATAAGAAAACTAGATGTCAAGTGAAGCTGAAATGACCACCCGAAAGTCACAGATTTTCACCAAGTAAGCAAACCTGTTATGTGGATTGTTTTGTTCAGCTCAGTTTCCTTGGCTTTCTGCACTGCTATCTCCTCTCGAAGTTTCGCCATCTTTTCTCTTTTCCTTACCTGTTGTGATTTCAGGAACATCAGTGACTATGGTTTTCTTTTTCTATATAAAGATAGCCGGAATCGCACAAAAAGTAACAAACTTTACCTGATCAGTTACATCCATTCCCATGTAATTTACACCTATTGTCTCTCCTGATTTGCTGAAAACTGGTTCCACATAAATCAGAAATGTCTTGGACCCAAACAACTCCGTCTCGAATGTAATCTCCCTCTTGGCAGGCAATCCTTTATCCAGAACTTCTTGCTTGAAATCCTGAGATTCCTTAACTCCTGCTCCTGAAAAAATTTCCACATCTGTTTTCCCCAAGATGTCCTGAAAACAAAACAGTTTTTTCCTTGAGAAATGGAAAAAAGAAAAACTTGAGAAGAACTGATGAGAAGGTACTCAGGTTCATGTGTAAAGTTTAATAAAAACATGCAACTTGAAGAATGCAGCAGAACTACTTAAGCAACAATCTTGTCAACTTTGAACAGAAACTTCAGTTCTGGTTTATTACCTCCTCTTGCAAGCGCGGAAAATGGTTATAGATGAACCGATATTTCAAGTCTTTGTCCTGAAAGAGAGGAGTGATGACAAAGTAAGCTCCTTTACTGATCCATCTCAAAACCCAACAGCAGAATTCTAATCACAATTACCTGATGTCCAATAACAACAGGAGCATTCTGAAGCACGAAATGTAAGAAATTATCAGCTCTTTTCAGGATCTGAGACAATTCTTCAACAGGCGATTCCTGCGTTTCCAGATTTGTTACACTTTCCTGAAGCTTCTCTAACAGAACATGCTCTCTCTGGATGCTGGCATCCAACAACTTCTCAAAATGCACCGAGCGCTGTTTCCAGTACGCAACAGTATCGAATTCTGCTTCCACTTCTTCTCTCTTACTATGAACAATGACATCCTTTTTCCGCAGAGGAACTTCTTGATACAAGTCAATAATTTCATCCAATATAGAAATCGGACGCTTATCCCCACCATACCTTTCCTCGAATCGAAAATCCTCCAAAATCTCCAATTTCTTGAGCTCAACTTCCTCCCTTTGTCTGTTCAAGATGTCAAGCTCTTCCCTAAGGAGGCGCACGACGTTTGCCTGTTGATACTCCCAATGCTTGACAAGGTGTGCCAACTGAGAAGAACCTCTATCAGTATGATTAGTGAGCTCTAGAAGTTGATGGAAATCGACAATGCAGGGCTCCTCAACGATTGTAACCTCCTCTAACATGTCTTGATCCCCTCCTGGCTTCTCTACATTGTATGGCTTTTCACTGTCGATACCTTCAGGCCACATTGAAGGGAGGGCTTCAATCTCCATGTCTTCTTCCATTTGTTCGTTCGGATCCATTTCGCAAACCATCAATTGCTTGCATCCAACCTATGCTTCTACAACGCCAGAGAACTCGAAAATCGTTACTATTAATACATCCATCATCACCTCAAAACTCTGTGCTGGTCAGAGTTCAAACCCCAGGATGTCAACAGTTTCTGCAAAATTCTGTAGTTTATCAATGAAAGTGAGATTAGGCTTGAAGATAAATACAAGAATTGATCTTTTTCTTTAAATACAGTGTGGACTAAAATATACAAGAAAAATCAAAAATATAATCTGGAGATTGGAATTGAGCACAACACTCAAATTAACGAAAACTGAAGTGACAAGATTAAAAAATATCAGAGTCCTCTGTGCAGAACTAATGTCACCGAGAAGAAGAAAAGGATGAAAATTCTGTGATTTCAGCTAGAAAACGGTTGAACTTCAAGAAAAGGACATGGAATTTCAGAATTTGGATGCTAACCCCATCATTGCACCAACGAAAAATTAATTTTAAAAGATGACATCACAGCCAACTCACTAGACAACATGAAACCAGAACTAGTTGTAACACGTCATTGTCAAAACCTTTACAATTATGGAATACTTTTGATTCTTTTTTTTAATGTTGTACTGACATAATTCAAGAACCTAATTAAGATCCATCGATTCAAAGGAATAAAGAAACACCATAAAAGACTAGACAGTAGTAATCCATGATCAAATTAATCAGAAGAAATTAATCAAGAATACTAGAAGAGCTGGTTGATTGAAAGGAAGTTGTCTCCAACGAGACGTTCAGATATTGAAATTCGAGTGAAAAGAAGCTAACCTTGACGACGGAATGATGAAGAAGATTGAAGAGCAGAGTGTCTGGCTTTTTTTCTGCAGAGAAATGAGAGAGAGAGATAGGGGGAAGGAAAACTTTTCCACTGTAGATCTGAGGTTGATGATGAGGCAGGAATCTGCTCAACTACCAAGTCAATAGTTTTTTCAATGGTTGAAACCCGAAAAAGAGAGAGAAAGAGGAGAGCATGTGAGTGATGTGCAAATTTGGAGGTCAAAATAATTAGACAAGAAGCATATATACTACTTTTGTTTTGTTTTTTCTTCTTTTTTTTTTTCTGCAGATTCAACAAAAACACTCTCTTCCTCCTCTCTGTTATTCAGATTTTTCAATCCACAAATTGCTCTAGAGCTCTCTCTTTCCTCTCTGTAATCCCAACCTTCTTTCTTTTCATAAAACGGAACCGACCTTTACTTTGCAGAAATATAAATAACAGAACAGAGACAGTTAATCTGTGAATTTCTTATTACTATGCTGGGCTTTCCTTCATTTTTTAAATGGTGGAGGAAGCTTTTCTAAGTTTTCTTGTTCCCCGCCATTTGCTATTCCTAGGTGTGACGTGTGTTGGATGGCGCGTCAATTCACGCGCCATGTCATCGCGAGTTCAATACCTATTGCCGCGTGTAGCTCTGAGTACTTACTTCCCCACTACAACCTCTCTCTTTCTTTCTTTTTATTTAACTCCAACTCAAATTCTTACTAATTAATAGCTTTAATTTTAATATTTTTAATTAAAAGGTAATGGATTCCATTCTCATCAAATAAGAAAATTACTAATTAACAACATATTTATGAGCTAAAATTTAAGCTCGAGTTTTTATTGATACGTTTGTCATTAATCAGGCTACTTAAATTGTTTTACTAGTATTAAAGTTTCTTTTAATATGTAGTTAATTATTTAAGAAATCCATTATAGTTCGGACTTGGGATGGGAATAGTATATTTGTTTCTGTTTTATGTGGAGTTATTAACTTATGGTGCCAACGCTACTTGCTACCTATAATTTTATAATAATGGTAACAATAAAATACTATAAACTTAAAGAAGGCCCAATGATTTGAAATGAGCAACAACAAATCGGTTACAATTAGTTAGGACATTTCGGTACCTTTATGAAAACTAAAATATAAAATAGTATAGTTTATTTTTTTGGTTAAAATATAAAATATTATACTAAAAAAAAATGACTTCCAAATCAATTTTGTTATCGTCCTTAAATAATTGTCATTTTTACTATTTTTAATGTATAAAAAAATGAAAATTAACGTCGGTTGACTACAGTTAAACCTCGATAAATGAATGTCCGATAAACGAATAACCTCGCCAAATGAATAATTTTCTCCGGTCCCGATTTGGGCAAATGGGCTAAATGAATAACTTCGCTAAATGCATTAACGAATAATTTTTTTTGAATCCTTAAAGACCCCATGTAAATATAAATGAATAATCATTAAAATTCATAAGATATATATATATATATATATATATTTATTTATCCTAAAAACAAAAATATTTCTTCCAATCAACAATGTTCATACAAGAAGTCATTTCTTCACAAAAAAAGCGTCTAAAGTTGTAGGTAGGTTAGGTACATTGTGTTAGTCTCTAAGTATTCCATACATAGAATCTTATAAGTACATGATGCATGTACATAGTCTATATACGTATTTGTACATTAAATGTAAAATAAATAATCATACGAAAAAATAAAAATGTAAAAATACTATCTAAATGAATAAAAATTCATTTATCGATAAATGAATAATATATTCATTTATCGATAAGTAAATAAACTCACTAAACGAATATTTTTTGCTGGTACCAAGAGCATTCATTTATCGAGGTTTAACTATATATTTATTAAAATCATTGAATATAATTGGTTTAAACATACATTGAAAATATTAATCAATTGTTTCCGTAATTCCTATAAAAATTGTTTGAACGTCGTTTATTTGAGATGAAGAGACTATAAATTAGTATTATTTTGAGAAAAAAAAAGACTATAAAACAGGACATTGAATTTGTATTAGTTGGAAGGACATGGAGTGACGAGTTGATTTTAGTTTTATAAAAATAAAATATTAAAAATAGGAAGTGGCTATTAGTTTATGGAACCAAAAACAACTAAGCCATTTCCCTTCTCTTTTCTTTCTGGCATTTCGACTTTGTCTATACCAATTCCCCATGTGATCATCTGACTCACCCCATGCACACAAAGACATTAGCCATAGACACGTGTTAATTAATACTCCCTCCGTTTTCGAATAATCGTCGCTGGCTATTATTCCTGTCGCTTTGTAAAACGGCCGGAATAGTAACTATATGACCTCGAAAAAGTCCGAATTTTTTTTACAACGTATATTAATCCTTCACGTACGTTGAAAAAAAAATTCAAATTTTTTCGAGATCATATAGTTACTATTCCGACCGCTTTGAAATGCGTGCTGGAATAGTAAAGTGTCAATTATTCAGAAACTGAGAGAGTAAAAGATTAACATTTTTATTTATTTATTTTAAAAACAAACAAACATGGTATGCAATTTGTCGAGTTTTTACACGTCAGATTATGTCCACGTGGCAGTTGTTCAGTGTCTAGTATCTACCGCTCATTTTCTGTCACCATAAATATATTTTAATTGAACTATTCATATGAACACGCTAACAACGATTCATCTTTTATTAATAGATGGGCCTCGTAAAAAACATAATTCAGCCCGGTCCAGAAATTAACAGAGATGGGGATGATTGGAGGGGGACAGAATCCCTAATAAATGGATTAGTAAATTTAATTAAGTGCAAGAAACTTTGATGAGTGTGATACGGGACTCACCACCACGGAGACAATATGGAATATACCATTCAACCAATCAAAGCGGACCACGTGGTTTACGTTTACAATTAATTACAAGCATACTCCGTAAAACAAGTATTGTTTTTTAAATAAAATAGAAGAAGGTAAAGACAATTATTTAATAAAATAAAATAAAACCACTAATTAAACGCATTGACTTAGACTGTTAACAGATGCTAATCTCAACTAAACTTGGCATTTATGAAGAAAAAAAATCCAAGAATATATGGTAAGAATTTAACTTGCAAAATTATACTCTTTTGATTTCAAGTCATACTCATTTAAGACTTGCATACAATTCCTTAAAGACACCAACTTATCAAGATTTTAACTCAATAGACGCACACTGCTCGCTGCAAAAAGATTTAATAATTATACTTATTAAATTAAAGGTACGCTTTGAAATCAACTTACTACAGAAGTTAACCAAATTTTAGCATTTTGTTTTATTGGGTTAAGATAAGTGTATTTCAAACTAGATTAGTTCATTAAGGTTCATGTATACTTTAATTAACTTATCCGCCTAAAATAACTGGTGTCCGTACTTGATTGGTTAACTAACTTGTATAGTATTCTCAGCGAGTGATTATTCCATACTCCCTCCGGTTCTAAATAAACGTCGTTTTAGCTTTTGCTTTTACGGTAGCTTTTACTTGTATTTTTAGTGTTAAACCTACTGAATATTGGGATGCGAGAAAGTCATTTATTTGAAACCAGAGGAAGTACAATAATTAATTAAATTGTAAAAAATGTTAATCACTCACAAATAGGTGTAGCAAAATGAGACTATAAGTCGGGTCTTGATAATTAACAAGATTATCAAATGAGTCCTGATCTAGATTCATCAAGTTATATAGGTTCGAGATTAGACCCCGTTAAATTGGAATCAATTTTACTTTTTAAAAATGAAATGAAGGGTTTGTGGATGTTCAATTTTAGGGAAAATAAAGGGTTTAGAAGGGCTCATGGTCATGATTAAAGTCGTGAATTTTAACAGCAATTTATTGATACACAAAAACAAAACAAGTAAAAAAAATCTCTTTTTTTAAATGAATTTCGAGTTTATTTTGAATCTATCTGAATTTAATTCCGATCCCATTTTAACCGATACCAATAAATCATATATACAGGATTCAAACTAAATTATCACCCCTACTTATTAATTAGATAGTTTTTTTTCATTTATATTTCCCCAAGAGTTATCAATTTCAAGTTTCACGAATTCGAGAAACGTATTTTTCTTTTTTATCGTGTATGGGTGTGAGTATAAAACTAAATAATTCTCATGCTGTATTTAATCTTGCGAGTTCCTCAATCCCAAAACAAGATAATAAAAAAAAGAAAAAATTGCATGGATCGACCAACGAGGCTGTTAATCTGACACGTTTACCTTTGTGTCCCTACCCTCTTCTTCTTTTTGTGTTGTACGTGGCAAATTTCAACCGGACGACCACATAGCCACAACAGGTATTATACATTACTTTTGGTTCGATGAGAAGGTTGGTGTTTATAAATTTTAAAAATACTATAAATTTGGTAATAATGGTGAAATAAACTTCAAATGAATCTATCCGCATATAATCATTTTATTGGTTTGAGTTCACACTTAATTGTAATGTCAATAAAGAAATTATACGTTAAAGTTATTGATTACGAGTAATCACTCTCTATATATATCTGATTGGACTATAGAGTACTATGTTCGCCGTGATAAACATTACTAATATTAAAACTTCAGAAAAGTAATACTAATGCTTCGTGCACATTCATCATCTGGGATCGCAGCCTTCTAATTTCTTTTCCTTTTCTTTTTTCCTTTATCTTGCAATACAGACACCATTTAATGTGTTTTTTTTATAACAATAACATCATTCTAATTTCATCTACTAGTGATTAAAACGATCGCTCTTATATATAGATATTTCTTGTTTAGAATTTGACCAACCCTCTTATTTATTTTCCTTTTCATCGTAAAATAAGAAAAAACATGAAGTATCAGCTTTAAAACAAATACGGTTTATAAATCTAATGTGCTGTTCGAAAGGGATGAGAGGGTTTACTTAGAAATTTAGGGGCAGTGGGTTTCACATGCTTCCTGGGCGGGCACCTTTTAAGGAACGCCAACCATTTCCTATCAACCAATCATATGATTAATTACTGATGTAGACGACTAACCAATATGCTAATGCAATAATACTCCCCTGGCCCCCACCAATTAAGGAAAAAAAACATAATTAAAATAATAAAACCACTATTTTATGATCTAGAGCTTAGCCGTAGAGCCGTTTTTGGGTGAAAAATAGTAGTTAGGCCCATGTTCAATGGAGGTCAACGTGCGAAGTTTCCTTGTGAAAGAGGGAATTAAAAAAGAATGTTTCTTCCTTTCTTATTGTAAATGTGCAAGACAATATTTTCATTTTTTAAGGAGAAAAAACAAAAGAAGTCATTGAATGTTAGAACCAATGGTTGGTACACTTCAAATAATCACAAATTAGAACCCTCGAATAATCAAAGACTCCAAAGTGCTGATTGATTCGAGAGTTTGAACATGGATCATGCATGCATGCGACGCGAAAGAACAAAGAATAGGTCCGTACAATATATGGGAATGGGATAATAGTTAGTTGTAGAAGATCTCAAACATGAAACATGGGACCAAGATTGGATGGGATGGAGTGACAGTGGACAACACCACTCCGGGTTTTCCTGCTTTGCTAGCCTTTTAATCCGGAGCCCTTCCGACTATTATTTACTGAAGATAGAGATTAATTACTAGTGATCTGCTTTCAGGTTTCACGAAATGCGCTTGCCGGGCCCACATTAATTAAATGGATAAAATGGCATAATTAAAGATGATTAGCAATGTAGCATTAAAAGGCTAGCTAAGTTGCTTATTCCTTGAAACGTAGCAACAAGTGGACACGTGTAAGAGTATGACTGGCTCAGTGCTACAATCCAGATTGTTTCACCAAATTCAATGAATCTCATCTTTTACTAATCATGTGTTTTGATTTACCTTTAGATGTCCCATTTCTTAATTCTTACTCAATTTATAATAATTTTTAAAAGTTTCTGCTACTCTTTTATCGCTAGAGCAACCGTAATAGCTCTAGTTATATTCAATGAGCGGTCTTCCTGGGCTAACTTAATGATGTAGCCCAATTGCACAAGTTTGGTCCGTCATTAAGTTCAAATGCCCGGTCCACATATCCCTTAGTTCCAGTGAAGGGCCTTTCTGCAATTAAACTGGGCCTTTATTAATTGTAATTGGGATTGCCTTCATTATCAACTTGATCCTGCGAAAACATGACAAGGCCCATCGTTAGCAAATAGCTGTTAGTTGTTGTGAAGTACATGAGAAAAGAAAAAGAGAGAAACGAAACGAAACGAAAAGCATGTGATGGAATCATCCGGTGTGGAAAATTACATTTCTCTCCTCTGATGTGCCGTGATACTCACTTAGCTTAGCTCACGCTTCACAGCACGTGGCCCTTTTCAGTTCCACAACACTTCAATACTATTTTTTTATTTTATTTTATCAACAACAAATAAAAGCACAGGAAAGAAAGAAAAATAAAGAAGCACAGAGAGAGTGCTAGAAAAAGGATCAGGGGCCCACCTACGTTTTCCCCCAAATCCTGCTGCCAATAATAAGAACACTCAAAACCCTACGTTTGATTTTCTTCCAATTCCTCAACCTCGACACCCACACGCATTCAGTTATTCATTTATTTATTTGTATTTCTGAACAATTAAGAATAAATTTGTTGTTTGTTTCCATATGCGTATGTATATGATCGACGGGTAGATGCATGTCGGGGGAACATCGTCGGATCTGAATTGGTACGTCCGACTGATAGTCAGTGTGTTATCGGTTGTGGTTGGATTGTCATTCGCCGTCAAGAAAGTGGCGTCAAAATACTTCGAGGTCGACGCCAATTTCGAGGGTAACAACGGTGCTGGTGGTGATCTTCGTAATAATCACGCAATGACAGAAAAACTTATTCATCCTCTTGAAGCTGAGGATTACGTCTGCGCCAATTGTGTCAATCCTGGCACTAAGAAATGCTCCCGCTGCAAATCCGTCAGATACTGGTACTGCCACTTTTGCGCCTTGTTTATATCGAAGTTTCATTTTTTGGCTCCTTGGTATCAGTAACTGTAAAGATTATCTGCTTGGTGGTAAACTAACTGTCATCATCAAGAGTGTTTATAGAGTTTTTTCCCTCTTCATGAATTGTTAACCGCTATTGATATACTAGCTAATTTAGCTGTACGATATGGCTATAGAAAGGTCAGATATTTATTGATTCAAGTTAAGTATAATGGGTTTTGATATCATGTTTTCAAAATGCTTCTATCCTAGAAGGTAACCGGACAAGGTACTTCCTGTTTTATTGTTATTGCATTTCTCTGTTTTTGTCAGTTCTTGGTCACTTGTCTGCTCTGTCTTTTGTACCATCCATTTTCCGTTTGCACTGATTTGATTTGGCTACTATCGTTGACCTTCAGGGTTGGTAGCTAGAATTAGGGCGCATTTCTTAAGGGTTGTTTCTGTTTCAGCCTTTTAAGTTGTATAGATGTTCTGAAGATTTAGACTCTTTTATTGTACTTAATAATTTGTAGCTCCACGAGATGCCAAGGAGCACATTGGAACTCTGGGCATAAGTCAGAATGCAAGGATTTTGGGAAATTAAACTCAGCTCTGACTGCCAGCGGAAATGCTGGACTCAAAGCATCAGCTGGTGGGGGTAGAAGGTTTTCAGGTATTGCACTTGTTCCTCCGACGGGAAAATTGAAGCCTATAACGAAGCCTAGAAAGGTACTACCTTTCATTTCGACTTTTTTTTGGATTACCACTTAGATATTTTAGGTGATTCTTGTTGTTATTACACAAAGAGAAACAGTAATCTATGTTGATATTATCAGGTTCTTTTCCCTTACGAGGAATTTATCAAACTTTACAACTCAGACAAGCCAGCATTTGCTCCTTGTGGGCTCTTAAATTGTGGAAACAGGTTTAATACTTGCGCTCTCTTTATTTATAAATAAGTCATGTGACACTAGCATTAATGTATGGTAATTATGTTATATTCTATTTTGCACTTCCATATTCTCTCTCACGATTATTTTATTCAAATATTCATTTTCTCTTCTGTACAGTTGCTTTGCTAATGTGGTTCTACAATGTCTCACATACACGCGGCCACTTTTTGCTTTCTTGTTGCAGAGTGGCCATCAGCGAGAATGTAAGTCTGCCTCTTTTAATTATTATTATTTTTCTTTTCATTCTACCTCTAAGTGGAAGCTTGGACAAGATTCATCACTCTTCACAACCTTTTTGTTTTCCTTTTCAGGCAGACGTAATGATTGGTGCTTTCTCTGTGTATTTCAAGGCCATGTTGAAAGAGCAAGCCAAAGTTCTCTTCCATTTTCACCAATGAATATTCTCTCTCGGTTACCTAATATTGGTGGTAATCTTGGCTATGGAAGACAGGAGGATGCTCACGAGTTCATGAGGTTCATATTATTTTCGTTTGATCTATTAGACCTTTTTATTTATTACTCATCAATGATGTCATTTGTGAGATGTAAAAAGGGCTAAAAGGGCCTCAAGAAGGAACTTGTTTGCTAGTGGATTGCCTTCTCCATTGGTATACACACCGTGATAATGCAAATCTTTTTTGGATTTTTGTAGGTTTGCCATTGATACAATGCAATCTGTGTGCCTTGATGAATTTGGAGGTGAAAAAGCTGTCAATCCTGCCACACAAGAGACAACTATTATTCAGCATATATTTGGTGGTCACCTTCAATCTCAGGTTATGCATCAAATAGGCGAATGCCTGTTGATTTCATGTTAATTTTTCTTTCTGTAGTTCCCATATTCTTGTCTTAGAAGTTTTAGCGGGAACTTTTGGATGCCATGTTACTTTGGCTTCAGTAAATTGTTCTTCTCTTGGTTGCACCAATTCGTGAAAATCAAAAGAGGAGCAACTGAAGTTGTCTTTATTGTTTGAGAAGCTGGATGTAGAATATACCTTAGTGAATAAACTTTGATGGGGATTAGGGAAGACCATTGGGATCTCAGTCTTTTATACACTTTAGTGATCATTTAGAAAACAGTTGTGGAATATCCCACTTTAGGCAATGATTTCTTCTTTTTAGCGGGCGTTTGCCTAAACTGTGTTTTGTGAATAGTATTATTATTCCCATCATTATAGGATTTACGTTGTGAGTTTAGCATGGTCTTGCTTAGTAACAACTAATGTATGGCATGGTCTTGTTTAGTACTCCTCATCTTGAGGTCAATAATCTATGTACTTACTTAAACTAGCACTGCCTCATCTTGAGGTCAAATAGTGCGTCATCTGGCTTCCTCGATATGCGTATCTACAGTACAGGCGTCAAATAATAAAAAACAGAGGGAGTATCAATAATCTATGTACTTACTTAAACTAGCGCTGCCTCATCTTTTGGTTCATGTACTAACAGATCTGATATATATTTTCTTTTGACATCTTAGGTTATATGCGCAAAATGCAATAAAACTTCAAATCAGCTTGAAAATATGATGGATTTAACAGTTGAAATTCATGGGGATGGTGTATCCTTGGAGGAGTGCCTTGATCAATTCACAGACAAGGAGACGCTTCATGGAGACAATATGTACAAATGTGATGGGTATGGCTTTTATCTAGTATTTTGAAGCTCAAGACATTGGTTCATTGACTTTGAATCTTGTGTCTTCTTACCATGAATCGCCATATGCATTTGATATGAGTAAGCTTGTACAAACACTCTTCTAGGCATATTCTTTTAGTAAGCAGTTTTCGACATTCACTTTTAAGTAACCAGCTATCACAATAGTCTCGGTATTCTGTAGTAGCATAACCATGGGTTTATCTCCTCCTGATGCTTGAATCCGATCTGATATTATTCTTGCCATAGGTGTAATGACTATGTCAAGGCATGGAAGCGTCTTACCATTCGACGGGCTCCAAATATTCTTACTATTGCCTTAAAAAGATTTCAGGTTTGAGCTGTGGACCTCTTGTATGGATTTCAAAAAAATTCTAAATTAATCCATTTCTTAAGCTGGACGGTCTTTTTGTGATAAAACATTAAATTTAATATATATTATTGCTGAAGATTCACTTTGTTTTACTGCATCTGTTGCCAAAATTCTGCAGAGTGGGAGGTTTGGGAAACTTAACAAAAGGGTTACTTTTCCTGAGACATTGGATCTCAGCCCCTACATGAGTGAGGAAGGAGATGGTTCAGATGTGTACAAACTATATGCAGTTGTTGTCCATGTGGACATGCTAAATGCATCTTTTTTTGGTCATTACATCTGCTATACCAAGGATTTCCATGGAAACTGGTATAGAATTGATGACTGTAAGGTATATGTTCCCTCTATGGCTGTGTGTGTATATGCAAGTTCTCTTATTTTCTCTTCACCATGAATGTCAGTTATTTGAACTATTACTTGCCTTTTAACTATTGTGATAATTTTCTCAGGTTGCAAGTGCTGAATTGGAAGAGGTGCTTTCTCAGGGGGCATATATGCTTTTATATAGCAGGTATAAAGGCTAATAATCTTCATTTGTTTCTAGCTAACCTCCACTATCTTATTACTTATTTTTCTGTATATTGTTATTTTGTTTTCTGTAGTGTGATAGTCTGCTTTAGAATGTGTTAGGATAGGATTTATTCAAATTCCACTTTGGTATTCATTTGATCATTATCTTTTGCTGATTTTCTCACAGTGTTATATATCACTATTCTCAATATGTTTTTATTCAATGTTAATTGATAATTCCTACTGATCCTAGTTGGTTGTCTCCTTTGATTGCTAATGCATGCTTGTTTGCATTCCCTGACTTGTGGTTGTATGAGTAGATATTGTGTGTTTTTGCCAATTTGCGGCATGAAATGAAAAAGAGACCTTTGATGTGTTTCTGGTTTCTCTTTTTGAACAATTAATATCAGTATGCATTGATTGGTGTGGGTGGGACATGCGTATCTTGTTCAAATAGACAGCATTTTGGGGAAATCTTGTGGTGGTGCTTAGATGTCTTTTTAAATTGATATTGGGCAGGGTTTCTGTTCGACCATCATGTCTTAGAGACGATGAGTCTTCGAAGAAGGAGCAGGAACAAATGGTCAAAATGGAATTGGATTCTTGCACAGAAGAAAGGGTTGAATCCTCCTTTGCACTGGAGCCAACAGAGGCATTGAGTACTTCTGGATCCGTTGTTTCAGAGGATCATTCTGAAGTTGTAAGCGAACGTCTTGAGGGTGTTGTAGTAAATTTAGAGTCAACTTCAGCTGTTTCTAATGGTGTTTCCTCACATGAAAATGGATCATGTTCTGGGGTTGACTCTGAGGTCATGATGGATGCAGTGCAGAGGTTCGGTCATCAGTTATGTTCATCTGCCGTAGATGATCCAGATAGTACGAGTTCAGTGGATTCTGATTCAAGTTCTGCTTCGATTGGGGATTCCGGCAATGTGAAGGATTCTTGTGGTGCAGTAGATTCCAAAGCTATTGTGGTGGAGTATTCAATCAATGGTGAGCTTTCAAAAGCTGCCATTGTGAAGGATGTCAAAGTTAATGGCAGTGCTCATTCGTATACCGGCGAGTCGATCTCGAGCAAAAGTCATAATTTGAAACGGGAGTCACCAGTCTGTGATTTGGATGACACTAATGGACATGAAGCTAAGAAAGCAGAGATAGCAACATCAAATAGTGATTCATAATTTATGGTGAATTGTCCCACTAATTATTGTTCATTTACATTCTTTACAGCACCTCATTATCAAAGGAAAGTTTGAGCTGGGAGTTTTGTTTTCCTCTCTTTTTTGTAATTTATCTGGGGTTTTCATTATTTGCAGAAATCTCAGATTCTATTTGTCACGATTCAAGAGGGGAGTCATAGGCCCAAAATCTTCATTAAAATTGATTTTTTTTCATTATAACTGATAGCAGACAAGAATGTCGTTACATTATTGGTAGTAGTAAATACTACTAGTGACAGTAGTGTTTATTATTTTCTCGACGATCCAGGAGTAAGAATTTCCAGAACTGCTGGAGCATTCGTTCGTCTAGGATCCTATTTCCATATTTTACCAAAATTACGCCTCAGGAAATTTTAAAAATACACCTCGGGAAATTTTTAAAATACGCGTCCTTTTGACGTCGTTTTTAATAGGACGTCTCAGGAAACTTTAAAAGAACGCGTCTTGTAAGCGTACTCAGGCAGGGGTTGAGCGGAGTAATTAATTAACTTGAAAAGGACGCGAGTAAGCAAAGAAACTTCACCTCACCCACCCGGTCCGATCCGACCCAGCAAGTACGATGCCTGAGCCTGAGGGTGAGGGTGAGGGTGATGGCGATGCTAGCTTTGTTTGGGTTTGCATCCATTGCCAGCTGTTTGTTCATATGGGTGCACAACAACAACAACAACACCCAATCCAATGCCTTGTCCCCTCCCCCTCTATCTCTTTCCAAAATCCATGCGCACCTTCCTCCTCCTTTCTACTCTTTTTTTTTTATACTATTTATCACTCCCGGAAACCGCTACTCCATTTCTCCTTTCTCGTGATCCTAGCAAACAAACAAAAGCCAACAAAAACAAAAACAAAAATCACCAAATCACCTTACTGTTACAAGCAAAGGTTGCGCACAGTACTCTTCATGTGAGTTAGATGAGTGATTCTGTTTAGTGATCGGTTTTCTTCTACTTCTTTGGATTTGTTCGAGTTAGGTTTCAAATTTTAAGCGACTGTTAATTTTGCAGGTTTTTGTTTTAATGCGAATCTGATTGGATCTGATGATGTGATTGGAGTGACCTGAGTGTGACAGTTCTGTTCTCGTCTGTGAAGTAATCATGGAGAATCGAAGTGATGCAGAAGCCAACTCTGTTTTAAGGTTCTCCTTCTCTCTGTACTTCATTTACTGCCAGTCTGCCACACCTGCAATTGTTTTCTTTTACTGGATTTCAACTTAATTTCTTCTTCAGTAATCACTCTGCATGTTATTATCCTTAATCTTACCCACTTTATTAGCTAATCCAGTTTTTTCCTTAATCTGAAAGCTTAATTAATGTTTGTTATAACAACTTGATGACTCTTCTGGTTACTGTGGTGGCGCAGTTTGTCTGCGGCCTTGTCTTATGGGATTGCTTCAATGGCGATGGTTTTTATCAATAAAGCCATTCTTATGCAGTATGCTCACTCTATGACTCTTCTCGCGCTGCAGGTACTATATAAATTAAGAAATGAAGTATTCCAATTCCTTACTAAGGTGTTATCAGATTGATTATTTTCTTTGTGCTGTGTTTAGCAACTGGCGACAGCTTTGCTCATACACTTTGGTCGACAAATGGGATATACGAAGGCTAAGGGATTGGAAATGGAAACAGCTAAAAGACTGTTTCCTGTGTCCTTTTTCTACAATGCTAATGTTGCATTTGCTTTGGCAAGCTTGAAAGGAGTTAATATTCCCATGTATATTGCCATAAAAAGACTCACACCGCTTGCTGTACTTATTGCTGGCTTCTTTTCAGGAAAGGGAAAACCTACAACACAGGTTTGTGCAACATTTTTTTTTGGAATTAGTATGTTTATAAATAGGTATCCATCGTGTTTAGTAGGCGAATAGCCACTGATCTAATGGGTGCTTTATTTAATCCTTGGAAATGCTTACTCTTGATTGGCCACGTTTGAATGTACTGCGTTAATGGGAGGTAAGCAATTCTCTGTCATACACCAGGTGACACTTTCTGTGCTATTGATTGCTGCTGGAGTCATAATAGCAGCACTGGGAGATTTTTCCTTTGACCTTGTTGGCTACGGCATGGCCCTAACTTCCGTTTTTTTCCAGGTTGACTACTCATTCTGTTGTTGTGCTGGATTTGAACTGTGAATCGTAATTGCACGTCTTTGTTAATTGTGATTGTGTTTTGACTGCAGACAATGTATCTTGTGTTGGTGGAGAAATCTGGTGTGGAGGAAGGGCTCACTTCAATTGAGATAATGTTCTACAACAGCTTTCTTTCTCTTCCATTTTTGATGTTTGTCATCATAGCTACTGGAGAATTTCCAAACTCCTTGTCATTATTATTCGCCAAGGTCAGAATCTTAACTTGAAATCCTTATACAGACTCCACTAAATATCTGGGCTCTACAGCCAGGCTACTATTTGAAATCATACAATTATAGTTTAATCTTAATGTTGGTGTGGAGTTCAAAAGTGTTGCAGAAATCGTTATATTCCCTGATAGTGCCTATTAGATTTTGGTATCAACATGTTACGATGAACATGTGAAAAATTAATATTAAGTGAATTATGCTGCAGCATTAATATGGTTGTCAAACATTTTTTCATCATTAGCAATATGGTAAAAAACTTATTTGAGCGTTGCTTGATTTATCTGCTGTATATACACAGAATAGCTCTAACTTGATCTTTTTGAACTTGCAGAGTAGTTCTTTGTCATTTTTTCTGATCCTTATTCTTTCGTTGGTGATGGGAATTGTTCTCAACTATACCATGTTCTTATGTACCATAGTCAACTCTGCTCTAACAACAACCATTGTGGGAGTTCTGAAAGGCGTTGGATCCACGGTATGTCCTCAGATACTTTGTTTGGGGCACTTCAAATCCAAAAATGAACTGTTAATTAGGCTTTTATAAACCAAATTGTTGTGAGATTTAAAATTAGCCTCACCTTGAGTTTTGATTTAATAAATCTTCAAATTCATGATGATTAAAATTTGTTCCCTTGTGATCAGACCCTCGGTTTTGTCTTGCTGGGTGGTGTGCAAGTGCATACTCTGAACGTGTCTGGATTGGTAATCAACACAGCCGGTGGAGTATGGTACTCATATACCAAATATATGCAGAAAAAGAGGAAACCTCCAAATTTAACCCCAGACATTGAGGCTCATCGTAAATAGACCGCACTTGAGAATTGCCTCGTCCAGTTGTCGTGTCAAGTTGAGGATACAAATTTTGGATTTGAAGTTTCCTCGGTCTTAGCATCTCTCAATTGCCTTATATTGTTACATGATTCAGTATGTTTTTTTACAAAGAAAGGTTATGGTTCAGTGTTACTAGTGTCCCAAAATAGGGGAGGGTAAAGAAACTTTAGTGGCTAGAAAAGAAATGGATGATTCATTGCGCACAATATCTTTGTAGTTTTCTGGACCCTATATTCAATTGAATACCATATTCTGTCAGTGCATTATGTTGAATGTAACTGAGAAACTAAAGTTTGAAATTAAACAGTAAGGCAAACACTTCAAAGGAAGTGTATTTTTTTATTTTTTTATAAGATTAAGGTTGTAGTTCAAACCGTAAGTATATGCCATTTTTAATATCAAGCAATTAAAAAGAAGAAAACCGACACACAGGATCAGGAAGGTGGGTGGGGCATAATGGGCTGGATACTAGATAGGAGGAGGGTGATGGACAAATAGAGGCTTACCCATAACTATCTGCCTAAGGTTTTTGCTTGTGATTGTGTTGAAAAATTAAATGAAAGGTGGGGTGTGTATGTATAAATGTATAAATGTATAAATGTATAACTGTATAGCTGTAAGCCTGTAGCTGGGCGATAAGATCCATGAATGGTTTAGGAAATTAAAAGTGATTTTTTTTTTTTTTTTTTTGAAAATAGGATATATTAGAGAATTTAAGTATCCATTACAACAGGCACTGTCGCCTCGGGGCATTCCCCTTCAGAGATATTTCCTACATAGGAAATTTGAAGGCCCATCTCTAGAGCCAGGACATTTCTAGTCCTATTACAAACCCATACACATAGCGATGGGATAGAAAATGGTAATAAATACCATAAAGAAAAATCCTGCATAATCAGGATGAACCAACCAAATAACGATGCAGAAGCGGAGAGCGAGGTAGCACCCACAACAAGGAAGAGGATCAAGGACTTAGGCGCTGGATCGGAGGAGACGGCGCAGTGGCAGTTTGCATTCCCACGAATGTAGATCCAACACTCAGATCTACAGATCCAACACTCAGCTACAGATCTCTACCATTTTATCATGGATGCTTCCTTCACTTTTTATTAGCGCAGATCTGCACAAAACACGACCACAAACATACATATTCGACAGATCTAAGCACATAGATTAAATCTACTGTTCAGATCTGAAGAAATAAAATAAAAATAACGATAAAATAAAAATAAAAATAAAAGGGGTGCCGCCGGCCCTAGGATGAAGCCGGCGGCAACCCCAGTTGAAAGAGGGAGAAACCAAGAGCGATGTGAGATGGCGGCGGTTGATCGTCGGTGGTGGCGTGGCTGAAGAGGAAATTAAAAGTGATGGACGCCCGCTATTATTATTTTTTCATATTTTTTTATAGCTTTTTACCGGATTATGTTTTTCTCTCGAATCTGATTTAATAGTCAAAATTATTCTTGACAGAAGTATCAAATTTAAATATTCTATTTAAAAACAGTTTTGATTATTAAATCAATTCTAATAGAATATAGAATCTTATTAGAAAACAATTTGAAAGGGACCTTTAATAGTGCTAGTATTAAAAAAAAAAGTGGGAAAAGTTGAGTATTTCTAATTTTGTTTTGGGTACCCACGTATATATAGATAGGAATAGGATGTTACTGGTGTCCCTAAATTCAATTGAATTTTTGTTACGTAGGCAAAAATATGATGTGACTTGCAAAGCTTAAATAATAATACAAGAACGAAAGAATATACTACTCCCTCTGTTTCTGAATAATTGACACTTTACTATTCCAGCACGTATTTCAAGCCGGTCAGAATAGTAACTATATGATCTCGAAAAAATCCAAATTTTTTTTTCAACGTACGTGAAGGATTAATATACGTTGTGTAAAAATTTCGGACTTTTTCGAGATCATATAGTTACTATTCCGGCCGTTTTACAAAGCGACATGAATAGTAACCAGCGACAGTTATTCGAAAACGGAGGGAGTACTTCCTTATCAGTCATCACCGACATTTTTATATTAAAAACGATTTTTTCCTTTTTCTTAAATCTGTGTTCACGAGGTTGTTTGTTTACTAATTTGTTTAAGTTGTAGTAAGAAATAAAGAGGGAAACAAGCTTTTACTGTTTATTCATTCCGTTAGTAATATATTGGTCAATTTAATTGTTTATTACTCCCTCTGTCCTCCATTGTTTGTCTTCCTCGCATCTCAATATTCAGTAGGGAACGCATATCGAGGAGGCCGGATGAGGTACTATTTGACCCCAAAAAAATCCGATTTTTTTTTGAACGTACGTTAATCCTTAACGTACTTCCCAGCAAAAATTAGGGGTAAAATTGTCTCAAATAGGTCGTCTGCCGGCCATTTTAAGATACGTGCCGAAACGGTAAAAGCAAAAACTAAAACGACAATTATTGAGGTACGGAGGGAGTATTTTATTAGTGGTAGTAATTACTACTCCGGTCAACCTTTGATACTCTTACGCTCCATTTCCACCGGATGTTTTGATCTTTCTCCTCTTTGGTCTTTGACCATTTTCTAAAAGGAATTTAGTCTTTTCTTTAGGTGTGAGAAATTTCCTGTCTCCTTTTTTTCGATCATTTTCTAAAAAGATTTAACCTTTAGTTCAAGCATATAGGGTGGAGTGGCCACTTATATTTAAGGGGAGATAAAATTAACGTTAATGCTTTTTAAAGGAAAAAAAGCCTTTCCATTATGTCAGTGTGCGCTGATAAAGACGTGTCAATTGTAGTAAAGTGGTAATTTTTCCCTTTTCAGTACTGATTTTGGTAAATTAAAGGCAGGAATGGGGGTTGTTTGGAACATTACACATGGTGATTGGCTGCAAGCAGAGAGGCCTTTCCTCGTTACTAATATTGCTTTGCTTACCCATGTTGGATCCTTTAGTGGGTTGTCTTCGAGTGAGAGTACTGAGTCTACAGACCCCATCTCTCCCTTTCCTCACTCTTCCTCTCCATCCTTGCTCTGCTCTCTTCTACCCACATTGTACTTGCCATGAGGGGAGTACTAGCATCAAAGTCTGTTTCTTTCACTTTCTTGAGTTAAAAAAAAAAAATGATGAGCGTGTCTCTTTATTTCATGGTTTTGGGATCTGGGTCGGAAGATTTTTTGCAAAGTTCGAACCTTTGAGTGTATTTAGTCTTGGGGTTTTGTTTGGTTCTTGTCCTAGTAGTGTCTGGGTAGTTCTAGAGAGGAAGCAATGGCTCAAAGATTGGATTTTGCAGATTTGTGGGCTAAGAACAGCAGCAAAGGAACTCCTGTGGTGGTCAAAATGGAGAACCCCAACTTCTCTGTTGTGGAAATCAACGGCCCAGATGCTGCATTCAGGCCTGTAGAGAGGAGTAGAGGCAAGAATGCAAAACAAGTCACATGGGTCTTGCTCCTCAGGGCTCATAGAGCTGTCGGTTGTGTAGCTTGGCTAGCTACTGTCTTCTGGGCTTTGCTAGGAACCATCAAGAAAAGGCTAATATTCAGACAAGGAGTCACTGTTGCCACCGAGAGATTAGGCAAAGGAAAATTGATGCTAAGCATCATTAGAGTGTTCTTAGTGACTTCCTTGGCAATTTTGGCTTTTGAAGTAGCTGCTTATTTTAAAGGATGGCATTATTTTGAGAATGCTAATCTGCATATTCCAAGGACTTTGGATTTGCAAGGGTTTCTTCACTTGGTTTATGTTGCTTGGTTAACTTTTCGAGCGGATTATATCGCACCTGCAATTCAAGCTCTCTCAAGTTTCTGCGTTGTCCTGTTCCTTGTTCAGTCCTTAGACCGCTTGATACTTTGCTTAGGTTGCTTTTGGATTAAGTTCAAGAAGATTAAACCCAGGATTGATGGAGGGGATCCATTCAAGTCAGACGATATCGAGGCATCAGGTTACGAGTACCCCATGGTTCTTGTTCAGATACCTATGCGTAATGAGAGGGAGGTAATTAACCTATCATTTCCTTTGCAAAATTTCATTCCTGCCCTTGATTTAGTATCTAGGTACTGCCAAAATGATTGCTGTGCTTATTATGGGCTAAAGACTGATTTGAAATTTAGTTGACTAGGAATAGGATGTACCAAAATTCTAAGATTTCACTACTGGAAGAGTGAAAATGTTTTCAGTGAAGTCTTTTATTTCTGTATCGCAAGTCAATGGATGCCTTGGGGTTTGTTGGCAAGTTTGAAGATTATATGTGTGATGTTGAGATTATAAAACTGCAAATACAGTTCATATGAACAGTAAACAGTTTAGATAATAGTCATCATTTCCTTGAAAGATTGAAAATTACATGCTTGGATTTATTATGTCATCCACAGGGGGGAGTCCTTATTATAATTAGCAATTAGTAGATACATTTAAGTATTAGTATAAAATACAAATGCAATGCTTTATTAATAGTCATTCTGCGTTGGCCATATTGCAGGTTTATGAGCAGTCTATCTCTGCAGTTTGCCAAATTGATTGGCCTAAAGACTGTCTACTCATTCAAGTTCTTGACGATTCTGATGATGAAAGCATCCAGTGGTTAATTGAGGCAGAGGTTGCCAAGTGGAGCCAAAAGGGTATCAACATAGTTTATCGGCATCGCTTGGTTAGAACTGGTTACAAAGCTGGAAATCTCAAGTCAGCTATGAGCTGTGATTATGTGAAGAATTACGAGTTTGTTGCAATTTTTGATGCCGACTTCCAGCCTAATCCAGACTTTCTTAAGCTAACAGTGCCACACTTCAAGGTGGGTTTTTTTTTTTTCTCGAAAAAAAGAGACGTCAAATTTTAGTTTTAGGAATAGCTCCACATGATTCTTTGCCTTGCATTGCAGGGGAATCCTGAACTAGGGCTGGTTCAGGCTAGATGGGCCTTCGTGAACAAGGATGAGAATCTATTGACTCGTCTCCAAAACATTAATTTGTGCTTTCATTTTGAGGTGGAACAGCAGGTTAATGGTGTGTTGTTAAATTTCTTTGGTTTTAATGGAACTGCCGGTGTGTGGAGGATTAAGGCCCTTGAGGAGTCTGGTGGATGGCTTGAAAGAACAACCGTAGAGGACATGGACATAGCTGTTCGTGCACATCTCAACGGTTGGAAGTTTATCTACCTTAATGATGTGAAGGTACTCTTACATCTCCATAGATCTTAATTGATGAATTCAACTGTTTTATCAAAGACATAGCAAGGACATACACATTCTTAGTTAGGGTGACATTACTCTGTTAAATTTGGAAGTTCTGAAAATTCTGCTAAATGGTAATCTGTTGACTACTAAAATTTTGGTGCAAACCTCTCCATAGACAGAAGCAGGTGCAAAAGTTTCCCACAATTTTGGTGTCTCCTGACAAGTTGGTTTTGTATGTGTTACCTTCCAGGTCCTATGTGAAGTTCCTGAATCTTATGAAGCTTACAGGAAGCAGCAACATCGGTGGCATTCTGGCCCTATGCAACTTTTCCGCTTGTGTCTTCCAGCAATTATTACTTCCAAGGTAACAACATTTGATGGCCAATTTATGGGCGCCATTGGACAACAGTTTACTCACTCTTAACTAATAAGGCCTTAAATTTCCTATCTTGCAGATAGCAGTATGGAAGAAAGCAAACTTAATTCTTCTGTTTTTCCTATTGAGAAAGTTGATCCTTCCCTTCTATTCCTTCACATTGTTCTGTATAATTCTTCCTTTAACCATGTTTGTCCCAGAGGCTGAGCTTCCTATGTGGGTCATTTGTTATGTTCCTATTATCATGTCATTCCTCAACATTCTTCCTTCTCCGAAATCCATCCCTTTCCTTGTTCCTTACCTACTCTTTGAAAACACCATGTCGGTTACCAAATTTAATGCAATGGTGTCTGGGCTATTCCAGCTGGGTAGCTCCTACGAGTGGGTTGTTACCAAGAAGGCTGGTAGGTCATCCGAGTCAGATTTGCTGGCCTTTGCTGAGAGGGACTCAAAGTCAATCGACCAAAAACCGATACACAGAGGAGCTTCCGAGACAGAGATTGGAGAGTTGATGCGATTGAATGACCAGAAAGAAGCTGCTCCTGGACCTATTAAAAAAGTGAACAAGATATACAGGAAAGAGCTTGCTTTGGCGTTCCTCCTACTCACTGCTTCTGGTAGAAGCCTTTTATCTGCGCAGGGAGTCCATTTCTACTTCCTTCTTTTCCAAGGCATTACCTTCCTCATCGTCGGCCTTGATTTAATTGGAGAACAAATGAGCTAAGGATGGAATGGATGATCATAGACAGAAGAAACAAGCATGCACTCCGCTTGAGATGCAGCAGTTACGACCTAGGACCTTCAGCACTCCCTTCCAACAGCTACTGGCAAAGGGTAACATCCTCCGGTTCAATAAAACTTCATTTGATTTTGAACATTCTATAGGATTCTCTGTTCATGAATTGTTTAGTCACACGGTAGTCACATCTCATATTTTTATATTCTTCCCATTGGTGTCAGCAATAGGTTTCATCGATCATTTGGATTATCGTTGTTTGCCACAGTTAGGATTACTCTACATTGTTTTATTTTTCTTTTTTCTTTCACAGTTGACTTATATTCTTGCTTGCGTGTGGTTAGCATTTAAGATTGAAGCCATATTGCAGTTTGTAAAGTTCAGGAGTTTGAGTGAGGTTGAAGGACAAGCTTGCTTCATGATTTCTTGATTATAAGGATTCCATCTTTGTAGTAGTTTATAGTGCGAGTCTGTGTAAAGTATGTACATTTACATCTGTTCAGTATTTTTCTCCAGTAATAATAATATTTGACATTGAATTGAACTCCCTTTTGTTCTCTCAGTTTTGTCCATATTCCTTTTGTTTTCTTTGGATATTTATTTGCACATGTGCTGCATAGATGTAAACAAGGGAACGTGCACTCATGTGCATATGCTTATGGTTCCATGTTTTTGTAAAAAGGCAAATACCAAAGAAAGTGTCGGTAGGCTCACAATAAAAGTGACTAAGCAAGGGCACTTGCTTTTAGCAAGTTTGTTGATGGCTGAGGTTTTGCTTCCGTTTCCCACCGTGCACTTGCCCTTAGCCCTTAGGAAGGTCCACCAATACATGAAATGACTTGGTGGAGGGTCATGAAATTTTTAGGGCTGGGGCATATCAAGATTCCTGTCTTAATTTGCGTTTGTTGAAGGTGGGGATATATGCCAATGAGGACAATTTCACTACTTTGTTTTTATGGTCCACAACATTAAAATCTTGTAATGGGAAACATATAAAGAAGAAGCCAAATAAATAACGAAGAAACAAGTTGCAGACACAAACAAACTTTAGTTCTAGTTGAATGGTTTTCACTTTTCAAATTTAAGTACGAGAAATGAAAGAAATTATACTCGGAGAATCATTCTGAAAAAAACTACACTTAAAAAACTATTTTTTTTTATCACTAAATCATCTTCAAATGAAATTAATTTCTTATAAAGAAAGGTTAAGAACGTAGGGAGAAAATAAGTTAGCATGTCATTTCATTTCCACATTTTGTTTATGGCTGGCATTGGCAGTAGGGTGGGGGGCCAAAGCAAGTGGGGTTTGGGAAAATAGGAAATTTGGAATTGGGTGATCGAGTTGGTAAAATTTCAGGTAGGTTAAGATTTGGTTGTTCCTGCTAACGTGCCATGCTCATTCTCTTGCTTATATTATTGAATTATTGGTGGTACAACTTTCTTTCGGTCAAACAAGTCCCTACAACTTTAAAGATCCTTATACTTTAGACCATGAATTTATTTTTATTTCCATTTCCTTGCTTTTAAGGGATGATCTCATCTCCCTCATTCAATCTGGTAATCTAACTCCACAAGAAAATGTAGAATAATTTCTTCATTTCTCTACAACAAGATCCAATTGCAATTATGTTTTCGCCACGCCTAGAGGAGTAGTGGATCCATCAAGTTCAAGCATTAGCAACTCATGAAAATTCAACAAATACCTCACCACGTCAACCTTCCCTCTCTCACTCGCTACAAACAAACAACTTGTGCCAATCTCTTGATTCAATTTGTAGACCAACGATCGATCGGTCTCCACCAAAAACCTTACCATCTCCACCCTCCCTTCCCTGCACGCCTCATGCAATGGTGTCTCCCATCTGTCGTTCACCGCCGACGCCATCTCCGGTAGTAATTTCAACACCTCCCTCGCTAACTCCACATTCCCAAACCGAGCTGCCAAGTGCAAAACAGTGGTGGATGGCCCTGCTACCCTTTGCTCAATCATGGATTCATCTTCTTCAATTAGGCCTGAAATGACCGACATGTCGCCTTTTAGTATAGCCTCATGGAGCCGTCGGTCCATCATTGGACAATTTTAATTTTTTTTTTAAAATCAAATTTATATAGCGTAGATTAATTGGAAGGGGATTGGTGATAAGTTGCAAAAATGGTTTATATGTATAATTAATGGGAGGAATTGAAGTTGCAAGAATTTAATAAATAATGATAGAAATACTTCTTTTTTTCCACAAGTGCAGCAACTAAGAAATTTCTAATGGGATGGGCCCCGCACACGCCTTTTTTTATTATTACTATTATTATTATTTTAAAAACAGGCTATACATGCGAACAAAAATCAACTTAAAATCAATTTTTGTGGATCTGCTTTGGTTTTTTTATTTTATCCATGTCAACGCCCAATGGATAAATAAATTTCTAGAGAAGAGATTTTAATAGTCGGATGTAAGCAATATAGGACTAAAATACTACTATGATTAGTGGATTTGATCATGCATGACGCATAAGTTTTCTATTTGTTGTGGGCTTAGGCCTTTGGATCTTGGATCCTTACCCAAATTGCACTTAAGCTTGTCTAGGGCCCATTGGCCCATGACAATGTGCACCTGGACTTTTTGTTTGGGCCTTTTCTTTTGGGTGTAAGAAAAAAGGAGAAGAAAGTTATTTATTTATTATCCAACTTTTTTGAAATTAGCTAAATAATTCCAACTAGCATATAATTTGTTTTAGAATGTAATAAAATGAGTTGTTGAAAAGAAAGAGAAAATAAAATCCAGCTGATGATGATTGAAAACAATTGGTTGGTGAAGAGTTTATTATTGTAATTAACTTGTATCAGAAGGACAAACATGTATTAATATCAAATCCTATCACACACTTAAGTTGTTCCGCATTTATTATAATTAATCCTCCGGAAATTAAATTGTTTTACTAATATTGTTTCCCAACATGCCGTTTTAAAAATAAAATTACTGTATGAGTTTCGTTCGTGATATTGTAATAATACTTAATGATTTAATAAATTTTATAAAAAAATTGTTTATTAACAGTGATAAAATTAATTCAATTACATAATAATAAGAGAACTGAAGGACTAGACCGATCGCGTCACTGAATTTTATAGTTTCTCACTACTTTCACTTAGTTGTTGTGGTTGGTAACTAAAAACAATATGAATTCCCTCCAAAGTCCAAACCCACATAGCCAGCCAATCACTATAAATGTTTTGTCATGACTTTGGCTTTTCTCTACTCTACTGTCACACCAAATGGAATTCTTAAGCTACGCAGATGAAGAAGAGAGAAAAGTAATGCAATTTGAATCACCAATTCATCGTCTTTCAATTTCAAACAATCAAGAAGAACCCATTATTTATGATAATCTCCAATTTAGTCCTCCAAGTCCCCCAAATCAATCACCATGGGCCCTGTCCCCTCCTCAAACTCCAACCCCTTCTCTCCTTTACCACTGCATCGCCTCCCTCCACCGCCACGAAGGAATCGTCTTCTCCATCGCCGTTTCTAACGGAATCGTCTTCACCGGCTCCGAAAGCAACCGGATTCGGGCATGGAAGCAGCCCGATTGCGATGATCGGGGTTGCCTCAAGTCCAGCTCCGGCCAAGTCCGAGCCATTTTAGCCCACGGTAACATGCTTTTCTCTGCACATAGAGACGGTAGAATTCGGGTTTGGGATTTCACGGAATCGGAAAATTTCTTTCGTGCTAAAAAGATCGCAACTTTCCCCAGAAAAAGAAAGACCCGATTCCTTAAATTCTCAAAATCAAACACCCAACTCCACCAATTTAGGAAAGATTGTGTTTCTTGTATGGCGTATTATCACGCAGAAGGGCTATTGTACACAGGATCAAGCAACAAAATTGTAAAAGTTTTTTGGGTTTTGGACAAGAAATGTGTAGATTCATTTGTTGCACATGAGGATTCTGTGAATTGTATAGCGGTGAGCCAAGAAGACGGGTCGGTGAAGATTTGGAGGAGAATTTGCAATGGTGAGAATTCCCACATCCTCACCATGACATTAAAATTCCAGCAATCCCCTGTGAATGCATTGGCAATGAGCTCATGTTCCAGCAATTTGGTCCTGTATTCAGGTTCGTCGGACGGGGCCATCAATTTCTGGGAGAAGGAGAAGTTTTCAGGGAGGTTTAACCATGGTGGGTTCTTGCAAGGTCATAGATTTGCAGTTCTGTGCCTTGTCGCGATTGAGAGATTAATCTTTAGTGGATCTGAGGATACAACAATTAGGATATGGAGGAGGGAGGAAGGGAGTTGTTTTCATGAATGTTTAGGTGTGTTAGATGGGCATAGAGGACCGGTTAGAGCTTGGCTGCTTGTTTGGAGATGGAGAAATTTGTGATGGGGTTTCTGGTTTATAGTGCTGGATTAGACCAGTGTTTTAAGGTTTGGAGAGTTAAGGTATTGCCTGGAGAGAAGATGTGCTTGAATTTTGCAGAAACAAATGATGATGCCAAGATTACAAGGACGATGGAGTATGAGATGAGTCCTGTCCTGTCTCCTTCTTGGGTTGAGAAGAAACTCAATGGATAGAGATTAGCTATTTTCATCAGACATAGCAACAATCAATCAGTTAATTTTATGTAGAGTGGAAGTATAATTAGTGAGTGATTAGTATTTTGTAATTTAAGCAGGAGTTGACGATTTGTCAATCGATCCAATGAACCAGAGCATGCAAAACTTGCTTAGCTTTTGAATGTGGAAATGAGAGTAAACATGCTTTTCGTCCAGTGTTATCTTTGAGTTTTCTCAAACAAGGCTCGACACAACCAATTTTGGTATTACGAATCCTGTCTGTCTACGGTGAAAAGACATAAGGATGAAATTAGACCGGCAGCCATCGAAAATTTTACTCATGTGCATCCATGATTTGCTAAAATTGTAACATTGCATGGTAGGGTCGACTTTTCAAGTGGGATGAGATCTTCTTTATAGCTTATGGAGACGTGTACCATTGCTAATTTACTAATTCTATGTAAGATGGTGGTGTTTCATAGATCCAGATCCAACCATGCAATTTTCTTTATTGAATTGCCTAACCTTGATCACACATAAGAGTAGCAGTGCCAGTGTATTAATTGTGGAAACAACAATGTTCACCTAAATTATTTACATGTCCACATCACATTTCTTGCTTCTCCATTACTGCTCTGCCTACCTTTGCTCTCTTGTTTCTAGCCAGTAGCCAGACGCTTTCGTCTCTCCATTATTGCGCACTGCCTACTCTACAATTATAGTTGATAGGCACGTTTTTCTGTTCTTTTTAAAAATGTGATATCTAACAAAATTACATATATTAATTGATGAATTTATCACGTACTAGATTATTTTGGTACATTTCATGACAGATATATTAGTAGTACTAGTTGACTATATGCAAAAGTTGCCGATTCAAATTTAACAACATTTAGATCCATAATTTTTCACATAGCAGAAAAAGGATATTAGTACATTGAACAAAATAGAGGGTACATGAGTTGAGTACAAGTTATTAAGTTACTAGAAAGCTTCTTGGTTAGAAAGAGGGTGATGGATCCTTTCAATGAAGAAATTTTCATAGATGAACCCAGCAAGTCCTCCACCAATAAGGGGCCCAACCCAGTAAACCCAGTGATCAGTCCAATCCATGCTCACCAAAGCGGGCCCAAATGATCTTGCTGGGTTCATTGAAGCCCCAGAAAATGGGCCACCAGCTAGGATGTTTGTCCCAACTACAAGCCCAGTTAACAATGGGCCCAGCCCATCAATAGATCCTTTCTTGGGGTCAATCATTGTTGCATATACAGTGAATAATAAGGAGAAGGTCAAGAGTATCTCCCATACTACTCCTTGGAGGGAACCCACCCCACTTCCAAGAGTAATGGTTGGTATAGCCTGCACAGAAAATAGAAATTCAATTAAATATTTTCTTTTACAAAAAAATTAAAAAACTAGACATAACCAACTTTTATTCTAAAATATATAAAACTTGAGTTCTTTTATTTCTCTCTAAATTTACTCAATTAAAACTAATCGAATAATACGCATTGTATCATAAATTAATTATTTGTTAATTTGACTTACCAATCCTCCGGTGAGGAACTTGAGAAGGAGGCAAGCGAGTGAAGATGCTAGCAATTGGTCAATCCAATACAAGATGGATCGGAAAAGAGTGATGTGACCGCCGGCAAGAAGGCCTAGAGTGACGGCCGGGTTGAGATGGCCACCGGAAATGTGACCGGCCGATATCATCACAGCTACAACAAGTGTATGTGCCAAAGCAACAACAAACAAACCCAACAACGAATCTCCCAACATCTTATCTGTCCACCGTACATGTAACCCAAATGAAGAACAAAAAGAATTATGAAAAAGAGTTAGAAAAAATAAACATAATTTAGTAACATAAATAATACGCATACTAGCTTTAATAAAGAAAACAACTAAGCATAAGGTACTCCAGTAATTGAAAATTTCGATCAAACATAAGGTATAAAACAACATTTATGTTAAGAAAATCATGATGAATAAAAAAATAACGATGGGTGTGACTTGTGAGTGTTAAACAGAAATTAAGTACCGGCGGTGATGGCGGATCCGACTCCGACGAAGACGAAGAAGAATGTTGTGATGAACTCAACGACGAGGGCTTTGATGCAGTCGGGTTCGGCCGCCTCTCGAGTCGATCCTTGGGCAATTTTCGCCATTGTTGCTCAGTAGTGGTGCTTTAATTACTACAATTAAGGACCTGAAATGTGTAAATTAATTAAATAAATAAATAGTTCCCGAGTCTTTGGATAATTTGGCTGTACAAAAAGGGTATTTCGTGTGTGTATATAAACTATAAAGAGGAGAGGAAGCAGCAAATGCTTTCCCCAGTTATTTGTTGTGTCATCATGCATGCTGTCGTGGAGATGCAATTATTTTTTAGCCAAATTACCTGGATGCCCATCATTACGTTGACCTTTGTTTTAATACCCTTATAAAAAAATGGGGATAATGCAAAAATTGGTACCTGTACAATGATTGTTTGATTGATTTCATACCTCAGGTCTAATTTGCTTTTAAAAGATACTTGTACATTAACAAAACGTCACATTTGGTACCTCGACCTAACGCCGTCCAACTTTCACCGTGAAGTGTCATACGTGGCATGCCACATCAGACACTGCTGACGTGGCGTGCCACGTAGGACAGATCCGACCCGTTTCTTTTCCCGCGGGTTGGAGGTATGAAACGACGTCGTTTTTGGGCCATGTATGAAAGACGCGTCGTTCAGGATTAAGGTGAACGACGCGTCGTTCATATTAAGCTTAAAAATACTCTCATAAAGGGAATTCCGAGAATCGAACCCAGGACTTCTAGCACTCCATGCGATAAGCATACCACTAGACCAAATGCCCTTTATGTGTTATCATTGATTATGGAAAACTATATTCCCCCAAAACCAGCCCCACCTTTCTCCTTCTCTTCGATTTGGTGAGTAGCTTTTGATATTTATCTTTTAAAATTTTCAAAAAATGATAAAATTTTAATAAAAATTGTCAAAATTAAAAAGTATTAATTTAATTAATCTAAAAATTCAGAAAAAATCTAAAAATTCTAAAAAGATGTAAAAAAATCCAAAAAAAAATTAATTAATCTAAAAATTCAGAAAAAATGTAATAATTCCAAAAAAATATACAAATTCCCAAAAAAAATAAAATATCTACAATCAATTATTTTTTTGCAATTTTTTAGATTTTTAGATTAATTAATTTTATTTTAGAATTTTAACATCTTTCTGAATTTTTAGATTAGTTTCTAAATTTAACAATTTTTTATAAATTTTTTACATTTTTAACATTTTTTGGAATTTTTAGATTAGTTTCTAAATTTTACAATTTTTTATAGATTTTTTACATTTTTAACATTTTTTTGAAATTTGTACAACTTTTTTGGATTTTTTCAGCCATTAATGATAACATATCAAGAGCATTTGGTCTAGTGGTATGCTTCTTGCATAAGGTGCGAGAGGTCCTGAGTTCGATTCTCGGAATTCCCTTGATGGGAGCATTTTAGAAAATTATTATTAAATTTAGAAACTAATCTAAAAATTCAGAAAGATGTTAAAATTTTAAAATAAAATTAATTAATCTAAAAATCTAAAAAAATTGCAAAAAAATAATTAATTGTAGATATTTTATTTTTTTTGGGAATTTGTATATTTTTTTGGAATTATTACATTTTTTTCTGGATTTTAGATTAATTAAATTATTTTTGGAATTTTTTACATCTTTTTAGAATTTTTCGAATAATTAAATTAATTTTTACAATTTTTTTAAAAATTTTAGATTTTTAGATTTTTTCTGAATTTTTCAATTAATTAAATTATTTTTTGATTTTTTCTGAATTTTTAGATTAATTAAATTAATATTTTTTAATTTTGACAATTTTTTTTAAAATTTTAACATTTTTTGAAAATTTTAAAAGATGAACATCAAAAGCTACTCACCAAATCGAAGAGAAGCGGGAGAAAGGTGGGGCGGGTTTTGGGGGAATATACTTTTCCATAATCAATGATAACACGTAAAGGGCATTTGGTCTAGTGGTATGCTTATCGCATGGGGTACTAGAAGTCCTGGGTTCGATTCTCGGAATTCCCTTTATGGGCTTATTTTTAAGCTTAATAATATGAACGACGCGTCGTTCACCTTAATCCTGAACGACGCGTCTTTCATACATAGCCCAAAAACGACGTCGTTTCATACCTCCAACCCGCGGGAAAAATGGGTCGGATCTGTCCTACGTGGCACGCCACGTCAACAGTGTCTGATGTGGCATCTGACGTGGCATGCCACGTAGGACACTTAACGGTGAAAGTTGGACGGCGTTAGATCGAGGTACCAAATGTGACGTTTTGTTAATGTACATGTATTTTTTAAAAGCAAATTAGACCTGAGGTATGAAATCAATCAAACAATCATTGTACAGGTACCAATTTTTGCATTATCCCAAAAAAATGCATATGACTTTCACACAAATTGTAGCGTAGTATACTTAATTAAAACTATTATAATAAACATTCCATTACATTTTTAGTATAACAAACTCTATACTGGAAACAAAATGTATTTTAAACCTTCCATTAACACTAAACTTTTTGATATCCCACTTCCACGAAAGGTTTGCCTTTAACTAGTATGCAATTTTGTATTTTATGTATGGATGAGCTGCCCCGCACTGTAAATTTGTTGGGTTGTCCTGATCATCACTGGATAGCTGAGCTAAGTGCAGAGTTTTGTGTCGTCTTCTTCACTCTTTCATTCTTTTCCTTTTTCTTTCTGTCAATTCACACCCTATGTTTGATATTTAAACAGTAATTTTTCACCTCACTTATAAGTTATAACAAAAAAAACCTAATAAATAACAGTAAAATTTGTATACATAGCCATGTTAGTGCCAGCTGCTCGTAAATTATTCTTTTCCTTCATTTGAAGCAATCTGCCGTAACTTGTTAATTGTTTGAATGTTATCCACATCACTTTTCCTGACAAGCTGTTTGTGATGAGAATTTATATTGTCTACCTAGGATTATGCTATGCATACGCTATTGTATTATACTTGAAAGAATGAATGCTTATACTTTTACCAGATTGCGGTAGGCACAAATGATGTCTACAAGAGTGCAGAAGCAATCAAACTGTGTGGAGGAAAAATCATCCTTGAACCTTGGCCTCTTCCAGGCATCAACACCAAGATTACTACTGTCCTTGACCCCGATGGTTGGAAATCGGTATGGGTTCAACTTTTCCTTAATTCTTTTCCTGTTATATTTATAAGTATGCTCATGTAGATTCTTTTACACATTTACCTTCCCTATTCTCTTAAAAAGTCCCCCAACTTTTTCTTGGCTCATAAAAGTTTTTAAGTCCGGGTGGCTTCAATATTTGTCTAGATTCAGAATTTAAATTTTATGAGGTGGATGAAAGATGATAAATAGGATAGCCAGTGGGGTTCATTGAAACTTCTTATAAACTTGTTATGCTAATGATTGTATTTTGAGGCAATGAAATTAGTTCAAGTGAATTGAACTTTTCTTGTTTTACCTTCTCCCCTTGCAGGTCTTTGTCGATAATGCTGATTTTCTGAGGGAACTGGAGTGAACTAAGGTATCATGGTAGCTGCTACATATATCTTGATTGAATCAATGGGAAGATTCTTAACAATTTTGTTGCTTGGAGTAGTGCACACGAAAAGACTTGCCTTATCATTCTGTGGATTCCATATCCCCTCATCGATTATGTATAATGCTGTAACAATTCGTTATCAAAGCACTTTACCTGTAATCAATAGTCAATACACAAGAAGGAACAAGATTGCATTTTCACTATGCTTTTTGGGGAATGATATACATTACATGTTCATTGCTTAGCACAGAGTGAAATCTAGCTTGTGGAGTTCCAACTATGCAGGCATACTTCCAGATTTTATGTTATGTTGGCACGACAATTAAGCATGTACTGAATGCCATCAATCCAAATCTGTTTATCAGTTTTACTTTTGCATTCAAACTCTATTATTCTATCAGCTGTTTTTACTCCAAAGTAAGTCCTGAGATCGCTGCAGCCTCCTCTCTCCCTTCCAGGCCATGCTAGAACGTCACTGCAGACTCCAGAGACAACACCTGCAATCACAGCATGGCTTGACTCAGTTGATAGGAAAGAGAGAAAGGTAGCGTATTTGTTCCGGGTTTTGAGAATTTGCTTACATTTCTTCTTTTTCGTGAATGTTCCTAACATATGCTTGCTTTTCATTTTAGCTACCACCTGAATTATGTAAAAGGTACTATTTTTTTATAAAAGATAATATAAAGGAACAGTCCCCTTTAATAATTTTGGTAAACCACTAGGAAACCTCTTGTATCAAACAAAAATGGATTATCTACTTTAATTCTGCCTGTTGTTGCTTAATTTTTTTGCATGGTTTATTTAGTGCCTTCTGCTTTTACCTGCCAATTTGAGTTTGTGTTGAAAGAAACTTGCTTCCAGTGAAGAGCTCCTGCCGGGAACATTAAGGCACTAATGAGTTCTATATTTTCAAAGAACATTAGACAATAATGAAGATATAGATGATTATATACCTTTCCTCGTACGCTTGAGAAGTTCTCCTCCTGTAGTGACGAAGTTCAATACTGTTGAGATGTAGGATTCCCCGTCATCTTCACCTTTTTCATCCCCTAGAGCAAAGGTTGTAGCTCCATACCCCTTTTGCAGCCTTGCCCTTAGGTGTTAGAACAAAGATGTTTGAAAATAGATTGAAAATGGTTAAAATTTCCAGCATCTATTATTCAATGAACTACTGACTTTTATACATAAAAAAACTAAGAGCTCTCCTACTAATTAGCCACTCATCCTACTAACTAGCCACTCATGAAGTGGTTTAACAATAATAGCAAAAACATAGGAAACCAACTTTGACAGAGTCTTATGCTAAGAAATAAATTAAAATAGAAATAAAGTTGTAACTGAAATGCCACTTGTCTAACACTTCTCCTTGGCATTTCAGTGACAAACACCAATTCTTTGTCTCAAGTCTTCAAACTTTTCCTTTGGTAATGACTTGGTGAAAATGTCTGCTAGTTGATCTTCATTCCGAACTTCTGGGCAGACCTGGTTTGGCATCTCCTTCTCAATCAGAACAGTCTTGTTCTTCCTTTTAGACACGCCGTTTTGTTGTGGTGTGTAGGATAAAGTAAGTTGATGTTTAATACCATTCAACGATTCTGTTTTCATTGAGCCACACACATCGGTGTGAATAAGCTGAAGTTTTTGATTGGCCCTACATGCTTGATTTGTTTGAAATGGTAGCTTTGTTTGCTTATCATGTTGACTTGATCTCACAAACTTGAGTATCATAGGTGATTTCGGGTAAATCTACCACCAAATTCTTCTTGTTCATCTCTACAGCACTAGTATAAGCATGCTCAGTCACTTTTTCCCAATCAGCTGCAAAAGATCTGCTTTTCATCTTTACGCTGAATAGTTCTTTACCAGAGGGATAAAAAATGGTGCATTTTCGATCCTTAAAATGCAGCGAGTAATTTTTCTCAAGTCATCTTTACGCTGAATAGTTCTTTACCAGAGGGATAAAAAATGGTGCATTTTCGATCCTTAAAATACAGCGAGTAATTTTTCTCAAGCATCTGTCCAACACTCAACAAATTTTGGCTAATGTCAGGAATATAAAGAACATCAGGAATGATTTTGAAACCTGAGGTTGTTGATACAACAACTGAACCTCTTCCTTCGACAACCAAGAACTTTCCATTCCCCACCTTTACTCTTGATTTGAACGTGTCATCAAGATCCCTGAACATTTCAGCCTCTTTGCACAAATGATGTGTACAACCGCTATCAACCAGCCAGTTATCGTCTGAATTGTTTGCTGAAAAATACGAAGCTACAAAGAGTTGCTCCTCTATTATATATACACTGCAAATTAAAGAAGCGACCGTGACGTAATTATCATTAATTTAATTAAATTGATTAATTTTTCATAATTACTTCTCTTTTTTTCATTTTTCTCTTCAACAATGCCTACGATACGAATACGTGCAGTAACTGCTGCATTGATTTTGAAGGTACAGATGAAGAATACAAAGCTCATCTAGAGAAATCAAAACCGTATCCGATATTTAAATTTAGAGCTTTTAATTATCATTTTATTTTGAGTTGCTAATGTTAATTAATTAGTTATGCACAAAGCACAAATCAATTTTTATGCCCACCAAATACGTAATTTACTTTGATATACATATTCTAACCACTCTGTATGTAGATATTTTTATTCTGTGCAGATTATGGCATGCGCAGTGAATATCTTCAAATTGCTTCCTACTAAGGAGATGGTAACTCTTATATATCGGATGACAGGTATTTAATTACACATATTGCTATCCTATCATTATCGTTATGAAAAAATTTATCCCCACTGAATACATGCCTTGTTATTTGTGATATATATTCTAGTGGCATAATTGCGTAGCTGGTTCTGCTTGAGGTTTATGAAATTTCTAGAAATTCAAAGCAGTGGGCACAAGGTACCGGTAGCTTACAGTGTAAAACCGCACAATATTTGCAGGTAGCTACAGCGTAAAACCGCACAATATTGTAGGTAGCAACAACGTAAAACCGAGCACTATTGCCGGTAGCAACAACGTAAAACCTCGCATTATTGCAAGTAGCAACAGTATAAAATCGCACAATATTGTAGGTGGCTTACAGCGTAAAACCGCACAGTATTGCAGGTGGCTTACAGCGTAAAACCGTACCATGTATCGGTGGCTTATAGCTTGAAATTGTATTAATCTCTCATTAGACAGAGCAATATGTTGGAACAAACATACATCACTGACAACCATTTACAGGTTGCGTAAACAGGAAGAAAGAAACTTGCTCCATCTACTTCTTTGCAGGTTGTGCAAATAAAGCTTTGACATATAAAAGAAATACAGAGGTTGCTCAACAATTTCCTGTAAGAAAAGAGCCTCCTACTAATTTTCTTAGAATACTTGCTTTTTTCTGTTTCTTTGTAGTTTACACAAGGTACAAAGCATCCAAAAGAAATTCGGTATTTATATAAGGAAGTAATACGGTAATCATCCGGAAGCTGTGCCAAATCATCCGGTAAATTCGGGAATCGACTTTTGAATACATCAAGCAGGAAGCATGTTATCAGGATTATATATCGTGCCCGTTTTTGGTTGGGCTTGGGAGTATTTTTACAGGATTCGTCAAGCAGTTTATCTAGCGTCTTAAAGGAAGAAATTATTGCATGAAAGAAAGTGTGAGGTGTGATATTTGCAGAAGGAAGAAATTTATTAATACTTGGCCATGCTGCATATACAAGGACAACTCCAAAGAGATTATCCATTTTGAAAAGACTTTTTCAGAGATATCAGTTATTTTAACAGAGAAGAGTTATATTTCAGAAGATGGAGCACGGTACTTTGTGCTAGTTAATTATAATGGCAATTTTTAATCATCCGAGAAACTCAGCGGAGGAACAGTAGCCATCTGGAAAGTCAATAAGTGAATAGAAAAGCTTCCTTGTGAACAGTCAAGCTTCTTTGTGAATAGTGAAAGCATCCTTGTGAACAGTAAAAGCTTCTTTGTGAACAGTCAAGCTTCCGTGAATAGCAAGCTACTAGTGAACAGTACCCAGAATAGTAAAATGCAAGAAAGAAGAAGAGGATTGAAAACTCTAAGAAAATTTACAATCTCTTGTAATTCAGAAGTACAGAGCTTTATCAGACACCGGTAATTGAGCCCTTTGTAAACACTCGGGCTCATTTTCGGTTGGGCTTGTGATAATCCAAAATAGACCCCCCTGGGCATTTTAGTATCATCTACCTGATATCCCGCTTGCTCTGTTACCGGAGTGTGGTCGACATCAGAGGGGGGGCACCAACCGTATGGCGCCTTGTCCCACACCCAGAACATCCTACCATCCAGTATGTCCATCCGGGATAATACCTTGTCCACCTATAAATACCCCCCAAGGCAAAGGCAAGGGGGGAAGAAGCCAACACAAGCCAAGGTTCTGCAGAACCACCCTCTCACTACTCTCTCTCTACTCTCTCACTTTACTCTCCCTCAAACTCCTGCTTTACCCCATATTTTATTTATCATGATACTGACTTAAGCATCGGAGAGCTATTCAGGTGTGAATTGGTGCAGACCGAGGACTATCCAGGAACTCTGGAGGAGCTGGTGTGGGCTGGTTGACTGGAGGAATAAACAGGCCAACCTGATGTGGCAGATGCTCATCTACGTCATCTTGTGGCATATCTGGATTCAACGTAATAACAAGGTTTTTAGCAATGTTACTCCCTATGCTTTTCGCATGTGGCATGCGATTTTTGGGACGTGGCATGCGTTGGATTAAGAGTTGGGAACCAAACTTCCCATATTCGTCTACGCAGATGTGCATGTCCTCCGTGTGGTTGGAGTTGTGGAGTCGGCTTGGTGTGCAGGTGAGGTAGTTTTAGTGTTGGTAGAGGCTGTGGCTTTTGTTTTCTGCTGGATTTCGCCCTTCTGCTGTAGCTGCTTTTGTTTTTCTATCATGCTTCCCATGACCTTTTAATTAATAATACATCTGCTTATTTAAAAAAAAAGCATCGGAGAGCTTGCGCCGAGGACCCCCTCCGACGTTGTGTAGGTACAACAGCATCATGGACGAGCACCCCCTAGAAGGTCAAGATCTCCGAATCGTCCTCACCCCGGGTCCGAGGATTATCAGCTATTTTGAAACTGGGTTTTCTTCTTTACAAGACCCAACTCTTTTTACCCAATTTTTTGCGATTTTCGGTATCGAAAAAGTCGCCAAATTTTATTGGAAATGGGTTGCTTTGATTCTTGCAATTCTCCTCGCCTCCTTCTCCACCATAATCAATAAAATCAAGACCCTAATCCTTAAATTCCAATCCCACACATTAATCTCCTCGTCGGGGCAAGACGATTGGGACAACCTCGACACTGAATCTGACACCGCCACGGAATACTCTTTCTCCGACGACAGCGACACTGACGGCGAAGAAGATATTGAAGACGAAGACGATGGGTCATCTACATCCTGGAGACCCGTCGACGAAGATTTTAGCGTCAAGGGTTCCGGTCATCACATCGATGACCAGTGGCAAAATGGTAATTTCAGGCTCCGTCGCCGCCGAAATAGCAGCAGCATCGGCGATTTATTCTCGTTGTCGGAGCTCACAAATGGGAAGAACGCGGTCGTTAAGCTGTGGGATAATTTGGGTTTAGGGTTTGGGCTGAATCTGAGCGGCGGTGGTGATGCTCGGAGGGATGTCATTTCTTTCTACGACATGGACAGGGAAGAGAGAATCTCTTCAATCTACGGCGAAACCGCGACTGTTTACACCTCGCCGCAGTTGCCGGCGGTGGTTGTGTCGGTAGATAGGACGGGCAGTGGGAATTTGTTGCGCGTAGGGGGCATGGAGAAGGTTTTGGCGGAGTGGCAGCCGATGCTATGGAGGATTGTTGGTGTGAACATGGAGGGATGACGTTTCAGGTGGGTTAACGGTGAGGGATATGAGGAAGGTGAAGTCGTCGTTGGTTCATGTGACGGAGTTTGACGGTGGTTACTCGGTGGATGAGTGAGTCATGGTTGACTAGTAGCGAGTTCAAGTGGGTGGTGAGTTCACTGAGTTGTGACTCGAAGCCGCAACGCGGTTGGCATCGTTCACTTAGCTGGCGGTGGACCGGGTGGAGTGGACAGATTTGTGTATATAATTAAGATTTATTGACTAATTAATAAAAGAAGAATTGGTTGGCGGATATTTATTTATTTATTTGTAATTTTATTTATGTTTTTAAATGTTTTATTTTGTTGCTCATTATTCAAACTCTAAAAACTTATTGGCCAGCTGTTGATTGTATTTTTAGTTGTTGGGTGATGATTTCTTCCTTGCTTTTATAACTGCTAGCTAGAGTAGCATAAGCAAAGAACGGATGGTAACGTGAATAAATCTGAACAGTGTTTAAGTAATTAATTAATTGTATGATAATATTTCAAAAGAGATCACGTGTATTTTGAACTAAGAGTTTGTGGTGACTTTTCTATTTCATTTTGCTTACTAGCATTAAATAAATAAATAGCAGAGCACTCTAACGCGTAGGAGAGATTTTCATCCCTTTTTCTTTTTTGTATAACTCACAAATTTATTATTATTAAGCAATTTTTTTAGGGGGGAATTAACCACTGCCTCGATTGCATACTAAGGAACGACGCCGTATAAAATAAGAGAACCTTTTGGAACAAACATTCTACGAGGTTTAAAATTATAATTTATTCGAGTAACAGTTTAACGGTTGAAGTAAGTATGAGATGTCTTACAATTAAAATGTTCACATAGAAAAATAGTACTTCACAAGGATTATACTCCGGTTGATACCCAACAAGCTGGCATCTGCATAGTACACCTTATTTGGCATAAAATATCCTCTTTGGTTCTTAAGTTCAAACGCTCGTTTATGGTCTACAAGTCCAAAAACTTTAAAGAATACATGGATTTAAATATAAATTAACTAACATCCACATAGAAACAAATCACTTGGAATGAATATTAACTTATTGGTTCTGAAATTAAAACACTCATCATAACTTATTTGACATACACTACTAATTAAATTACAAACTCATACTTATTTTCTGAATTTATTAACTTACACATCAATGATTCACCACTCAAGCTAAGAATTATTCAGACACTTTTATCAAATCCCTAAATCACCAAGATGACCTGCTGCTTCGGTAATTGTGGTAATGCCCACCATTAGAGAGAGTCGCAGAGTTTTATTACCAGTTGCAGCCAACAAACAGAAGCCTTAAAATTTGAAACTTCATGGACAGACCACCGCTATGAACTTACTACCTCTGCATCAATAAACAAATGCAACAATGTTAAGCTTAGAACTATGAAGAAATGAACATGCCCAGTTATGAGAATGAGCAAAGAAAGGCAGCAAATTAAACAAAGTCAGATTTATCAATACCATTGTAAAATTCGACTCTTTTGTACAGCAGCTCCTCATAGTAGCCCAATCTTGCAAGTGTACTAGCACTGCCATCTTTGATGACATCAGTAAAAAGGTGGAATTGTTCTACCATACCCCAGTCAATTAAATACAAAAGAACTTGACCATAAGATTCCTCTTCTATTGGAAAGCCCTTCTCTTTCATTGACATAAAAACTTCAAAAGCCTTTGAAACTTGTTCCAATGCAACAGTCTCATCATCAGTTGTGCTGGCGTTCTCTATGCAAATCTTCAACAATGCATTGAACTCTTTCATGCCGACTCCCAATTTTTTAAATAGGTTGAGTGTACCGTCAATCCCCTGCCTTTCCACACATGAATGAACGAAGCGGTTAACACAATTGACCAGGTCTTTCTCCAAAACCCATTTTTGTTTCATTACACGAGATAATGCTTTCCGGTGAAGAGACATTTTCAATGCATATTCTTGATACGAGCGTGGATCCTTACATTGAAAAAACCGTATCAATTCTGAAGGTTTCCTGCCATTGTCCCCTTCTGAGTCAAACAAGTCAACTGACAAACCATCTGCACACAAAAATAGGAATATAGGAATAGCATGGCAACATGCAATAAATCAACTATTCTCATATTTGTTCAAATCAGAAAATTCAAAACAAAAAGGGATTCAATTCGACATGCAGTAGAATGTCAGCCAGCAATTCATCTTTGGCTAATCATTTAATGTGTCACTTGCTTTTCCCTATAAAGCAGCACTTCATCTTTGGCTAATCATTTAATGTGTCACTTGCTTTTCCCTATAGAGCATGCAAATGGTAAAAGCCTGATCCTTGCGTCTTCGATTTCAAGCACATAAATCTTGCAATGTACAACTACATCACCATCTACCACCATTCATTACCCAAATACCACGAAATGTCATGATACAGAGTGTTTTCAAACATTTTTTCCTCATAAGAAAAGTACAAATTGCACAGCACATCACTCGAACAAACATGTATATGCATTAATCCAAATTAAACAAGATACAGGGCATACCAGACAATATTGATGTTGGATCCTCTGCGTTAATAAGAAAAGGGAAAACAAGGAACGATGAGTAATAATTTTCTATACTTCGTGTTCAATATAACAGGAGAGGAAGAAAGAAAGTTACCAGAATCCGAGCAAGAGGAAGTATCTACACTGATGTAGACAAGGCTAGAAAGAGGGACGGGTGAGGGAGGTTTAGAAGGTTGCGGGCGCTTGTGGGATTTGACGAGGGTGCGTTTGGGGGTGGAAGCAGAAGAGGCGTTGAGGGAAGAGACATAATCCTTGAGAATTTTATCGAACACGGGTGAGATTTTGGCTGCGGCGTCGGTGGCGGCGGAGGTGGTTGTTGTCGCTGGAGTGGACTTGATGGAAGAACGGAAGAGAGCTGAGGATCTTCGGCGTATTGAGCTTGGGCATTTGGCGATGGGGTTGAAATGGTAAAGCAGTGTTTTTGGTAGAGACTGCAGTGGGCTGTGACTGCTGCGGAGCCGAAGAAAAAGATGAAGAAGAGAGGTGCGGCGTAGTGTGGCGGCGGCGAGGGAGGAGGAGAGAAGAAGAAAATGGTGCGGCTGGAAGAGGAGAATTGGAAAAGGAGATGAAAATGAAATCGGGAGAAAGAGATGCTTATGTTCTAGGATGGCAAGTCGGTTTTGGAATTCCTGTTGTGCTCATGTTCTTGTCAACTATTGCATTCTTCTTGGCTTCCCCATTTTATGTCAAATCTAAGACACACCCAAGTCTGCTCACTGGATATGCTCAAGTTATTGCTGCATCTTTCAAGAAGTGGAACATCAAATTACCATCTGATCAAGACATGGATGATGTACACTACCACCACGAAAGGGGTACAAACCTAGTCCGTCCAAGCCAAAAATTAAGGTTTGTGTAGGATACAATTTTTTCTAGCAGAGTCAACCTTAACTTTAGTCCTGACAATGTGAATTTAAATCCTGATTGTAAACTATGTGAAGGTTTCTAAACAAAGCTTGCACTGCTCGAAATCCGCAAGAAGAGTTGACTCCAGATGGAAAAGCTTCAAATCCATGGAACTTGTGTACAGTACAACAGGTAGAGGAGCTGAAAGCAATGATCAAGGTAATCCCTATATGGTCGACAGGAACTATTATGAATGTTGCGGTAAACCAAAGCTCTCTTCTAGTAATCCAAGCGTCCACCATGGATAGACACATTACTTCCAAATTTGAAATTCCTTCAGGATCCTTCAACGCATTCATGCTTCTCTCCTTAGTAATAGGTATTGCTCTCTATGACCTTGTAATTGTACCATTAGCATCGAAGTTAAGAGGGAAACCAACTCGGCTCAGCCTGAAACAGAGGATGGGACTTGAGATTCTGCTCTCGTTCCTATCGATGCCTGCGATCGCAATTGTGGATAGTGTGAGGAGGGGAATTGCAATCAAGGAAGGGTTCTCGGATGACCCGAAAGCGGCTGTGTCAATGTCTGCAATGTGGTTGTTGCCAAATCGTGTCCTGGGTGGGTGGACTGGCGGACGCATTCAATGGGATTGGGCAGATCGAGTTCTACTATTCAGAGTTGCCGAAAAGCATGGCAAGTGTTGCAATCAATCTGTATGGGTTGGGACTTTCTGCTGGAAGTTTGGTTGCAAGTTTTATACTGGAAAGTGTTGATGATTTTAGCGGGAAAGGAGGGAAGATTAGTTGGGTTTCAAGCAACATCAACAAAGGGCATTATGATTACTACTATTGGGTTCTAGCTGGTTTGAGCTTTGCTAATTTTATCTATTATCTTGTTTGTAGCGAGGCGGGGAAATTGTTGTAAACGAAGACAGATCGTTAGATTAGATTGTTAACCATAGTTATTAAAACCACATCGAACCAAAAGTTTAGCCAGAAAACCAGAGAAACCCTTGGCAGATGGAACTGAGAGCATCTACACTTGCTAAACTTGTCCTATCTTATTATAATGATAAATTAATAAATAAGCCATTTTTTAAATAAAAAAATGTGAGTTTTCTTCGTTGTTTAATTATCAATGATTAAACCACGTACTAATCAAAAGCAACATAATTAATTAATTAAATCAGCATCATTCCTATATTTAAATCCCATACATGTGCATAGACATTTTATATCCCTCCATGTACTTAGGCTTCAGTCCCCTCTCCTCTCTCTCTCTTCTTCCTCTAACTATAGCTAGTAATATTAGCAGAGCAGAGAAGAATGGAGAATCCATCAGACGAGGACGCCAAGATGATAAACGAACCATTTTTGAGCAATCCAAATCCAAAGGGTGGTTTAAGAACCATACCTTTCATCCTTGGTAAGCCAGCTAAGGAACTGCCGCCACGTGTTCCACAAGGAGTGCATTGATAGATGGGTGGACCATGATCATGATCAGGATAGTCATAACACGTGTCCTCTGTGTAGGACCCTTTTGTTGACGAATACACAATGTGCGGTTTGGACCAGAACTGAACCTAGTTGGGCCGTGGAGAGAATCATGTACTTGTTTGGAGATGATTTGTTAATGCGATTAGCGGATCGGTTTGGGCCCAAAAATACCTCAACCGTGGGCTTTTTTAATTTTATTTCTTTATACAATTTTTCATGAAGTTCTTCTAACTATGTAATTTAGGGTAGTCGGAGCAAATTAGAGTAATTAGGGGAGGGATCAATTTTGTATGGTCTGATTTAGGTTTGGCAGTATGAGTTGTAAATACTACTTCGATTTTATGCACTTTTTTAAATATTGTATTTGTATTTATTTTGAGATTCATTATCAATGTATTAATAGTATTACTTTCCCATAGTATATAACAAAATCCTCCATCAGAAGCAAATAATATGCACACGTGTCTTTTAATTTGTTAAGGAAAAATATATTAAAAAAGAGAAATTGATTTAACATTTTTTTTTTTTGAAATTGAGACAATAAAATAAATATTTAACATTTTATTTGAACTTTTAGGTAGATGAATATTCTTTATATTGATAACAAACTTGCAAATGATACAAATCCACCAATAATACCATTGTTAATCCATGACTTTTTAGACTTTAGGTGATTAAATAAATTTATTTATTAAAAAGAAGAAGGTGGTGATTGTAATTTTAGGAGCAAAAAATGGGAAAATAATGCAATAAACACAAGATTCAGGGACTTAAAATCGAAAAGAAAATATCTCCATCCCAAATTTTAATCCCCCAAAAGTATCGAGGACCAAAATTGCAAAACTACATCATGTTGCTGCTTCTGGTGGCTACACAGGTAAATTTTCATGATTTTTTCTCTCCTAATACTACTACTAGTCGTTTGTATTGTTTCGATGAGACATATTTTACTCATGTTTTGAAATAAAGAGAGACTCATTAATTTATTTAGAAAGTATTCAATGATTAAATTCGAATAAATAGGGATAAAAATAATTTATTTAAAAAGTAGTAAAAAAATTATAAATGTCTTTTTATCTAGGACAAATTACAAAAACTCTGATAAGGATAGGACACGCTGACTGGATAATAAGACGGTAGTAGAAACTAGACGAGAGCAAAACTTCTCCTACAATTTATAAAATTCTGATAATAAATGCCACCAAAATTTCTTTAGTAATTGCATAACACTTTATTAAATGTAAAATAATTTTTTTTTCTCCAAAACACAGAAATTGTGAAGGAAATCCTCTTGAGCGCGAGGACTAGGAGCAAGACGGAAGGGAAGGATGAACTGAATTCATCTCTGTTCTGTTGCAGAAAGGTGGTGAAGAAGAGGGCGGATGAGGTGGAAAATAGGGAGCCGTTTGATCTTTGAAAGTCAACCAGATCAACAGCGGTGATGTATCCCTTTACTTCCCCTTTCATTTTTTTTTACGAGTAACCTCATCTGAAAACGAACAAAAAATGCTAGAATATAGAATAAAATAAACTAAAATAAATAGCATATAGCAAGCGACGAAAAGTTCACCATATCACTCCATAAAAATTCACTTATAAGCGACAAAAGTTCGATCAGAAAAAATGCTAAAACAAAAAATTGAACAAAACACAATGAGATAGCGAGTTAGAAAAATAATTAAAAAAAATAGCTAATGACCAAAATTGTTTGACTATTGGTTTCAAAAATTTTACTCGGAACAGATATGAATTCAAACGAAAAAAACGATAAAAATGCAAAAAAAGTACGAAATATTGTTATGACCCACCCACCTTCCTGTGTGCTTGAATATATGCACTTGATTGCCATAACAAAAATTTTAAAAAAAATACACTTCCTTTGAAGTGCTTGCCTTACTGTTTAATTTCAAACTTTAGTTTCTCAGCTACATTCAACATAATGCACCGACAGAATATGGTATTCAATTGAATATAGGGCCCAAAAAACTACAAAGATAGTGCGCAATGAATCATCCATTTCTTTTCTTGCCACTAAAGTTTCTTTACCCACCCCTATTTTGGGACACTAGTAACACTGAACCGTGTAACAATATAAGGCAATTGAGAGAAGCTAAGACCGAGGAAACTTCAAATCCAAAATTTGTATCGTCATTTTGACACGACAACTGGACGAGGCAATTCTCAAGTGCGGTCTATTTACGATGAGCCTCAATGTCTCGGGTTAAATTTGGAGGTTTCCTCTTTTTCTGCATATATTTGGCATATGAGTACCATACTCCACCGGCCGTGTTGATTACCAATCCAGACACGTTCAGAGCATGCACTTGCACACCACCCAGCAAGCCATAACCGAGGGTCTGATCACAAGGGAACAAATTTTAATCATCATGAATTTGAAGTCTTTTTGCATTTTGCGCATATAACCTAAGATGTCAAAAAGAAAATACACATCAGATCTGTTAGTACATGAACCAAAAGATGAGGCAGCGCTAGTTTAAGTAAGTACATAGATTATTGATACTAAACAAAACCATGCCATACATTAGTTGTTACTAAGCAAGACCATGCTAAACTCACAACGTAAATCCTATAATGATGGGAATAATAATACTATTCACAAAACACAGTTTAGGCAAATGCCCGCTAAAAAGAAGAAATCATTGCCTACAGTGATGGGATATTCCACGACTGTTTTCTAAATGATCACTAAAGTGTATAAAAGACAGATCCCAATGGTCTTCCCTAATCCCCATCAAAGTTTATTCACTAACATATATTCTACATCCAGCTTCTCAAACAATAAAGACAACTTCAGTTGCTCTCTTTTGATTTGCACGAATTGGTGCAACCAAGAGAAGAACAATTTACTGAAGCCAAAGCAACATGGCATCCAAAAGTTCCCGCTAAAACTTCTAAGACAAGAATATGGGAACTACAGAAAGAAAAATTAACATGAAATCAACTGGCATTCGCCTATTTGATGCATAACTGAGATTGAAGGTGACCACCAAATATATGCTGAATAATAGTCGTCTCTTGTGTGGCAGGATTGACAGCCTTTTCACCTCCAAATTCATCAAGGCACACAGATTGCATTGTATCAATGGCAAACCTACAAAAATCCAGAAAAGATTTGCATTATCACGGTGTGTATACCAATGGAGAAGGCAGTCCACTAGCAAACAAGTTCCTTCTTGAGGCCCTTTTAGCCCTTTTTACATCTCACAAATGACATCATTGATGAGTAATAAATAAATAGGTCTAATAGATCAAACGAAAATAATATGAACCTCATGAGCATCCTCCCGTCTTCCATAGCCAAGATTACCACCAATATTAGGTAACCGAGAGAGAATATTCATTGGTGAAAATGGAAGAGAACTTTGGCTTGCTCTTTCGACATGGCCTTGAAATACACAGAGAAAGCACCAATCATTACGTCTGCCTGAAAAGGAAAACAAAAAGGTTGTGAAGAGTGATGAATCTTGTCCAAGCTTCCACTTAGAAGTAAAATGAAAAGAAAAATAATAATAATTCAAAGAGACAGACTTACATTCTCGCTGATGGTCACTCTGCAACAAGAAGGCAAAAAGTGGCCGCGTGTATGTTAGACATTGTAGAACCACATTAGCAAAGCAACTGTACAGAAGAGAAAATGAATATTTGAATAAAATAATCATGAGAGAAGAATATGGAAGTGCAAAAGAGAATATAACATAATTATCATATACATTAATGCGAGTGTCACATGACTTATTTATTTGTCAATTAATAAAGAGAGCGCAAGTATTAAACTTGTTTCCACAATTTAAGAGCCCACAAGGAGCAAATGCTGGCTTGTAAAGTTTGATAAGTTCCTCGTAAGGGAAAAGAACTTGATAATATCAACATAGATTACTGTTTCTCTTTGTGTAATAACAACAAGAATCACCTAAAATATCTAAGTAGTAATCCAAAAAAAAAGTTGAAATGAAAGGTAGTACCTTTCTAGGCTTCAATTTTCCTGTCGGAGGAACAAGTGCAATACTTGAAAACCTTTTACCCCCACCAGCTGATGCTTTGAGTCCAGCATTTCCGCTGGCAGTCAGAGCTGAATTTACTTTCCCAAAATCCTTGCATTTTGACTTATGCCCAGAGTTCCAATGTGCTCCTCGTAGAGCTACAAATTATTAAGTACAATAAAAGAGTCTAAATCTTCAAAACATCTATACTACTTAAAATATGATATTGTTCATAATCCAGCACATTTTTTCCAACAAATGAAGAGCCATTTTCAAAAGGTTGTTTACTGTTCAAAGTTCCTACTGTTGCCTTTGCCAAACTATTTATTGGAAGAAAATTTTTACAATCTAACAGAGTGTAAATTATGATTTAACATACATGAGAGATTTGATCTTACGAATGTACTTGCCCTATCCTAGTCTTCTTTTTGTATTGATCTTGTTGGGTTAATAATTAAAGTTGGTCATTATTGAATATAACTACATCTATTGACTATATATATAATATATCCATACATGCCAATTAATTAAAGAACCAAGTGGTATCATGATTCACGACTAGTGAAAATGTGACAGCACTAGGGTTCAGGTTCACATTTCATATATATAACAAGGATTTGGTATATCCACTTAAAAACAAAAATGTCAAATCTTTACTCGGTCGCGCTTTTTACCTGGATTCAGAAGCGATATTGAATCCCATCATATGATTCCAACACCCACTTCATGGGCAGCTTTTTGTTGATATCAAGTTGCAACATGTTGCTCACAGTATGGACACTTTTGTTATCATTATGTTGGCATTGATTTTGGTTTTTCGTTTTATGACACCCTACTTTTTTTTCGTGTAGCCAAGGAAGAAGATGGAAAGGGAAAGTGCTAATAAGTTCATGATCAAGGAGGTTATGAAATGGGTTTCAAACAATCCACCTCCGGCGCATATGTTCTTTGTTACATCCGACAAAAACTTCGCACCTTTTACATGAGTTAAAGATGGTACTCAGCTGTAAACCAGTTCATAGCGCTGACAGGAAAAAAATTGGTTTACTGCTGGCGAGAAGTACCTTTAACTCATGTAAAAGAGGTGCGAAGTCTGTCGGATGTAACAAAGAACATATGCGCCGGAGGTGGATTGTTTGAAACCCATTTCATAACCTCCTTGATTATGAACTTATCAGCACTTTCCCTTTCCATCTTCTTCCTTGGTTAGACGAAAAAAAAGTAGGGTGTCATAAAACGAAAAACCAAAATCAATGCCAACATAATGATAACAAAAGTGTCCATACCGTGAGCAACATGTTGCAACTTGATATCAGTAAAAAGCTGCCCATGAAGTGGGTGTTGGAATCATATGATGGGATTCAATATCGCTACAGCCTCGCTTCTGAATCCAGATAAAAAGCGCGACCGAGTAGAGATTTGACATTTTTGTTTTTAAGTGGATATACCAAATCCTTGTTATATATATGAAATGTGAACCTGAACCCTAGTGCTATCACATTTTCACTAGTCGTGAATCATAATACCACTTGGTTCTTTAATTAATTGGCATGTATGGATATATTATATATATATATATAGTCAATAGATGTAGTTATATTCAATAATGACCAACTTTAATTATTAACCCACCAAGATCAATACAAAAAGAAGACTAGGATAGGGCAAGTACATTCGTAAGATCAAATCTCTCATGTATGTTAAATCATAATTTACACTCTGTTAGATTGTAAAATTTTCCTTCCAATAAACAGTTTGACAAAGGAAACAGTAGGAACTTTCAACGACTTTGAACAGTAGACAACCTTTTGGAAATGACTCTTCATTTGTTGGAAAAAATGTGCTGGATTATGAACAATATCATATTTTACAAGTAAATTTAACCGCAAGGCAAGAATGTTTTTTTATTTTTATAATAATGATTATTAGATTCAATAGCATAATATTAATATTTGACTGTAAATTTAAATACATAATCCTTATAATAAATGTATAATTATGGTTATTAGATTTAATAATGAAGGTGAGGTTAATATTAAATTATTAATTTATGAACTTATAATCTTTACGATTGTTATATAATTATGACTATTATAGATTCATCAAATAAGGTGTCATTAGCATAAAAATTAAAAGAAGGAAAAGGAGGAGTACTGAGAAATTGGTTCCATTTCTACTGGATTTGCAATTACTATCATCACCACCAAGAACACGCATACCTGCAACAACTACTTCTTCTCCTACTCCTCTACTGCTTCCCTGGTTCTTTTTCTTGCCTTCCACCACTTCTTCTACCATTCGCATATTTAGATTTCTTTATGTTAAAAGTTATAAAGATGACTCTTTTGTGTTTTCTAAACGAAGCAACCCAAGCATAGCTCTCTCTGCACCTTTTTCTCTTTTTTCTTTCTTCATTCACTCTCTGTTTCTAATTTTTTGGGTTTTCTTTGCTTCTTCCTATTCTTTTAGGGCAAGTACTTCCTTCCTTTTTTCTTTTTGTTTGATTGTAGGATTCCATGTAATTTTTTTAAATACATTGATCAAAAAGTATCAAACTATTTAGTATTTAAACTAATTATAAATGTTTTAAAAAAAAAATTTAATTCGGGCTGGAACCTCCATCTGTTTAAACAATCTAGACTACAGAATAGACGACATTTAAACGGAAGTTTTAAGCTTTGCTCTTTGGGTGAGAAGAATAGGGATGGTGGGTTTCGCTGTATAGTCTGTGCATTTTCTTAGTAGGTGATATTATACAGACTCACTGGCATGGTGCATAGATCGGGTATTACAACATACAAACAGCTTCAACTTACGGAACCAGAGTAACAGGGGAGGTACCTGATCGAATAACACGAGTTTCGTAAGCAAAGGATAAATCTCTCAAGTGTTGTTTGAAGATTTGATTGTTCATAAAGCACATGCCATTAAGGACCTGGAAGAGCCAAAAAGGAAAAGAAGATGCTGTTAACGTAGTAATCATAGAAAAAGACCCATCAATGTATCAAGTAAACCCATATATCTTTTAAATAATTTAATTTTCTATTTTTTTTCATTTTACAATGTATCTGATATAAGGAATGCAACTTAGTTTTAAATGCTAAGAGAAATTTTCAGTACCTTAACAATAACAGGCGAACGTAACTCCAGGACACGATGAACATCCATATTAGCAGTCTCCCCTGGGCCGGACTGGAGGTCGGATGCTTCCCTCAGTACCTGCTCGCAGAAAGAAACGTGTTTGTCTTCTGCTATTCCTTCAATCTTCTCATCCCCAGAGTCTTGCTCATTGTTGGCATCAAAGTCTGAAGTGGTTTTCTGTAACACATCCAGATATATGCTTGTTGCTGCTAGTTCTTGACGAAGAAGGTTTAGAGGAGGCCTGCTAAAGATGTACTGATACTGTTATGTTCTATCACAGAACAGGACTCTTATCGAAGGAACATAAAATGGAAAAAGAAAAAGAAAAAAATCTCACCTATCAACGGGAATATGGTGCATGCGCATCCTGAGATTTGAATAAGAATCATATGAAGCTGCAAACTCTAACATGGATAATGTAATGTCCATAATAGCAACCTTCTGTTGTGCTTTCAACTTGCTCCAGTACTTCTTCTGCAAATTTTGGAAAAAACTGACTCAAGAAACCATTTTGCGTGATCCACAAAATCAAAAGATGCATTAACAAACCTCTCCCCAACCACTCACCACAGCTGAAAACAAAAAGGTAGTAGAGAAAACAACTGATTTGGATAACTAGTTTCTGTACAGACACTTTGGAGATTACGGCTTTAAGGGATTGGCTTTCCACATTCATCGGAAATGATCATGGTGTGTGTGAACTACCATGTCTTATAAACTTATTAACAAGTAAGTTGTCAAGTAAATGTATTTTGGTTCCTCTCAAAATGTGTACATAAACAAAGTAGTGGATCATAACTTAGAAGTTCAAGGGAAAAAAAATAGAGCATTTTAACCCATTGCACCAAAGTGGACTATATGTTAACCCCTTAATAACCCTCCCCTGAGATTGTAACCAAACATGTTTATTACACCCCTTTCCTTCCAATCATACATTATCATTCCTAAGAAATATGGTTTTTGAGAAAGATGGGGCACTAGGAGAATACATAAAAATGAACAAATTTGAAATAGAGAAAAGCAATATTACCTGAATACTATCAATGGCACCAAGAAGTAGTAATTGAGTGATGCACTTCCCCCTAACCAGTGGCGGAGCCTTGTTAGGGCCAGGGGGGGCTGCAGCCCCCCCAAACTTTTCCAAAAAAAAAATTATATACATTGTTTGTTCGGTTCGAGCCGATAATACGAGCAATTTTACCTAAATATGAATAAAAATTTGAACCGAAATTGCTAAAATGTGGAATAAAATAAAGCAAAATAATTAGTATACAGTAAGGAACGAAAAGTTCGCTCTATAGTTCGATAAAATTCACTCGTAAGAGATAAAAGTTCGAACATAAGAGATAAAAGTTTAAAAAAATAATTAGTACACAGTAAGGGACGAAAAATCCTTTCAATTAAATCCCAAATCCTCATTTCCCAAATCATCACTACCAATAAACTCGTGCCAAAGCCAATTCAATCCCTTCATTTAATTCAATTTCTACACCAAATCATCACATATCGATCACCCTCTCAATCTCTCATTCAATTCCAATCCTAAAGTAGAGAACAATTGTAAAAAATACGTATGAATTCTAATGTATAATTTTTTTTTTCTATATTGTCTTTTTATTTAGCTTTTTGTTAAGTTTATCTAAATATTTGTTATTTAGTGACGGATACAAATACACTTAAGTATTTTTCTAATTTTTCGTTCAGCTCGCTTGCCTTCCCTTTAAAATACTCCCAAAAAAATTTTTCGGGGGTGCTGCCTCCAAACCTCCGCAGCACCTAAATACAAATCCTGAATCGGTCACTAATCTCGCCCCCCCAAATATCGAGAGCAGGATCCGCCACTGCCCCTAACAGTTGCCATCAATGGGCTTTCCTCCTCCTCTTTGGTATCAGGCTCTAGTAGGGGTGTACACGGGTCGGGTCGAATCGGTTATAGACCCAACCCGCCACCGATCCGCCCAAAATTTAGCACTCTGCCAATCAGAGAATACACTGTGCAGAGGGGAAACAGACGGCCATGGACTTGTACTACAACGACGGCGACCTTAATGATGGCAATGACCCAGATTTGCTAGACGAAACCGCAGCTGAAGACTACGACGACAATGGTTTTCTGGCAGAAAACGACGACGATGGCAGCGTTTCGAAGAATCTGCGAGAAAAGAATTTCAAGATCATCAACGGAGCAGAGATACGACACTGCATGAAGGAAGATGTAGCTGAAGTGAGTGTTTTCCTCTCTATTTCCATGGCCGAGGCAAGTATTGGTCTGTCACTAAAGAGAGATGGGTTTGTGATTGTTTGTTTGGAGAGGGAGAGCGAGGAAGAAGAAAGAAGGAAGGAAAGAGAGAAGAAAGAAAAGAAAAATAGGGAGCGGCTAGAATGAAAGAAAGGAGAAAGGGATGTTTATATACTTAGGGTTAGGGTTAGGGTTAGGGTCGGGTCGGTTATTTTGCGATTTATGAAATGTTGACCCGCCACTAAATGAGCGGATCGGTTATGTATCTGTATATGGACGGTTATGTAGTTTTTTATGTTTTTAGCGAGTCGGATCGGTGGGTTGAGCGGGTTGGGCGGGTCAAATGTTCACCCCTAGGCTTTAGAGTATCAGGAACCTACAGCAAAGAATAGATCAAAGAATAGATCAGAAAAGAGAACTTGAGGGAAGAGAAGAAAAGGTAAGCATGCACAAAAAATAGGAAGGTATGTGATTTCAATTGGTCTACCATAGATGAGAATTTATAAGACCCAAGCATGAAATGGAGAAAATAAAACTATTAATTGCAAACACCAAAAAATGACCATGCACTAAAATTGATAAGCCTTTAATTTGCTTTGCAAGTTCTTTATCATCAACAGCATGTGAATACTCTCTTTTCTTTTACCATCACCGACAAACACTCTAGTTTAATTAAGCAATGTATGCAACAAACAAATGACCCGTAGAGACAAAGTTCCAAGGTTCAAAATTGGGGTCCAACTAGTCTCAGCTTTCTAGTATCCGTGTATGAGAAGAAGAACCTCGCAGAGGAACAGAACAATGAGGAGCGGAGTACCTTGATTGGAGAAGATGGTACAGAGGCATCTGAAATGCGGCCCTTCGATTTAGCGGTAAAACTTCTGAGGAACACGCTATCCATCATATTTCCCATAAATCTTTGACCTATAGTTTGATTCCTCTGGAGGCTACCAGCTTCAGCAGGTTTCCGAGTTCTTCCTGAAGGTGATGGAAGGCCTACAAAAATGAAAAATGGAGTTTTTAAATACAGCCATTGAACACGATGAAACTCTGGGTTGGGCGATGTGGTTCAGCAGTGCAAGTAAGAACTGTGATCATAGATAATTATTGTAGTGTTGCACAGTTGAACAGAGGGGAAAGAAGAGACTACTAACCTTCTGATCCATCCATACCACTATGTAACCCTGATTCTTGACTCTGGTCGGAAAAGACCAGTGCATCAGGACCATGACCACGACTATTTGGGGTTCCATTTTCACTTGCACCAAACTGATGGTTATTTACACCATCTCCAGTATAAACCTCAAGATCTGTAAATGGCACCGTGGGCCCTTTTAGGTTCTCGAAACTCAAGGCATTTAGTAGCTCAAGTGGTTGTGTTGTGTATGAAGCATCTCTAGTGGTCAAAATAAAGCTAATTAGTAATAACCTAGATAACAACAAATGCTCAGATCATTAAATTCTCTGATATAGAAATGCACCTTATACTTTTCGACATGTCCCAGTCACTCTCTCTGAACTGGTGACCTCCAACTTCTATGAGATGAACTAATGCACCCAGAGAGACGGAGACAACTGTCTGATCTGGTCTTTTTGGCATAGTCCAAAAGCAAAGATAGAAGTGGTGGCAGCATGAAACACACCTCCTGCATAAGAATGAGAAAATGCATGCTATAATTTCTGGAGAACCACTCAACAAGGTAGCATTTACTGCATTTTTCAGCTACTAGTTACTCGAGTGCTAAACATTCACGATGCTACCGCCTGGTAACATGCAAAATGTATAAGGTTGACTTGAATGATTAAGTTATTTGATGTTATGATAATTCTATTACTTCTTCCCAAAAGTACTCTCATAATACCATGCTCAACAGTAGTCCCCAACATCAAACAGGTCTGCTATGTTTTGCAAGAAAATCCCAGGACAAGAAAAGATGGAACGGTTGAGGAAAAAGGTTCAACACTCCAAGCCCAATAGTTCATCCTTTGGATCACACAAGGCCATAAGGGAAGAGGACACCGTTAGTTTTCTCACAAGAATTACAATGCAAAAGATCTCTATTAATAACACTCATTGAAGCAAGACTCTGCAGTTCAACTAATAGTTCAAATCAAATATAGAGGAGAAAAACAGAAACAAGAGACTCTTTATACCTTGTAGAAAGTGTTAAAGAGGTTGCACAGTAACTGAAGAGAATGAATGCTGGTTTCTCGAAACCACTCTTCATCAGAGGAAACTAAGCTTTCCTTTCCAACATGTCTCACGTGGTCAAAAATTGGGAACAAGACACGATGGAAAATACTCTCCCAAAATGATGTTGAGAACTTGCTGCCTCTTTCATTCAACAGATCAAACAGAACTTCTAGCGCGCAGCTCCTGACCTCAGGTCTTACATCTGAAGTTAAATCCGACAAACCAGCTAGCATTGGGAACCAGTAACGCTCAGTCACATCAAAATTCGCATCAGCTTCACTGTTGACAGGCTTCAAAGCACCACCAGGTATAAGGCCCTGAAACAGAAAAAAAATTGAGATAAGAGTTAAGCAATTGACAGCTAGCAGACTAGATATTCCCCCCTGCAGGAGTGACTACTTTTCAATAGCTATTCTCTTTAGTTAAGAAATTTAATCTAACTGCAACTTCAATAGATGTAACCAACAAACTGGAAAGGGGCATCTACTAGGAGAGAAACTTGTGACCTATCCTCCAACAAACAATACAAGCTTAAACGCAGAAAAAGTAACAGGACAAATGAAACGATGTTGTTATAATAGCATGTATACAAACCTCTGCCAAGTGATCCTCACAGATGCGGAGAAGTGCAATAGCCTTCAAACTTATACGGTGAGAAGTCTTATTATTGGCAAACCTGATAAGACAGTTGACGCAGTCCATAAAACAATCTCCAACAACTGCAAAATGTCCAATGAATTAAATATGCTAAATTGAAAACATAACACAGATGATAGTAACTCAAGGAAAATGTAGTACCAAAAGGAATAAAAAAAGAGCTTTCCTACCTTGTTCAACATTTTCAAAGGCACTTTCAACAATTGATTCTAGTTTATCATCTGCAGCAGCTGTGAAAATCATAAAAACACTACGCCATCCAGACTTTATGCTTCCAACTTTTGATTTGATCATCTACAAGACACCATCCCATTAATTTCAGAAAGAAATGAGACGTGCGATGATTCAAATGCACAGATCCTCGAGGCAAAAAATCATCTTCCCCACGCCCTATCTCTGTAATATGTACCTGAACAATGCAGTCGACAATGAGACTCCTAATGGATTGACTGCGACTGTTCCGCATAAGAACCACAAACGGCTTGAGAATGTCATTCTGGAAAGTGAAATTGGCAAGTTCGGCGCGTTCCAAATACTTCATACCAAGCTGCCTAAGGGAATCTATGGCATACATTGCAACTTTCTCATCATGATGGCTTCCGGCAAAAATGAAATGGTTTGCTAACACGGACCATATTCTAGCCCAGACCTGGTAGACAAGTGAAGAATATCTAAATTGTAAGCAGATGAAAATGCAAGTGGGAGAATATGAAATCACTCCAGTACATACAGCAATAAAACTAAAATCACCTAATTCAAAACTGAAATGTCATTAGCCCACAGCAAGGAGGATATCATTAAGCCTTAGTGTTATGGGGAAAATTATTCCTCATTGGATCTAAGATTCATTGTTGAAAGGTTGGAACCGCATCTTAAACTGTGGGTATGGGATCTACAGCTCGAGGATGGAATAGGCACAATAGGAAAAAAGAACACTGATTCCTCTCAAATTCTCCACCCAGTGATTTTTTCGCTCTCAACAGCCAGATGACGTAGAAACAAAAAATATATATTAACACTTCTATGCTAACATATGATCAGTGATATACACCTAATCATAAACAATAAGTACCAAGTGAATAGAAATGCCATGTAGCTATTCAAGTTAAGAGGTTAGTAGAAGTGCTTTCAAAAAAAGTTAGTAGAAGTGTTAGCATCTCTAAGTAATTGCATTTAAATGAAGTCCTATCTCTCCTTTATATACCTACAGGAGTGCTGCCTCTCTTTGTACATAATAGGTAATAGAACTTTTGCATGATTGATAGATTCAAGTGTATACAGAAGAACGGATAAAGAAGTTTTGATTAAACTAAAAAAAGAGGAAAGGAATTACCAGGCGTATACGAGCCATGTTGTAATAGCTGATCTCAACAAGCTTCTGCAAACTGAACACACGAGCGGGGTTCTGTTTGAGTTCCTCAGCTGACACAAGGTACAGAGCAGTGAAGAACTCCACGATAGCATCACTCGGTAATTTAACACTATTAACAAAAACTTGTTCAGCGGGTTTCCCAGCCAACTCTCTTAGTGATTGGAGAACAGCATCTTTGGAAATTTGATTTGATCCATGCATTACTGTTGCGGCCATTCCAGGAGTTGAAATGATAAGATCAAGCCTGGAAACACATTCAAGAACTGCATTCCATGTGTCTTGAAGGGAATCAGGTTGAGAGTCGCTTATTCCGAGTAGAGTCCGTAATGCTTCTACATTTTTACTACGCATGTCCTTTGGAGCATGCAGAAAAATAAATGTGACACGAATTCAAAAGCTCAATGATCAGCAATCAATCCCAAATGCTGACACTATTTCAGTAAGAATTTCAACAAACTAATCTCAAATACGTTTACTGAATAGAAAAGGAGAAGGTAAGGGTAGAAGGAGAAAATAACCACGATAGAAAAAAGCAAGCAAAGGAACAAAACCCAACACAAAATAGTGCGGAAATGATGCTAAAAAGTATTACCGGACCAGAGATGTTAAGAAAGCATAGCGGCGCATGGTATCCATTCCTAGAACATGAGTAATATGTATCCCAGCTTTAAACCCCTCCATGCAAAGAACCACCCTTGGCTTATTCTCTCCTTCCTCCATGGTGACAGAGAAAGTAGCCAGCAAAGGCCATCCTACAGCTTCAGCCATGGGCCTTATAATTTCCCTTTGTTTTACAGTATGAAAAACTCATCTTTTTGCTCCTTGCTTCCGGAATATTGCCTGTGTTTTCACTCTCGGAATTGGAATCAGTTGATGACTTCCGTCTTGGTAGAGCTAAATTAAGGATATTGACAAGGCCACCTCTCTCTTCACCTTCTGGCCTCTGCCTGCTGCTTTCCCCAATGCTAGCTGTTTCATCTTTCAATTTTATCTGATCTTTGACAATTGAATCATAGATCGCTTCTAGAAGGTCGGTTGGTGCACAATCTTCCACATCATTCGTTGCATTCATACGTACAAAATCTGACTTGGACATTTTAGGCCACACCATTGGGTTATGTGCATCTGTATTCAACATTATAACTGCATATGCAAGAACATAGGCAGTATCTGCATTTTTGAAGAGCCCTGGATTGTCTGCACAATATCTGCCATAAAATATACAAAGGTCTAAACAACTGGCTAGACAAGGAAATACAGATACTACAAGAAGTGGATGTCTAGATTATACTTGCTCAAACTTAGAGCCGTAATTAGCATGTCGTCAGACTAGACAGACTTTCTTACCTTGCCACCACATGAGGCAGGGTAGATGAGCTTGAACAAACATAATTAAACCTCAGGACAATCATAGATATGCAACAGCCATGCTTGATGGAGACAAATACAAACCCTATATTAGTGAAAATGCCCTTGATAATTCTTTCAAGTACAGTACCATGGAAGTTAAATTCCCAATGCAAGTACAATACAAACTACTGCAACAGCATCACGCTATGTCCTACCATGTGTTTATATCAATAGTGACCTCAATTCCAATTCTAATTCCAAGATTGATCCACACTTCGTGTAAGCATGATCAGAGGACTGTCACTCCACTTCCTAGTCATGCATTGCGTTATGGTTATTCGTATTGATTTATCTCAAAGTATAACAATTATGTTCAACTTGAAGCTCAGGCTTTGGCTTCACACCATAAAGGGAAACTTTCCTGTTCATGGAAAGAGGATAAATTCCAGTAGAATAAATTGAGGAAAGGGATAAAAACTCCAACAGGGTGAAAGGCCAGATCCATTTGTGATGATGAACAGCAGATAAATTGAGATGAGAGGAGATTGTGTGATACATATGAAACACACCAGCCCAAGGTAGAGAATATTAAAAAGTATGAATTGTATGCCATGTTTACCTTTCTGCAAACTTTTCCATGATGCGATCAATCTTTTGAGCTTCTCCCGGTAGTAGGAATCCCTTAACAAACACGCGAATTGCTGTATCAAACTTCATTCCAGAAAACTGCATGGAATCCACAAAAACATGCATAACAGCAAGGGGAAACTCCTCGTGTTGACCTAAATAATCACCTATCATAGCCTGCAAGATAATAAATGGTTAACATGATTCCAAATAAATTCCTCTGAGAAAATTAACATCATACAGAAATGATTCTCCACCTTGTTCAAGCTAGGAGTATTCCTCAGAAATTGGGCAACTGAAGCAGGATTATTTTCCACCAACTTATTTGATATCAGATAGTCCATGCCCTTCACTGGATGCCTATTGAACTGCAAAATAAAGGAACTGCCTGTCAGTCCACACCACACTCTGAGCAACCAATTAAGCTTATTCCGAAACAAATTAGGAGCATTAGTAGTTCTCTCGTGTGGAACAATATGGGCATAGCTAGCTGTGCATATAACACAGGCTCAATCACCTCTGATATGGCAGCTTCCATTGTAGATTTATGAGCCTTTGCCTTCCCAAAATCATTGGACGCATCATCCTTGCCTTTTGCGTCAATAGATTCTATAGCTGAAACCTCTTCCACAGAAGAAAGTATACTTTTGCTCTTCTTTTCTGAATCCCCGCACAACTTCTCCCATTCAACCAGAGATTTGAGCACATTTAGAAGGCACTGGAAAGGTCAAGGATAAAAAAGTCATCTAGAATCTTTCTGCCAAATAGCAGCACAAAAGAAACCTGATAATTCAGATAACTCTCCTACGATAGGAAACAGATAAGCCAACCTGAAGTGATGAGAACCTCTAATTGAAGCAGTCTGAGCACCAGCAACAGAACTTGGATCTGCAGTTTGAATTCTTTGAGTTATTTTGGATAGGGTGGTAACCTATTTGATGATCCAGAGGAGAACAAGGGGTTATGTGTGTGACTAGGAGGAGTCTTGGTAAAATATTTACGGAATAAAATAAAAACTGTATAATAGAGACCATACCATGCATTCAAACAAGTTTGCTGCCTCAAGATCGCAATCATAGTTAACATATACATCAACAAGCATTTGAGGATCCCTACAAACTTTCTCAAGTGTCCTGAAAAAACATACTATATCAGAAGGTTGTATACAAGACAAATAGCGAAAGATCAACTCTACTACTGAAAACCTACAAAATTACTAGCAGAATATTACCGAAGAACGTTTATCTTTTGGTTGACAGGACATTCTGAACCATCCAATGATCGCAGAAATATCAATGGAAAGAAGACACCTATTTCACCCTGACAATGCCAAATAAGCATAGCCCATCAAACAGGAACGAAGAGAAAGTTTATGTAAAGAAACAGAACGAATGACAAATGCAAACAATCTCACTGTAGAGCAAGCAGAAGTAGCTCATTATCAATATCAATAACATACTTTTAGACTGTCCCTGAACCGCAACAAAAGCACTGAGAAGATTCCAGTTGCGCACTGCCATGAAAGAATTGTGATGAAAAGAAAACAAAAACGCAGCAGAAAACCAATGTTAAAATGGACAAAGAAAAGCAGAAAAATGTCAGATTTTAGTAAACCTGAAATATGACAGGAGTCTGAGAAACTGAAACCCGTAACAAAGCATAAGAAAGATATGCATTTACTGAGTCGATAAAATGGAAGTTCTTCATGAATGAATGGCTAACACCTTCCACCAAACCCTGCACATCACAGATTTACACTCTCATATACCACACGAGGCAGTAAAATGGAAAAAACAAATTACAAAAATCTCACTTCTGCCACGTAATGTCAGATGAAAACTCGACAAAACACAAGTTTAACCCTTGGTACCAATTATACATCCCATGACGCATTAACTTAAAGTGACAAAAAAAACAATTTTTATATCACAATATCTAAAATGTTAAATACTCCCTCTGTCCCAATATAACGGACGTTTTAGGCCAATTTTATTGTTCTTCTTTAATAGACGTCATTGGCAACTGTGTCCGTTAACTTTGGGTTTAGACAAAAAGGTCCTTAGACGACCAGTCGTTTTGTGCTCGAGCATCGCGTCATACCGGGGCAAAAAAGGAAAACAAAAAAATCAAAGGGTGGGATTTGAAATTTTTGGGGGACATAAAAAAGAGGGTTTCAGTTGTCTCTGACACCTTTATTCTCCATCTTCTCCGTCTCCTCCTTCTCTCTTTCTAAGCTCTCCTCTCCGTTCTCAAAGGAAAAGAAAACAAGTTTGGAGGGTGTTTATTTTAATGAGAATTTTGGGATTAATTCAAGATTTCAGTCATAAATTTTGGCTGGTTAGGGTTTGCGAGAATTTTGGGAGAAAAATGGAGGAAAGAGAAGAAGCAGAGAGAAAATGAAGAACGAAGGAAGAAGAAGGTTAAAAATGACCGGTGGAGCCCACCGACATAAACCAAGTCACCGCTGACAACGCGTCAACGGCCTTAATCTACGTGATTCACTCCCTCGCGTCTATTATATACGGATGGAGGGAGTATGATGATAAAAGTAGTTGACAGATTAAATCAGCAATAATAAACAAATTAAAGTTGCCCCAGTTCTTCAATAAGACTTTGTTTAATCATTGTCATGCCTCACAGTAGAAGTCAACATCCGAACACAAAAGACTAAAATATAATCCATAAAATTAACCTGAAGAAGCTCTAGCGAATATTATAAACAAGGATCTAAAACACAAAACTACGTGAAAATGAATACCGAGAAACCTAACCTTGCATAGGGTGCGGAACACCAGTCAATCATCCCGCTGAGCTACGTTCATGCTCTCAAGGTCTATCCCCCTAACAGTTTCAACCAACCAAAATCAGCTATGGTCCTATGCAAGAAATAGAAGAAACTGGTGTTCACAGTATATTTTCATATCCATACCGCGTAATCTTTTTACCATCTTCTGTATGCACTGCTTTGTCAAGAACAGCCTCCAAACCCTAAAACATTGAAAGGACCTTCATATGACCAACAAAAATCCGAGGTTAAAGCTTTACAAGGACCTAGCAGTAGCAAGTTAAATCAACTGGTATATTCCAGTAATAGGAAATTAACCGTACTTACCTTTGACTATGATTAAAACAAGCAATAGACACTAATCAAGCATGGGTATTATAACGTAAAAATCATGATTGTTAAAATAATAACATTAATAATAATAATAAGCCAACACATGAAGAGGCACACCTTGATATCCGCACCACCTGTGAGATTATGAAGTTCCTTAACAGATGCAAAAGAAGTTTCTTTGACCTGGTTAAGTGCGTCTCCTAAACTCATTCCTTCCTCATTTTGACCAGCAGCTGGAGTTTCTTCAACTTTTGCAGTCAATTTCTCTGCTGATGCAGCTTCTGCATTTCCATTTGAACCAGATGAAATAGAGACCTGACTTTGCTGCAAGACATCATGGGCTTATTAGTTGTAACTATGAGTAACCAAGTATTTCCCTACTCTTCCTGACAGATAATAGAAACAGACATTTAAAACTAGAAGACTTAGATTACATACAGGATCAGTCTCCATTCTCCTGAATACTATGCTGATCATCTGTGTCAACATTGCCTTGGATGTTGCCTGGTTTATAGGGCTCTTGCTACACATCAAAAAGAGAATTATAGTTGCTACTCCAAGTAGAAAACACGAAACCATTAAGATGACTTCAGAACAAGAACATGTGCAAAGCTATATTATAGCAGATTCTGATGACTCCCAGCAAAGGCTCCCCATGAACTGCATTTAAAACAGATGTTTAAGCCCAATATTTGAAGAGTTATAAGGGAAAATAATAATAATAATATATTTTTCAAAAAGGGCTCCCATCAATGTCCCTAAATTCCTTGTTTGCAGGAAAATGGTTTGTTTCAAAAACCATTTGCTACCAACCTTTATGGTCCTCTAATCATATCCAAACCCAAATTCCAAATACACTAGGCATTAGCTTACAAGCCTAAATTTCCTGGTTTATGAGACACTAGTCCAACATAATATCACATGGACAAAGTGATAAACCTGTCGCACATTGTCATTAGACCCTAAAACCAAACATAATATCATATAAATTTGTTTCAGCAAACATAAGTGCAACACTAAGAATAATAGCATATTGAACAACACACCTCTAAATTTTGTTGATGCCACAGCAGTCAGAAGTACCTTCAACACTTGAAGAATTGTACTGCATGGGATCATCAAAGTTAAGCAGACTTAAGAGGAAAAGCGTATGTGAGCACTGTTCAACAAAATATGTAAGCACAAACCTATCAGGCGATGAATTGTCAACACAGTTGCAAACCATGTTCAGAATGTCTGTAAACAGTGGGACATTTTTGCCACCATCTAAGCCAGGATCTCCCTCCAGATGGTTGTATGCAATCAATTTCTGCAATTGCAGAAGTGTAAAATAAATCATCGAGCATCACAAACTGCACAAATACTTCTCGCATATACCGTTTGTTAAATATTTATTAAAAATTTTATGGGAAACCAAAAATTGTTTTTGATGTTTGGTAAAAATTGGTTTAAAATTATGATTTGAATGTAAAATGATCATAAATTACACAATTCATTTTAAGTGTTATAATTAATTTTTTTAGTATCTTTATATATATTTTTAATCAATTTATTTATAATCTAACATTTACTACCTAATGTTTATCTAATATTATAAATAAATTAAACTTAATAATACCATAAAAAATTTAAATTATTAATACTTTCTTCAATTTTTACCCATTTTTTCCTGTATTTTAAGTATTTTTCCGTTCGATTTTTTTCGATTCCGAATAAAATTTCTCGAATCGTAGATCGAATATTTCCATCAATTTTCACATTTTACATTTTTGACGCGTATCATTTCGTTTATTTAATTTTATTAATCCTTTCGGTATTTTCCGTTCGCATTTATATTTATTTTTAGGGAGAATAATTATAGTCTTTTTTCCTTCCCACTCTCATCCTCATCGTTGGATCATCTTACCTTTTTGGCAAGACCGATCCAATGGGCATGTTTTTTTCCTCATTTAGCCATCTTCATCTCTTTTCCCTTTCCAGCAAAACTATTTCCAGATCCAAAAATCTTCAATCCCTCACCGAAGCATCAACAAGTCAATACAACAGCAATCCAACAAATCAAAAACATCTCATACACATATAAATATACAAACTCATATCACCAAACAAAAAAACAAGAAAAAGAATAAGGAACGGCTGCATCGAAGAAGCAATGAAGAAGGCATGAATGAGAAGAGAAGAAAAAGGAACGGCTGCAACGAAGAGGGTAAAATTAGGTTTTTGAGAGTTTCAGTAAAAACTCCTTTGCGTGTTTTGGCCAAAACCTCCTTTTTCATGCTGCTTCAATTTGCTCCTTCTCGAATTATGGCCAAAACATTGGAAATTCAGCACCAACTTGTCCAAAAAGCTGGTTTCAAATACGGTAACCAAACACCATGACGCATTGGTTTGGTTTTGAAACCACTTTTTTTCCAACCCAACCCAGAACCCCGAACACCACCTAAGTGTAACAAATTCCTAAAGCTAACTGCATCTGCAACATGTATGTATACATAAAAGTAAATTTTTTTGTAGAACTTACAGATGGGAAAAGACCGATTACATTGACTATCTTGCTTTCGTACACCTAAGACGAGAGGTGGATGGTGCTTTACTCTACGAGTCATTTAACCTATATCACAAGTCATCGTCTAGTTCCCTCGAGAAGTCAGGCTCGTCGGGCTTTTGCAGCTTCGGCATTCCATGATCGGCGTCCTTAGTTCGCTGAGCTCCTCTCCTTGTGTTTGCAGCAAACCTTGAGGCCAAAATAGTGACACCCAGGTTCTGTTTCGTTTGGAAGGAAGTTGAAGGTGCGGCATTTTGCTCTTCCTCCTCTTGCTCTGCCTCGGCTGCTGTTTGCTCATCTACAGAAAGTGCAAATGACTCTGACGTGCTTAGGCTCTTTTTCATCTTCCTCCTATTGTACCGGCGCCAAGCAGCTTGAATAAAGCAGGCTCCCCATGTTCTCCAGTGGTAAGAGTAGAATCGGAAGGTATGTTGTAGCTTCTTGCTATGCAGACGTCTAAACTGATTTGCCACGAATCTGAGGTCTTCTGCTCGCAATGCAAACGCTTCCACTTCCTCCAATGCTTTCACTGTCCTAGTGGAGGAAGGCAAGTTGAGTGCAGATTTTGGAAGCAATGCCCATGCAAGCAGCTCTTCTCCACAAAAATCACCAGGTCTCAAAGTAATTGAGTTGAAGAAACCTGTCCTGCCTCCGTTTGTAGTCGAGCTCTCTAGCTTTCCCCTAATAATGAAAAGCATCTCCGTAACTGGGTCTCCCTCACGAACTATATAGGTGCCTTGGGTGCTCAAGGAGGACACTAAACGCTCGCATATGGCATCAATTAGCTGATCATCCATCTGTGCGAAAAAAGGAACCTGCCAATACAGAGAAAAACTGTGAATTCCATTTGAATGGTAGAAGGAAATTGCAACTGACATCGTAAGAAAAAGTTCAGATGCTTGATGCTGACAATGGAGGATAAACTTACTCGTCGGACAAGGTCCAAGCATAGGTGACGCTGGATGTCTCGACGAAGATCCGTAGGCAATGCACACAAGATTGATTCTTCATCAACCCCTCGAGTTGCAAGCCACTTGTATTGAACAAATCTTCTAACTCGTTCTTGCAAATTTTGAGGAAGTTGGCGATGTTTCATCCACTCCTCGGTGTCTCTTAGCTTCAGCCTCCATTCCTCAAGTCTCACAGTGGTCGATTGCAAATAGGTCTGTGTCATACACACAGAGCATGTTAAAGGATTTGCTATATCCATGTCAAAATGAATGTTGAGGTTATATAAGTATTGTTGATTGTCGTCAAAGACAAACATGGAAATTGCAAGCAAGTTTTCCTAGATTGAGAAGAAGTTGCTGTGCAGCAAGAAAAGCTGAATGTAGTTTTTTGAGTTTAACTAATTGCTACAAGTTTTCATCTAAATAAAGTACCAACTGGCAACTGCCTTGTGCCACATAAACAGCTACTTGAAAACCAAACAAGCTAAGAGCAGGGAAAAGGGCATAACGCTAACACATTACCTGCATGTTTCCAATCAAATGGGCGAACAAAACCAAACCCATAATGGCAACGAGGATGGCAAACACCGTTTCTCCAATAAATGTGCTTGCAGACAAACCCTGACCGTAGGAACTGAAATGTGTAATGCATGGAGACAGTTAGAAGTTTGTATGAAAAGAAGAGAGGGGGCTGGGGCGGTAAGGGAATGAAATTGTACCTCAAGTTTTGCAAGCCAAACCACAAGCAGTAGAAGTACTTCTCAAGAAAGGGAGAGGAGACAACATTCCGTGACACAGCATTTGCAAAGAGGCCATAATTGAAGAAGGTACCGTTATTTGGATCACAGCTTCTAAACACAAGAGTATTGTTTTCCCATATCTTACGATCAACATCATCTGAAGTACCACAATCCAAGTACCTATAGCATTTTCTAGGACTTAATTCATTACTGCACGCAGACTTCCAGCAGGTTGCATGACGCTCAATTGACAACAAATACCATGATGCCCCTAAGACCTACAAGAACAAAATTCAAAGGCCTAGTCATTGCAAAGAAGTAGCAGTAAAATAGTTGAAAGAATGAGAGAACAAAAAAAAGGCTATCACACAGACTAATCACATACATGGCTAGCCAACATGTAGAGCATTAGATTATATGCAGCACCCGCCCAAGCGGTCTTTGTGACAACTCCATTGGCTTTGATGATCTCAGAACTTAATGGAAACATGAGATATAATCTAGGGATATATTGGAGCAGGACAATGAGGACAAGGGCATTGTTGGTATGATCAGTATGATAACTTTTAGCTGCTGGTATAATAAACCAAATCACAATCTGCCAAAAAGAAAAAGGTGTCAAGCCATTTTTTTGCAGCAGAAAAGTGTTCCTTCCATGGTTAAAAATAAAAGGAAAAGGAAAAGGAAAAAGAAGATACATGTAACAAAGGATGGATAAAAAGCCAAACGTTCTGCCGTTATTATTGCTCCTCATCTAATATTTTAATAGCAACAGCAGGCAAAACAATATTTATCCAAACATGCCTGTAGTGATGCAACGCACCAATTAAGAACAACAGAATGCAGAAAGTACCTGCGGTAGGGGTAACGCAGCGATGAGATCTAGGAAGAAATCTGCTCTTAAATAGCGTCTTGAAATCTTTTTAGGATCCATAACAAGTTCACCCCTACCAAAAACTCTTGAACTAGGTGCTACATAAGCTGTTCTGAACTTCATTACAATATGCAATACATAGAAGATATCCGCAAAGGTACGGAAACAAGTTACAGTAATCCCTAATTTCAAATCAGTATTCATACAAGATGCAATACCATCATTCAGTACTGATGGAAGGTAAAAGAACAATGGATCAACAAAAAGTGCCAGTAGGCAGGTGAAGAGGAAAATCCTGTTCCATTTCAGGAAAACATCACTTCCCGGATCAATGATTCTCTTTCTCCATGGCTCATGATTATTACTATTCTCTGGGAATACCTTAAACCTTCCGAACTTTGGAATCTTGCTTCTTCCGCTACTACTACTGCTCTTAGCTTCAGTTTTCGACAATGGAACAGATGATTTATATACAGGCAATTGCTTTTCTAGGTGATGGGTGTCCTTAAACCTATAAAATTACAAAAAACCATGAATCAAATCACAGTTAAATGCAGATAAGAGCGAAGAAAGAAGGAACACAGGATAAAGTTAGATACTTTACCGAACTAGTTTTTCTTTCTTGAGCTCCATCGATTTTAATGGTGAAAAATCACATATAGACATTGAGAGAAGACAATCCCAAGAGAGACCCAAGTCCCATTACAAGGGCATCCATGGAAATTTTTGAATTCAAATTTCGGAGAAAAAAGGAAGTGGGTGTGGGTGTCCTATATGTTTGACTTGCCACCGAAAAAAAGGAGAAGAAGAAGAAGAACACAGCTCACATTCATTCAGTTACTATGTTTTTTTGTGCACGTTACAAGTACTAATATATATGAAAAGAAAGAGAGACTGATAGAAATTGAGGGAGAGGACGTGAAGGGCATGATCCAAAACCAGACGACCCATTATAAAATAAAAAATACTACTCAGTAGTCAGTACACACCGATTAAAGAGAATCCAGTGAGTGCAACAGAGCAGCTGACCCCAAAAAATGCAACGCCACCAGATTTCTTGGCCAGCCAGCCAGCCAGCCAGCCTTTGTTATTGTTGCGTCTTTTAAAGTTTTTTTCTCTCTTTTTTTTAACAATATTCTTTAATCAAGTTCCAAATTTTAATTAAGTACAGCTATAACCATTAATAACCGAATTGAAAGGGATCTCGTCGTTATCTTTCTTCTCAGGAAAGAGTTCAGTCTATAACGGGTTATTATTTACAGAAAACATAACCTAACCATTCTAGCAGTGGTTTCAAATTTCCAAGAGATCTTGCACAAAAATTGGCCTTTTCAATTGCTCTTCGTCTAAAATCGGATCAACTGCCATATGTTCCCTGGTTTATTATACTTTTTTTTATCAGGCCCTCATTTATTTTACTTGTTTCATAAAAAATAGAATAATAAATTAGTTTACCTCTTATTTAAATAACTAGATTGATGGTTGGCTTAAACTACAGGGTGCCGTTCCTAATCCTTCCATTACGTGTGCAATGTGTTGACTCTCTTTCCCTTTGTCATTTTCTTTTCAATAAAAATGTAATTATAGAGTTGTCAAGAGACTCGAGTATTACTAAATTCAGATGTTCTTTTTCATAAAATAAAAAAAACAAAAAAAAGAGATTCTACAGGTTGAATCCTGACGCATATCCCACAGGAAGGCACCAGTTGACCCATATAAAGTTAATGTACCCTACGCTTCCATGTTAACTAATGGCTAAATTATAGGGTAAGCACCATATACATACCCGCACCCACATTTGCAGATGTGCCCAAACCCAAATTCATACGATTCGAGTAAAGAACTCTTACCATAAACATTTTAACCTAGACACAATTCAAAAGCTCAAACCCAGGTAGCATATTCTGAAAGCAATGTATTAGAAAGTAATCCACTCATGCTATAGCAAGTCTGCTATTTTCTTTTCATCAAGAAAGGATCTAGCAATAAGGTTTTCTATCCACATTAAACAAATTCACAGATCTCAACGCGGAAATCAAATAGGAAACAACATATATCAAAAAGAAATATACATTCATCCCATCATACTACTATACAAGTCATGTAAGAACAATAAAGCACCTGAACTGAGATGCCTCCTACATCCAAAAGAAATATACATTCGGTCATACTATAGCAAGTCAGTTTATGTTCCTCGTTTTGACCTTCAATAGGTTAAAGACCTCGAGCACAGGCCGAAACAACGGTTTAAATTGTTGCCATGCAGCCACAGCAGCAGAAGAAAAAACACCGGGCTATCAAAATTGTGGGCTAGTAACAGTATCATCCAGCAGAATCATTCCAAAGAAGACCACTACAGAACCAAGCCACTTCAGGAACTATCAAAGTGACCATAGACAAGACAAGCACTAAGCAAAGCCGGCAGCCAAATGCTCGTATGCATAGGACCCATGTAGAGTAGAGTCCTTCCAACATCTCAAAAGTAAATCTCCGAGGTCACACCATTCAACCACGTATAATATTAACACGCCAAATCCCAAAGTAGGAGAGAATAATCCTTGGGTAGGTAAATATAAACCATAAAAATCTCTTGTATATATATATATATTAAAAAAGCAGTTGAAAAAAATAAGGAACAGGCCTGTTCAAAGAAAAAAATATAAATTGAAAAAAGAATAGGGTGAAATCCTCTTAACTTTTTTTTCAAAAAAAAAAACTAGCTGATCATCTGAAATCCTGAAATTCAAACCGTCTAATTTGAACTTAGAATGAATAAAGGAAAAATAAAAGATTAAGAGTGAGATCCGATCAATTTTTAGATTCCTGAATGACACCTTCTGGGCAACAGATATCAGTACCTGCCAGAAGTGTTTGAAGCAGCTCTTTATCCTTTTAAGTAAAGTAAAAGAAATGCCAATACAGTTTCAGGGCGGCGCATCACAGCAGAAGATTGCAATGACACAGAAGCATCTAGACATGAAGTCACCCGGGACCCCCAAACATTCAAAATTGAAGACCAATGCAGGGCAGCCAAGAATGAAACCTCAAGTGTAGAAGCACAAAACCAATGAAGCAGAAGCAGAAGACACCTCAACACAAAAAAGAAAAAAGCATAAACTTTTAGCACAACTATTTAAAAGCAATCTGTCTCAATAAGAACATGCTAATAAATACCTACAGAGCATTCTACTTGAAAAGCCCTAAAACTATCTTGCATAACATAAAAAATTTAACCAACATAGTAATAAGTACGGAGGTAACTTAACCAAGTTCACGACGCTGGGGGCGTGGCCCGCTTACAAGATAGTCGTACTGAAGTCCAAATATAATAAACACACATAATCTCATTATCCTCCAAGCAATACAATTTACCAAGACTGCAACACTTAGCTCCTGCTTCGACGTCGATCCCTTACACCATTTCTGTACAAAAAACACCAACAACATAAGGATTGTTATAACATGGCCAATACCATAGTTCAATGTCCAGATCCTATCATTGACTAACAAAAAGGGAATAACCAAGTTCAAGAAATTTCACCCATTGGCATATGGAAGTTCCTCACGTCCACGGTATGGTGGTGGTGGTGATCTGCTATAACTGCGCCCACGCGGTGAAGGGCTGCGACGCCTAGGAGGAGGGGATCGTCCACCACGAGGACTATAACTTCTGCACCAGAGAAGTGTGTCAAGAAGTGAACAAGTGAAAGAAACCGGCAAGGGTTATCCATCATAAAACAAAAGAACCAAACTGTGCACCTTGCACTTTCAAGGCTTACCTTCTACCATAGCTTGGGCTCCTACGATACCTAGGGCTGCGGCTGCGTCTTCTTCCACCACCACCACCTCCACCACCTGAACCTACACGCATGCGGCATTCACGGGCAAAATGACCAGGCTCCCCACACTCATAGCATTTCAAGTCAGAACCACCAGAGCGTCCACGACCACCACCACCACCTCCACCTCCACGGCCACCACCACCTCCACCTCTGGAGTTGTGAGACATCTCAACCCTCCAGCCATTATGACCTGTTCCAAACAAATACTTGATTAGCTAGTAAAATGGAACGAACTATGATACAAACCTGGTATGTTTGTAAAAGTTGTAACTTTAAGGGAAGATAATTTCTATCAAAATTTTCAGTATAAAAAGTGCAGACACTTAAGGACAGAGTAATAAAACAGAATGAAAATAGTGTAACTTAAGTAATGATGTATATCCAAAATATTTTTTAAGTGACCCTGTTCACAGTTCTCACAAAAGGGTCAAGACTCAAGACACCAACTGATATGATATACAACATGTCATTATCTATACATACCATCCAACTCTTTAATAGCATCCTCTGCGTCCCTTTTATCCTCAAAGTCAACAAAAGCATAACCAGGAGGCCTTCGAGCAACCCATACACTGGACACAATGAGAAAAATCATCAACACCACAACTTCTAATTCCAAAACACAAGTTTAACCTCACACAACACTCCTACTAATCCCATCTAGAAGCGAAGATTAGCAGAATACTGTGAAAAGAAAATTAAATAAACCAAAAAGATACAGTAAACCAAATTAAACAAACAAGAACAGTAAAACCAACCTTTTTATAACCCCAAATTTACGGAACTCATCCTCGAGATCACGCTCAGAAACTCGGGGGTCCAAATTACCGACGTAAACGCGAGACATTGTATCAGTAATGATATCTGCAAAGTAAACTGTTCCAAACAAAAATTAGTAATGAGGTTTACCATTATTTGAACTTTAAAAAATACATAATTACGGAACCACGAAAGAAAGAACATTCATAGTAGAATACATGAGAGTATAGATAAGTGCGGTGGAACTGGAAAGACGAACAGAGAAAAGGAGTAGGAGAGATCTGTACCAGAAAAGAGGAGAGACCCTAGCAGCTGTCTTTGGTTCTCCCGTTTTATGACTGTGTGTACTCTGCTTTGTGAGTTTTAGGGCTTTTGAAGTTCTGTATAAAGTTAGGGATTTGTCGTTTAGACCCTTGAGATTTCGTAAATTCAACGTTTGCCCCTAAATATCTTGTAGTATGGGCCCAGTGAAGTTTTATGGGCTTTGAATTTCGACCCCTTTGCCAATAAGCCCATACAAATAGCCCACGACCTTGAATCAATTCCATCGGTTTGTCTTTGCGGGAAGAAAAAAAAAAGATTAAAAAGACGCGGTCTTTGTCTTTTTCGAGGAGAAATTAGCTTGAAGAGTAATCAGTAGTTTTTCAGTCATGAATTACAAATAAATCCTTAATAGCTATGGATCCAAATCCAACAACTAAAACGAAATACAAGGGGAAATGTAACACGTTACAATTTTATTTTGAGGCCCCAAATAGAGTCATCCCTCCTTAATCTCTAACAACTCTCCACCCCGTCCTCTCCTCATTCTTCCATTCCTAAATCTAATTTGCGTTCATCTTTCTGATCAGATCAACTCTTACTTTCTCCACTGTCATGTAAGTATGGTCTTTTGTTCTTAACTCATGTGTTTTCTTTACTTGTGTTTCTTAATTTTTCAATGTTCATGAATTATGTTATTGCATGGTTGTCTGAATGAAGTAAGAGATTGCTAGATTGCTAATGTTGTGTTGTTTAAACATTGATAGTGATGTCTTCGAATAATCATGTCCCTTATGCACCAAAAAAGATCCTCATAACTGGTGCAGCAGGTTTCATAGCCTCACATGTCACAAAAAGGTTGATCAATAACTATCCTAACTACAACATCATTGCACTTGACAAGTTAGACTACTGTTCCAGCACCAAGAACCTCTCCCCATGCCTCTCCTCTCCGAATTTCAAATTCGTAAAAGGCGACATTGCTTGTCCTGATCTTATAAACCACCTCTTACTAGCTGAGGATATCGATACGATCCTGCACTTTGCTGCCCAAACCCATGTGGACAATTCATTTGGGAATTCTTTTGAGTTCACCAACAACAATATCTATGGTACCCATGTGCTTCTTGAAGCCTGTAAGGTCACTGGAAAGATCAAAAGGCTCATTCATGTTAGTACTGATGAGGTTTATGGCGAAACGGGAATGGAGGCAGATAACGGTAATCCTGAGGCATCCCAGTTACTTCCTTCAAATCCTTACTCCGCAACGAAAGCCGCGGCTGAAATGCTTGTCCTGGCTTATCATAGATCATATGGCATGCCTACAATTACTACAAGAGGGAACAATGTGTATGGGCCTAATCAGTACCCGGAAAAGCTTATCCCCAAATTTGTGCTTCTAGCGATGAGGGGCGAGCAGTTGCCAATTTATGGCAACGGATCGAATGTGAGAAGTTATCTGTATTGTGAAGATGTTGCCGAGGCATATGATGTGATACTACACAAAGGAGTTACTGGGCATGTGTATAATATTGGGAGTAAGAAGGAGAGGAAAGCTCAAGATGTGGCAGAGGACATATGCAAGCTTTTCGGGTTGGATCCGAAAAGAGCTGTGTGTTATGTTCAGGACAGGCCTTTTAATGATAAAAGATACTTCTTGGATGATCAGAAGCTGAAGAATCTTGGATGGAAAGAAAGAACTTCTTGGGAGCAAGGTTTGACGATAACAATGGAATGGTACACCAAGAATGCTAATTGGTGGGGTGATGTATCTGCTGTTTTGTTCCAGCATTCCCACATGTCATTACTTACCCACTCTGATGATGATGCATGGCTCTTGCAGACGGGACTAGTAAACGAGCGAAATGGGAGTTCATCAGGAATGAAGTTCTTGATTTATGGAAGGACTGGTTGGGTAGGAGGGTTGCTTGGGAAGCTATGCAGAGAAGAGGGTATCGTGTTCGAGTACGGTAGAGGAAGATTGGAAGATAGGAAATCAATTGAGGAGGATATAATAAGAGTTAAGCCATCTCATGTGTTCAATGCAGCTGGGGTTACAGGAAGGCCTAATGTTGATTGGTGTGAATCGCATAGGATAGAAACAATCAGGACCAATGTGGCAGGATCACTGACTTTAGCTGATGTTTGCAAGAAACACAGCCTTTTGATGATGAATTTCGCAACCGGTTGCATATTCGAGTATGATCAAGAACACCCAGAAGGATCAGGCATTGGATTTAAAGAGGAGGACAAGCCTAACTTTACAGGTTCTTTCTACTCCAAAACCAAGGCCATGGTAATCAATCTTTATTACGTTTACAATTTTCTTGTACACTTTCTTGAACCATTCTTTTCTGATCAATAATAATACTTATACTTGGTTAAATTGAAGGTGGAGGAACTCCTGAAAGAATATGACAATGTCTGCACTCTGCGCGTTCGGATGCCAATATCGTCTGATCTTAGCAATCCCAGGAATTTCATCACCAAGATCAGTCGTTACAACAAAGTGGTGAACATACCAAATAGCATGACTGTGCTAGATGAGTTGCTGCCAATTTCAATTGAGATGGCGAAAAGGAATTGCAGAGGGATATGGAACTTTACGAATCTAGGAGTGGTGAGTCATAATGAGATATTAGAGATGTACAAGGAATATATTGATCCTGGATTCAAATGGGTCAATTTCGATTTGGAAGAACAGGCGAAAGTGATAGTAGCACCGAGAAGTAACAACGAGCTGGACACTACAAAGTTGAAGACTGAGTTTCCTAATCTGTCGTCAATTAAAGATTCTATCATTAAGTACGTCTTCCAACCCAACAAGAAGACTTGACTTTCTTCTTTTAAATACATCTCTCTTCACCATACTTGTTTGTCAATTACAATTAGCTTCTTAAATCTAAAAACGCCTAGTATTAAAGAGACTCTGAAGTATCCTCACCATAATTCCGGTGATCGGAAACGTGACATCATCATTCATCAGTATCACATCGTTGAACTCAAAATTACTTCAATATTCTTTTTTAATGCAACAAGTGGAGCTTTTGGTTTGTCATCATTCAATAATGCGTTTCTGTCGTTTGACGATGAAGTGGGACAAAGGGGACAAGGACAACTAAACTTGGTGTTCGTTCGTGTACAATGTACATCTCATTATTACTATTCCAATTTGCAAATAAGAGAATTGTATGAATCTTTGGCGTCATCTAAATTTCAGTTTGCGGCGTGACCTCTCACTTTTTTTTATCATTTTTATTTTTATGCTAGCTCCTCAATCAAGGGTAAGTAATTTTTCAATGGCTCTGTAGTGGATGGTGACGGAGAAAGCTTTGTGAAGCCAAGATAATCCTCAACTTTTTTATACGCAAAACATGTGAAGAACGAGGAAGAGTGGCAAACATGCAAATAAGACATTCAAGTTGGTGTTGGTGAGCGTGACGAGTCTGCAGTTCCACGTGTTTCTGACTTGGAAAGCAGCTCACACTCTCTACTTAATCATCATCATTCGCTCAACACCACCACACCAATCAATCAAGATCAGAGAGATGATGGAGGATTCCAGCTCCAGCAGCCAATCAGTAGTTTTTGACGCAATTGTCGTCGGAGCAGGAATTATGGGTAGCTCCGCCGCCTATCACCTGGCCAGAAGATCCCAAAAGGTTCTCCTCCTTGAGCAGTTCGATTTCCTTCACCACCGCGGATCGTCACACGGCGAGTCACGCACCATCCGGGCAACTTACCCGGAGGACTACTACTGCGACCTGGTTGTTGAATCGGCCCGCCTTTGGGAGGAGGCCCAGGAAGAAATAGGGTACAAGGTGTACTTCAAGGCCCAACACCTCGACATGGGCCCATCTGACAGCAAAAGCCTCCTTTCCGTCATCTCCAGCTGTCAAAAGAAGGGGGTCCCACTCCGGGTTTTGGACCGGGCGCAGGTCGCTGAGGAATTCTCCGGCAAGATTGACTTGCCAGAGAATTGGGTCGCCGTCTCTACCGGGCTTGGCGGGGTCATAAAGCCCACTAAGGCTGTGTCGATGTACCAAACGCTGTCGTTTCAGCGAGGTGCGTTTTTGAGAGACAGTATGGAAGTGAAGAATATTGTGAGAAATGAGGATGGGATGATATGTGTGATTGGTGCTAACGGCGAGAAGTTTTTTGCTCGGAAATGTGTGGTCACGGCCGGAGCGTGGATGAGGAATCTGGTTAAAAATGTGAGTGGGCTTGATCTTCCTATACAGGCCTTGGAAACAACTGTTTGCTACTGGAGGGTGAAGGAAGCCCATCAGGACCACTTCTCCATTGCTGGTGGTTTCCCAACTTTTGCTAGCTACGGTAACCCGTATGTTTACGGTACGCCGTCGTTGGAGTTTCCGGGGCTGATAAAGGCTGCGGTGCATGGAGGGTACCAATGTGACCCGGATAAGAGGCCATGGGGCCCGGGGTTGCCGCTCAGTTCGCTGAAGGAATGGTTAGAGGGGAGGTTGTCGGGTCTCGTTGATAGTGCCGGGCCTGTGGCTACTCAGTTGTGCATGTACTCCATGACGCCCGATGAGGATTTTGTGATTGATTTTCTCGGCGGGGAGTTTGGGAAGGATGTGGTTATTGCGGGCGGGTTCTCGGGTCACGGGTTTAAGATGGCTCCTGTGGTGGGGAGGATTCTTGCTGATCTTGTGCTTAGTGGGGAGGCCAAAGGGGTGGAGCTTCAGCACTTCAGGATACAAAGATTTCAAGAAAATCCCAAAGGGAATGCAAAAGGGTATGGTGATCAAGTCAGTTCCTGTCTCAATGACTAGAGAATTTGGTAAATTACTAGTTGGTTGTTATTGAACGAGTTTGAATCATTTCTGTGTTTTCCTCCAGGAAATAGGACGAAATATCCTGTAACCCAATAAATATTTCGTCTCTCTTGAAACTATTGAAACTTTCGTGTTATCTTTTTTTTTTACTTTCAACATTCCTGCTATAATCCTTTTAAACAATCCGTCTATAATCCCAGTTTTTTGTTTTTACCACTAAGAAATCTTTAGTTAACAATCTGCAGTGCATAACCTAAATGATGTTCAACATTGATTTGAATAGCATAAATCCCACGTATGAATGGAAACCGGAAACGAGTTAGAGGAATGCTCCACATAAAAATGATGCGCGCACTCTGCAATTAAGAGCTGATATATATATATACACACAAACTAATTAAAGTAGCATACAGAGCATTGTTGCGGTGTCTAATTTAGTAACACTTGTAATGGTGAATCGGTGACCAACAACTGCAACCTCTGTTCCAAGAGAACATTCTAAAACTGTTCATTGTAATGGGGTTGAAGATTCTTTTCCTTATTGGATGATGACAACCAAGCGATCTGAGATTTTTAAATTAAAATGGGAATCACAGTTGGCCTGGTTGAACAAAATAATAATCTGACTGATTGTATATTTGAAAGAAGACAAAAAAAGAATCAATCTACTCTGCTGATCTCAAAATCGTATACAGCTACTAATGCTGGACAGGAGTCCATGCCGCAAGCCTTCAAGAGAAATCGAAACCTGCAGATAGGAGAAGAAATGAATCTTTACCACAAGAAAGAATCGGTCTTCCAAGCCAGGATATTGTATATACTCTGTAGGAAGATTTAAAGACAAGGGGTCGTCTATCTAAAGGTCTCAATAAAGTGACAAATTGTTACCAGAAAGTCCGAGTAAAAGAGAGTGCAGAACATTATGAACAAGGAGAGAAGCACAAATGAAAATGACAAATTGGAGCGCTTTTCATCTATGAAACAGACAAGACAAAACCAAGGAAAGATAACTAACCACTTTGGTTTGTCAGACCACAAGCATAGCAACCAGGGCATGTATTAGAGCCCAGTATAAAATAATACCAAGCCTCAAGGCAGGCTGTCGCATCAATGCTCGATCACAGGAAACCCTGAAACATGCCCATGTAAGATGGTTATAACTCCAAGAAATCTACACAAGTATTGGATGAATAAAGGACAGTGAATGAAATAGATAATCTTTACCATAGGCCATCAATCATATCAGATACAGGTCTTGTAAACTTTGGTACAATTCTGGATGTGGTAAGTGACTTGAAACCATGAACTGAGATGGAGCGAGAAAAATGAGAATGAAAAGAGATACAACTTTATACTGCAAGAATACCAGAAGAAAGAGCAAAGGACAACAGAAATTCCAGTGAAGGGCTACCTTTATCATCATCTTCATCCTCCAACCTACTGTTGCCACTAGTATCCATATCTATAGCAATAGCAACTTGATCGTTATTAATTTTGCGCAAACTTCGAACTTGAGATGCAGTGGAGGGCCCAGGAACAGTCCATTTGTTTATCTGCATGAAAATTCACTAAAACTCAGAACATGGCCAACTGCTAAATGCAACTAATAAATTCAGCTCCCGGCCAGAATGACCACAAAAAGCATATATCCACGTATTGAACACACAATCACTTGATCAGCCAAAAACTATTCGAAGAGTGCGACAGTAAAGCAATCACATGAGCAGAAAAAATCAAGGCTTAAAGTTTCTCTAGAGTGAAGCAAACAAGTCCATCTCAAGGTATGACCAACTTAACAGCTCATCAGAGTTCTGTCTGTTCCTCCTTCCAATTTTCACTACTATGGGTCAGTCTATCTGAAACAGATATGATATCTTTTTGTGTAAGTGGTAATTTATTTGGCTGATTTGAGCTAAGTTCAATCCAGTTATTCAAAATGCAATTATGACTGAACATTCTCTTATCATAGAAGCCTCAGCATGTTTTATACTGTTTGACAATGCATAACAAACTGCAAATATCCAATGTAATTGTGCATGACTAAGAGACTCACCACAGGTTCAACTTCCAAAATTTCAGAGGCTGCATTTCTGGGCTGTCTTAAATCTTCAACACCTTCAAGCATATTTAACCTGAAATCTTTCTCACGTACAGATTTTTCAAGTGTTTCAACTTTATGTCTTAATTCTTCAACTTTACTTCTTTCAGTCTGCAGTATTGCATCCCTGCTCTGGGCTCCCATCCTTACATCTTCCAATTTTGACAAAATTGAGGTGATCTTCATCTGAAGAATTTCTCTGTGCTCAAGCTGACTTCCACTATCAAATTCCACGTCTTGCATCCCCGCTTGAGAGAACAATGTGTCTAACCATGTCAATAACTCGTGCATCTCATCTGAATTCCTCTTGCTGCTCAGCTGGGATGCAACAAGATCACCAGTGCACCTGGTGACTTCTTGTCTTAAGAAAGAGATCTCAGCATCACGATCTTGCAATTGTGATTGAAGCTTTTCAACTTCCTCAAGGAGACCTTCAGAAAAGTTGTGAAGCTCATCAAACTTGCCCACAGTAATAGAAAGTTTTTTCATAACCTTCCCACGAGAAGCTTCAAGGTTCTCAATATCAGAGCTCTTTTGCTGAGCTACTTTTTCTAGTTCCTTAACTTTGTTAGTTAAATCTTCCATCTGAACCTCCTCCTCGTCAAGAGCTTGCATTAGGGCTTCAATTTCTGTTACCAATAAGTGGCACCATTAGTATGGATTATCTAAATCAAGAACAACAGTACCGCAAAAATAAGAAAACATTTTCAAGGTCAACAGCACTAACCTTGGTCCTTTGCAGCAAGCACAACAGTCAGTGATTGCACCCTTCCTTGTAAGTCTGCTGAAATAGCCTGTCCATCTTGAAGTTCATTTACCCTCTGCACCAATAAATTCCGCTCCTCCTCCATCAATGCCACCTGTTGCTCCAAATCATGCACAAGACTGCTTGAAGATTGAAGATCTAAGGAGTAGCTTGATACAGCAGCTTCAGCTTCCTTAATTTGAGTAACCAGATCTGTGCATATCCTCTCTCTCTGAATGTCTTTCTCTTGTAGCTCCTTCTGCAAATTTGATATCGTCATTTTCATTTCGTTTTTGTTACCCTCTAGAATTTCACCTTTCAGACTGCCAAAATCTTTCAGAACCAACAATAATCTTTCTGTCACACTCTTGATATGTTCCTCACTGAGAAAATTACGCTCTACACCAAAAGGAAGTCCACCAGCAGGCAACGCATTTCCTAATAGTTTGCCTTTTATATTTTCCATCTCCATAATTGAGCTGGTGCAGGTTTCATATAACAAGGAGATGTTCCTGTTCAAGGATGCAGTTTCCTGCTCTTTTTCTTCTCCAATCAACTCCATGTGCTTAATATCTCTCTTTATGGCATCAAATGACTCTTTTTGGGATGCAATTTTGCTGTGACATATCGCCATGAGTTTGGATAGACTGCTCGCTTGTTCATGTATTGCAACTGAGTGTTCATTTAATATTACTTTAAGAGAACCAATTTCTCTCACTGATTCATGCACAGAACTACAAACTTGAATGATAAAATTGTCGTCAAAATGGTCTGGCACATGGGATTCTGACAAAATATCCATGGACACCGTGTTCTCCTGAAAAGAAAATCTCATGTTAGAGACAAACAAAATGATAACCAAAACAATCCATCCAAAGAAAATGCACAAAATTAATAAGCCAAAATTGTGGTTGTAAAATAAGGCTCTTTATAACCAAAAGGATTTCATTTTATACCAGGACTAAATGGATACCAATGATACCTTGTTTTCTGAACCGCCAGACAAAATGATATCAGACGCATGGAAAATTGGCACCTGAACCTCATGTTTCATTTCAGCTCCATTTAGGCATGACTCCATTCCGGCCTCAAGATCTTGCAAAAATTCCAATTCCTTAGATAAAACATCACCAAGTAAACTCCTGACAAGAGAGGAGCTCTTCTGGAGTTCAGTTGTGGCAGATTTTAACGTTGACAGCTCAGAATATTGTTTCGTCTTCTCTGCAAACTGCATTGTGGACAACGTCTCCAAACAAGAAAGAGCTTCAAGTTTGGCAGCCTCCGCTATGTCCCTCTCCTTCAATAGTTCAGCAAGTTTGATGGTGGCTTGTGCTAGCTCCTCTTGCAGACCATCATTCCTGTCTTGAACCTCATTCAGTTCTGCAAGCAGCAGCTCCGCTGCTCTGCTAGATTTTCTACACTCTTGTTCAGAGGACGCCACAGCTGCACGCAAACCATAGCATAGTTTCCCAATGTCTTCCAGCTTCTGAATGGGATCACTGTCACCAATTTCACTACTGATATTAATGTTTCCCAGAGAAGTCAAAATCAAGTTCAACATATGTCCTTTCTCCTGTAAAAAGTGTTCAGTTTCAGCCAACCGATTCCTCAACAACAAATGTTCTGATTCAAGGGCTCCAATCCTTTCAGAGTGAGTGGTCAACTCTCCTGCTTTCAGTTCATACTCAGCAATAGCACTGTCCCGGAGCTTAATCTCAAATTTCAAGTGCTCTAACTCAGCAGTCATCTCATCAATTGTTTGTTTCAGGCCATCGCGTTGTTGCACCAACGACTTCCCTTTTCTAACTGCGATATTCAGCTTCTCTCTTAAAGAATTAGACTTTAGCTCTTCCTGACTAAGTACCTCCTGCAACTCCATTCTTCTTTTGTCGAGTGTGTCAACTTCACAAAGCAACAACTGCTGCTTCTCAGCATATCTATCTCTTTCATCTCTCAGATTTATCAGCTCACTAGACGTCTTCTCCAGCTCTTTCTCCAGAAAATCAACATTTGGCTCCTTGCTATCCACATACATCTTCAGAAGAGTCACATCAGATTCCTCAGCATCTTGTGTGCCTCTATTTCCCACTTCTACAAGATCTGAATCAGACGTTTTAGGATCGTGCTCTTCAACTCCATCCACAAGAGAAGATTTCATTAAAGAAAGACTTTTGTAGTTCTCTATAAGCTTCCTCAGTAATCCTTCCAGGCACTCTGTACTACTGGCACCAGAAACTAAGTCCCAGCTACTAGGAACCTGCAATGCATCACAAACCAAATCCTCTAATCTCCTCATCTCACCCTCAATGTTCTGAATAAGTTCCTCACTCCCAAGCTTCTGAACCAATTTCTCCTGCAAGCCAGTTACTTCATCCAGCAGGTTTTTGTTCTCAAGCTCTAACTGGACTTCCTTTACTGAAAGTTTTTCATGATCACGTGTCAGAAACTCCAATCTTTCAGAAAAGTTCTCACTCTGAGATGTAGCTGCTTCAAGGTCCATTTGAAGGTCAGATATCTTCTTTTGGGACAACTCTACCTCACTATTTAAGTAAAATACTCTCCTTTGTGATTCTTCCAAATCAGCAGTTAATGATCCACAATAGTTTTCAAGTTTATCCATCCTCTGTAGCAAAGAATGTCTTTCGTTGTTAGCTTCAGAAAGTGCACTGCTTAACCACTCAATCCTATCCTCCGGCTCTGCAGACCGTAAGTGTGAAGGCATATCAATCCTGTCTAAAAGTTCTTCCCATCTCTGAACCAAGTGGTTCCTTTCTACCAAAGATTGTTCCAGCATTTCATTCTGTTCAGCCAACCCATAAAATTTATTCTGAATGTCCTCATATTTTATTCTCAAGTCATCCAATAAATTAGAGGTTGGTTGAATATCCTCTTTCCATGCACCCACGACAACCAAACCAGTATCAGAATATGACCCCCCGGCAGAACTCTTTTGATCCCAATCAGCAGGACGCAACGAATTTCCAGTCACTGACCTGGCTAACCAGTCAACCTTTTCAATTATATCTCTGGAATGAAAATGATCTGGTAGTTCCAGATCCTCCAAAATTTCTTCTATTCTCTGGAGAACAGAGTCTTTGAGGAGGAATGACTCTCTTAATGCAGTAGCTGAATTGCGAATGTATGAAAGCTCAGATTCCAGAGACTCCACGCGCTCACCAGCCTCTGAATAAGTCTTCAGCTTCGTTTCCAACTCATGCAACCGCAAATCTTTCAACTGTAATTCCTGTGAGCATCTTTCTAATTCACTTGATGTCTCTGCCAGAGACTGCTTGAGATTGTCACGCTGCACGATTAACCCTTTTCCTTTGGCAACAGCTATGCTAAGCTTCTCTCTAATAGGAGACAACCTATGTTCTGATTGTTCAAGTTCTGTTACTTTCTCCTGAAATTCAGATCGTGTAGCAACAAGGCATTCCTCTGCCTGGGTTAATCCTTCCTTCAAAACAAGGATTTCATTTTCATGCTGAAGTTTCAAGGCAGTTAGCTGATGTGTCGTATCCTGCAAGTCTGTCAATTCCACTACTTTGGATCTAATCTCTTCTCCAAATAAGCTGAGCTGAGCATTAGCTTCCTTGTATTTAAAAACAAGGACAGAAACCAATGACTCCAAATGTGGAACATGCATTCTGTCTGAGTCCACGTCACTACCTTCCACTTGCACTACTTCCTCGACATCTTTAATCAACCTTCGAATAGTACTTAAATCAAGTCCCCCAAGTCTCATTTCCTCAGCATCTTTTGCTTGACTCATTAACTCCATATTAAGCTTGTTGTTTTGAGACTGAAGCTCTAGTCTCTCAACCAGGAAATTCTCCAATTGCTCAACAAGGGCTTTGTACCTGCTGTAATCTACAGGGTCAGGCAAACCTTCCTCTTTTATGCCAACCACAGATTCTGCCACAGAGCCCAGTGAATTAACCACAACTCCTCTAAGCTCACAATACAGCCTATACAATGTTCCATTGGCTGATTCATTCTTCTGAAGCAAATCATTACATTTCTCGTTCACATCTTTGAACAAATTTAAGGTTGCCTCATGGTCAGTGCGGACAGCTTCCAGTTCCTGCTTCAGATCCTCAATCATCTTATTAGCAGCATTAACATAAGCATCGACATGGCTAACTATATCCCTGGAATCATGATTGCTAGTTGAGATGGTGGAAGCAAGCAAAGGCCCAACAGAGTCAAGTCTCTCAACTGCTTCAACAACACTGGTAGTTGTAGAATTCCACTCATGCTCAACTATCAATGCCCTTTCAGCTGCTTCCTTCTGGATGATTTCTAATTGATCACGAAGCGAAGACGCCATTTCATCTGAACTTTGCTGTAATTCATGCAACTGATTATGAAATTCGTTAGTTCTCAATTCATACTCGATGAGTTTTTCACCAAGCTGGTGGTTTTCAGCTTTAAGGCTATCAGCTTGTTGCTTCAACATTTCACAAAGAGCCTCAAGCTCGTTGTTCTTTTCCTTGAAAACAAACAGGTTTTGCTTTACAGCTTCATAGAGAACGCAAAGCTCAAGGTACGTTGTTTCTAAATTGTCAGAGTGATCCGTTAGGGCATCATACTGACCCTTCAGCTCCTTGTTCGTGAGATCAGCAGCACTTCTACCCTCTTGCTCCAACTTAAAAACTAGATTAGCACGCTCAGCATCCAAGGCCATCTGCCTCAGCACTACCTTTAAATTCCCCACGTATGTTTTGGTTAAAGCGAACTCATCAGTTACTGGTGATTGATCCTCAATGACCTTCGACTCGAAAGCTTGAATCAACTTTGACACTTGTGGAGCCCCCACCTTAGAAATGTATCTATTAATTGAAAGAGTGTGCATCCCTTCAAGTGCCACATCAAGTTCCTGCAGTAATTTCATGGCCTCCTCCAGCTGTCCCTTAAAGACTTCCGGCTCAAATAGATCAGGGAGTAGGCCTCCTGTAAGTCCATCGGACATGGGCTCAGCATCCTGCTCTCTGGAAATTCCACAAGGAAGCTCATTATCAGCTGCATTTTCATAATGGCGGTTCAGTACTTGCAAGTTTCCTACTTTATTTGTTGTTTCCCCAATAGTAGGTGACACGTGGGCCTCCCTTTCCTTGATTTCCCGTATCGTAGCTTTATGTATGTCCAGGCTGCAATTAAGAAATATATTTTCCTCGCTCAGTTGTTCAAGATCAGCGGTAAATTCTTTTCGCTGAGCTTCAAACAACAAGCAGTCCCTTTCATATTTACACAACCTCTCACGAAGAACAAGAAGTTCAGAAGAAAGTCGTTTGTTCTCATGAATGGAATACTTTTTGTCCTCTTCAAGCTGATTTCTTTCCTCAGATACCAAAGCAAGGTTACCATTTAAGCCAGCCTTTTCCACCTGTAGAGCTTCCACCAAATTCTTACAATCAGACAATTCCACAGACAAGTTCTCATTCCAACTAGCAAGCTGCTCCTTCTCCCCTTCAATTTTCTCTCTCTCTTCTCTAACTGAAGACAAAGTTATACTTAACTCGGAACTTTCCACTTGTGAAGCTGCCACCACGTTCTTGCAGTCAGCTAATTCCTTCAACAGTATGTCATTCTCATGGGCCCAAGAATTTTTTCCCTCCAAAAGTAGCTCTCTGTCCTTAGTCAATGAAGCAATATCCCCATTCAAATTTGCAATATCTGCCCGTAATGCAGCCACCAAGTTGTTGTTGTCAGCTGACTCCTTTGACTTGCTCAGTAGATCTGACAGAGACCTTTCCAAGTTATTCTGCAACTCATAAGATCTAGTGGAGAGTTCCTCAATCTCTGCCTTTGCGGCATGAAATTGGTTTTGGAGCTCTTCCTTCTGGTTAACAGCAGCCTGGAGTTCAGAAAAACTGCGTGCAAGCTCCTGAGAAAGGTAGTCATTCCTCTCATTAGCTTCTTTGAGTGAAGCACGAAGGTCAGACGTCTCATGATCCAATCGCTGAATCTGCTGGTCATTGTTTGTTTGCAGAACAAAATGTTCAGAAAGCTGTAGCTGGAGTATATCCTTCGTACAACTGGTGATGAATAATTCTTCTCTGAGTCTATCCACCAAGCCAGTAAGGTCATGATGTGGTGAGACCACACTACCAGTCCCCAGCTCTGTATTCGAAAAAGAACCCCTTGACTCAATGAGTAACTTATACTCATCTTCACTTAGCCCCTTTATCACCTCCACAAGCTGAGAGAAGTTAACTGGGTGCTCATTTTCAAGAGCAATTTTTTTATACCCTTGGTCTGAAATTGACACTTCAGCCATTGTAGGCCTTTCCTGAGTTCTGTCAACAAAAACAAAAGACTCCTCAGGCTGATAGGTTTGATCAGGTGATTCTTCCAACTGTCCAGCGTTATGTGGATCCACGCTAGACACAGCCTCGCGGTGATTTTTCACTTCAAAATCATCTGCACCATCAGAGGGATTCACTTGTGAAACTTCCACCTCATCACCAATCTGTTCTGAAGGTACCCCTCCAGCAGCTTCAGCACGTTCACCATGCTTGGGTAGAGAAGGCCTCCTGTCTGCTCTAAACTCTATGTCACAGCTTCCGCCATATTGTTTGGAAACCAAATCACCAGCTGCCTGCATTGCCCCTACCAGTAACAAATGAGAACTTCAATTATACATCAAATCCACATGAAATAATCCCCATCTACCAAATAATCCAACGAAGGAAAATATTGATAAAAACAAGAGAAGAAGAGTACCTACATCTGTTACCTGATCTGCCCTTGCAGGGATCAAGGACATATCTCGAGCATCTTCTTGTGATGGCAAGGACTCCTTCCCCTCTTCCACATTGATGTGTCCCATTTCAGCTGGAAAGGTCATTACACTGGAGCCATCAACACTTAGAGACACATTCTGGTGTTCCATTTCCCCGTCTGAGTCTTTAATGCCAGAGATTTCCATAGATTGTACTCTTGCCATCTCATCACCAATAATTTGAGAACTTTCACCTTTATTAAGGCTTGATGAATCAGAATAATTTTCTGGAATCTCAGCATTATAAGACAGTGGGCTCTCTGGTGTTTCTGTTTGAGGAGTCACTGGAGTTGATGTGTCAACAGGAACAGAATTCTCCAATGAATGAGACATTGACGAGTCTACAGTCTCCAAACTAGAATCAGCAGTCATTCCATTGCTGCTATCAATGTTTAGAGGCATATCGCTGTGTTTCATTTCCCGTCCAGAGTCTTTAACATCTGAGGTTTCTGAGGACTGTGCTCTCTTCATCTCATCATCAATGATCTGAGCACTTTCACCTTCATTAATGTGTGAGGAATTAGTTGTACTCTCGTGAACCCCAGCATCATCATGCATGGATGTCCCAGCGTCATCAGAAAATGGAGTATCATCTGTTGCTGTTACAGGTGTAACCACAGTCGATTGCAAGCCAACAGAATCAGAGTTCTCCAATGAATTAGACACCGATGAGCCTGCATTTCGCAAACTTGGATCAGCATGAGAGTCAATTTCCCCTTCAAGAACCTGGTGCAACCCTTCAGATACGGCAGTAGATAATGCTGCATCAGAATCAGGCTGCTCAGACTTGCCAGATTTTTTTGAGGATTTTCCACCACTGCTACCACCTTTATTATCTTTCTTCTGACGATACTGCTGAAGCTGATAGTGTGAAACTAAAATTAGTATTTACCCTCGAGACACGATCACTGCTAACAAACCAAATAAAACCAATGTTCTACCTTTGTACAGAAAAAAACAGTAACACCAAAAGAAAATGATAACAATACTCAAGTAGCAACGCAACAGGGAATCAAAAACAAGCTCATTTCCTAGCTTCCTAAATTTAAGTGCATTCGTTCCCCTTCACTATTAATAATAGCAAACTGCAAGGAATCAACACAGAGGGAGCATGAATAGAATACCTTCTTACGACCAGCAGCGAGCAGATCGGTACGGCTCTTGTTCTTGTCCATCCGATCCACTCTGACTTTGTTTCCCACCCTGAACCTTCAACAATCACCTCCTCCGCCTCAGCATGTCAACCACCATTAATATAATCCTCCGAGCCACTTCAGAACAAAAATGAAAATGAGCATAATCGTGAACAAACAGTTCAAATTCAAAAAAAAAACAAAAATCCTTAATCACATGAGCTAGAGCTAAGAAACAAAACTTGAAGTCTCATTCACCTCAGCCAAATTGGTTAATGGAAATCAAAATGAAGAGTTTTATCATTCCCGTGGTTTCCTCCCATAATCTCAGGAACCAAACAGGCAGTATTCCATATTCAAACCGGAAACAACAAAATGAAATCACTGAGCGGTACCTTGGTGAGGCTTCGAGCTCCTTGCGGTGGTGGAGATTAGGTGGCGTTAGTTGCGAATTGCTTCGTTCGTAAAAAAAGAAACGTTTTGGGCAAGAGTTGGTGCGTCTGACTTCTCAGTGTTCTCTTAGATCTAATCTAACGCAAACGAAAACGAAAACGAAAACGAAGTGAAATCGGTCAGAGGAAGAAATTACTGTTTGCAAATTCCTTGCTTCCTCGTTTATTTGCGGTTAATGTTTTTAACCAAAAGGAGAAACGGGTGGCGGTTAACTTTGTGGGCTTTGGCCCAAAACGTGTAGTCCATATCCTGCATTTTACACGTTTCGTTCGGATTCATGCAGTCGTTTACAACTTTCATAGAAAGAGCACTAATAATTAAAAAAAGATGACATAATTATGCTAGTCATGAATCGTAAAGAATGGATATTGCATGAAGTTCCTCTTCTTTTGAAAGATAAGGAGGGAGAGAATGAACACCAAAAAGAAATTATATCCTAAGCCTTTTTATAGTGCTAGCATTTAACATGAAAAAGTAATTATAATACGTTAATCAATTAGTAATAATTATTATAAATATAATAAATAATTACAGTAATTATTTGCATCAATTTTCATGTATTTAAAGATGATGATAATTGATAGATAAAGACAAAACCTATCGTTTTTATCCCATCTCGCAAATGACGTTATGACATGTCATTATCGGTGCGATGAATTAGCATGAGTTTACACCGGTTTTCTTTTCCTCTACAAGAGAAACATAAAATACAGAATTTTGGAGACAACACCGTGGATTGTTCTTCTTAAGCTTATAAAAAAGTAGTAACCCTCTTATAATTCGATCACTATAATAAGTGTCGATTAATTTAAACTCGAATTAGGTTAGATTATGAAACGCAACAAAGCTTTCTTTCATAAGTTTTAACACAATTTTATATTATGACTCAAATATTTTAATTTTTATGAGAAGATATGACTCAAACATATAGTTAAGCTATAATAAATGTATATTAAGACTTAAATCTAAAACATTTAGTTTAGTTAGAATAAATCCTTATCGGTTGATCTACATGCTCGTAGGTTTTAATTTGTCTTCGAAATTACTAATAAACTAGCCGGTAATTCAATGCTAATGCAAATATTTTTATTGCCTATTCACTCCCCTCTAGACCGTGTATTGAATTATCAATACCCTATACTATAAACTCAGATCTATAAATACTTATAGTATTGATTCAAATAATCATAAACCTAAGGATTAGTTAATATCTTCTTTTATACAATTATGCAATTATATAATCCAACATAGTCGGGAATATAAAAGGCCACATGAAGCACAAAATTAGAAGTTTAGATATTTATTGTTAATATCGCATCAACTATTAAATTTGATAATCCTAACATATACATTATAAATATTAGTTTCTAAATTAGTAGTTTAATGCTAACCACACCTTATTTGTTGAATCTATAATAATCATAACTATATATCAATGGTAAAGATTATAAGTTCATAAATTAATAATTTAATGGTATCGTCACCTTAACTATTAAATCTAATAATCATAAATATACATTTATTATAAGGATTATGTATTTAAATTTACAGTCAAATATTAATGTTGTGCTATTGAATCTAATAATCATCATTATAAAAATAAAAAAACATTCCTGCTTATTGAGAAAAAGAATGCAATAATTTTTTAAAATAATTAATATATACACTTAATAAAATTAGTTACTATGTTAGTTGTACATATGGGTAAGGAGTTTGCCACTAGATCGGGAGTAATTTTATTATATTATTACCTATTATTTATTTATTCATTTTCTTACATTACTAATTTTTTAAAATATATTTATGATTCGAATAAAAGATCAATTATTATCTAAATATTTTTATTTACAATTACATATTAAAATACACTATTTTGAATAAATAATACTTAATAAAAAACCCTAAACCCTAAAATAATTTATCTCAAAAATAGTGTTTTTATCAAATAAAATAAAAAGAGTCGTCATTGCTAGCATAACCGAAACTATTCACCTTAAAATCAGCAACATATATGTGTCCGTCCGTACTCGGTAACGGTTGAAGACACACATAAGAAAAATCTGATAATTTTTGAACCATATATTTTGTGTAAATAATAATTATTTTTTTATAAATCAACTCAATTTGATGATGGTGTGATAATTTGAGTAAAAATTACTCCCTCTGTCCTCAATTGTTTGTCGTTCACTGTTCACGCACAGGTCCCTAGGCGGCCCGGATGACGCACTATTTGACCCCAAAAGATTCCGTAATTTTTTTCGAACGTACGTTAATAGTTTACGTACGTTAAAAAAAAAGTACAAAATTTTTTGGGATAAAATAGTGCGTCATCCGGGCCACCTAGGGACCCGTGCGTGAACAGTAAACGACAAACAATTGAGGACAGAGGGAGTAAATAATGTGGAATAAAATAAGATCAAAAATTATTATTTTACGGAATTTTACTATTCCAAAAAGACATAAAACACCGAATCATTTTAAATTAAAATTCGGTACTTCCATATTTACCGATATATATATATGAATACCAACCCAGCCCAGCAAAAAACCCGCACACAAACCTATCCAAAATAATATACTACTACCAATCTAGCCCACTTACACTAACCTATCCACGCACACAAACCATATTCTCTCCTCCTCTGTAAATAGTATCACAGCCGCCGTCAAAAACCCCTACTTCTAATTGCCTTCAAAAACCATCTCAAAACCTAAATTTCCTAACTTTGATGCCATGTTACGCCTCTCTCTCCGCACACTCTCCTCCTCCCTAACCCCATCTCGATATCTGCCCCCCTACTCTATCTCAATCGCTCGATGCTCCACTTCTCCTCCTCCTCATCTCACTCATACTCACTCTCACGGTGACCCCGATCCGAGAAACGTGAGGGTCTCGGTGTGGTGGGATCTTGATAAGTGTTATGTGCCTTCTGGTGTAAACGTGTCAAGAGGGGTTGAAGCCATCACAGCTGCCATCGAATCTAGTGGGATCAAAGGGCCTATTCAGATCACAGCGTTTGGTGATATGATGCGGCTGTCGAGGACTAATCAACAGGCCCTTTCTTCCACTGCTTCCACTGCGATCAAAATTTCTCATTCTCATATTCCTCCCGGTTTGCTCCTTTTTCAGTGTTGTGTTGGACATTTTGTTATCATTAATGTTGAGTTTTGTTGGCATAGATTAAGAAATTGATTGATGTCTTAATGTTGATTTAATATCACTGCTCTTATGGTCTGCATGATCGATTGCACTTGTCAAGTGGCTGACTTGCGTGGTTTGGAGTTTTGTTGGATTACTAGAATACAATTGTTGTTTGGTGATTTTAATCTCATCCACGGGTTCTTGGTTCCTTTCTAAAGATTTCTAGTGCCATCATATAAATTATTGTCTTTCTACATAGGTGGTTTTCAGTAATACATATATCTAAAAACACTTGTGTAAATGTTTTATTATTATCGAGTTTCTCTGTAGAGATTTCTCTTTTATCTAGTTTACAACGTGGCATACATTATTTATGTCCGCACCCTGTCACTCTCTTTTATCTAGTTTACAATGTGGCATGCATTATTTATGTCGGCACCCTGTTACTAATGACACCCTAATTTTTTACGTTCCTACTCATGTTCCCTTGTACAATCGATCGCTATTGTGGAATTGGCTGCCTGAGTGGTTCTTCACCCTATATAGGCAATTCATTGATTACATACTATTCTGGAACAAACTGGAAAGGTAGTTTGACTGCAAACATGAGTCAGCCATCCATCATCTCAATCCATAACCATCAAGCAATTTTGTTGCCGAAAGCATTTTTTATATATTGTATATCTGATTTTCATCAGAAGTGCATGTTAGAATCCATTTAGCTTTGTCACACCACTAGGTTCTGTCATTGTCTCTTCTTTTTCTTCTAATTGATCCTTATTCATAGAAGTTTAAGTTCAGAATTTAGTTTCTTGTTTTGTTAGGTATCTAACTTTTCAAATTATCTGCCAATGTAGATGGAGATTGCAGTGCTCGTAGTTCCCTCTTCGATGGTCTTATGGATTGGGTTTCACAAAATCCACCACCTGCCCACCTTTTTCTCATTATTGCTGATGAAGGCTCCTCATGCAATTTACATCGCCTACATCAGCTAAGGATGAACAAGTACAACATTTTGCTTGCGATCAAAGAACCCGATCCTGCTGTTCAATGGAGTCCTGCAACCATCATGTGGAATTGGGGTGATTTGGTCACAGGTGAAAACTTAACTGGGAGGCATTTTAACCAGCCCCCTAATGACTCTTGGTATGGTCACTATGAACGGCCTCTTGAGGACCCCTGCACAGAAATTGAGAGACCTGCACTTCAGCATGAGGTCTTTTCTCACGATTCCTTTTGGAGAGACTTGCAAACATTTATCAACACAGATATTGGATCATTCATTATTGCAGAAGTAAGGACCAGGTATGTGATCTATTTCCGTATTAGTATTTTTCAGATCTATTGATAGTCCCCTTGAGTCTATTTGTTTCTTTAGTTTTAACTGAATTTCCTGATCTTTAAAATTTATAATAAGCGTGTCGAAAGAAAAATTGAGAAGGTGTTTGAAATTGGTGAGCCTTATTTCATTACAAATATCAATGCAACAAGAGACACTAGAAGAGGCATATTTAGACATTTCGTAGCAAGCATTCCCAAGGGTCGAGAATTGGGAACTTTATATAGTTTTTCATTCTCTCGGATGTTCTAATACTTGTTACTCCCTCCATACCTAAATAACTGTCGTTTTGAAATAGTAGCAAAATTTAAAACAATAATATTTGATGTTTCATTTTTATCCTAGTTTCACTCAAATTAATTTATCATTTTTACAAAATATGTTTCGGAAAAGATAAAATGATAAGTACATAAGTACCAAAAAAATCGTAGGAAAATGTCAATTATTTAGGTGCGGAGTATGCAGCGGACTTTGCATTTCCCTACTGTTTTCGGGTTGATTTAGAAGTTGAAGATAGTTTGATTTGACCTTTGAGAGAGTAAATGAACCATGATTCCCTTTTTTTCCCTGTATCAAAGTGAGGCCTCAGTGATCTTGCTGGTAGGTGTATCATTTGTAATGATCCAATAAATTATTGGATCAAGGCCTCGTGAACTACATTAAAGCTATACAAACTTTTTTGAAAATTCAAGGTGCTGCATTTTTATTTTTATTTTTGATAAGCTGATTTGAACTTATCACCTCCTAAGAAATCCTGTATTGCATATAGTAACAATATATAAATGCCCTCGAGAAGAACATTTGAATTCAAAAGCTCTTTTCCTTTTCTTTCATGGCAATTTCTTTTAACTTTCATGATCTTGCTTGACTCCATGTCCTGTAGTTTCCAATGAGAGAATGATTTTACAAATTATATTTCAGCAGTCGCAGCCAGTCATGTGCTAACCCTCCGCCCATTATATTTTGATTTGTCAGGGAAGAGATGGCATTCCATCTGCAGGTGTACGGACCTTCCGTTCTCAAATATGTCACGAAAAGTGATCTCTTTCTTTTGGTAGATAAGTTGACATCAGAGGAGAAGTGGGTGCTTGAATCTCCATATCTAAAGAGACCATTGAAGCTCAGGATCAACTGTGACTCTGAAAACGAGCTTGTCTACTCAGATGCTTCCTACTCAGATGTTTTGTGCTTTCTTGTGCTGTTGTGCTTTCTAATGGTTTAAATCACAAAAGTCTAAACTCATCCCTAGTCTTGAAAAGTAAAAATTATACCTAAAAGCAAAGCTAAATGGGCTCTAGTCGAAGAACAAATTTAGGCCCACTGTCTAATATCTAGGGAAATGGAATTTGTTTTTGTTACAATGACTCTAATATTACTCAGCCTGGGCCGGCTACTGGGCCGTTTATTTTTGGCCCATTTCTAGGCTGATTTGTGTATAATACTATTTTCATATGTTTAGAATTGTTGTCGTTGCCCCTGAAACACATGAATGCAGAGCAACACGTGTGTCTAAGGCATGAATGTATACAGTAGCTATTCCAATCTAGAATACATTTTCCTATTCAGTTTGCTTTGTTGTTCCTTGTTGACATTTGGTGAACTCTTAATTCTTAAATCATGTGTTGAGAACACGTTACAATCCTACGCAACTTTAAGTGTCTTTATCTTGTTCTGTTTTTATAAATTAACTTAATTAGTCGAAGGTTAATATAAATTTGTCTACATGTAATTATCATATTAATTACGTAATTAATTATATAAATATGTCAAAATTCACCGTTTATTAGGGAAAAAAATATCTACAATGGATTGCTTGAAATGTTTCTGTGAATAATTTTAAAATACATCAAGCTAAATATGTGGTAAAGGGGATGGTAAAAAATTAAATGTAAGAGAGAAATCAAGGCTTGTCAATCAAATAATTCGAAACCCAAATCCTTACAAAAGCATAGTAATAATTAAAAGATGAAACTATAAGAGAAAAAAAAAGTATTCGATGATGAAAATTAGCACATAACTAATATCGGGATTTTCGAATGTTTTCATTCGCATAATTTACGGTTCAGTCAACTGTTTTATTATCTAAACTATGGAATTTACCCTAGTCAACTCTCTTTTTTATTTTTTATTTTTATTTTTGGTACCACGGGCAGGGCAGCTATGTCTGATTATAAATTTGAATTCAGCATATGTTAATATCAAATTATACTCTTTATATTATTTTCAGCCAATCAAATCATGAAACAAATCTCCTATAATGTTTTGCTTTATACCACCACCCATTTCTTTACGTTTTGATTTAAGATTTAAAAAAGAAAAGTCAAATGTATGTAGTCAATCAATTCTTAATAAAAAAACTCGTAGAATATATTGTTAAGACTTAAGAGGGATGTAGAGGAGGGTATAGTTATTATTTTTATTTTAGTTGATTAGATTTGAGAAAAATTTGGTAACGGACGCTTCCTCGTTTATTTGGTCCAATAGCGGTTAATGTTTTTAACCAAAACGAGAAACGGGTCGCGGCTAGCTTTGTGGGCTTTGGCCCAAAACGAGTAGTCCATATCCTGCATTTTACACGTTTCAGTCCATTTTTTTTATCGAACACGTTTCGTTCGGATTCATGTAGTCGTTTTTTTCGTTTCATGACTGCTTAAAGCTAATGATTTCTTTTTTTTATAAGCACAAAGCTGATGATCTTTGATGATTAAAAAAAAACAAGCGTGAAATATTTTTATTTAATTACATTTTTAAAATTGTTATTATGAATATATATTAAATCATAACAAATTATTAAAAAAAGAAGTGCATCAAAATTAATAATACTTTGGATAGATTATTTATAAATAAAAATATTATTTCATTTTAGATTGCAACTTTCATAGAAAGAGCACTAATAATTAAAAAAAATGACATAATTATGCTAGTCATGAATCGTAAAGAATGGATATTGCATGAAGTTCTTCTTCTTTTGAAAGATAAGGAGGGAGAGGATGAACACCAAAAATAAATTAAATGCTAAGCCTTTTATAGTGCTAGCATTTAACATGAAAAATTAATTATATTACGTGTAGATAAAGTGAATAGATATATTATATATATTACATTTTAATTAAGTCGCGTAAATTTTATTTGTTAATCAATTAGTAATAATTATTATAAATATAATAAATAATTACAATAATTATTTGCGTCAATTTTCATGTATTTAAAGATGATGATAATTGATAGATAAAGACAAAACCTATCTTTTTTATCCCATCTCGCAAATGACGTTATCGCGAGTTTACACCGATTTTCTTTTCCTCTACAAGAGAAACATAAAATACAGAATTTTGGAGACAACACCATGGATTGTTCTTCTTAAGCTTAAAAAAAAGTAGTAACCCTCTTATAATTTAATCACTATAATAAATATCGATTAATTTAAACTTAAATTAGGTTAGATTATGAAAAGCAACAAAGTTTTCTTTCGTAAGTTTTAACACAGTTTTATATTGTGACTCAAATATTTTATTTTTTATGAGAAAGACTCAAACATAAGACCTATAATTAAGCTATAATAAATGTATATTCAGACTTAAATCTAAAATACTTACTTTAGTTAAAATAAATTCTTATCGGTTGTTCTAGATACTTGTGGATTTTAATTTGTGCTTGTTTATGTGCCAATAGATCAATGTTGGTTCAGTTTCGTCACCCTGAATCTCATACAAAGTCAAAACCTAGGTTGAGCATGAACTTAACTCAATAAAAAGTACATTTATTTATAAATAAATATTTTTACATTTAATATTTTTATAAAACATATATATTTCTTCATATTTTATGTACGTGAATGTGATATAATTATTTTGAAAAATATTCATAACACGTTCTTTTCTTTCAAGTTTTGGAAGATAAATAAAACATTATGCAATTGATAATACACCAACAATCGCAGTTACCAAGGACTCCTACCCCTACTCAAAATATCTATCAACAATTTTTGTGCAAATATTTTTATTGCCTATTCACTCCCCCTCTAGACCTTGAATTGAATTATCAATACCCTATACTCCTATACTATAAACTCAAATCTATAAATACTTATAGTATTGATTCAAATAATCATAAAACTCAGAATTAATTAATCTTTTTTTTATACAATTATGCAATTATATAATCCAACATAGCCGGGAATATTTCATTTTAAATTAAAATTCGGTACTTTATATGGGTTTTGCTAACCTATCCACTTCATGGGCAGGTTAGCATTGTGTCCATTTTCAGATAGACTCTAAATACTCTTTACTTTAATGAAAGTTAAATGTAATATAAAGGTTATAAATGTAATATACTAATAATCTAATAAAAAATTAATTTCTCTCCCTTTGTAATTAGTAAACTTTTTCTCTCTCTCCTCTCTCCACCTTTAATTACATCCTCTCTTTTTCTCTTGTTTTACATCCTCTCTTTTTCTCTTGTTTTACGTAACTAGTAGAAAAAAAAACAATAATTATTGTTTTCTTTTTTTTCTTTATTACTCTTGTATGATATAAAAAAATATTGTTGAGAAAAAATTCAATATAGGAAGCTTATATCAGTGAAATACAATATTAGTCTTAATTTTTAAAAGCCTTTTTTTTTTTACAAAGTATAAAATGAGGTGTAAAAATAATATAGCTACAAAATTCAAATGGTTTAATAAATCATAATGTTTAATCTCTACTTTTATTTTATCCAGCGAGTTAATTACATAAATAAAATAATATTAATAGCTTATGTTTTTTTTAGCAAGTACAAATAGTTAAAACGAACAACTCTTAGAAAGAAAAATAAATTAAAAGGAAAAAAATATTTTTAAGGAAGCAGTAGTAGAAGTGCATGAGTTCGGAAAAAGAGAAAAAAAGGTGGAGAGAGGAGAGAGAAAAAACTTTATTAATTACAAAGGAGAGAGAAATTAATTTTTTATTAGATTATTAGTATATTACATTTATAACCTTTATATTATATTTAATTTCATTAAAGTAAAAGGTATTTAGAGTCTATCTAAAAATGGACACAATGCTAACCTGCTATTGAAATGGACAGGTTAGCAAAACCCCATATATATATATATATATATATAAATACCAACCCAGCCCAGCAAAAAGCCCACCCTCCAAAGTAAAATACCAATCTAGCCCCACTTACACTATAACCTATCCACGCACACAAACCAAATTCTCTTCTCTCTATAAATAGATCGGGAGTAATTTTATACCCTTCAAAAAAACCATCTCAAAACCTAAATTTCCTAACTTTGAAGTATGTTCTTCAAACGCCTCATTCCCCGTACCATTTTCTCCCTCACTCCATCTCGATTCCCGTCCTCTATCTTCATCGCACAGTGCTCCACTTCTTCTCCTTCTCACCTCACTTATCCTCACTCTCACGGTCACTCCGATCCGAGAAACGTGAGGGTCTCGGTGTGGTGGGATCTTGATAACTGCACTGTGCCTCCTGGTGTAAACGCGGTTAGAGGGGCTCAAGCCATCACAGCCGCCATCGAATCTAGTGGGATCAAAGGGCCTATTCAGATCACAGCCTTTGGTGATGTGTTGCGGCATGCAAGGACTAATTCCACTGCGATCAAATTTTATCATATTCCTCACGGTTTGCTCCATTTTCAGTTTTCTGTTGGACACTTTTGTTATCATTAATGCTGAGTTTTGTTGGCATAGATTAAGAAATTGATTGAGGTGTTAATGTTGATTTAACATCACTGCTCTTATGGTCATCACTGCTCTTATGGTCTGCATGATCGATTGCGCGTGGTTTGGAGTTTTGTTGGATTACTAGAATACAATTGTTGATTGTGGCTTTTAATCTCATCCACGGGTCTTGCTTCCTTTCTAAAGATATCTAGTGCCATCATATAAATTATTGTCTTTCTACATAGGTAGTTCTTCAGTAATACATATATCTAAAAACACTTGTGTAAATGTTTTATTATTATCGAGTTTCTCTATAGAGATTTCTCTTTTATCCAGTTTACAATGTGGCATATACATTATTTATGTCGGCACCCTGTTACTAATGAGTTTTATGACACCCTAATTTTTTACATTCCTACTCTTGTTCCCTTGGACAATCGATCCACTTTGACAAGTGGAGTATTTTTGTGAGGTTAGGCTATTGTGGAATTGGCTGCCTGAGTGGTTCTTCACCCTATATAGGCAACCAGGTGATTCATTGATTACATACTATTCTGGAACAAACTGGAAAGGTAGTTTGACTGCAAACATGAGTCAGCCATCCACCATCTCAATCAATAATCATCAACCCATTTTGTTGCCGAAAGCATTTTTTATATATTGTATTTCTGATTTTCATCAGAAGTGCATGGTAGAATCCATTTAGCTTTGTCACACCGCTAGGTTCTGTTATTGCCTCTTCTTTTTCTTCTAATTGATCCTTATTCATAGTAGTTTAATTTCAGAATTTAGTTTCTTGTTTTGGTAGGTATCTAACTTTTCAAATTATCTGCCAATGTAGGTGCAGATTGCAGTGCTGATTGGTCCCTCTTCATAAATCTTATGTTTTGGGTTTCACAAAATCCACCACCTGCCCATCTTTTTATCGTTACTGTTGATAGAGGCTCCTCAACCATTTTACATCGCCTAAGGATGAACAATTACAATATATTGCTTGCGACCAAAGAATCTGCCCCTGCTGTTCTAAAGAGTGCCGCAACAATCATGTGGAATTGGGATGATTTGGTCAGAGGGGAAAACTTAACTAGGAGGTATTTTAACCAGCCCCCTCATGACTCTTGGTATGGTCATTATGAAGGGCCTCTTGAGGACCCCTTCACAGAAATTGAGAGACCTGCTTTTGCACCTGATGATCAACCCGTTGAAGTACCTCGGCATGAGGATTCATTATTGCAGAATTAAGGACCAGGTTTGTGATCTATTTCCGTATTAGTATTTTTCAGATCTATTGATAGTCCCCTGAGTCTATTTGTTTCTTTAGTTTTTAACAGGATTTCCTGATCTTTAAAATTTATAATAAGCACAAAATGTGGGTCGAAAGAAAAATTGAGAATGTGTTTGAAACTGGTGAGCGTTTTTTCATTATAAATATCAATGCAACAAGAGACGCTAGAAGAGGCATATTTAGACATTTCGTTTAGCAAGCATTCCCAAGGGTCGAGAATTGGAACTTGATACAGTTTTTCATTCTCTCGGATGTTCTAATACTTGTTACTCCCTCCGTACCTAAATAACTGTCGTTTTGAAATAGTAGCAAAATTTAAAACAATAATGTTTGATCTTATTTTATCTCACGTTGTTTCATTTTTATCCTAATTTTTACTCAAATTAATTTACCATTTTTATAAAATATATGCTTCGTAAAAGATAAAATGATAAGTACATAAACTTAAAGACAAAAAAATCGTAGGAAAGTGTCAATTATTTAGGTACGGAGGTTTTATAAGTTATTATAAAACTATGCGGCAGACTTTGCATTTCCCTACTGTTTTATGGTTGATTTAAAAGTTGAAGATAGTTTGATTTGAACTTTGAGAGAGTAAATGAACCATGATTCCTTTTTTTGGCTGGTAGGTGTATGATTTGTAATGATCCAATAAATTATTGGATCAAGGCCTCGTGAACTACATTAAAGAGATGCTGAGCTTGAAAGCTATAAAAACTTTTTTGAAAATTCAAAGTGCTGCATTTTTATTTTTATTTTTGATAGCTGATTTGAAGTTATCACCTCCTAAGAAATCCTGTATTGCATATAGTAACAATATATAAATGCCCTAACATTTGAATTCATAAACTCTTCTCCTTTTCTTTCATGGCAATTTCTTTTAACTTTCATGATCTTGCTTGACTTCATGTCCTGTAGTTTCCAATAAGAATGATTTTACAAATTATATTTCAGCAGTCGCAGCCAGTCATGTGCTAACCCTCCCATTATATTTGATTTGTCAGGTAAAAGATGGTATACTATCTGCAAATGTACGGACCTTCAGTTGTCACGAAAAGTGATGTCCTTCTTTTGGTAGGTAAATTGATATTAACTTTATCTGTGCGATGAATTGGCCCGAGTTTACACAGATTTTCTTTTCCTCTACAAGAGAAACATAAAATACAGAATTTTGGAGACAACACCATAGATTGCTCTTCTTAAGCTTAAAAAAAGTAGTAACCCTTTTATAATTTGATCACTATAATAAGTGTCGATTAATTTAAGCTTAAATTAGGTTAGATTATAAAGTAGTAACCCTTTTATAATTTGATCTACTAGGTTTTAATTTGTCTTCTTAATTACTAATAAACTAGTAAGTAATTGAATGCTACTTCTTTCAAAGCAATTGGATGCTGAATTTCTAATTCAAGTTTTTTAATTTAAGGCAATATTATTTTCGCACCCCCATACTTTTTTTATTAGGATATTACTGCTCTCACCTTTTTTTTTAAAGCTTTCGTGGGCTTGTATATGTGCCAATAGATTAATGTTGGTTTAGTTCCGTCAGGTTGAATCGAATCTCATACGAAGTCAAAGCCTAGGTTGTGCATGAACTTAACTCAGTAAAATGTACATTTATTTATAAACAAATGTTTTTACAGTTAATATTTTTACAAAACATATATAATTCTTCATATTTTATGTATGTGAATGTGATATAATTATTTTGAAAAATATTTATAACACTTTCTTTTCTTTCAAGTTTTGGAAGATAAATAAAACATTATGCAATTCTTATTCTTTTGTGCAAATATTTTTATTGCCTATTCACTCCTTTCTAGACCGTGTATTGAATTATCAATACCCTATACTCTCTCCGGTCGCGTAAGAATGTCGTTTAAGACATTCTTCCGCGGTCGTTAATCCATGTCGTTCTCCGTTTCCAAGAAGTGTTTTCCCATTTTCTGACCTTTTCACCCTCTCTCTTTCTCGCCTCCTCTCTCCCTCTTGCTCAGTCCGTTGATCCGCTCAGTCCATCATCAACACCCAGTCTTCGTCTTCAACACCCAGTCTTTATCTTCATCAACAACAAAAAAACACCACGGATTTGTGTTGGTTGTCTGCAATTGATTTTGGGTAATTGATTGTCTGCAATTGATTTTGGGAGATTGATTGTCTGCGATTGATTTTAGGAGATTGATTTTGGGTAAATTATTGTCTGCAATTGATTTTGGGAGATTGATTTTCTGATTGTCTGCAATTGATTTTTGGAGATGAAGGAAGGACAGCCTGGTAATCACACAACCACGTATAGTATTGATTCAAATAATCAATTAGTTAATCTCTTCTTTATACAATTATGCAATTATATAATCCAACATAGCCTGGAACATGAAAGGCCACATGAAGCACAAAACTAGAAGTTTAGATATTTATTGTTAATATCACATCAACTATTAAATTTGATAATCATAACACATATATTATAAATATTAGTAGTTTAATGCTAATGACACCTTATTTGTTGAATCTATAATAATCATAACTATATATCAATGGTAAAGATTATAAGTTCATAAATTAATAATTTAATGTTAACGTCACCTTAACTATTAAATTTAATAACCATAAATATACATTTATTATAAGGATTATGTATTTAAATTTACAGTCAAATATTAATGTTATGCTATTGAATCTAATAATCATCATTATAAAAATAAAAAACATTCTTGCTTATTGAGAAATAAAATGCAATAATTTTTTAAAATAATTAATATATACACTTAATAAAATTAGTTAATATGCTAATGGTACATACGGGTAAGGAGTTTGCCACTAGATCGGGAGTAATTTTATTATATTATTACCTATTATTTATTTTTTTATTTTCTTACATTATTAATTTTTTAAAATATATTTATGATTCGAATAAAATATCAATTATTATCTTAAATATTTTTATTTATAATTATATATTAATTTTTTTTCTTTAAAACGACATTGTTTAGGTGTTAAATGCACTATTTTGAATAAATAACACTTAATAAAAAATCCTAAACCCTAAACCCTAAAATAATTTATCTCATAAATAGTATTTTTATCAAATAAAATTAAAAGAGTGGTCATTACTAGCATAACCGAAACTATTCACCTTAAAATCAACAACATACATGTGTCCGTTCGTACTCGATAACTGTTGGAGATACACGTAAGAAAAACCCAGAATTCGTGATAATTTTGAACCATATATTTTATGCAAATAATTTTTTTATTTTTATGAATCAACCTAATTTAATGATGGTGTGATAATTTGAATGGAAATTAGGAGTAAAAATTAAACAATATGTAATAAAATAAGATCAAAAATTATTGTTCTACTATTCAAAAAAGACATATAATAAAAGATAGAGGAGTAATATTTAATTATTTTAAATTAAAATTCGGTACCTCCATATTTACCTAAATATTATTATTATTATTATAATATATATATATATATATATATATATGAATACCAACCCAGCCCAGCAAAAAGCCCACCCTCCAAAATAATATACCAATCTAGCCCACTTACAAATACCCCTACTTCTAAATTGCCTTCAAGAGCCATCTCAAAACCTAAATTTCCTAACTTTGAAGTCATGTTCTTCAAACGCCTCATTCCCCGTACTCTCTTCTCCCTAACTCCATCTCGATTCCCGTCCCCATACTCTATCTTCACCGCTCGATGCTCCACTTCTTCTCTCCCTCGTCTCGCTTATCCTCACTCTTTCACTCACCCCATGGTCTCGGTGTGGTGGGATCTTGATAACTGCAATGTGCCTTCTGGTCTAAACGCGTTTAGAGGGTATCAAGCCATCAGAGCCGCCATCGAATCTAGTGGGATCAAAGGGCCTATTCAAATCACAGCATTTGGTGATATGTGCCGGCATGCAAAGACTAATCGAGAGATTCGAGAGGCCCTTCCTTCCACCACTGCGATCAAATTTAGACATATTTCTCCCGGTTTGCTCCCTTTTCAGTGTTCTGTTGGACACTTTTGTTATCATTAATGTTGAGTTTTGTTGGCATAGATTAAGAAATTGATTGAGGTGTTAATGTTGATTGTGGCTGACTGTTTTTGTTATCAGAAGTGCATGTTAGAATCCATTAGCTTTGTCTAGGTTCTGTTATTGTCTCTTCTTTTTCTTCTCCGAAAGGACTGGGAATTGATCTTTATTCATGGTAGTTTAAGTCAAGAATTTAGTTTCTTGTTTGTCAGGTATCTAACTTTTCAAATTATCTACGTAACAGGATCTTACTCTAAAGGGGACAGTGCTGTTTGGTTCCTCTTCAATGATCTTATACGTTGGTCTTTACAAAATCCACCACCTGCCCATCTTTTTCTCATTACTCTTGATGGAGGCTACTCAAGTGATTTACATGAGTTAAGGATGCACAATTACAATATATTGGTTGCGACCAAAGAATCTGCTCCTGCTGTTGTATGCGGTGCTGCGAGGGGAAAACTTAACTGGGAGGTATTTTAACCAGCCCCCTAATGACTCTTGGTATGGTCATTATGAAGGGCCTCTTGAGGACGCTTTTGCATCTGATGATGAACCCGGTGAACTACTTCAGCAGAAACATAGCAAGTCTAAAACTCATGAGGTCTCTGATTCGGATGATGATTTTTCAGATTCGGATGATGATTTTTCAGATTCAGAATAAGAAAAATCAAAATCAGTAATGATACTTCTTACAAAACAAGTGGATGCTGAATTTTTAATTCTAATTTTCTAACTTACAATTCTTCTTTAGGATGATATTATTTCTGCACCCTAAATTATTACGTACGCTCCTACTTTTTTTATTAGGAATTTATTACTCTCACCTCTTTTTTCAAAAGCCCACAAATTCTAATACTTTTTAAAAATCTTTTTATTTTCTCTTTCGTGGGCTTGTTTATGTGCCAATAGATCAATGTTGGTTTAGTTCCGTCAGCCTGAACCTCATACGAAGTCAAAGCCTAGGTTGAGCATGAGCTTAACTCAGTAAAAAAGTACATTTATTTATAAACAAATGTTTTTACATTTAATATTTTTATAAAACATATATATTTCTTCATATTTTATGTATGTGAATGTGATATAATTATTTTGAAAAATATTTATAACACGTTCTTTTCTTTCAAGTTTTGGAAGATAAATAAAGCATTTAAGTGTTTTAATCTGCCAGGGCTCTAAAAGTCTAAACTCATCCCTAGTCTTAAAAAGTAAAAAATACCTAAAAGCTAAGCTAATTGGGCTCTAGACTAAGAACAGATTTAGGCCCACTGTCTAATATCTAGGAAATGGAATTTGTTTTTGTTACAATGACTCAAATATTACTCAGTCTGGGCTGGCTACTGGGCCGTTTATTTTTGGCCCATTTCTAGGCTGATTTGATTTGTGTATAATACTATTTTCATATGTTTAGAATTGTTGTCGTTGCCCCTGAAGCACATGTATGCGGAGCAACACGTGTGTCTAAATCAGTATAAGGCATGAATGTATACAGTAGCTATTCCAATCTAGAAAAATGGTAAACGCCAAACGGTACCATTCTTTAAGGAGAATACATTTTCCTATTCAGTCTGCTTTGTTGTTCTTTGTTGACATTTGGTGCACTCTTTTTTTTTTTTTTTTTTTTTGACTAGAACGGTAGTATTTAGTACCCAAGATTATAACATTTGGTGAACTCTTAATTCTTAAATCATGTGTTGAGATCTTGGTCTGTTTTTATGAATTAACTTAATTAGTGGAATGTATAATATAAATTTATCTACATGTAACTATCATATTAATTACGTAATTAATTATATAAATGTGTCAAAAAAAATCACCGTTTATCAGGGAAAAAAAATCTACAATGGATTGCTTGGAATGTTACCGTAAATAATTTTAAAATACATGAAGTTAAATATGTGGTAAAGAGAATGATAAAAAATGAAATGCAAGAGAGAAATCAAACCTTATCAATCAAATAATTCGAAACCCAAATCCTTACAAAACCATAGTAATAATTAAAAGATGAAACTATAATGTTTAGTATGGGAACTAAAGTGTACGGAGGAAAAGAGAAGAAGTTTAACTAGGGAAAGGAAAGGAAAGGAGAGGAGAGGAAAGAAACTTGTAGAAAAATTCCCTTGTATGATTGCATTTTTTGTACACAAGGGAAAAGGAAGGAAATTTTAATATTTGTGTATGGCAACTAGGGGTGTCAAAACGGGACTGCGGGCCGGACCCGAACCGGACCCGGCCAGACCCGGTCCCGGAAAAAAACGGGACCAGAAATTGGTCCCGGTCCCGGCCCCGGCCCGTGTAAGAAGCCGGGTCTCGGGTCCAGACCCGGGAAAAATGGACCCGGAATTTATGTTTTTTTAAATTAAAATTTTACATACAATAATAATATGTTCTACACTTTGGTTTCCCACCCCTACTAAAAACAGAAGCAGAAGCATATTCAAAGCACCAAAACACAGAAGCAGTTGCACCCAAATACTAAGGATAATCATTTTCATAGAAATGCTTGATAATATGCACTTTCTTGCACCAAAATCCTAAGAATAAATCATAATTTTGTTCATATAAATGCTTGTAAATAGGTACACACAAACATCTATGTCAATTGATCTACCTCCGTCCCAACAAACATATAAATAACATCAAATCATTAATCCAAATCAAGACAGGAACAAAGAACCAAGCTCATCAATAAGTCTTAATCAACAATAACAACAAAGATCCAAGCTCATCAATAAGTCTTAATCAACAATAACAAAAACAACAATAAGTTATAACCATAGTTTAATAATTAGTCATCAAAGCTCCACACAAAGAACTCTAAAAAAGTTAGAAAATGGATACCAAATCAAGCCACAGAGAACTCTCAATTCTCTTTAATGTCTCCACCACCTTCGACCTCTAATTCCAACACATTTAAACAAAGATCATTGAACTTATTTTTCACATCTGCACAAACATAGCACAAACACGTAATTATAAATGAGTAATACGCAAATGAATGATTAACTTAAACATATTTAGTTCAATATTAATGAGGTGAGAATATAGAAAAATATTACCTTCAGTTCCACTTCCATACAACCAATCTCTAGTGCAAATTAGAGTCTCGACAATTTCTGGTAAAAGTGCACTTCTATATTGATCAAGTACTCTACCACCAATGCTAAATGCACTCTCAAAAGCTACGGTTGAAATCGGAGTGGCAAGAATATCACGAGCCATTGCAGCAACTCCAGGAAATCGAAATTGACTAGACTTCCAAAACTCTAGAATATCTAACGGAAGTCTCCTATCAATCCTTTGATCATCCAAATATTATTCAAGCTCCGAATTTTGAGGCATACCATCCATGTCAATCGCATCAAATTCCTATAAAAGAAATAAATTTATGAAACACATATTTATACAAAACTAAACCAAATTAAAGCATACATTTGAAATAGATTTATATATAACATACCATTAATCTAGTAGTAGTATGTCTAGAAAGGACTTCCATTGCTTGAAACATTGAAGTGGATGAGGAAGCTAAATCAATTGATGAGGAGGTCGATGCACCTTGAGATGAACTTGTAGATTGTGTAGCATACTCCATGAAAAGTAGTACTAACTTTTCCTTTAGAGAGTTAGCCTTAGAAGGTCCAACATGCTCACCATAAACCTTTTTAATGCACCACTCAACAAAAGTAAATTTGTATCAGGGATCTAAAATCACAGCAAAAGCTAAAATCTCGCTAAAATTCCCCCAATACTTGTTAAATTTTGCATACATAGGTGCTGTCATGGTCCTCATAAACTCATCATCACTACCCATTGCTTCAGTCAAAGTCATATAAGCATCAAATACAATCGGGAAGTACAGATTTGCAGTTGGATATTTAGTTCCCGAGAAAAGAACAGTCATATCATAAAAGACGCCCAAAAACTTAAACACCTTCTCTACAATATCCCATTCAATTCTTGATGGACAACAAGATGTGAAGTTTGTATCAACCAACGCTAAAGTTGTCAAAGCCCGACGGTAGTAAATGGCACTATCAAGCATAAGATACGTTGAATTCCACCTAGTTGGAACATCTTGACTCAAACTTCTTTTACCATTAATTGAGCAATCAGCAACACATTCTAAATTTTTTTTCTTCCTAGCTTGAGATCCTTTCACATACTTGACACTTTTTCTAGCTTTCTTTACAGCAGGATCAACTACTTTTTCTTTCAAACCATCTTGAACATAGAGATTAATTAAATGTGCACAACATCGAATGTGAACATAATCTTCATTACAAAACACTACTCCTCTATTCCTCAACTTTTCAATTAACAAATCAATACACGAGTCACTAGAAGTAGCATTATCCAAAGTCATTGCCATAACTCTTTTGTCTACCCCCCAAGCAGTCAAACATGATAAAAGTTTTAGAGACAAACATATACCATTGTGAGGAGGTGGCATATAGCTAAAGTTTAAAAGTCTCTTATGCATCTTCCACTCTCTATCAATGAAATGAGCAATCAAAGTAATATAACCTTCGGTGGTGATAGAAGTCCAACAGTCAGAAGTGAAACTAATCTTACCCGGTGCAAGTTGCAACATGGCCAAAATTTTACTCTTCTCCCTCTTATACATTTTAAGAATATCACTTCTACATGTATTTCTAGAGCAAACACTAAAATCTTGCCCCCGGAGATAACGAAAAATGGTTCTTACACCCTCCCACTCTGTAAATTGAAAGGGAAGATCATGCTTGATAACACATTGTGCCAACAAATCTCTAAACACAGCACTATCAAAATCAGGCCTAACGAGATGAGTCAATTGTGCATATGGTCCTACTATTTGAGACTAACCTGATTCGTGTTGACCAATTTGATGACAAACTCGATGATGCTTTTTCATGTTGTTAGTTCCATTTGTAGACTTGTACTCGTACTTTGATCCACACTTCTTGCATTTCGACCAGCTACGACTGTCACTTTGAGTAGGCGGCACAAAGTGAAAAAACTCCCACCACTTTGAGGTGAGACCTTTCTTCCTTTTATTGCTTGCTGCAGTTGTTGTACTTGTACTTGCATTTGGACAATCATTGTTTCCTTCTTCATTTGTAGGTGGAACACCATCTATTCGACTATCTTCTATGCCATCCCTTTCCTCCTCTATTAGTATATTGGCCTCATTAGCTTCCAAGTCACTGTTATTTTCCATCTACATTCGGGGAAAAAATTGAATATTAGTAACTCTCAACAATAAATAGTATATTGGCCAGCAAACAAAACCAAAACAGCGACTACACTAATTATACAATCAACAACAAAATGCAGGTTGTCTTGAACAGAAACCAGTTTTGGAGAAAATGACATACAAAGCATCATAATAGAACTTCTCAACAAATCCATACAATACAAGTGCAAATTGCCTTCACATATTGGACGGTAGAATAATTAATGCTTACTTCTTTACTGTACTCAAATACTGTCCGCAAGAATCTTTGCAGCTTGAAGCAAATAATGGGCTGATTTTTTTATCCATAATTAGATTCGTTTTCTTTTTAGGTAACAACAGGTAACAACATACAGATACAGTGATACACCATCATCAATAACATCAACTCAAGCACACACACTACAGTAAGCAGAGGTCAATACAGAATGCAACAAAGATGGGCAAAAGCTGTTTCAGCAAGTCAAGAATGGCAGACTTCAAGTTCAAACATGGAAGGGTGACGGGAAATACAAGATACATTGCAATACGCATCTCATCAAATAAGTTAAACATTGATACAAAGCATAACAATTAACAACATATGATTCAAACAAGAATTTAATAAAAATCAAGTTAAATTGAGATTAGAAGAGAAGAAATGAGGGGTTTTGTTTGTTACCTCGGGGATTACGACCGCAGACCTCGGGGATTACGGATCGAACGATGAGTGTGTGCGGCGTGGGTGGAAGGCTGAGAACGATGAGTTTGTGCGACGTCACGGCGTGGGTGGAAGGCTGAGAACGATGAGTGTGTGTGGCGTGGGTGGGAGGCTGAGAACGATGAGATGAGAGGGTTAGAGTGTGTTCGGCGGCTGGCGACGACGTGGTGGAAGCAGAACGATGAGATGAGAGGTGTGTGCTGCGTGTGAGAAAGATGAGATGAGAAAAAGATGCGATTGAGAGTGGAATAGAATAGAGAATAGGGTTTTTTTTTTAATTTTGCCGGGTCCGACCCGGTAGACCCAAACTTTTTCGGGTCGGGACCAGACCCGGTCCCGACCTTATACGGGACCAAAAATTGGTCTCAGACCCGACCCGAGACCTCGGGTCCGGGGCTGGTCCCGTATTGACACCCCTAATGGCAACATGGATGGAAAGGAAAGGAAATTTAATGACTTTTACCATTTTACCCTTATAACAAATTATTAGCTATATTCAATTAGATTGAATTTGAGTAATTATATTTTTCAAATAATTAACTAACTATTATTAGCTATATTCAAAATAATTAACTAACTATTTACAAACAAACACATGAATGACTAATACGAAAAATAAATCGACGGCCCTAGTTAAATCCAAACCAGCAGCAGTCATTGGGCCGACCCACTAACCAATCTAGGAGCCAGCCCAGCCAACATAAACCCAAGCCACCAACTTACCTTCCTAATGGGCCTGCTCACGTTTCAAGCAAAACAACCAACCCTCCTCCTTCTTCTTCCTCCTCCAGCCTACCAAAACCTGCAACTCCCCACAAGCACAGACTTGCAGCGACCAGCAACCCGAAACCAGCAGCCAGCCACAAAATCAGTGGAGACATTCCGGCGCCGGAACGAGACCAGGAAAAAGGGAAGAAAAATGAAGAAAGATGGAAGAACAAGAAAGAGGATATTTACGTGAATAATGATTGTTGTTTCTAATTTCCTTCCTTTTCCTCCCACAAATGTGAGGAAATTTTTTATGGGTCAGGAAGGAAATTTTCACAATTTATTTTCTTTCCTTTCCCCTACATTTAAAATTTTACTTTCCCTTCCCTTCCCTTCCTTTCCTTTCCACCCTAATCCCTTCTCCCATACTATTACCTAAGAGGCAAAAAAATATTCGATGATGAAGATTAGCACATAACTAATATCGGGATTTTCGAATGATTTCATCCGCAAAATTTACTGTTCAGCCGACTATTTTATTGTCTAAAATATGGAATTTATTCTAGTCAACTCTATTTGTTTATTTTTGGTGCCACGGGCAGCTATGGTGGCCGACTACAATATGTCTGATTATAAATTTGAATTCAGCATATGCTAGTATCAAATTATACTCTTTATATTATTTTCAGCGAATCAAATCATGAAACAAATCTCCTATACCACCATCCATTTCTTTACGTTTTGATTTAAGATTTAAAAAAGAAAAGTCAAATGTATGTAGTCAATCAATTTCGCATAACTTTTCTCTAGAATGAAAGAGAAAGATGTGAACGGAGTAGAGGAGACCAAAATTTATTCAATTGCAGGAATATATATTGAACACAGTGAACAGAGCCCAAATTTCTCATTTCCCACCCAGTTTGATTTTCAATTTCCCTCTCAAATTTTGGTGAATTTTGAGAGCAGAATTCAGCTTCAGCAGCGATGGGAGCAGATGTGAGAAATTGACTTTGCAAAGGGAGCGAGGGTATTTTGGTCAGAATGAGGTGAAGAAGCTCTCGAAAGGCGAGAACGACAATTAATTTCACGCGCAGTCGTTTTTGCTAAAACGACAAGTAATGGCGGATAGAGGGAGTATATTGTTAAGAGGGATGCGGGGAGTGTATATTATAATGGTAAGGTGCTTAATTAAAAAATGGTACAAGAAATTGTAATTAATCTCCTTAAATTAATTGTTTGACATTTTTGTTGCTTTATTTCCTATTATTGGAGTAGTTGTAAGCAATTTTAATTTCTTAAAGATTCCCCATTTATAGGTAACTTAAAATACTGATAGTTTATTCATGTTGATTTATATATTTATACACCTAACAACATTTATTTGGACCGACTTATTTGTTTTTCTTTAAAAATGCACCGCATTACCTTCAAATTTAAAGGTTTCACCCAAAAAGGGAAAAAAGAAATTATATGTTAAAGTTTTCGTGTAATTTTTTTTTAAAAAAACCCAACCAAAACGTGGTTAGGCCGGTTACCAAACCTAAGGTAGTTTGGTCAATCCCATCTTGTTTGACTCATTATATATGTATACTAGTTTTAGGAATGATATTTTAAAACTATATATATATATATACTAATATTACCATACAATTATCATTTGAAGTCCTAAAAAAAAATTGTTTTTTAAAAACTTCGAGATCGACTTTTAATCTCTCAGAGATATATATTTTTATAACTAATTCAGATTATGTCGCTATTCAATAATATCAAGATTATGTATAAAAAATTAAAAGCTTAGGTTTGGTCTCAAAACTATCATTTTTGGTTCTATATATCCAACTTAACTTTTCAAAACTATAAAAAGAGAAATGCCAATAATAATTTTTGGAGTAATACAAGGAAAGGAAAGGAATAAACTACAGTTTCTAAAATCTCTACGCTGCGTGGAATATTTTGCTGGACAATAAAGTGCATAAATACTTAAATAGTTTAGTTATGGTCAACTCGCTAATTTGCACATGAACCGTCGGATAGTTCAAGAGAAATCTGACGGTGCAGAAAATGCCTACCGGCAGCATCCAGTCACGGTAAAAATGAGGTCAATTTTAAAGATTTTTTAAAAAAGTCCTCAACCGAGAAATAAAAAAAGGGTCTTGTCATTTATCTACACGTAAATCCCCACTCAGAGTCAGCTCCCACCTCTGGTTACTACTGTTGCAAAATAGTTACGTGTTACTCTTGATCCATGAAACGGAGACGGTACGTTAATAACACCTTTTTTTTTTTTTGAAAGTGTTAATAACACCTTTGAGTTTCAACAAAATGTACTAAATTAATATATTTTATATTATAGTTAATAGTTTAAGGCTTTAAGCTACCTTTCTTCTAAATTTTGGTACTAAAATAAATAAGGAGAGTATCTAGTAGACTCTTTTAGTAAAATTAAAAGAAAATATAAATAGAATAATCTAATGTTGAATCTTGTTCATGATTTAAATAACAAATGAACATAAATTACACAACCTTGAATGCAAAACGTATCTAGAATCTCTATATATTAAATACAAAATTAAATATAAAATTGTTGAGAATCTAAACTCACAAAAACTGTTTTATTCAATTTAAAAAATAAAACAATAGACACATACATAAATTAGATTTACAAAAAATGATATAATACAATTTGTTTCATTCTCGAAATTTTATTTAATGGTAAAAAATCCATTAATTTTGACTGCAAATTACTACATATTTTCTCTTGTGTCCTTCTAGATTTCTACTGGTGTTAATCTTGAATTTATGAAAAGGTTCAAACATTTTTGTTCTCACTACTTCTTCTAGAATCTAGACCACTAGGCCATAAAATTATTCAAACGAGTTAAACAAGTTAACAACAGGTGCATCCTCGGATATTTTCAACTCTTTCGATTTTCTAATTCTAACACAGGGCCCACAATGCACTCCCGTTTCAATTTTCAATCTTTTGTGTGGCATCCAATTTCTTTTTATAGTAAATTCTCAATAGTACTCCTTTCAATTTTCAATCTTTTGTGTGGCATCCAATTTCTTTTTATAGTAAATTCTCAATAGTACTCCTCCGTAGAAAATTTCAAACTCATCTCAGCCGTCAGATCAAATCCTCTCTTTTGACTCCAGCCCCTACTACCCGGTCATCCGGTCACCCACACCCTTATATCAACCCCAGCCCTGTTTTTCAGTCTTCTTACTTTCTCTCGCCCAATGTCTCATTGAGCTCTCGCTTCTCTGACCCTCTCTATTTCTGTCTCTCTCTCTCTAAAACTTCCCTCTGATTTCTTAAACTAAGCTAATAATGGCCATCGATCTAATGAGTTTTTCAAAGATGGAAGATCAGCTGGCTATAAGAGAAGCCGCATCACAAGGTATGCAAGGCATGGAGCACTTGATCCGCATCATGTCTCAGCAACAACAACAACAACCTAATACTAACCATATGATTAATCAAGTGGACTGCTCAACCGTCACCGACATCACCGTCTCCAAGTTCAAAAAAGTCATCTCCCTCCTAAACCGGACCGGCCACGCTCGGTTCAGACGCGGACCGGTTCAACCGACCTCCAGCACCTCATACTCATCCCCTTCCTCATCCTCCTCCCCATCTCTCCCTTTCACTCACCGCACCCTAGCTCCGGTGACTCTACACCCGGCGATGGCTCCTCAGATTCCGATCAAGACCGGTGCGGTGAGTTTTGGCCAGTCAAAGCCGCAGAGTTTGACTCTTGACTTTTCAAAGGTGAATATTTTCAGCCCCAATACTAAAACTGCGGACCTTGAGTTCACAAAGGACAACAACAGTTTCAGCGTGTCGTCGACCTCGTCGTTCATGTCATCAGCGATTACTGGAGACGGCAGCGTTTCAAACGGGAAGCAGGGATCGTCGTTGTTTTTGGCTCCAGCTGTCTCGGCGGGCAAGCCGCCGCTCTCATCTGCGCCGTACAGCAAGAAGAAGTGCCATGAGCACTCACACTCTGGGGATCTTTCCGGCTCCGCGGGTAGCAACAAGTGCCATTGCTCCAAGAGAAGGTATGTGGTGATCTGCGCACACCCGGCGCATCTTAGCGCACCCTTCGCAATTACTCCTTTCCTCTCTTCTTTCCAGCTTTTGACTAGGGTCCCACCACGAATAACTTAAGTTGACTTTTATTGATATAAATCTCTACAAACCCGGGAGTAATATTTTATTAGACATAAAAATCGTTAACAATCCCTGATATTTAGGATGGTAAAAATGGGAACACGATTTTATTTTAATTAGAGATACAAAATATTTAATCAAATACTGGAGTCTTGGAGAGTAGTTGAGTTGGGTGGGGTTAACTCGGATTTATTGCTTCTTGGATGCTGTTGAGTCATAGGTCAACGAGTTTGGTTTGCTGAACAGTTGAGCATTAAAAAAGAAGGTAGCACGCGTGACACTGACATTATTTGATGATATTTGTTCCCACTTTGAGAAAAATATGAAAGGACCTCCACCACCACATAATGTTTTTTTATTTTATTTTAACATTGCCTTGATATTAAAACTTTCTTGTCTTATACTGGTTTCTAATACTATTCCCGGTCGCCTGATTTTGACTGCTCACTGCTCACTACGACCCACGCGCTCTGTTCACGAGTCATCGTTGTTCTTTTGTAAAAAAAAAAGAGAATTTTAGTCAATAATTAGATTAACTAATTGTAATTGTAATTGTTTATTGTAAATGCAGGAAAAACAGAGTGAAAAGAGTGGTTAGAGTGCCAGCGATTAGTTCTAAGATTGCTGATATTCCACCGGACGAGTACTCATGGAGGAAGTATGGACAGAAGCCAATCAAGGGATCACCTTATCCAAGGTAATAATCTTAAATTTTAGTACAATGTTTCTTGTTTATTACTAGCTTTTATTTAATCAGAGATGATCAATCAAGTCAAACGATGCGTTTTTCTTACGTTTTGGTTGTCGTTTAATTAACAGGGGATATTACAAGTGTAGTACGATGAGAGGATGTCCTGCGAGGAAGCATGTGGAAAGGGCTACAGATGATCCGGCAATGCTGATTGTGACATACGAAGGAGAGCATCGACACACTCAAGAACTGGGTATGGGTGTGCATATGCAGCAGGAGAACGTAGGCGGCGGTTTGGGTTTGGTGTTCGAGTCAACGTGAAAACAGATGAATAAACAATAAGTTCTGTATTTGTTTAATTATCTTAAAGTAGGGATTAGGAAAATGACAATAGACTTTCGTAATTTGGAGGTGGATGGATGGATTGGGTGTACATTTTGCATAATTGGAAGGTAGTAGTAGAGACTAGAGAGCATCAATTTTTTCCTTAATTTTAATTATTTCATGAACCGTCAATGTTCAGAGTATTTAAGGAGTATTATGTTGAGTAAGTACTAGTATTACCTAGGGAACGGGGCATCAACTAACAATGGAGTCAAATACTTAAGGAACGGGGACAAAACTGGTATAATTTATTCGATGATGCACGGACACCGGATACTGATACATGAGATATGGAGTAGTATATTATATATATAAAATATCATTTACAATAATACTAGTAATTTTCGACTCAATATAATGTAATTAAAATATTATTTTTAAATAAATTTAGTTTTATAAATATTTTTTAACAATTACTCCTATAATAGAATCCTTTATCGCCTCTCTTTTCTCCTTCACTCTCTTCAGCTTTCTCAGATCTAGGGTTTCTCTTTCTCTCGCCGACTCCATCACTCTGATTCAATCAAGATCCCATTATCTCAAAACCATGCTCTTGAAACTCTTACGTACGCTCCTCCCACGACCGTCCCCATACTCTATTTCAATCGCAAAATGCTCCACTTCTTGTCCTTCTCTTGTCACTGACCCTCACGCGCATATCCACCCGAGAAACGTGAGCGTCACGGTGTTTTGGGATGTGGATAGCTGCACTGTGCCTCCTGGTGTAGACCCGTATACAGTGTCTGAAGCCATCTCAGCCGCCATCAATGCTAGTGGGATCAATGGTCCTCTTCGTATTAAAGCATATGCTGATATGTCTCTCATGTCAAAGACTATTAAATGGAAGCTTTATAACACCGGTATCAATTTTCCTGAGGTTCCTCAAGGTTTGCTCCTTTTCAGAGTTCTGTTGGACACTTTTGTTATCATTACCATTAATGTTGAGTTTTATTGGCATTGATTCTGGGTTTTCGTAAGTGGGAGGTGTTGAACGGTCGGGTGGTGGGATTAGAAATAGAAATTACATGTTGGAATTGGTTGTTTAGTTTATACACTCAAATGCTTAACCTAGGTTAAACTTCTAGATTAAGAAATTGACTGAGGTGTTAATGTTACTGCTCTTATGGTCTGCATGATCGGTTGCACTTGCCATACAATCGTTGATTGGGGCTTTTAATCTCATCCACCGGGTCTTGATATGGTACCTTTTATGACACCCTAATTTTTACGTTCCTACTCTTGTTCCCTTGCAGGCCTCTACAGCGCTGATGCCCTTAGCACAGGTCTTAATGACTGGGTTTCAAAGAACCCACCACCTGCCCATCTTTTCCTGATTTCTGCAAATACAATGTTTGCAGAAAACTTATGTCGCCAAAGAAAGGAAAGATACAATATCTTGCTTGCCAGCACAGAATGCTCTATGCTATGCAGTTCTGCAACCATCCTGTGGAGCTGGGATGCTTTGGTTAGAGGGGAAAACTTAACTGGTAGGTATTTGAACCAGCCCCCACATGACTCTTGGTATGATCACTATGAAGGGCTTCTTGAGGACCCCTCCACAGCAACAATTGAGAGACCTGTAGTCCGGAATATGAACTGGTGCAACGATTCCTTTTGGAGAGAGATGCAGATCCTATTAGACTCAGACATAGGATCTTTCATTATTTCTGAATCAAGTACAAGGTTTGTATTGACAGTCCCGTGAGTCTATTTGTTTCTTTAGTTTTTAATAGGATTTCCTGATCTTTTGAAATTTATAATAATCACAAAATGTGGGTCGAAAGAAAATTTGAGTATGTGTTTGAAACTGGCGAGCCTTTTTTCATTATAAATATCAATGCAATAAGAGACCAGAAGAAGCATATATAGACATTTATGTCCTGGGTTAGCACATGACTCCATGTCCTAACCCTCCCAGTATATTTTATTTGTCAGGGATCATATGGCATACTATCTGCAGCAGTACGGACCTTCAGTTCTCACATCTGTCACGAAAAGTGACGTCCTGCTTATGGTGGATAGGTTGATAACTGATAAAAAGTTGGTGCTAGAAATTGCAGAGTTGATTAAACCATTCAAGCGAACAGAGGAGGTGGAAAAGGCATATGCTCAGGTAATAATACATTCAATCACAAACATCTTCACTTTGAAAGCATTTTTTTGAGCTTGTGAATTCTTCTCTGTTGCAGATCAATGAACTTAAGAAGGAGGACTTAACAAAGCAACAGAGGGAGAAAAAGCAAGAGATTGATGAATTAAATTCAAAAATAGAGAATGTAAGTTCTATTATGTTGCTTTTATGGGGAAAAGGAAATTATAGTTATTGCATTTATTTATCCACACTCTGGGTTTCTAGGGGTAGTACGGTGTATTCTTGTAATTATTCACATTTTTCTTTTCTTTTATATATTTGTTTTGTTTATTTATTTTTCATTTTGGGTTGATGTACAATATCTTCTGCAGCTTCAAAAGATACATGAAGAACAGAAGAGCCAAATTCGTAAAACTGAGCAAGCCCTTAAAGTTGCTGAGGTATCATGCATTCATCGTGTTGTAACTCTTGTGGAATATTAAATACTTACTCTGATTCTTATATACAACTTTTGTTTTTCCCAATTTTTTTACCTGTTTTAGGAAGAAGTAATGAAGGCAAAGTTTGATGCAACATCAAATTAATGGAGGTGAGAAGTGAACTAGCTTATGCTGCTCTTATGTGCTCTGTTACTAAGTAAGGTGAAATTATGAGGGTTCTTGTGCTTTATATGGCAAATCAGTTTGTATGCGATAAGCTCCTAAACTTCGTTTCTTTTTGCTACGCTTGCTTGGAGATGATGTATTATACTTCCAACTTATATTTTAAGCATGCACTTGACTCACAGAGCTTTTTAGTTGAGTAGTTGGGTTATTACCTTGGCTTGTACGGCAGGGATGTTATTCTAGCTTGGCTTTGTGAACTCTTTGTTTGGCATCCATTATAACCCAGATAACTTTACTTATTTAAATTTACAGCTTTAGGTTTCCCAGATGACTTGGTCGGCTGTATATTTGTTAAGAAAATAGGGGTAGTTTTAAAACAGAAAAAATTGCTACCTTATCATTTTATTCTATTGTTTTTCACATATTTCATCTCAAATATTTCTGCCGTAAAGTGGCTGAAAGAATGATGTAGAAAAGAAGAGGGAAATATGCAACGATATTTTTTAAGCGCACAATTTTGAGTTATAACTAATTCTATTACTAAAAATATCTTAATTTGAAATGCGTACCAAAAAAAAAAAAAAAAAATTCTCGTAAAAATAATTTTATGTATGCCATCATCTTAACCATTCATGCATATTCAAGGGCTACAATTTAGTCAAAATGATATACCATGTTTAACGGAACTTTGGAAAAAAGAAGAAAGGGAGACCCCTAATTCGGTTCGGGACAACAATGACGTTTGATATTTTTTCCTTCTTATTTTTCTTTCCATGGCTTCGAATATCTTTTGGCTATGAATGATAATCATGCCAAACTTGCCAATCTGGTAAAATTAGAGGACTGTATGGCCAACATTGTTCTAATCTGGTGAAAGGATATGAAAGAATAACACCCTCAAGCAAGCAAACATTTTTTACTAACAATTGAGTGAGGTAAGCCAAAAGTATTATAACGCACAAAAGCCCTCACTTGAAAATTATATGGAATCCTTTGCACATGGCATGCAAGAAGCACACCCATCACACATTCAGCACTCACACGCACTTAGACACAGAAACCAGATGGAATGCAAACAATAGCTAAACTTGTCATTCTAAATATGAAGTTCCAGTGTTAACTAGCAGATTCCTTGGATGCTACCCCTTCTCTCACTTCCTCAATTTCAGTACCAGCTCCATCCACAACATTACTTATGTCTTTGCCATTTCTTGGAGAACCACTGTCATTGCTAATTACTTCAACATTATCTCTAGTTGCTAAGGCACTCAAATTGGGAGAGCTAGAAGCAGCATTATGCTGCTCTTCAATTTGTTTTGGCTGATTTAGGGCATGACAGTGCGGGCAGTAATAAGTTATGTATGGGAAATCTTCCTTCCTTGCAAGCCCTACAAACAATAGCCATAGCAGGAAGTTGAGTCATAAGAGCATAAAAGTTGGGTAATGAGTGAAATAAAAGTTGGGCAATAGGTGGGCAAGTCCATCAGTCACAGTCCACTCACCATTGTGCATGTGGCAGTTGCCACAAATGAGTGCATAAGATTGTGCTGGATCCTCGCCTACAAGTAATGCTGCTATTCGAGCAATCCATCCACCATCATGTGCAGTGTATGCTTGTGGATTGTGATGTTCAACAACAACTTCATTATGCTCCAAAGTCTGACGGCTTCAATTCGTACAGAAGGCAGCATTTCAACTTCAGAATGATACACTGGAGCATTCACTGCACTATCAGGTCGACCATTCACTTGCTTTCTATTCCTAAGGCCACTAGCTTGCACAAACTCAACATCATTACTCTTCCCTGTTGGATTACTGAGTTTAGATTCATCTCCCACATACACATTCAAGCCTGAATCTGCACAGGACTGTCGCGGCAGCTGCCTTTGCTGCTGGGTCAGGATCATATCTCTGCATGAAAAAGGGTTCATACTACCAAGAAGAATTAGCAAATTCCGAAACCGACCAAAAACAGCTAAAAGCTAATTCTATACTGCAATATGTAACTCCTTCAAATCCCCATATTCACTTAGTTGAAAAAGAGAAAAAGCCAGCTAGTCCCGTGTATAAAGTTATGTGGGACTTGGGAACAAGAATTTTAAACACGGATCACATCATTAACCCCCATGGTCAGACAGAATGCAGCCTGAGGCTAGGTTTGGAGAAACTGGTTAGGAACTGTCATAAGGAAAAGGAAAGAGGTTGAGACCCAAGCTGAAATTCATCCGGCTTCTCTTTTTTAAAACCACTTATGCACGGGTTCCTGGATATCAATTCCAGCTGTCTCAGGCACCATAACATGCTAATTCAGTCAAATTCACACTGTTCCTTAAAATGATACCCCAGAATATTTACAATTGTATATAGTTTTGAATACAGGTTAGGCTTTTAACAAGGGACTCTCTCTAGCTAAAGTCTGGATTGAGCTTCAGCTTCATTCATAATGAAGCCATGTAGAGACTGAAACTGTGTCATAACAGAAGGCACCCATGGTTACACGGTTACACCAGAAGAAGAACCATCTAGGGATCAAAATAGGAATCAGGGAAGAGCAATTTGAGATAATAGTCCACACTGCCAGAACATAACATTCGATGTAGTTCATCTCCCAATAAACCAGTTACGTCAATTCTCAAAGCATTTGCATCTTCGTGATAACCTTCTAATCAGACCATAATTTGCTTACAAATTAACTAGGCAATATTACAAACTCCACAAATCATTGAACATTTTTCTTCTAAAAATGAATAACCCTTAGACTCAACACTCCTTTTGCATCAATGTTTAAAATAAGCCTTATTCTTGATGTGGTCTGAGCATTGATGACGCTAGATGCCTTCCTGACAATCTCTTTTACGCTAGACCACTGTTCACAGCTGTCAGATTTTGTTTCCAAACAGTACAAAGTGTTTACCACCATCAATTACAATTTTTAAAAGAATTAGGTTTCAAGCAAGGCCTACTACTTTCAATTGGCCAAATTAGACTCATCACACTTAGTAAAGGGGTGAATGTAAAGGTTATCAGATAAAAAGAGACAGCGTATTCTTACAATTCTCATCGCAAACAAAATAAATGAGAGTAAACCCAGAAAGATCTGCTTCTTCCCTGTATGCCAAATGGTTCTGCGACCAGTGATAGTGATGTCTGGTTCTCATAATTACAGATCAGCTTCGGATATAGATGTTGTGTAGTGTACTAGGAAATCCTATTCATGTACGTAGATTTATTACATAGTTTTGCTTCTGCATTTTGTCAATTGCAAGTTTTCTCATTGATCTTGTATTACATATTTACAATGGCCAATGTCTCAACTTCATTTGGATTCAACTATCAAAACAACCGAGCAATTAGTCTAAGCAATAATCAAGAATCAATTAACCACCACCAAGAACAAAAAGAAAGAGGAAGTAATCACAAATTGGATATTCATTTAATTCAGAAAACTTCTATCAACAATAACAGACGCTGAAGCATGAGAAATCAGATCTTCCAAAAGTATTTGGAGCATGAACCAAGACAATAACAGAAGCTTTTGTTCATTGCTTACAAATTCTTCATAAGCGAAAAGTGTTTTTTGACTGACATATCAAACAATTGAATCATTCATTAACTGAATCTTCCCACAAACCCAAGAAAAGTAAGTGAACTTTCAAGTGGGATCAGTGAGTTGAAGCGCTGGAAATAGAGATCGAAAGAAGAGGACAAAACATTTTGATTTCTAGAAAGAATTACAAGGTGAGAGATGGGGAAATGGAAAATGAACAATAGATTGAAAATTGAACAGTAGTAGAAAAGGGAAAACAAACTTAGACTTGCCCAGTTAGAAAATAAACACCAGAATAGGATAGCTGAAGGGATAAACACCAGAATTGAGATAGTATCAAACAAGCTCATCTCTGCTAAAACTACAAGGGGATGGAGCTTTGGATTGCTGGTAACCAGAACTGACAATATTGCTGGTAACCAGAATTAAAACTTTCTTGTCTTATACTGGTTTCTAATACTATTCCCGGTCGCCTGATTTTGACTGCTCACTGCTCACTGCGACCCACGCGCTCTGTTCACGAGTCATCGTTGTTCTTTTGTAAAAAAAATGAGAATTTTAGTCAATAATTAGATTAACTAATTGTAATTGTAATTGTTTATTGTAAATGCAGGAAAAACAGAGTGAAAAGAGTGGTTAGAGTGCCAGCGATTAGTTCTAAGATTGCTGATATTCCACCGGATGAGTACTCATGGAGGAAGTATGGACAGAAGCCAATCAAGGGATCACCTTATCCAAGGTAATAATCTTAAATTTTAGTACTCCAGCTTTTATTTAATCAGAAGATGATCAATCAAGTCAGACGATGCGTTTTTCTTACATTTTGGTTGTCGTTTAATTAACAGGGGATATTACAAGTGTAGTACGATGAGAGGATGTCCTGCGAGGAAACATGTGGAAAGGGCTACAGATGATCCGGCAATGCTGATTGTGACATACGAAGGAGAGCATCGACACACTCAACAACTGGGTATGGGTGTGCATATGCAGCAGGAGAACGTAGGCGGCGGTTTGGGTTTGGTGTTCGAATCAACGTGAAAACAGATGAATAAACAATAAGTTCTATTTGTTTAATTATCTTAAAGTAGGGATTAGGAAAATGACAATAGACTTTCGGGTGTACATTTTGCATAATTGGAAGGTAGTACTAGACTAGTAGAGAACAGCAATTTTTTCCTTAATTTTAAGGGCAAAAGACATATTGGTACCTAGATTATTGACGATTAGATAATTTGGCAACCAGCTTTTAGCAGTGACCAATTTGGCAACCAACTTTTCTCCGTTAGACAAATTTACACCCTACCGTTTATCACGTTAGTCAAATAAACCATCGTGCCACCCACTTATCAACGACCTCACACTAACGCCGTTAAAAATTCATTTTGGCACCAAAATTCTCGGTTAAGTTGCAATTTCGCTCTAAAAGTTGCCTCAAAAACTGTGATTTTAAGATTCCCTCAAAATTAATTCCCTTCAATTAATTCAAAATGCCATCGCTACACCTAACCTGCAATTATCCAAGCCTGCAATTAATTCCCTCCAAATCATCCAAACCTGCAATTAATTCCCTCAAAATCTTTCAATTAACTCCAGCAATCCCTCTGTAAATTTCAATCCAACCCTCTGCAAATTAATTCCAGAACCAAGCTCCCTGCAAAATCAATTCGTCCAGAACCAAAAATCACTATTGTCAACACCAAAAAATCCATTCGTTCAACACCAAAAAAAATCTGCAATTAATTAATCCAGTTCAATCCTCTTGCCAACTACCAAACACTCACACCGAACCTCCGGCCACCATCCCGATCTCCGCCACAGCCACCAGCTTCCCCGCCGTTGCTGCCGAGCCGTTCTCTGCCAATCGCTACCCAAACCGCCACTGCCCAGCCCAAATTAAACCACCCAATTACACAAAACAGCCAACAAATTATCAAAATCAACAATTCATCATCAAATTAACCGACCAATTATCTACCATCAAAATTCAACCCATCCACACCACTGCACCACCACCAACCACACCCAACCCAACTGCCACCATCGCCATAAAACCGCCGCTGCCCGATCTCCAAACCAGCCACCAAACCATCACTGCTCGCTCCTCGGCCGGAGAGAACAAGAAGAAGGGAAAGAAAATAGAGAAAGAAAAGAGATGAGAGGGAGAGGCTTGAGGTGATGATTGAAGGGAAGAGGGAAAGAAAATAGAGAAAGAAAAGAGATGAGAGGGTTGCGTTGATGAGAAGGAAAAGAGATGAGAGCGAGAGGCTTGAGGTGATGATTGAAGGGCAGAGGATGATTTTAGGGATTTAGGGTTAAACGACGTCGTTTTAAGGAGGGAATGGGTTGACATTGACGGCGTCAGATGGAATCAGTTGAAACGTGGGTGGCAAGGGTTAAATATGACTAACGTGATAAACGGTAGGGTGCAAATTTGTCTAACGGAGAAAAGTTGGTTGCCAAATTGGTTACTGCGAAAAGCGGGTTGCCAAATTGTCTAATCGTCAATAATCTGGGTGCCAATATGTCTTTTGCCCTAATTTTAATTATTTTATGAACCGTCAATGTTCAGAGTATTTAAGGATTTCAGATTATATTACTAATATTTATTATGTTGGAGTATTCTTTTCAAATTTACTGCTGGTTCGGTGCCTGTCACGTCTGCTTGTATTGTATTGTAGTAAGTATTACCCCAAGGAACGGGGCATCAACGAACAGTGGAGTCAAATACTTGAGGAACGATAATTTATTAAAATTATGAAAAAAAAAGCAGGACACAAAAGGTAATAAGATAGATTTATATCGTATGGATATTTATGAGTATCGGTATTAGAAACGAGTTTGATACGAACAAAATGTTTCAGTAGTTTGTGTTTTCTCGGTGCTTGAATCTCAAAGATAACCAGTATCCGATACGTTGTCGTTTGCAAGTTTAGGAGATCCCCATTGGTGGAATAGAATCGTTTGTCCGGCCCACCAGCCCCGATCCAAAGACCAACATAATAAGCCAAGCCCGTAGCAAACCCACCGACCTTGAAAGGAAGTAAAGTGTTAAGCTAGTTTTGATTGATTAGTGCTCGTGTTGTGTTGGTCCTTCTTTAATTACTTTAGTGCCACCATCAACAACCTCTCTATTTCAATTGTCTTTTTTTTGGTGAAAAAAAATGATGATACTTTATAGAATCAGCAGGATAAAATCTTAGCAGAAGCTCTAGTAATAGTTATCTTTTTCTTTCTTTCTTTCTTTTCGGTAATCATGGTTCTGAAAAGCTAGGTTTATTTCCTACAATGATTTTTGTTAATGATTGAGTTGCTCTATGAAATTAGTCTGCTCATAAGCCTTGTTTAATTCTAATAATGCAATTCAAGTGTATTTGTTTTCTAGTTGTTAGATTGCATGATGTAATTGTTTCTTGGTTCCCTTTCTTTCGCATTTATTTTATTAATTCGGATCTCTATTTGTGTGAAATTTATCTAAATGATATCGATTTTATATACCACAGCACCTACTCAGGTTTACAGGGAGGGAGTATTTTCTCATGTAGTTATGTTAAAAAATAGAAAAGATTAAAAAATATTTGTTTTAAAAAAATATAATCACTACTTCCTTATCACCTTAATTGAGAAAAATAACGTTGGATGGTGGCTACATCTACATGTGAGCCAATCCGAGTAATATAACGTCTACGGTTCAATTACAGAACAGTTAAATCAGAAATTGGTCATAATACGCCATGTATGTACAGAGAGCTGAAAACCAAAATACACAGCAAAAATACAAAAATGGGCTTAAATTAAAATTAGAAGGAAAAAAAAAAAAAAGAGTACAAAGAGACAGAAAGAGAGTTTTGCTTTACTGTCATGCACTTTGGCACTACTCTTTTGTACACTGTAAAAAAGTATGGTGTAAAAGGCTCTCTTTTCTCCTTCATTCTCTTCATCTTTCTCATCAGATTTAGGGTTTCTCTTTCTCTCTCCGACTCCATCACCGCTCTGATTCAATCAAGATTCCATTACTGTTTCTCCACTCTTCAACTCCCCGGGTCAACTCAGTCTGCTCTTCTCAAGCTGCACAGCTCCCAATTTTCAACCACCATTTCGCTCAAGTGAGTTATTTTCTCGCGCTCTTAATTACCTCAGCAGAGAGATTAAAAAAGTGTGGTGTTTGGTTTGATTTAGTTTTGATTTGGTGAAGTTTGTTGAGCTACATAGAAATGATCTTTTCTTACACCAGTCCTGGTTAATTCTTATACACTCTAGTTGCTTTTTATATTCATAGGAAAAAAGGATTAGAACGTTATCTTGAACTATAAGCTCTTGAGCTTTATTAGTTTGGTTCCTATTGAGTGAGAATTTTAGATCCAAGCTGGGTTTTTTTTCTTTTTCTTTTCCTTTTTCTGGGGCAGGTGTTGTAAAATTAGAGATTTTCGGATTCTAATGGCGGAATCCCTGAATGGTGATGAAAAAAATGACAATAGGACTCGGAATTTGATAGCTGCAAGGAAGTCATTGAAGCTAAGCTTAGAGAAGTCTAAATCTGTAGGTTCTGCTCTTGAAAAGGCAGGGCCTAGATTGGAAGAGATAACCCAGAGATTGCCTTCTCTGGAAGCGGCAGTTCGCCCCATCCGTGCTGATAAGGATGCCCTTGTAGCTGTTGGGGGCCACATTAACCGTGCTGTTGGCCCTGCTGCTGCAGTGCTTAAGGTTTTTGATGCAGTTCATGGGCTGGAGAAGTCGTTGTTGTCGGATCCACGTAATGATTTACCTGGGTATTTATCTGTGTTGAAGCGCCTTGAAGAGGCTTTAAGGTTTTTGGGGGATAACTGTGGATTGGCAATTCAATGGTTGGAGGATATAGTGGAGTATTTGGAGGATAATTCGGTAGCTGATGAAAGGTATCTTTCTAGCTTGAAGAAGTCACTGAAGAGTCTCAGGGAACTGCAAAGTGATGACAAAAGGGCTCACCTAGATGGTGGGCTTTTAGATGCTGCATTGGATAAATTGGAAGCTGAGTTTCGGCGGCTCTTGACTGAGCATAGTGTGCCACTCCCAATGTCTTCACCTTCAACAGTTGGTGAGCAGGCAGTGCTCGCGCCATCGCCATTACCTGTGGCAGTTATTCAGAAGTTGCAAGCCATTCTTGGGAGGTTGATTGCCAATAAAAGACTTGAGAAATGCATTTCCATCTATATCGAAGTTCGCGGTTCAAATGTTAGAGCTAGTTTGCAGGCACTTAATTTGGATTACCTTGACATTTCCATTGCTGAATTCAATGACGTGCAGAGCATAGAGGGATATATAGGTCAGTGGGGCAAGCATCTGGAGTTCGCAGTGAAGCATTTGTTTGAAGCAGAGTACAAGCTTTGTAATGATGTCTTTGAGAGGATTGGATTAGATGTGTGGATGGGATGCTTTTCCAAAATAGCTGCTCAGGCTGGTATGCTTGCATTTCTCCAGTTTGGGAAGACTGTTACAGAGAGTAAAAAGGATCCAATCAAGCTTTTGAAGTTGTTGGATATATTTGCATACCTCAACAAATTAAGACTGGATTTTAACAGGCTTTTTGGTGGAACAGCCTGTCTTGAGATCCAAAACCTGACAAGGGACCTTATTAAGAGAGTGATTGATGGGGTGGCAGAGATTTTCTGGGAATTATTTATTCAAGTGGAGATACAACGGCAGACTCCACCTCCTTCAGATGGGGGTGTTCCAAAACTTGTGAGCTTTGTTACTGATTACTGTAATAAACTGCTCGGGGATAATTATAAGCCTATCTTGACACAGGTTCTGGTCATTCATCGAAGTTGGAAGCATGAGAAGTTTCAGGAGAGACTCCTTGTTGGAGAGATTTTTAACATAATTAAAGCCATTGAACTCAATCTTCAGACATGGATAAAGGCTTATGAAGACAAAATCTTAGCAAACCTTTTTGCTATGAACAACCACTATCATTTGTACAAGCATTTGAAGGGAACAAAACTTGGGGATCTCTTAGGAGATCATTGGTTTAAGGACCACGAGCAGTACAAGGACCAGTGTGCGTCTTACTTGTTGAGAGACAGTTGGGGAAAGCTTCCTGGCCATCTAAGTCGGGAAGGCCTAATTCTATTCTCAGGTGGTCGTGCCACTGCTCGTGATCTCGTCAAGAAAAGGCTAAAAACATTCAATGAAGCTTTTGATGAAATGTATAAGAAGCAGTCTACCTGGGTAGTGCCAGAGAGAGATCTCAGGGAGAAAACATGCCAGTTGATTGTGCAGACAGTTGTGCCTGTGTATCGAAGTTATATGCAGAACTATGGGCCCTTGGTTGAGCAAGAGGGAAGCGGTGGTAAATATTCAAAGTACACAGTGCACACTTTGGAGCAAATGCTAAGCTCCCTATTTCTGCCGAAGCCAGCTAGATACGGAAGTTTCAAAGGAACAAAATTGAACTACGGTGCAGCAGATCTTCGTCGCACAGCCTCTGCAGTTGTGTGATTGTCCAGCGGTTGATGTTGGTAAAATTGAAGGGAACCACATTTCAAAGATCCACCCTCCACAGTCAGGTTTTTTCTCTGTACATACTCGGTTCGCTTATGGTCCTGGAAGTTGGAACTATTTCATAAAGTCTTATTCTTTTTACAAAGAACAGGTCAGACATTGTCTGGGTTTTCGCCCTGAGGGGATTTTCATAAGCTGCTAAAATGCTTCAAAACCAACCAGAGCGCTATTTGCAACTGGTGGATGGGATTTCAAGAATGAAAGCTTAAGTAGTAAGGCTTTAATAAAGTCGTAGATAATACTTTGAGGTATAGCTTCTCAATATTGCTTTTCCTTTTTACTCATTTTAGTCAATTCTCAGAGGTGACTGTTAAGTGGGGTAGTAACTTGGTGGATTTTGTGTACAATTTTTTGATATGAAGAGCAGTTAGGTGTCTAACAGGAATTAAATTATTTACTTGTACCAATTCTGAAGTTTTCTAATATTTAATGGACGATTGCTCCATCCTCTTCTCAGTTGTGTTAAAGCCTTGAGTTCTGCTTCGAGTTGCACCGATTTTTGTTGTTCCTTCTTTCCTTCCTTTTGAGAAGATGATCTCTTAGCTAGATGCCAATTCTTTTATATTGATTTTGATTTTGGTGAAAGATTTATTGATTTGAATGATGCTTCTGGCCTGGGAGAATTCCCAAATTATTGATAAGTGATAGCTGTTTCTGGCTTGTCCTGCTGCTTGTCTTCTGCGGTTTATTGATGGGAATGGGACTCTGACAATGTCCCGGTCGTCATGGTTATTAATTTGCGCAAAATCTGTTAAAGGTCCCCTCCTCCTCCTCCTCCTCCTGCCCTAAAATTTTCTACAAAACACTGGTCCTGGAATTGGAGACGATTGGCACAACTGTTCAATGCTTTAATTAATCACATTTATTCACTAGTTTGTTGCATTATTATTTTCTTGCATGGAGTCCGGTTCATGATTCAGGGCCGCCATACTCTCAATTTCAACGGTCTATAATCAAATCACTGCGCTTCTTCTGCAGAAGGTTGGACAACTCATATAACTTAGGGGCGGAAAAAAGGAAAAAAAAAATAAAACGGTTTAAAGACGTCTTTTTCAAAAGGACGCTCATGAAAATATTAACAAGACAAAAGGACGCGTCATTTTTTTTTTAGATTTCCTGAGGCGTCCTTTTGAATAAGACGTCAAAGATACGTGTCTTTTTAAGGGTTTCTGGAGGCGTCCTTTTGTAAAAGACGCACGCAAATGATTTCGATTTATAGCAGGAAATGCAAATCACGCAATCATATACACCAAAGGGCATACTCCACCAAAATTACGTACTTCAAGAAATATGAGTTGCTGCAGTTGTTTGTGTTCTTTCTCGTCTTCACTTGTTAATAACAAGTTTTTCTTTGATCATTCGCAGCCTAAACACAACTTCACTGATATTCATACGTTCCGCTGGCAATTCCGCAGAGCAAGCTACTCCTGTTTCAAGGATCGAAACCATATCACACTCTTCAACATGGCAGGTTCTGATGTAGCACTTGCGGTCATCAAATGCATCCTGCTCGCTCCTTTGGTCTTTCATTTCCTGAACAAGATTTTGATCCAAAACTTGCTGAATCTTTTTACCTGAAAGTAGAACTTCCCTCACATAGGTATGGAGGTTCAACCCATCTTTAAGTATTACATCTGTTGGTCTTTTCCCTGTAAACATCTCCAACAGCAGGATTCCATAACTGTACACATCACCGCATGCGGAAACACCGTTCCCCATTCCATATTCTGCATTTTTTCACATATATTTCAAAAAATGTTGCATATGGTTGGAAATATATATATATATATATAGAAATGAAGAATGAGATATCATAATTAATACCTGGAGCAGTGTAACCAATAGTTCCTTTTACTGCTATGCTGCTTGAGTACTGATAATTAGTAGAATGAAAATGAATTGCTTCTGGAAATAATACTCTTGCTAATCCGAAATCTCCTATGTGTCCCACCATTTCAGCATTTAGAAGGACATTGCTCGGCTTGAGATCGCAATGCACGATTTGTGTATGGGAACCATATTGGTGAAGGTATTCTATTGCGTTAGCAATGTCGATGGCGATGCTAAGTCTTTGAAGAAAATTTAAGTAGCTCCTTGGAGACTCAGGGGATTCGGATTCGGGAACTGGATGCAACCACTCGTCTAGACTCCCGTGAACCATGAATTCATAAATTAAAGCCTGGAAATCGTTACCTTGATAGTCAAGGCTAGAGCAGGCACTTAACAGCTTCACTAGATTCCGGTGTCTCACATTCCTCGATACGTCACATTCAGCTTTGAAACTCTTGGAACCTCCTGGGCGCGAAAGGTTTAACACTTTCACAGCAACTACCCTTCCATCTTCTTCGAGCGTGCCTTTGTACACTGACCCAAAGCTACCTACACCAAGCAAATTAGCTGAGGAGAACCCATCGGTGGCTTTGTGCAAGCTTCTGTAAGACTGGTTGAAATGCGAATTCTCTGAAGAGCTTGAACTTACGGCTGCTACTGCCACTCTCTTCCACTTACATACCAAAAGGAACACAACAAATAGAACCAATATTGCACAAACAAGTCCAGAAACAGCAACAAGTATTCCTTTGGTAAGCTTCCATCTACCCTTTGTACTGCTTGCTTCAAAGTTACACGGTGGTAACTGAAATTCAGCAATGCCACCGCACAGCTTACTGTTCCCTACAAGTGAAGTTTCAGTGTAATTCTTGAAGATTGGTACCAATCCTTGAAAATCATTGAATGATAGATTCAAGGTCACTAGTGAGTTAAAATCCTTCAGGAATTCCGGGATGTTTCCAATCAAATTGTTGCGAGAGAGATCTAAAACTCGAAGGCCCTTTAACGAACGTAAGGACATAGGGATGGTCCCGTTGACGAAATTGCCTTGCATGCGAAGAATCTCCAATCTCACACAACTACCAAGGATAGCAGGAATCTCTCCAGTCAACATATTTTCTGAAACATCCAATTCTCCAAGATTCTTTAGAGTTCCTACTTCTGTAGGGAGGGAACCAGTCAAATTGTTTCGATAGAGGTTCATGTATATGGACAAAGATGGGATACTCATAACTTCTTTTGGGATTTCACCACTCAGATTATTTTGGCTTAGATCCAACAACAACAGTTTTTGACAATTCCCAAGACTTGAGGGGATGTTGCCACTCAAACTATTTTGTTGCATTTTGAGTTGGGTCAGAAGTGTTAAATTCCCGAGCGAGGATGGAATGTTACCTAAGAATTTATTCTGCCGAAAGCTTAGATCTTGTAGTTGCTGAACTTTTCCAATTTCTTCCGGAATTTCACCTGATAGTTGGTTGTTTCCTATACGTAGCACCTGCAAGTCGATCAAATCTCCTAAACCAGATGGGATGCTTCCAAATATCTTATTGTAGTTCAATGTCAATATCGTTAGGCTCGTAAAGTTGGTGATGGAACTAGGCAACAACCCACCAAAATTGTTGACATGGATAGCAAGTAGCTGCAAACTAGTTGCATTGCTAACAGTGGACAGAAAGTTAAGATCCCCTGCTTGTCCTGTTCCAAGGTGGTTGGTGGAGATGCTTAACCACCAAAGCTTTTGCATCTTCTCCAAAGAAGGGACCTCTCCGGTAAACCCGTTAAGCGCAATGGTAAGTCTTTCCAAGTTTGAAGCATTTGACATGGAAAGAGGAATGGATCCAGTGAATTGGTTGTCGCCGACGTTTAACTCAGAAAGGTTTGGGAAAATGTTTCCCAAATCGGAGGGTAGAGTCCCTTGAAGTTGATTTTCTGGCATGCAGAACACACTCATGGAAGACATATTGTATACGGAGGGAGGGATTGTACCAGACAACATGTTTCCTGCCATTGCCAAGAAATTTAGCCTTTTCAGCTGACCAAAAGTTTCTGGTATGCTTCCACCAAGATTGTTATAGTTTGTAGATAATGATTCAAGGGATGAAAAGTTTCCAATAAAAGAAGGGATCCCTCCTGTAAGATTATTGAAGTCGAGATTTATCCAGACAAGCTTGGACAAGGAGCTGAATTCCTGAGGTATTTTCCCTACCAATTTGTTACGAGAAAGAAGGATGTAGATGAGGTTCGAGCAAGCTGAAAGGTCAGCAGGAATTTGACCAGTGAGTAAATTGTCATTCATGCTTAGTATTTTCAGCCTGCGCAACCGACCGATCTCTTGAGGGATTTGGTTGCTGAAGCTGTTGTCCTGGAGCTGAATTTCCTGCAGAAAACTCAGGTTTCCAAGGTATGGCGATATCGATCCGTGTAGTTGTTTGGAATACAGGATCAAGGAGGTGACCCTTTGGTGGTGGAGACTACTACATGTTACACCTTGCCACTTGCAAAAATGGATTGATGTGTTCCATGAGCTCATGATTCCAAAAGGGTCAGCTGTTATCTTGGCCTTGAATTCAAGCAAAGCTTGCTGATCAGTGTCATTCCTTCCTCCCGCAATCGCGGATCGAAAGGACAGCAGGAAAACAAGAGATTGGATGCCAAATGTTAATCTCCTGAGGAAAATCATCGTTGGGACTTGGGACAGAAAAAATGCTTGTGATCTGATCAGGAAACTGGAGACTTAACCAAATTGCGATATCAATTGGATACTTTTTCAAAGTCCTCATATTGGGTGGATTTAGTTGAATGGTTGAATTTTCAACATTTTGTCTGACATTTGGCGACTGGCGGGTGTAAGAAAACGAGTCTTGGTATGTCGTGACTCTATCGTCTTCTTATGTGGCTTCTTCCCATAAACGTCATTTGGAATTGAATTTACGCAAATCTGGTCTTAATCACAATGTAAATAATTATTAGCAGCTTAATCTACACGTTAAACCGAGGTATCCATCATTCCTTTTCATTATTATTTTTATTTTTATAAACAAATAAATTATAAACCTTATTTTCAAGTCAGCAGTTGGCATCCGTCAGCTTATAACTCTTCAAGTCAAACAAGTTTTCTGTTACAAGTTACAACAAGCTCATCTCAACTGGGCTCGGTCCATCTATTTCAATATGTTAACTTGGGCTGAAGGCCCATTACTGGAAAGCCCAAGGTCGACATGTTTCGTCAGCGTCTTTTATGGTAACCTTATTCTTTTACAGATAATAATACAACAAATATAATAAATGTTGGTCCTTTTTAAAAAGCTCCTTTATTTCTTGGACGATACTTCTATTTACGGTTATTTTCCATAATTACATTTTGTTTTATTTGATTATAAAAGTAATCAACCTGACCCAAAAAAAAGTAATTAATTTTCTGGTCTTTGAGCTCAACAAAGTCTGGATGCAGAGAACTACTGCTCTTAAAGTGCGGAAAGACACATGTACCAGTTTACTAACATTTTTCCTTTTTAATTTTTTTTTTGGCAAAAAAAAGAAAAGAAACGAGAAACACAGTTCATCTTCCCCACTGCATCAGGCTGGAATCTTCTTTTCACCTACAGCCAAGCAATTCGTAGAGCTTCACAGTCATTAGCTCGTTACGGTGTTTGATACGGCAAATGAACCGCTGCTTGGCTGACCTGCGGTGGCGGTGGTGCGGCGATCGTTGAGGTGGAGGATAATGACGACAGGTACTAGTGTTTCTGGCTTATTTAGTTCGGTACGCAAATCATGTATTTAATAGACAAAGTAATAATGATATGAATATAATTTTATATTTTACATATTTCTAGGTTCGAAACAGGCCGTGAAGCTCCAATCATAACAAATCATGTGGTTTCCCTTTTGGAGATCCAGAGATCGATTTTCCTTACAAGAACTCAGGTTTTCCTCTTGCTTTTTTTATTTTTGTTTTCTTCTCCTTCATATGGTAGAAAGGAAAAGTTTAAATAAAATTAGAATTATGAGCCTATAATACGACTACAATGTAATATATATTTTGGCGCTCCTTATGCAGTTATTTGACTGATCAGCTGCAGAAAATTCAAATTGTTAACGAGGTTAACAAGGTATCATCACTGTTATTGTTATCCCCTTAAAGTCTAGAATGATTAAAACTTAGTTCCTAAATTGTTTGCGTTTGTTACTTTTAGGACTTTGTCATTGAGGCCCTGAGGTCGATTGCCGAGTTGATAACTTATGGCGACCAGCATGATCCAAACTTTTTTGAGTAAGACTTGCAATTTCTTTCCAAATTTATGTTTCTGTTGCCAGCAATTTCGCAGCCTTTTGAAAACTCTTCTTGCAGATTTTTCATGGAGAAGCAAGTCATGGCAGAGTTTGTGCGGATACTCAAAATTACCAAAACTGTCACTGTTTCCCTTCAGTTGCTGCAGACAGTGAGCATTATGATCCAGAATCTAAGAACCGACAATGCCATATGTATGTTCTTCTTTCTTCAAATCTCTACAACTTTCTCACTCTCCTCCCTTTCTTCCTTCATCCCTCTCTTTTATTGACCTCGTCGAGCTGATTTTCTTTCAGATTATATGTTCAGTAACGAACACATTAACTTCCTAATTACATATGCATTTGACTTTCGCAACGAAGAACTGTTATCTTACTACATTTCCTTCTTAAGGTAGGCTTTTTGCCTTTTAGATTTCTTAGGTGGTAGTTGGTTTCATCTATACGATTTTTGTGCCATTGGCCTTATACTTGTTTGAACTTTGGTTTTAATGGATTGAACTATGGTCCATGAAGAGCAATAAGTGTAAAGCTGAATAAGGATACTATTTGCCTCCTGGTGAAGTCACAAAATGTAAGCTCTTTCGATCAGATCTTTTCATGATCGCTTTGCGCTTCTGTTGATTATGTTTAGCTGACCTGAGGTCTTTATCATAGAGACAGTTCTGGTGATATCCACCATGCACTTATGTAGCTTGCTGTTATTTTATTTATTTTGCATGTAGGAAGAAGTTATTTCCTTTCCACTCTATGTTGAGGCAATACGATTTGCTTTTCATGAAGAGAACATGATTCGCACTGCAGTTCGTGCTCTTACACTGAATGTTTACCATGGTGAGTTTATGCTATTCCATGCCCGTACTCTTTCCTTTATTTTGCTACTTGTTTATCTTTCAAAGAGTCTTTTGATGTAGTTGATTCAATTTTAATTTATATTTTCTCTTGGTTTTCAGTTGGAGATGAATATGTGAACAAATTTGTCACCAGGGATCCTCATTCTGATTATTTTATAGACTTGGTTAAATTTTTCCGGAAGAAGTGCATTGATCTTAATGGATTGGTCTCTGAAATTTTAAAGTAAGAGTTTGGTTTGTTAAACTTACTATTGCAGTGAATAGATGGTCTGTATCTTATAAATACTGTTGTTTTGGTTTCTGTCACAGAAACCCTGCCCGAGATGTAACCACTTCAATTCTTGCTGCTGTAGATGAAATTGAGGACAATCTCTATTATTTTAGTGATGTCATTTCTGCTGGGATTCCTGATGTTGGGAGGTTAATCACAGACAACATCTTGCAACTTTTGATACTTCCTTTGCTTCTGCCATCCTTGCAGATAGATGCAGTTAGTGTAATGAGCCTGCTTTTTTTTAATGCTTTGTCCCGTTATTTTTTCCTCCAGCCCTTGTGCTTTCAGAAGTTTGCCTATGCACTTTTTATTGTGTCCAACACACTTTGTTCTCACTTTACTTTTGCTTGCTTCTATGTCTAGGGCCTACAAATTGGTGCTATCACTTCTCTGTACCTACTCTGTTGCATCTTACGCATATTTAAAATTAAAGATTTGGCAAATACTGTTGCTGCTGCGTTTTTCTACCCATTGGAGGCCTTTGTTCCAAATTCTGAGATTAAAGTCAATGGCTTTATGACTAATCATGAAAGCCAAAAGTCAGAAAATGATGGTGTTCCTAAGAAGGATGAAAGTTTAAAAGTGGTGGTGCCGAACTTGTCTAGTTCTTCTGAAGTTCATCCTGAGGAAGTTATCGTAAGAAATAACTGTAGTGGTCCAAACTGGACATTGAGGTAAAAACCATTATGCTGCTATTATATTTCTTGAAGGAGTATTTTTTTTTTCAATTACGTCTAAACTGCATCAGCTTAAAATACATGGTCTTCATCATCAATCGTATTGTGAGAGTGCAAATGGCCCATCAAGTAGGTCTTTCTGTGCATATTATTATCATGTAGTAGTATTTTGACGGGGAATCATGTCTTTTTATGGTTGATTCTGTCTCTAGAAGAACCTAGAGTTATTTACTTAGCCTGCAACATGACTGCCCTCCTTGGTGACCATCACTGAGAAAGAAAGGGTTCCACTTTCCCTTAGTGATCAGGGATAGTCTTGAGTAATTATGACTGGCATGCTTCTTTGTTTTATCATCATGGATGGATTGTTTTGCATCTCCTTCGCTGAAGACCATTACTTGACCATGATCAAATTATATAAAGGGACTAGGGCCTCAAGTTAAACTATCACTTCTCTGACTGCTTTGTTTTGTCATTTTTACTGTGTTTTTTAATTCTCTTTACACTCTGTCATTGAAACATTGCACCCCTTTGATTTATGTATTGACATTTGTAATATTTGTAGGGATGCTTTGCTTTTTTGTGTTTCGAGTGGGGATGATCTTCAAGTTCTTGGTTCTTTGAGTGTTCTAGCTACATTGTTGCAGACAAAAGGTTTTGCTGTTGGAGTTATTTTTCTTAAATTATTGTTGATTCCTGGTGCTGTTATCTTATTCTGTATCTCCTTCTGTAGAATTAGATGAAACGATGCTCGATGCACTTGGCATTCTCCCTCAACGCAAGCAACATAAGAAACTCTTACTGGTGGGTTGTAGATATACTTTCTACTGAGTTTGGCGCTCCGTAACTTTTTAATATTTTACAATCTTATTCTCAAATTACGGCTGATTAAGTGGGAATGCGGCTTTTTTTTACCTACCAAGTATACAAAATGGAAAGCAAACTTTCAATCTAGTTACAGTTTAGCTTGCCTAGTGACTTCAATTTTTCAGTAAGGTTACGTTGTTAGGATTTCAAAGCAAAGTTGCATTGAAAATGACACTAGGGATGCAAGTATCTCTAAGGAGTAAGGACCCTACGTTTAATGGGTTTGTTTGTTCCTCCTTTTGCAGCAAGCATTGGTTGGTGAAGGCTCAGGTGAAGATAAACTCTTTTCCTTTCAAAGTGGCTTTGTAAGAGAGAGTTTTAGCAGTGAGCTGGATGTTTATCTACGAAAGCTCAAGGTAACGGTTCCATTTCCTTCTAAAGCAAAGACCACAGTATTAGCAAAAGTGGATTTTGGGTAAAAGGCAACCTGGAAACTGGTGTATCATGCTTTCTTGGAACTTACTATCCAGAGACTGGGGCAATTATATGAAGAAGTCTAGGTGATTGAGTTCATATTGATTGTTATAAGATAAAACGTCAAATTTCATGCATTGGTACTTTAGCAGGCAACTACAGCAGCTGGTTATTGGCTCATTGTGTTCCACTTTAAAACTGTTTTGTGGGCGTTTACTACGTTTTGATATGTAGTGTTAATCAATTGCTACGATTATTCCTCTTTCAATTTTTCCCTTCTATAGTTGGTATTTGACACAGCTGATGGGTCGATCTTATTTTTTTACAGGATTACTGTGGAGTAATGTGGTCTTCCCTGGAGGTTGGAACAAGCTCACGCATGCATAGATTTCAGGTACATTTTTCCTTTCAGAGTCAATGAGTTTTTCCTGTATGCATACATTTTCTGGCATCGCCAATTTTCCATTTTTAAGATCCCTCTACATTAGATGAAGAGAAGTGTGTCTATGTTATTAGTTGTTTAGTTGTATCATTAGTGTTTTGGATAAGGTATCCACAATCACATTCTATACCGACATGTATGTTTATTATCATAAATGTCTCTGGTCGCCTCTGTTTCATGATTTTATTATTTTTAGCACTACTGGGTTATGAAGCCCTGCAATAAAACTTGGATGAGCTAGACCTTAATTCCAAAACTTGGTAATTCCTAATATTGATATGTTCTTTTAGGTTCTTGATGCATTGGTGAGTCTCTTTTGCCGTTCAAATATATCTGCGGAGATACTGTGGGATGGTGGTTGGCTTTTGCGTCAGTTACTTCCTTATACTGGTGCAGAGTTCAATTCCCAGCATCTCAAACTACTTAGAGTAAGTCTTGCTCTACTAAAATTCCCCTAAACTCTTAAACTGACAGAACTTAAAAGACTCCTAAACAAAAACTAAAGCTTAAATATTCAAAGACTCAAACAGACATTAACTTAGACATTCAGACTGCAGATTCAGAACTATTAAAGCTAGGCTCCCCTTTCCCATCATTAAATGTATATACTGCTGCTTGCACATTTGACAGATCTGATTCTGCGGTTTCTAGGTTATATGAAGCAAAGAGAACATAACTGAAATGTAGCATTTGAAAGTAGGTTCAGCAAGTTGTGAAATGTACCTGCTATATGGTTTGGCCTAGCAAGCATATACTTCCGAGTCTATGTCTTGGTCTTGTATTGTGGACTTTGTTGTGCTCCCATGCAGTTGTTTATTTTACTTGTTATTCTTTGGGTGGTTGATTAACACAATTAACTTCTTGAGCACAGGACTCCTACAAGAATTGCACCAATGATCTTTTAGAGGAGGTAAGAGGGATGTGGCGTGATCTGCTTATAACAGTCCTATGTGATGAATGGAAGGATTGTAAAAAAGGTACTTAAGGAAATCCTGTGTTTAGGGTGACATTTGAGGCTGTTAGCTGAAGTCATCTATTTGAACAATAACTTCTAAATTTTGTAGCGATCGAAGGGTCATCACCTCATAAAGAGCCGCAATGCATACTCTTGCCACTACGGAGATCCTCTCCTGATGGTAAAGCTAATTGAACTGCTTCAAATAGGAAACTGGTTTTTATACTTTCATCAGTTTGATATAAGGGGTGAGGAGTTACTTATTAGGGTATTGATTCAATGTTTTTGTTTTACTTACAGAAATTCTTCCCAGTGATTCATCATTTATTGCGGGTGAGAGAATGTGTGAGCTGGTGAAGGTTTGGGTTCCATCCTTATTGTTGCTATTTGTTATATTGTTGCCTACTAGTATTATTTTGTCGAATGAAATGAAACTAGATTGGTCTTATTCTGTGTGTACAGATGGATGTGTGTATGATGAGGGAATGGAAGGAATATATAAACAATGAACAATCTGGCATATAGATGCTTTATCTGCACTGTGAATTGTATTCTCTTTTTTGGTATTTTGACATTTAGTTACGTGTTGCTGATGTTTTTTTTGTTGCCATTTTTAGGTGTTTGTACTTCTTCATCAACTTCAAATTTTCTCCAGTGGTGGAGCTCTACCTGACCAGCCTCCTATTTATCCTCCAACTGACAACCCAAAGAGCGATCGTGCAACAACTGCTGGCGTGGATCTTTCAGGTCCAAAGCCAGGCACTGAGTTGCGAATTGGTCAGTTCTCTATCTGGTACTTAACTTTGATAATACAGGGTGATGACACACAATGATGCTTACTCGGGTATTTTCATTCAAGTACTGCTAGCTGTGATGAATCATAATAATTCAGCTTCTGTGCTTCTAAATTTTAGATTCAGAATATGGTTTTATTTTGTGAGGTCATGCTGTTAGAATCATGAATCTTAATGTTTCCATGGTCTCATTTCCATATGCAGTTGATGCGGTGCCTTGTAGGATTGCATTTGAAAGGGGTAAAGAACGCCATTTCCGCTTTTTATCAATTTCTGTGGGGTCATCTGGGTGGATCCTCCTTGTAGAAGAACTACCCTTGAAGCAGAACTTTGGGGTGGTCCGTGTTGTTGCTCCTTTGGCTGGTTCCAATGTATGTATGAACTACCTATGAGATCGCTTGCCTAGATAGTTATGACACACATTTCACATTCAGATGGATTTTTCTTCATGATTAAATCATGCATAGGCTTGGGCACAACTAACTAGATAGGAAGAATACTATTGATTTGTTATGTTCTTGTTTTTCATGTGCAAATCTCACAACTACCGTCTTGTTTTATGCCTGCAGCCTAGAATCGATAACAAGCATTCAAGATGGTTACACTTGAGGATCCGCCCATCAGCCTTGCCTTTTGGAAAGGTCAAAACAAAAACTTTAGTCGACGGGAGATGGACTCTGGCGTTTAGGGATGAGGAATCTTGCAATACTGCTTTCTCTATGGTTCTTGAGGAGACTGACCTACTAAGCAGCGAAGTTGAGAGAAGACTAAAGCCGATTTTTGACCTCAAAGAATCTGTAGATGCTTCAAACCCTTTTACACATCCTTCTGAAGCATCCTCATCAAGCTCATCGCCATCCACCTCGCTGTAAGTTTCTTCGTAGTTTTGATTTTCCAATCACTGTTTTCGTTAAGCTTTGGGTGGGTAATATATTAAATCTAGTCACCCTAAATGTATTTTGTTATGAGGCAACGTTAGATATACCTGAAAATGTAGATTAGCAAAGCCGACGACAAAGTCCCATTCTGTGTACAAGTTTCCTTTTCCATATTTTTTTTAGATGAGGGCCTTTTGTCCTAATGTTTTTTAGCTTTTCCTAACCCTAGGGTCTCTCCTTGTAATTTTTGTAGTTTTGTGCAACATCGATGTATATTTGAGCCAATTCATAGGAAATGCTTTTTTGTGCATCTATGTATATATATATATTCTCCTGGTTATCAAAGTATTAGCCATTAGGTTCATCGCACCAAAAAAACGATAATCGTCGCATGAGATGGAGGCCACTGAAACAAAAAGGAATGTTAATTGTCCTCTCCCGACATAAACAGGAGATTGATTTTCTTAAAACAGAAGCAACGTACGTACGTAGTGATTGACTTGCGTGCGTGCTGAGTCTGAGTGTGAAAATGTGTCAAATTTCGATAGGTTTTTCTATTTAACGTGTGCTTTGTGCGAATATAGTTTGACAAATTGCTAAATTCTGTCCCTATACATGGTATTTGGCTATTGCCTATCTGCATCATATATGTTGCAGGAACTGTTACTTTTTCTTCTGGCATGAAAAAATCCGAATGGGACCGTCACGTAGAGAAAAAGTCAACAATAGAATGTCAAAACCAAAGAAAAGTGATCTTTACCCTTTCTCGCTACATAGTTATAAAACGGTGAAATTCATGAGGAAAAGAATGATGACATTAGCCCCATGCGTAATATATACCAGTTTGCTTGTCTTGCTCAAAGGTACTAATAACGTTTGACGTTTCTGGAAATTATTTATTTATTAGTGATTGGATTTCCCAAAGTTGAATAATGTTTCATGAACCATTTTAAAACTGTTTTTTTTTTTTTTTGAAAATTTTTAAAACTGTTTTTTGAAGGAGGAGAAAGGTAGTACTAACATATACCAATAATTTGCACGCACAAAAGAGAAAAAGTTGCGTGAATTAGTGGATTGGTTGTTTGGTTCCACTATGGTTCGGTGGAATTAAAAAAATGATATGGTTTCTAACTATACTTAAAATATAATTATAATTTCTTACTAACAAGATAAAAAGGAATACTAAAGAGAAAAAAAGTGTATATTTATTTGTTACTCTAATTATTATGGAGTAAGAAGAATGCCAGCATTGATTGGTTATTCTCCAATAAGAACTTATTTATGAAAGGTTGATGAATTAGAATATCTGCCGGCCAATGAGGAAATAAATAAACAAAAATCTGATTGGTAATTAAACATCTCTTTCTCTGCAAATTGTCATCACAAAATCCTTTAAATATTCAACACGTGTGTTTGGATATATCAACATGTGAGGAATAGTTTGGGGGTGTTATATTTTTATAGAAAATTTAAACTCAAAATCTAACACAAAAAAATTAACTATGGTACCTTATTTCATTAGTTCCAATTTTAAACTTAATACCAACATTTCCAAAATTAATTTATTGTTGGTATACTTTTTTTGTTTTTGTTTAAGAATCATCTAAGCTGAAATTAAACAACCAATTTAAATATTAAAAATAGGCTTATCTACAAAACAAATTTTGATATCTCCTTAATTTTTTTCCCTCTCTAATTCAACATGCCACGTCATCGCATATGTGTCAAGACCTATCACTCCGCCGACGGGCATTAAATTTCCCCTATTCGAGAAAAAACAAGAAAAAAAGGATAATATACTTATGTAATCCCGTAATGTAACTATACGGAGTACAGCACAGAGAATATACACACACGTATACGTACACGTACACGGTACACCTGTCTCTTCTCTCCCTCGTATGATCTGTCAAAGTAGTGGTACTATGGTAATTAAAGAGAAGTTACGCATGGTAATGGTAAATTAGTAAAATACTAATCAGATAATTAGATACATTTTCTCCTATCCATTCCATACGCAGACGCTGACTCTGTCTCGTTATGTTTGTTTCCTTAGCTTTGCCTTCCCATCTCCATCTCCATCTCTCTCTCTCTCTCTCTCTCTCTCTCCTCCAAATGAAACTTTGTCGTCTTTGACATCCATAATTCCTTTCCCTTTCCTCCTTAATCTCCACTTTTTTCTCTCTCTATTCAGCGCTTATCCTGCGCACCCCCAACCGGTTTGTTGAGATAATTGACGACAACAAACCCCGTCTGGAACTGGAAGCCAAAGCGGAAGAGGAGAGGAGGAGGCTGGGAGTGGGAGCAAGGGTAAAACGGTCACGTCCACTGATCAACGTATCACTATATAGCTAATTAATTACCGGCTGCATAGCTAGAAAAAGTGATCAATTCACCTGATGGAGGTAGAGGTGGTCATGGTGGGTCCCACTTTCAACATCGGCCAGCTGGTGGTTGTTCCGGCGGCTCAGGATAGGCGCCAGTTGGTGGCGGCGGCGGCGCCTCCTCCTCCTTGCATCTTTATAAACGCGGAGGGGGACAACGATCCAGATGTAGAAGGGAGCGTGAGTTTGATCTCGAGCATGATCGCGTCGTCCGAGAAATCGCCAGACTATTCATCGGACAGTTCGTCGTCGATTGGAGCTCCGAGCGACGACGAAGAAGATGAAGGAGGAAACGCCGTTTCATCAAAAGGAGCCTTAGCTTCGTTGGATTCCATCGAAGAATCCCTACCCACTAAGTGAGCGTTCTAATTATTTTTTGCCTTCTCACTTAATTTTGAGCTAATTAGAGGAGAAATTAGTAATCGGAAATTTGAATTTTGTTTGTCTGGGATTGAAGCAGGAGGGGGTTATCGAATCATTTTTCCGGGAAATCGAAATCATTTGGGAATTTATCGGATATGAGTTGTTGTACGTTGGTGAGTAAGATGAAAGATGTGGAGAAGGCAGAGAATCCATTCAACAAGAGGAGGAGGATTCTGATGGCAAACAAGTTGTTTAATTCCGCCAGGAAATCATCATTTTACGGCTGGTCAAACAATCCAAAATCCATGCCTGTTCTTGCTGCTTTGGATGAGCTGGAAGAAGATGAGAAAGAGGGAGGAACTAGATATGGAGATCATGGCCCATCCCCATCCTCATCCTCCTCATTAATGTCACCCTCCAAGCAACTACCAGAACAACAAGATACAAGTGTAGAGAGCAGGAAGTTCAAGAGCGGCCTCGGTTTCAAATCTCAAAGCTGTTTTGCCCTTTCAGATCTGCAAGAAGAAGACGACGATGATCATGATGATCATGATTAAAAACTTAATCCACACCTCCCAACTTTTAATTAGCATTAGTAATAATTCTATATTAGCTCCCTTGTTTTTCTTTCTTTCTCGTATTTAGTCTTAATTTTCTCCACCACAAGTTTTAGCTCCAACAATGGAGCCTTTCCTTCTGTGGTAGGAAGAGACCAACATGAGCAATGGATATAAATTTTTTGTTTCGCTAGGTGCACCGACTTGGATGTGCTGGATTTGAAGCAACCTTATCCTTATTTTCCTGTTTGTCTTTAAATTATAAGTGTATATTATATAGTATATGTTTATTTATATTACTCTTTATGTTATGGAATGTAAGTAGGTGATTTCTTTCCTAGTAGGTATCTTTTTTTTGAGAAAGCAAAGCTTATACTAGTAAATTTGGATGACGAACCAGTTTTTTTAATGTTGATTAAAATATGACGTACCATATTAGATCAATTTTATCCTTTTAATTAAATTTATTTAAAATTTAATAATTACTTACTAATTAAATTATTTCTTTTTTTTACATACATAAAAAATATATATATTACTTACCTTGAGAAAAAAAGGGATAAAAAAACCGTTAAATCCCGATGTTACAAAAAAAAAATTCCACTCCATTGTATTTTTTGACAAAAAAATAGTCATTTATCTTTTTGGTAAAAACTTCATTATCATCACTCATATATAATTATGACACACATCACAAATTCTTGAATCAAATTATTTTATTGTGATATAAACAAAAAAACATAAACTATTTTAATTTAAATTTGTCTATAATTGATATTTTTTCATTAGTTTGCAATTTTTATTTTAAATTTTTCTAGAAATATTGAAATATTTTAATGATATTGAATATAGTTTATAATTTATATATTACATTATCTCTAATATAATAATCATATATTTATACTATTTTTAGTACAAATATAGTAGAAACTTAATAGTTATCATTATAATTTAACAAATATGATATATGACAATATTCAAAAATAGAAAACAACTTAATTTCTATTGCCTATTAAAATTTAAGAAAACACAATCAAATTTTAACTATTTATTTGTAATGAATTGATGAAATTGACCTAACATGATAGGTCATGTTTTAATCAAAATTAGGAGAACAGTATAATTATAGTATCAGATAAGATGTTATTAAATGTTAGGACATTGCGTGCCAACTGCCGATAGACTTAAATAAATTAGTGCACTGTAGTACTACCATATATTATCATCTAAAAGACTAAAACCGATCTTATCTTGAGCTTCTAGTCTTTGTACAGCTAATTTACTAATTTATTTATTTATTTATTTTTGGTGTACCGTGGGTATTCAGTTTCTGTGGAAGAAATTACAAATTGGATTTTGCTACGTGTCTTGCTCAAAAGATATTTTGAGAAAATTTCGGGGACTTGGTGGTGTTCGGTCCGGTGATGGAAACATTAGGAAATAGCTGAACGTATAAGAATTGGATATATAGATTTTAACGATCGTAGTTTAACTATTTAGCATTTCTCGTTTTATGATATAATGCTATGGGTTAGATACATGACCTTGCCTAATATTAGTAGAGCTACTAACAAGCCCAGTCTAGCACTCGCAATTCCATAGGTCTACCACCACCACCACCACCGGGCCGCCTAGTACGCAAATTGTTTGACTTTTGAGTTTTGATCCAACCCAAGGCACTCCCTCAAAGTCAAACATAATGTTCTCTCTTCCTCCTTATCTACTCCATTAAGAAAACAAAATTCGAGAGATCTTAGCTTATGTTTCTCCTTTCCACCCTCAGACACGTAACACGAGGCCTCCTAGTAACTTGTAAACACTTTCTATCCATTCAACTAATAGTAATAGTCTCGAGTCTTATTTCTGGTTATAATTCCTTAGTTCAGTACTTTTACACTATCACTACTGTGTTAGTATTATTTGTAATCTCAAAAATGAAACCATCTGCTATTACTGTCATCTTTATTTATCTCCTCTCAATTCTCTCCTCTTTACCTTTTCATTTTTTTTTCAAGAAAAAGAAAATAAATTTGGGTTTGCTTGGTCCAAGTTATATAGTCCAGTAGCAGAAAAAAGGCCCATAAAGCCCATAATCCATCCAGACCCAATATCGTATCCGTATCGTAGCAGTTCTTTTATGCTATTTTAGCGTCCAATGGCTTCTTTTCTGTCACCATGTCGATCCTCTCTACCCCATTTCACAATTTCACCAAGAATTAGAGCTAGGGTTCCCCTTTCACCTTCGCGTCTCCGTATAGCCACTCGGACACTCATTCCACGATTCCGAGCGAACTCGATGAGCCAACAAACCTCCGAGTCAGATCGCAATCCGCAAAACGCCGACAGTACTGTAAAGGCAGACAACTCTACCGGTGCGGCGGCGGATGAAGTGATAGTGCAGTATGTGGTGCTGCGGCGAGACCTAATAGACACGTGGCCGCTGGGGAGCGTGGTGACCCAAGGATGCCACGCTTCCGTGTCCGCCGTCTGGTCCCATAGGGACGATCCTCACACTCTTGAGTATTGCAGCCCTCAGCACATCGATTCTATGCACAAGGTAAAATTACAGCTTTTTGCTTCAGATTTTTTGTTTTTTTCTTTACATGATGTAACAATTATGTTATGTATTAAATGGTGGGCTGGGCTTACTGTTTTGTATGGATTTTGGAGTTTAGGTAACTCTTGAAGTGAAGGGAGAAGCCCAGATATTGAACTTGTCCGAGAAGCTGAAAGCTGGAGGGGTTGATCATAAGCTATGGATTGAACAGCCGGAGCATATTCCAACTTGCCTAGCTACCAAGCCCTATCCCAAGTCAGCTGTCGCTATGTTTTTTAAGAAATTGAAACTCTGCAAGTGATAAAATGAGACTTCCACCAATACGGATTTGTGTACTACTAATACTAACGTGTAACAGGAATCGATTGCACAATTCTTGCTATTAACCTCAGACTTGTCGAAATATGGGTTTTGTGTTGTTTTTATTGAATCTGGATTTTGTCACTCAACATTGTGTACTCATAAATGCCAAAAGCTAGCATGAAAGACAGGTGTAGATGAAGAACATGGGAAAACAGAAAAACACAAACTCAATTCATGCCACAACTTAAAATAGTGTTTTCACGTAACAATCTCAACTACAAAAGTATTGTTGGCTGCAACTCTATAGTTTGAAGGGCCAACAAAAAAAGGCATGGAACATGACTCCAAATGCAACAGCGCCGATCTAGCAGTGACACACTTCCCAAAGTACAAAAGAGGACGAACATAAATGCCGATAACCTGCAGCTCAAAGTATCAAAATATTAACAAGGCTTTCAATTATAAAGAGCAAGGAGGGGTATCTACAATTGTGTCATGTTCTTGCATCAACTGCCTCCCTTCTGCTTGAGAGTGATCTTATCACCGAGACTCAAAGCAATCCCCTGAGTTTTGCTCCTAATTCTGATGAACCCGCTAAGCTTCCCGTCTGTCTGTTTCTCTATGCTTACATTTACCAAGGCATCCTCCCCAAACACACTCTTCGCATATAAGTTGGCAGCCAGAAAACCACACTCCCCGTCAAGTGCAGATCTGAAAAACAATATGGTCATACACCAACTAGCGTTACTCCATATGATGATAAACATGCACGAAAATAAAGCGTCTCTCCCTATTTCCTCATTTACTAAAACAATGATCTAGTACTAGCACTACCACATGACATGGTTTTGAGTAACTTACGGTGCAGTGAGACATTTCATGTTTGTTGATTTAATAATATGGTCGAGGAATTCTTTCTCCTCTTGGATTGTTGTGTTAACAGCAACCTGAAACACAAATCACAAACAAAGATTAGATGGATAGGGTTGACAAAACATCACCGTTGCTAAGGGATCTGGCTAATTGTGATGACGTCAGATTCAACAATATTAAACTCTATAGAAGTAGACATGCAGAAGTTGTTGGGCAGAAAATAGCCTACATGTACATCTACCTAAGATTGAAATTTGAAACACAAGCGAGAAAAAATTAGGTGACTGGAATGGTAATACTCGGTGAGTAAGGCAGAAGGAAGAAAGGTAAGAGATACCTTGTTTTCCCATTCAAACTCAGCCCACATGGTTCTAAAAGCTACATCGGAGCAAACAGCAGGAGAAATATAGTCCATGATATCAATATGGATGTCATTGAGAACAACAACCATCCGCTCATGCACATTGGATGTCTCATAAACGATGTTCCCAAAAATGACTCCAGTCTCAGTAGAGGACACCTTGATGTTGGCCTTTATCTGTTTGCTTGATTCAGGAGCTAATGTATAATTCTGAGGACGCTCAACGAGCTTAAGATCACCCATAGTAGCCAATTCCAGGCACAAATTCTGAAGGGTTTCTTTGGTCCGGTTGATGACAGTAACATCAAGAACAATGTCATAGTGATGGACAGTCACATATGCCTCGGCGTAGACTGGGTCACTAAACCCAGTGAGTTGCAAGATGCGGTTAAGCTTATTTGCATCATCCCCATCCTTGATAAATTCTCCAGTTGCACGTTTCAAATCATCTTGAACTTCATCTTCCAACTCTAGCTGACTCATGCCCTGGAATTTCATGAGGTCAAGAATTCATATTAATGTAAAAAATGGATTAAATGATATCCAAAGGTCAAAACCTGAAAGTAGAAAGTAGATTCAACCAATCAAGTGGAACTAGTTTAAAAGGAACACGTAGTTTTCTTCTAATATTACCCCTATTTTTCTTCCATAGCTAGGAATACAATACTAAGGACTAGAACTAACGACCTAACTCTTTCGCTTTAAAGAAAATACCATTGAGCTATGAGCTCAGTGGTGGTTCATAGTATATTTCACCAAATAACATGCTTATGAAAAATGATAGGCATGGGCATGTTTCAAACATTCTCCCTACTTTATGTCAGCAACAATTAAGGATCAGAAGAAGTGAAAGTTACAAACGCTACCAACAAAAGCTTAACGAAACAATGAAATACTTTACCTTTCTGCACTTCAAGTGGTAGAAATCAATTAGGTCATCTGGTTGAGCATTGGAAACCAGAGCTTTTGCTTTTAGCTCCAGACTCTCCCTCAACTGTTTCTCAGAAAGCATTTTTGCAAAATTTTGGCGGCAAGACTGCAACCAAATCTGCCTCATGTCATCACCTGTGTTGCTCAACAATCTTATGCACAAAACAATCCTGTCATAGGAATCATTGTCGATCGGATGAGGAAGAGCAGAAGACTGCCCTAGCTGTAGCATGGAGACCATGATCAATAATGCCTGTGCCGCTTCCTTATTCAATTCAGTCTTAGAAGGCTGCACCTCTTCCAATCTCAGGATAAACTTTGTCAGAGTGCATGCAACAACCGCTCCAAGGAAAAAATCACCAGTGAGAAGAAGGGATCTCAAGTTTCCAGAAGACAATGATCCTTGGACAAGAGTAGGAGGTGAAAAAGCAGTCTCAGAGGCAGCACTCTGTGTTGCGTAAGTTCCATCAGCAAGAATTGCTGGTCTTCTAGAAGAAACAGTTCCTGAAGTTGCTTGATGGGGTTTCTTTGAAGCATTATCTTCCCCTTCTTCTGAAACTGAGAAAAATGGCAACTCCCCAAGACATTGCTTAATGGTTTCTATGCCACTCTCCACTTCAGAAAGGGACAAACAATACTCCCCAATGATCCAAAGAGCGCAGGAGCAAACCCTAGAAGCCCTAATCTGGTAGAAAGTATCCAAAAGTCTTGTAATGATAGAAACCCTTAGTGTTGGATTGGATTCAATTATCTCTCGAACGAAGATAGCAACATCAATTGCTGAAGCAATGTTGCTATCTCCCAGAAAATCCATCAACAGATGAACCACCGTGCTTGCTACCTCAGGGAACTTAATAGCACAAGAATGAATGGCTTGAATAAGCATCTGTCTGTACTCACCATTCTTTTCATGCTCTGCATTTTGCGTCTTGACCACTTCCTTCTTCAGCATGAGAATCACTTCATTAATGTTCCTGGGTGTGACCAATTCAAGGACAATGTCAAGTGTCTTCCTCCTAATATCAGGATTAGGGCTTGAAAGTGTCCTAAGAACATCCATAACCAAATCGACCATGATATCTCTGTGGGAAGACTTGAGCTTGTTGAGACGATCAAGCACTATGAGCTTGATGTTATTGTCGCTTTGAGAAAGAAGCAGCTGACAATAGGTGTTGGCAGCAGCTCTGATAGCAGTAGGCGCAGATGATAGGGAAACAAGTGTCCCAGCACATTCATATACAACAGCAGCAGAAGGAGCACTCAACAAAGAAATGATAATCTTAATGTACTTTCCCTTCTCTCCACGGTTTGTTCTGCACACTTTTTTTATTAACTCCAACACAACCATCTGAAGCAATTCATCCCATTCAGAAACCCTATCAACATGTGTCAAAAGGTAGTTGATGGCACGATCCTGTGCACAGGTAAAAAGCATGAGAAATGCATTCCGCTTAGCTGATTTATCCTGCTCTGATAAAAGAACTTTCTCAATCATCTCAGGAGCATCAACCAAAAGCTGATCACCATGTGGAAGCTTATATATAGCCATGACAGCTAGTATAGCATTCCTCCTGATATAAGGATGTCGGTGCTCCAGGTTTTGTAAAACGGAAGGTATCAATGGCTCAACTATTTCTGTCTCATTCAAACGACAAAGAAATCTCAATGTCACCCCACGGATATATTCGTTTGGATGCTGAAGATTGTTCCTCAGGTTTTGACAAATCAAAATCATTTCAGGCAAGACCTTGCCCTTGGCATCAGTTTTTTCAATTAACTCCAAATAAAGCAGCAGTAGCTTCTGAATAGTGTGGTCTTCAGAAGGCAGAACATACCTAACAATTGTGATGAACAGTTGTGGTAGGGTTTCACCATTCAACAAAAGACTGATGGCCTTCTTCATGGCATCGATCTTTGCTGGCACATCATTCCCTTCCAGAGCTTCTTTAATCTCATTAGCAATTGCTGGTGTTCCTTTGTCAAAGTGGACAAGTAGAGTACAAGATTTCTCCATTCCCTCCTATTTACACCAATTGACATTGCTTCAAATTAAACTAGCATACAAATTAACCTCAAACTAATAATCATCATAGGAAATCACATCACAAGCACAGCATCCAAAGTCCAAACAAGCAACGGCCAACACATCAAAATGAGTAAGCGTGAACACCAACTACAGGCTATCAGATCAAATTTTAATCAAACTAATGATCTCAACAAGCATGTTAACTATAACTCAAAGCAAATCAGATCCATATATCTAATGTTAAAATCCAACTCCACCATTGCTATCTGACATAAAAATGAAGCAATAGATCTCTCTACCGCAAATCTACTTGCCTAAAACCACGTCGTTTTCCATGCTCTAATTATCAAGCCAATGAAATAAAACAACACACGAAATCCAGATAGGACAGAGAAAACTGGAAACAGAAGGGGAGAAAGCAAACCTTGAAGGGATTAGCTTGCGAGCGAGACTGAGCTGGCTTGAAACCGGATTGCATAGAGCTCAGTGCAGTAGTGTGCGAGTTTCTTAGAGAGTAAAGAAGGGATTTAGATCCAAGATCTACCTCCTTGTGTCTGTGCGAATTACGAGCGAATGCAGCAAGGGGGACAAGGACTTCCGAATCTTTAAACAGATTTTTACGGGCCTTACGGCCTTACGGTACGGGGGTATTTTACATTTTGGACCCTTTTACATTTTCCTTCGGCCAATTTGGTACAAGGACCGACATGTCATTCATGCCTCGACGGCTTTGGTTTTCATTTTTTATCCCATACAAAGTTACAAATTATTCACTCTAATTTTTTTTATCCCTTTTTACTTTTTTTTTATCCCTTACAATTATTCACTCACACTATTTTAAATTTTTAATGATCTTTAGAAATATTTTAATTAATTATGTAAATAAAAAATGACTTTTTCCTTCCTAAATTAATGTCACTATTAAAGGAATACTATTTTTTTTAATTTAATTTTTTAAAAGGATTTGAATTCGTATTCTCCTAATAAAGAAGTTTTTGATTTCTTAAGTTACGGTTGAACCGACGCTAACAGTTTTGTAACGTGTAATTTTTTTTAAATTTAAAAGAAAAAAAAAACAAATAACAAAATGTTTTTAAAACATTAAAATTGGACTCTCACAAAAACAAAAGCATATCATGGAATTTTTTATCACAACGGTCCGGAATAGTTTTTTATTTTAAAAATTCAATTTATATTATTTCAAAAAAAGAATTAATTGCTTAGTGAAAAAAGAGAAAATTTTCAGTTTTATCCCGTAATTATTAAGGTTTTTATAGTTAGATTCCTAAAATATTAAAAGTAACAAATCATTTGATCATGCTGCTAGTTTTTTGGTTAATTTTTTGAAAAAATATTAGCGATGTTTTAATAATAATAAAATTTTAAAAAATAAAGTAAAATGTGTAAAAAAGGCAGAAAAAATAACATGAGAAAACTTCAAACCAAAAAGTACGTTCAACATTAAGTTCGATGCGCAATATTTTGCATGCGCTTCTTTTTTTAATAATTTGTTATGATTTAAATATATATTCATAATAAAAAAATTATGTAGAACCACCATCCTCTCTCTATATACATATATATAGTACAACTAACAAGTACCTATTTAATATATAATTACTAAAATATCTTACCACATAAATAGTAACAACAATAAAATTTCATGCGATAATATTTGCAACCGTATCAAACCACTGGAGTTGACTATGTCATTGCTAAATACTCCTAATAAAGTACTTAATATTTTAATTTACAATCATAATATAAAATTCCAACAGTACGACGAAACCAGAATCTAAACCACAAGAAAGCACAAAAGTGCTCATGGCCATTTTGATTTTTCTTATTCTGAATCATCAGGTGCGGTGCAAAAGGAAGGAGGTGTGAAGGGGTCCTCAAGAGGCCCTTCATAATGACCATACCAAGAGTCATCTGGGGGCTGGTTAAAATACCTCCCAGTTAAGTTCTCACCTTTGACCAAAGCATCCCAATCCCATGCGATTGTTGCAGCATTCTTTAGAAACGCAGGAGCATAGTGTGTCGTGGCAAGCAATATATTGTAATTCCACAGCCTTAGGCGATGTAAAAGCCTTGAGGAGCCTCCATCAACAGTAATAATAAAAAGATGGGCAGGTGGAGGATTTCTTGAAACCCAGAACATAAGATCTTCGAAGAGGCACCTATGAGCACTGCAACCTACATTGACAGATAATTTGAAAAGTTAGATACCAAAACAAAGAAACTAAATTCTGAACTTAAACTACTATGAAAAAGGATCAATTCCCAGTCCATTTGGAGAAGAAAAAGAAGAGACAATAACAGAACACTGTGACAAAGCTAAATGGATTCTACCATGCAATTATGATGAAAATCAGAAATACAATATATAAAAAATGCTTTCGGCACCAAAATGGCTTGATGGTTATGGATTGAGATGATGGATGGCTGCCTCATGTTTGCAGTCAAACTACCTTTCCAGTTTGTTCCAGAATAGTATGTAATCAATGAATCATTGGTTGCCTATATAGGGTGAAGAACCATCCAGGCAGCCAATTCCACAATAGCCTAACCTCACAAAAATACTTCACTTGTCAAAGTGGATCGATTGTACAAGGGAGCATGAGTAGGAACGTAAAAAATTAGGGTGTCATTAGTAACAGGGTGCCGACATAAATAATGTATGCCACATTGTAAACGAGATAAAATGCCCCCATGACAAGTATTATTATTATATATATATATATACATATATATGAATACCAACCCAGCCCAGCAAAAAGCCCACCCTCCAAAATAATATACCAATCTAGCCCACTTACACTAACCTATCCACGCACACAAACCATAATCTAGCCCACTTACACTGTCCTATCCACGCACACAAACCATATTCTCTTCTCCTCTGTAAATACCCCTACTTCTAATTGCCTTCAAAAACCATCTCAAAACTCCAAACCACGCAAATCAGCCACTTGACAAGTGCAATCGATCATGCAGACCATAAGAGCAGTGGTGTTAAATCAACATTAAGACATCAATCAATTTCTTAATCTATGCCAACAAAACTCAACATTAATGATAACAAAAGTGTCCAACAGAAAACTGAAAAAGGAGCAAACCAGCAGGAATATGAGAATGAGAAATGGAAGCAGTGGGAGAAAGAGCCTGTTGATTGGCACTCGACAGCCGCATCATATCACCAAACGTTGTGATCTGGATAGGCCCTTTGATCCCACTAGATTCAATGGCAGCGGTAATGGCTTGAATGCCGCTGGATACGTTGCCGCCAGAAGGCACGTAGCATTTGTCAAGATCCCACCACACCGAGACCCTCACGTTTCTCGGATCGGGGTCACCGTGAGAGTGAGCATAAGTGAGATGAGGAGCAGGAGAAGTGGAGCATCGAGCGATTGAGATAGAGTAGGGGGGCAGATATCGAGATGGGGTTAGGGAGGAGGAGAGGGTACGGAGAGCGAGGCGTAACATGGCTTCAAAGTTAGGAAATTTAGGTTTTGAGATGGTTTTTGAAGGCAATTAGAAGTAGGGGTTTTTGACGGCGGCACAGAGGAGAAGAGAATATGGTTTGTGTGCATGGATAGGTTAGTGTAAGTGGGCTAGTGTAAGTGGGCTAGTGTAAGTGGGCTAGAATTATGTCATCTTTTTTTAATTATTAGTGGTCTTTCTATGAAAGTTGTAAACGACTACATGAATCCGAACGAAACGTGTAAAATGCAGGATATGGACTACACGTTTTGGGCCAAAGCCCACAAAGTTAACCGCCACCCGTTTCTCGTTTTGGTTAAAAACATTAACCGCTATTGGACCAAATAAACGAGGAAGCAAGGAATTTGCAAACAGTAATTTCTTCCCCTGACCGATTTCACTTCGTTTTCGTTTTCGTTTTCGTTTGCGTTAGATCTAAAGAGAGCACTGAGAAGTCAGACGCACCAACTCTTGCCCAAAACGTTTCTTCTTTTACGAACGAAGCAATTCGCAACTAACGCCACCTAATCTCCACAACCGCAAGGAGCTCCAAGCCTCACCAAGGTACCGCTCAGTGATTTCATTTTGTTGTTTCCGGTTTGAATATGGAATAGTGCCTGTTTGGTTCCTGAGATTATGGGAGGAAACCACGGGAATGATAAAACTCTTCATTTTGATTTCCATTAAGCAATTTGGCTGAGGTTAATGAGACTTGAAGTTTTGTTTATTAGCTCTAGCTCATGTGATTAAGGATTTTCTCTCAAAATTTGAGTCCTTTCCATAGAGTTTCTCTCAAAATTTGAGTCAATCCCTCCAAAAGATTTGAAGTATTCAACATATTGAATCATGACCCTGTTGGAACCGAATGGGAGATTACATCCCAAGGAACGAATCAATCTCAGTTAATTGCATGAATTAGATCGGGAGCAGCGGAAGCGTACCTGATTGTGATGATGCCATGATCTGACCTGGAAATCCGGAAACTTGATCTTCTGGTGAATGATTGCTATGGGTTGGATGGAGAACCAAAAAAGCTGTAAACCTTATGCTTCTTCTCTGCCTTAACCTTATGTTCCTTCTGTTTCTTTTTCTTAATAAGGAACTGAGGAATTAATTAATAGCAATTCCACCAGGGATCAATTCCGTCCTTAGAGTTTTTCATTAATTCCAAATCGGTCCATCAACAATTCGGAATTAATCCGGAATCTGCACAATAACCGTATTAACCCCCACACACTATTACAATTAGACGATTGGACCCCTTAACTTTATTAGATCACCAAATTGGTCCAATTAACCTTATGTTAACAATATAGTATATGACGGTACACAAATAACATATGCGTCCATATGTCCCTAACGTGTACAACCGGTACTAACGCACTAGTCCTGTTGTCCAAAATCCAACAATCTCCCACTTGGACAACTTGACAATGTGCGATCCTTACAGTACCACCCTTTTGTCATACAATCATATGTTAACCCCCAAGTGCTAGCATTTATTCGTCTAATTCAATCCGGTCCATTAACTTCATCAATACAAGAACCAAAAGAGCAGTCGTCGCAGTTCAAGCGGCTAAACTCATGATGATTACGAGTACCGACTAATTAATGACATGGATCCAGTGTGTATGTGCAGCATGGAAATTACATGTGAAATGATCTATACATGTCTATTTCCAACTGATCCTCTTTACTTTATGAGATCAAACATTCAGAGCATATATTGAATAAACTGTAAATCAATATCCATAAACTGTGAAATAACATAATACACAGTCAAAACATATACAAGTTACAATAGTACAAACGGAACTCCCACTAATCTCAGGCATCCATCTTTATAACACCCATACTTGATACATGGCCATGAAAAACTACAGGTGTCAATGCCTTAGTGAGCGGATCCGCAACCATATCGTTTGTACCCAGTAACTCTATGTTAACTTGATTGCTCTGAACCCTTTCCTTAACGGCAAGGAACTTTATATCAATGTGCTTAGACCTGGATGTACTCCGATTACTGTTGGAGTACAGCACTGATGCCCGATTGTCACAAAAGATCCTCAAAGGTCTTTCAATACTAGTGACAACTCGCAGTTCCTTAACCATGTTCCGCAGCCATATAGCATGACTGGATGCCTCGTAGCAAGCTACGAACTCAGCCTCCATAGTGGAAGATGCAACAAGTGACTGTTTCGCACTCTTCCATGAAATGGCTCCTTCAGCCAGAAGAAAGACATAACCTGAAGTCGATCTCCGGCTATCCTGGCATCCAGCAAAATCAGAATCAGAATACCCAATGATCTCAAGCTGATCTGATTTCCTGTATGTGAGCATATAGTCTTTCGTTTTCTGCAGGTATCGAAAGACTCTTTTGGCTGCAACCCAATGATCCCTCCCGGGATTGCTCTGGTATCTTCCCAACATACCAACTATAAATGCAAGATCCGGACGGGTACAAACTTGTGCATACATGATGCTACCCACAGCCGAAGCATATGGAATACCCTCCATGAACTTACAGTCCAAATCTGTCTTAGGACACTGGTCAAGGCAAAATTTCTCACCTTTGGAGACAGGAGTATCATGTGGCTTACAATTTTGCATGCCGAATCTCTTGAGAACTTTATCGATGTATCCCTTTTGTGATAGCCTTAGGATACCCTGTGAACGATCACGGTGTATCTGAATTCCCAACACAAAAGATGCTTCCCCAAGGTCCTTCATCTCAAAATTATCTGAAAGAAAAACCTTGGTATCCTGAAGAAGCTTTACATCATTCGTAGCAAGCAAAATGTCATCCACATACAACAATAGAAATACAAACCTACTCCCACTGAACTTATGGTACAGACAATCCTCCACAGTATTTACTTCGAAACCATATGAAGTAATAATGTGATGAAACTTTAAGTACCATTGACGAGAAGCTTGCTTAAGCCCATAGATGGATTTCTTTAATCTACAAACCAATTCACTGTCCTCGTTGGAGGATAGTCCTTCTGGTTGCCTCATGTAGATTTCTTCCTCAAGATCCCCATTGAGGAAGGCAGTCTTTACATCCATCTGATGTAGCTCAAGATCAAAATACGCCACCAGAGCCATAATAGTCCTAAAAGAGTCCTTCGATGAAACTGGAGAGAAGGTCTCTTTATAGTCTATTCCTTCCTTTTGGGTGAATCCTTTCGCAACAAGACGTGCTTTGTACCTCTCTATATTGCCCTGTGAATCCCGTTTGGTTTTGAAAACCCATTTACAACCTATCGGTCTCAGATTCTTAGGCAATGGTACAAGCTCCCAAACGTCATTGTCCTTCATGGATTGGAATTCATCCGACATGGCTTGTATCCACTTTCGAGCATCAGAACAACCAATTGCTTCTTTGAAGGTGAGCGGGTCATCCTCCAAAGAGTCAATAGTATCCTCATGTTCTTGAAGAAATACGATATAATCATCCGGAATCGCATTTCTTTTCACTCTAGTGGACCTTCTGAGTGGCATATTTCCTTGGTTCTCAACCATATGAGGATGTTGAGTTTGATCCTGATGGACTTCTTGATGATCCTCAAGTATAACCTGAGGATCTTGTCCTGTAGAAAGATTAATGATGTCATTTCTTGCCTGCTGAGGGACAAAACCAGGAATATCCTAACCCACAGGAACCGCACGAGGAAACATAACTGAATCTTCCTCAAAACTGACATCTGAACGTCTATCTTCCCCTCCAAACTCAATATCCTCAAAGAACCGAGCATTACCCGTCTCAAAAAAATATTCTGGTAGTAGGGTTGTAAAACTTATACCCCCTTGACCTCTCCGGATATCCAACAAAATAACAACTAACAGTCCTTAGGTCCAGTTTTCTTTCATCAGGCCTATAAGGCCTTGCCTCAGCTGGACATCCCCAAACCTTTAGGTGCCTTAAGACAGGCTTTCGGCCAGTCCATACCTCATATGGGGTTCTGTTAGTCACTTTAGTTGGTACCCTATTGAGAATGTAGACTGCAGTTTTCAAGGCATCTCCCCAGAGTGACATAGGTAAGGTAGTATTAGCAATCATACTCCTCACCATATCCTTAAGGGTACGGTTCCTCCTTTCAGCTACACCATTCATGGTCGGAGACCCCGGCATGGTGTACTGTGGAACTATCCCACACTCATCGAGAAACTGAGCAAATGGCCCAGGACGCTGTTCACCTGATCCATCATATCGACCGTAGTATTCACCACCACGATCTGATTTGACAGCCTTAATAGTCTTTCCGAGTTGATTTTCAAAAAGACTTGAAAGCGTCTAATGCCTCAGACTTTTCCTTTAAAAGGTACAAATATCCATATCGAGAGAAATCATCTATAAAACTGATAAAATATCGTTGACCATTCCAGGATGCCGTAGGGAATGGACCACAAATGTCTGTATGTATCAGTTTAAGAGTTTCTGCACATCTCTCGGCCTTAAACCTTCTCTTGTCTGTAGTTTTGCCCTTTATGCACTCAATACAAACCTGTTGGTCTGTATCATCCAGTGCGTCGAGAATTCCATCTGACACAAGTCGGTCTATTCTCCTTGTAGAGATATGACCTAACCTTCTGTGCCATAACCTGAATGAATCCTCAGTTGGCAATTTACGTTTAATCCCTCTGGACTCGCTAACATAACATTCATTATTGTTATCAACTGTATGCAATAAATACAAGTTATCAGAATCAATCAATGCACCGGTTCCAACCAAAGTAGAGTTAAAATGAATGAGACTTTTATGATTTCCGAATCTGATATCATAACCTTCTCTGTCCAACAAGGAAACAGAAATCAGATTCCGTCGAAAAGACGGTACATACAAAGTCTCTGTTAACTCCAATATGTAACCAGTACATAAGATTATCCCAAAAGTAGCGATGCCCTCAACTGGTACCGGATCACCTGCGCCCATATAGAGAAACCTCTCACTTTCCATGGGTCTCCGGTTCGCTCTGCAGCCCTGCAAAAAAACACTTATGTGTTTAGTGGTTCCTGTATCTAACCACCAAGTGTTCTTAGCCACAGATACCAGAAGGGATTCTGTATTGACAAGAGACAAGGACATACCTTTCTTTATACGCCAAGCTTTATACTTAGCGCAGTCCTTCTTTAAGTGGCCTGCCTTATTACAGAAGAAACACTTTATTTCCTTATGCTCAGTACCTGAGCCCTTACGTTTCTTCTGAGAACCAGACCCTGCAGTCTCTTTACCTTTCCTCTTCTTAAAACAAGATGAAGAGGCAGTTGCCAGTTGAGCACTGTCCAATGAAACATGTCTCAATCTGTCCTGTTCCTGAACCAGCTGAACCAAAAGCTGATCAATTGTCCATTTCTTTTCTTGACAATTGTAACTCACCTCAAATTGACTGTACTGAGGTGGTAAAGAAGCAAGCACATGATGTACCAGATAATCATCAGGCAAACCAACTTTAAGTACTTTCAACTTCTCAGACAGATTGACAATTTCTTGAACATGCTCCCTTATGTCACTATCACCCCTGAACTTTATGGTCGAGAATTTGCGAATGGTATCGCTAATCTCAGCCTTCTCTGTATGGGTATAACGACTAGCTAAGATCTCTAAGATCTTACTGGCACTTTGTTCCTTTTCCAGTGTACTCTGCATGGACATAGGGACAGCACTGAGTATGACCAAACGGCAAGCTCTGTTTGATTGTTGCCAGTCCTCAAAAGCCTGAAGACCCTTATCAGGACTTTCGGGGTCTGGTACCGTAGGACAATCCTTACAGAGCGCCTGATCCTTATTCATACAACACAGTGCTGTCTCTATCTTTCTCTTCCATAACTTGAAGTTACTGGAAGACAACAGTGGTATACTGTTCAAATTGGCAGATACCGAGCTTGCTGAGTTCATATCTAAAAGAACACAACATTTAATCAGCTCACCTTAATAAACTTAATGAAAGCAGTAAACTTAATGAATAACACACTGAATAAATCAGAAGATTAATTATATGACATTGTGCCTAATCTTTGGACTGAAAACACAACTCACAGTTAATTAACCTGTCATAGTGTGAATTTTATAGCTTGATTCAGCCAAATATTTAACCTTCCTTTGGGCCGATCAAATATTCGCAATAAATCTCTTGATAGCTATAAACCTTAATTCATCACTACCGTATTTATAATTTCTGCCAAATAGTTCCCTTCCTTTGGGCCGACAACTATCCGCATGAAATTATGAATACTACACTTGAAATATCCAACCCGGTAATGTCCGTAGCAGAGGTCACTTTGGTGACTATACCACTTCCTTTAGTCGAGCAAGACAAACAAGCTAAGCTTAAAAGCTTCCTTAGTGTTATTCTGCTTTCCTTTCACAGATCAATTATTTGAACCCGACAAACATCTTAAACCTTATGATGTTCATGTTCAAATAACCGAATTAACTTTAAATTTGAACCCGACAAACATCTTAAACCTTATGATGTTCATGTTCAAATAACCGAATTAACTTTAAGTCCGGCAACCCGAACCAGTACTGATGAACAGTACCCAAATAGTACTCCAAATAGTACCATGAATAGTACCTATGAATAGTAACCAAATAGTGCCCATGAACAGTACCATAAATAGTGACAGCCCGTATCCAAACAGTGTACAGATACGTATTAAAAAGTATACAATACGTATTCAGACAGTATATAAATACGTATCCAAAATACGCATACAATACGTACGAAATACGTATATAATACTTCAATCATTCAATCACTATTCACAGATCGCCACTATTCACAAATCATCACTATTCACAAATCACTATTCATCATCTCCATTTCCCAAAACCAAACGGGAAACGGGAAACAAAAACACAGAAATCCAAACCCCAAAATTCAATTAATCAACAGCAGAGAATTGAAATCAATTCCCAAAATCAATTAATCAATCAATTCCCAAATCAATCAATCAATCAATTCCCAAATCAATCAATTAATCAAAATTGGTAATCGCAGGGATTTAAGCAAATTCCCAGAAAAATCCCAAAATTTCCAATTGATTTCAAATCATGCATCATAAACTTACAATCCATGCATAACCAAAATTGATTTGCTCCGCTACCACTTGTTGGAACCGAATGGGAGATTACATCCCAAGGAACGAATCAATCTCAGTTAATTGCATGAATTAGATCGGGAGCAGCGGAAGCGTACCTGATTGTGATGATGCCATGATCTGACCTGGAAATCCGGAAACTTGATCTTCTGGTGAATGATTGCTATGGGTTGGATGGAGAACCAAAAAAGCTGTAAACCTTATGCTTCTTCTCTGCCTTAACCTTATGTTCCTTCTGTTTCTTTTTCTTAATAAGGAACTGAGGAATTAATTAATAGCAATTCCACCAGGGATCAATTCCGTCCTTAGAGTTTTTCATTAATTCCAAATCGGTCCATCAACAATTCGGAATTAATCCGGAATCTGCACAATAACCGTATTAACCCCCACACACTATTACAATTAGACGATTGGACCCCTTAACTTTATTAGATCACCAAATTGGTCCAATTAACCTTATGTTAACAATATAGTATATGACGGTACACAAATAACATATGCGTCCATATGTCCCTAACGTGTACAACCGGTACTAACGCACTAGTCCTGTTGTCCAAAATCCAACAGACCCATTGCCATTCAAGTTAGGAATGCAGAAATTCTTTCAACAACCGAACAAAACAAATATATAATGCAAAAAAAAAATCCAATTGAAATTAAAATTACTCAATTTCCTCAATTTCAATTCTAAATCTAAAAAAGAAAAAAAATAATTGAAATTACGAAAGGAGATGGAGAAAAGAGAAAGGGAGAGAAACCTTACAGTTGGTTGCTGTCTAGGGCTCGAAGAAAAGAGGCGAGTCAGCATTAGACTTTTAGAGATCAAACTAAACTGAAAACAAGATTGGGGATTGGAAACGGAAAACATGTTTTTATTCAGAAAGGGCTTCAAGCTAAAATAATTTAATAACAAATGATTGATGATAGTATAAAAAATAAAAAATCATGAAATAATATAAAGATTTTAAAAGAATAAGTTCATTTTGTTTTTCCTTAAAATAAATATTTTAGTAATGATATTTTAAAACAATTATTTTTCACTCTTTGAGCTCATATTGTAAAATTAAATGTATGCATAAATTATTTGATAAAGTTTGAATTACCTATTAATTCCCAGTATGATGTGATTAGTGCTTAATTAATATTTTTCATCTGGATTTTTTTTTCCTTATCTAAAATAAAAAATAAAAATTACGTAAAGTAAAAGCGAACCAAATAAAAAATAAAAATAAGAATTCTTTTACCAAAAAAAGAAGAAAAGAAAGGAATTATTTTTCCATTTACCTAAACTCACATTGTAGAAAAATTGGTGTGATGGAGCTTAAAGATTATCAATTGATTTTTTTATATTAATTTAATTAAAATTTTAAATTCAACCAAATTCGTGGGTATTTACGGATTATCCGCGGGTATAATTGCTCTTCTCTTACCCATTCCATATAGATGCGGGTGCGAGTATGAATAATGCTTACCCGCTCCATACCCACCCAATTGTCATTCCTACAGTAATGGACCATAAAAAAAGAGAATGAAAACTCATTCCTTAGTATTTTAGTTACTTAGTTGCAACGGAGAGAAGGGATAAAAATGGATCAGGATTGAGAATGGGGCTTAAAGTATAATTTTACGGCTAGACCCTCCAATATAACAAACAATGGAATGAGAAGTAATCCTACAATTTTTTTTTCTTATTATAAATACCTTTTCTATTTTTTAAAATTACAATTTATCATTTATTTGTCACTTGTATTATCCTAACTTAAACTATGACTTCCTTTTTTTTCTTTAAACAATTTAATTAGCTTTTTTCTAATGATTCAATTAATCTTTCAAAGAAAACGTCTGATACTTTATTATATAACGTTACTAATCATTTTGATCCATGAGAAGCTTCCTTATTGATTTTTTACCTTAATTTATAATTCAATTGTTAAATAAAATACATTTTATGATTTTTAAATAATATTTTATTAACATTTCATGTGAAAATTAATATTAATATTTTATTTAATAAATTTATATATAAATTATCAAATAATATAATTAGTGAATTTTATAATTAAATACATTTATTAATGACTCAAAAAAACCAAGAGTAAAATAATTTTTTACACGTTCATTCTCATTTTTTACCATTCATACCAAACAAAGATGACAGTCATCCAATTTTTTTATTCTCAATTCCTGGTGCTAGGATACCAAACACATTCATAAGCATACTTTTTTCATTCACATTCTTACTCATTTTCATTCTCTACCTTCATTCACATTTCTTATAGTGCTGAAAGCTCTTGAGAGTTTTTACAAACATACCACGTTTCAATATGATTTTTTTAGTTAACATATAAGTAGATAATTACAAATTAATTAAATTAGAGTATATATTAATGAGTACTCCATTCGGAGTATTAATTAAGATGTAATCTCAATCTATTCAGTTTCCTTCTAATTATTGTAATTATTTATTATATTTATAATAATTATTACTAATTAATCGACAAATAAAATTTACACGACTTAATTAAAATGTAGCATATATCTATTCACTTTATCTACACATATTATAATTAATTTTTCATGTTAAATGTTAGCACTATAAAAGGCTTAGGATATAATTTCTTTTTGGTGTTCATCCTCTCCCTCCCTATCTTTCAAAAGAAGAGGAACTTTCAAGCAATATCCATTCCTTACGATTCATGACTAGCATAATTATGTCATCTTTTTTTAATTATTAGTGGTCTTTCTATGGAAGTTGTAATCTAAAATGAAATAATTTTTTTATTTATAAATAATCTATCCAAAGCATCTAAAAATTATTCAAACCAAAACCAATATCCTGCTAGCGAAATTTCTCCTTGAACATCCCAAGGAAACTGAAATTTCCGGATCGTTTTTATGGCACGACCGCCGAACAAGATCAAGCTAGAAATTTAACAAATCTGGAAAAAATATATATGAACCATTACAATAATACATAGAGTAGAGTATATTATATGCATAAATGACAGGGGTCAGGTGGTAGTGGTGCTGGTGCTGGTGTGCTATTGGACGACCAAGCGTCTGGCACAAATCGAGCAGTAGAACTTCCTCTTGGTCTTCAAATACAGAGGCAAGAAACAGAACCTCCATTGACTCTCTACATCCATGGCCTGCACCATCCCTCCACAATAAGGACACGCTCCTGGCGCCGCCTGTCTCCCGACAACCCGCACATCCTCATCGCACACAAACACCAAACACATGATAAATACTCCGATCAAACCCCAATTAACACCTACCTACTGGGTACTCGAGTCTACTCTTCTTCTGATCTTCGATAATGAGAATTCTGATCAGTCGAAATCTGTCATCAATTGTCGAGTGTGAGGTATGTATATATAGTTATATACCCACCGCAAAAAGCAGTCTCGAACCGTTTAGCTAGGCCTAGAAGCGACGATATGAAGATGATGATATTGACCGCCAGGTGCTTGTCAAAATGCTTCAAAGCGCGTCGCCTCTAAAAGAATCGAAGACTATATATATAGTCTAACGTTGACTAGGCTTGCTTGACAGTTTTTTAAGCCTCATTGCTTGATTATGGGCCTGGACTATCACAAGAATCCAGCCCGCCAATGATTCTGCCTTCCAAAACTCCTCTCTTGCCAACGTTATCCGTTTGACTTGATCCCTTTCTCCGTGCTCTGCTCTGCCTCTCGCTCGCACACTCTGACTGTATGTGCTGCTGCATGGCTGACGATGGGTAGCTCCATCACCACCACCACCAATGCAATGCTGATGCATCACCTACCGTCCATCTGTCCCAGTCCCACCCAAACAAAGCCATCGCCTTCCTCCACCATCTTCTTCTCTTCCTCCTCTCCAACACAGTGCTGTCTTCTCAAAACAACTCCCACTCCTAATCTCAAACCATTCACCTCCCGCATCCTCCGGCTCACTCGCCGGCGACAGCTCCAGCAGGTTTCACCCTCACCACCTCTCTCTGATTTTATATCCATCATAGCACAAAGTTAATTTTGTAATGTATTACTCTTGAATGTTCAGATTTTTAAAGAGGTTGAAACCGCCAAGAAACGGTATGGGAATCTGAACACAATCGTGATGAATGCAGTGATGGAGGCTTGTGTTCACTGCGGCGACATCGATGCAGCGCTTCAAGTGTTTCGCGACATGTCAACGCCCCAGAGTTGTGGGATTGATGCCGTTACCTATGGCACACTGTTGAAGGTATTTCGAATTCAATCTTGTTCTTCATTACTTGTCACCTTTTTCTTCAATTGCTAATCACGCAGCTTTTGCGATTACTTTTTGCGAAAGGGCTTGGGTCAGGCTCGAAGAATTGATGAAGCATTTCAAATACTCGAGTCCCTTGAGCAAGGTACAGCTGCAGGAAGTCCACAGTTATCGGCTCCCATCATTTTTGGCCTCTTAAATTCTCTAGTCCAGGCAGGTTAGTAAGCTATTGCCCAAAAGTTGTTAGAATCTTCAGTCATCGTTATTAATTTATTGTTGCCATAGATTTCAAGAGAAACGTTGGCTTGGTTATGCCCCGGGACTAGGTTTAGGATCAGGTTTGGAATTCAATAGTAATATGTTGAACCCACCACATATATTTGTTGAGTGTGTTACTTTTTATTATAACCTCAATCGTTATTGTAAATGTGCACTTGTGTGTTAGTGTTTTGTGGTGCCACCATTGTGAACTTGGGGCTTACTGATATTGCTTCATTTGGGTTGCTGTAGTGCAGGAGATCCACGCCGAGCAAATGGTCTTCTTGCTCGTTATGGTTTTTTGCTTCGTGAAGGCGGCACACCCTCCATCCTGATATACAATATATTAATGAAGGTTTTTGCTTCAATTTGTACTATGTAATAAGATTGGATGTCAGAGACTATGAGATTTATGTTCAGCCTCTCCTTATTTTAAGGTGCTTCCTTTTAATCTTTCAGGGGTATATAAACATTGGCTGTCCTCTAGCTGCCCTGTCTGTGCAAGACGAAATATTGCGTCTTGGGCTAATCCCTGACAGGCTCACCTATAACACTCTAATCTTTGCATCTGTTATGACTGAAAAGTTGGATGCTGCCATGCATTTCCTTGAAGAAATGAAGGTCGCAAGCATGCTTTTGGAAGGCCTGTACATACAATTTTTTACGCTTTTATAGCGGAAATTTAGAGCGCTTTTTACCCAAATTATGCCTACTATTTTTTTCAGGAAAAAGCACAGAAACAAAACGTCAACAATCTCTATCCGGATGTTTTCACATACACTACACTACTCAAGGTCAGTATGTTCCACATACACTTGTGCAGTATTAAATGAGATCATTGGGTGGTTTGCTCAAGTAGCCAGGACTTTTTTTATTCAATTATAGCTTTTTTTTATTTGATGCTTGCACTTAATTTTTTATAATGTTGAATCAGCGTGGCATGTGTTTCATTAAAGCATGTTTTGAGTAAGATCTTCCCTCTCTTTTCTTTGTAGGGGTTTGGGCATGCCAAGGATCTCTTTTCAGTTAAGACTATTGTGTTGGAAATGAAATTGAGACGTGATATAGTTATTGACCGAACTGCATTCACGGCAACAGTTGATGCATTGCTATATTGCGGCTCAATTAAGGGTATACTGCATTAGATTTTTTTCCCGGGGTACTGCAAACTGCAATGATGCCTGTATGAAATTATAGATTTCATTTGAATTGAACTTTCATATCATATAATAATTTGCTTGTTCATTGAGCCTATTTCATGCAATAATTGATGCATTGCTATAGTGGAAGACTTCCAACTCATGAGGTATTTCTTTGTCATATATGTAGATGCACTTTGTATATTTGGAGAAATAATAAAACGGGCTGGTATAAATCCAAACATTAGGCCAAAGCCTCACCTCTATCTTTCCATGATGCGTGCATTTTCCATTCAAGGAGATTACAACATGGTCAAAAACTTGAATAAGCGCATGTGGCCAGATTCAGCTGGAACCATCACTCCAGCTATGCAAGAAGAAGCTGATCATCTTCTAATGGAGGCAGCTTTAAACAGTGGCCAGGTAGGCAGAGTATCTATAAGCTTACTTTTCTAGCAAGCTTATAAGGGAGCAGCTGATTCAAATTTTGTTTCTGTTTGGCTTCTTAGGTTGATGTTGCTATGGCAAAGCTTTCACACATCAGAGAAAAATGGAATGGTGTGTCATGGACAAGCCGTGGAGGCATGGTATGCAGTTATTTACTGTTCATGATTTCAACTGAATAGGGAATAGATAAACCACCCAAACTTGGTGCCTGTGTTGAGATCTATGTTGTCAGATGCAAAGTGTTCCCGTACTATAACCAGCAGAAAGATTTATTTGTCTGGGTTGCTGTTGGTTCGTGCCTTTCAAGTTTCTTGGTGGATATTGAATTTTTTTTCTATAATTGTTTTCTTTGGAGCAGCTGTTGATATTTGAGAAACTTTTGGGGGGAGCTGTAGTCAAAGCACTTCTTGATTGCACCTAATTGCTTAAAAATTACTTTCAAACTGGATTTCTCAAATTATGATATTTCTTGTTAAGCTCTTGATCATATCTGGTTTCTCTTAAATGTAAAGTTTGTTTTCCTTTGGAAATGAAATTCAGGTTGCTATGCGCATGGAGGCCTTGTTGGGATTCAAAAAGTCTATGTTCAGTCCTCACCTGCTTCCACAGGTATCCAACATCTTATGCTTTCAATCCATTGAAGTGCATTGTACCTTATTGACCTATGATAAATCAGTTGCATAAACTATAGACTTTGGTGTTCTTATCCAGTTATAATTTAGCCTCTGGTAACTTTGTAGCTGAGGAAACTGGATTGTGGATGAGTTTTACCCCCACGGGACCTTTTCCCTGCTTGGCCTTCCATCTAATTTGTAAAGACTTGTTTTACTTGGAAGAACAATTTTTACATAGTCTGACAACGTCTCTGTCCAGGTATCACCAAGTGAACATATTGAGAGCATAATGATCCCAATAAAAGCAGCTAAGCCTCTAGGTGGTACCCTGCTCTTGAAGGAAGTGGTTATGCGCGTCTTTAGGGATCGAGTGGTGCCAATTCTAGATGAGTGGGGCTGCTGCATCAGACTCTTGCATCGTGAAGACTGCATTGAGGTACTTTGAAATGGTGCCTGCCAATTGTTCTTTTGATTCTGGCTTAGATAGTATTAAATATGAACTGACACCCCCTTTGTTAGATCAGTAATTTCATCCAGTTGATACTTTATCGAAAGTCATAATGACTGCTCTATACATCAACCACTTGTTTCCAAGCTAACACAAGTTCTCATAACCTTGTCTTGTGCAGTTGGATGCGCTGCTGATGACAATGATGAGAAGTCCACCTCCCTGTGTTACAACCAAAACATCCATTGGCCATGTGATTGATCTAATTTTGAGGAACAAGCACGAGATGGTTATTGTTGTTAAATACAGTAATGTGAATGGTGTGACGGGGAATATATCGAGTTGTAGGGCTGTTGGGGTTTTTACGGTTGAACAATTGTTTAAACTAATTGAACCTCAGGCAGAGGTGTTAGGCCATGAACCAACTTCTTGTAAAATACAAAATATACCAATCTTGGTTTAAGTAATTTATTGATCCATATTGTTCGCATTTTTTTCTCCCTTTTTCCTCTTCTATTCCAATGTTAAGTTTAATCAGTATTTGCCCTTGGAAAATCTTGTGAAACTATGCACTTGTTTTTAATGTGGTTAGTTCAATTGATCTATATAACAAATGCTTCTGTTTTCTGGTGTACTAAGCTGACAAATCATGAAATTCACTTGGAGTTTGGTTTCTATATTGATAAATGGATCCGACCGGAAGAAAAAAACACAGCAACTATTCTCTTTTTCCACCCTCACCAACTTCAAGTTTTATATGGACTCCCTGCTCGCCGGTGTTGTCCTCGGTCCCTCCAGCAAGCTCGCTCCTAGCGCCGCCTCCAGCCGCCTGTCCTGCATACTGGAGGCCCGTGGAATACTATAATGCCCGCGGCCATATTGAATTAGAAATCCGTTACCGGCAGGGAAACCGTCCCATATATCATCACCAACATCAGCATGATAAGCGTCAAACCTCAAGGTATCACCATCAATCAAATTTACGCTAGCGGCAATTATATTTTTTTGTACTTGTATATTTCTGCACTAGTTATGAATAAAAAGTAAAAACGTAAATTAGGCTAAAAGATGCGTGACGTGATTTTTTAAATCTGTCAAAAAAAGGAAGGGAAAGGGCCAAGGAGAGGGATTTTAGTTTTGAGATATGGGCCTTGTTTGGTCCGTATCCTTTTAAAATGGGCTTAAACCTCATTACGAATGGTATTGGACTTGAAGTCTTGAATATTAAAAAGAAGGTACTCTGCGTTTTTTTTTAATCAAAAAAGTAAACTTTCCAGATTCTAGAGAATTTCTTGAAGTGACCGTGTTGAGCCCAGTTGAAGATTCGTCGCTAACCTTAACAGCTGTGCCATATCTCACGGTGACAGTCGAATGAGGAAGCAGAATAGCAAGCTGACAGGAAAACTAATAGCCCAAATAAAAAATCAGTTGCTAGACGGCAGTGCAGACAGCTCATCCGTGATATAGCAGTATTTGATCCGAACTGTCACTATCGATATCCATCTATTTAGTAGTTAGTCATGAGTTTCCTCACGTCAGTCGTTAGTTTCACCATAAACAAAAGCAATCGTTGGTGACACGCTTTCGTGCGAAGCCGACAATACAAATAAGAAAGCTTTGGTTCTTGCTGTATATAAGTGCTACCTTCTCCTATTCGCATCTATTTCTGTCTGAAAACAAGAAAATACGATTGATAATTATAATATTCTAAAAATGGTGGGTCGACAAAATTCAAATTGGTCAGTTATAGGAACCCTGAAGAGGGCTGTGAAGAAGATCAGTTTCCTGCTGAGCATAAACATGAGCAGGTTGCGCATAGCTTCAATGCTTCGCAATGATCGACGACGACGAACCCTAAGCTTCAATGATCGACCAGGCTTGCGTGGAATATTTGTCGAAAATGATGGAGAAGAAGAAGACGAAGAATCGGATGATAGCAAACGGGTGCTGACAAGGGCTAAAAGCTGTTGTTCTTCGGATGAGGATATCGACAAGAAGGCGGAGCTTTTCATTGCTAATTTTCGTCGCCAGTTGCTCTTAGAGAGACAGATTTCTCTGCAGATACGTTATCACCGAGGAAACAGTTTTGACAGGGATTACTGAATGTTGAATAATCAATGCGCCATCCGGATCAAGAAATAAATCAGTACCATATCTATAAATTGCTTCTTGGATTGCATTCCTTTCTCTTATTTTTTTTTCAATCAAACACTGTGAATCAAGTTGAACAAACTGTCAATTTGAATAAACACTGTTCTTTCTGCTGTATATTTTGAGAGCTGAGAGCTGAGATCTATATTTTGGAGGCACATTCATCAACCGACCACAACATATTAGTAGTTCTATTCATTTGCAGATAAATTCTGATTAAAATTTTGAGAAATTGTGGTCAGATGCTTACTTACCAGCAATGAGAAAAGCACGAATTTCAACAGTAAAGCTATAACTTTACAACCAGATAACTAATTGCCAGTTCACTATCCTGCAACATTCTCTCTCACGTGAATTATGCTCTTAATTAGTCAGTGCCCTGCTACTTACTTACTTAGCTATCCAATCAATACAAGGCACCAATAATGAGGCCAAAATATGCAAAATTGTTGCTTCTCTAGAAAAAAGCATGACTCCAAAGAAAGAAAGAAAGAAACTTTTAAGGGAATTGAAATGCTTTTACACCAAGTTATGATGAGGGGATTCATTAGAATGAATGATTTGATGATTGATTCACAAGTAGAAGAAAGATTAATTAGGTATGGTGGTGGTAAATGGATGATTTGGAACTGGAAGCAGATTCATAATCAATGACGGTCTCAAACGCGCCAGCCAATGCCTTCACTTTGCTGGTGTTCTTGGCAAGTAGCTTATTCTTCGCCTCCTCAATCACATCATTGTATGCTGCTGGAGATTCTTTCTTCCCTGCCACCAACCCTCGCTTCTTCTCTGCCTCCTCCTCTGCCTTTGCTTCTTCTTCACACACATTTTCCTCCCCGCGTGCAGTTTCCCCTTCCCCTAAACTCTTATTAATCTCCCCACTAATCCCTTCCTCTTCTTCCTTCTTCTCATCCACTATCAAATCAGCTGCATTCCCATCATCTCCGCCAATTTCTTGGCTTTCTTCGGTATCATCATTTTCTTGCTCTTCATCAATCTTCTTGCATTCTTCTTCTTCAGGTAATAATTCATTACTCTCATGATGATCAGGTTTTTCAACCTTCAGGGTTTGGGCCTCACTCTCTGCTCCTGAAACTTTGGGACTGATAATATTAGTCTTGTCATCTGATGATGGCTTTACCTCCTCTTTCTCCTTGTTGTTAACGTTCAGTTCTTCAATCCCAGTTCTGGGAGTATAAAAAACTGGCTCTTCATTTTTTGATGTCGACTCTAGATTAGCAGTGTCGATATGGATCAGATTAGAGTCTTCTTCTTGGGTGGTTCCTTGGATATCCAAGATTTGAGTTACATCAATGTCACTGATGAGATTTTGCGACAGCGACATCCGATCCTTGGGAGATCTGTTCCTGGGGGTGAGACTTGTGGTCCGCTTCAGATTGGACGTGGGAGTCGGTGATGATGGATTGTAAGATGACTTTATAGATGGCTTAAATGACTTGGAATTCCTCTCCAGATTACCAGCTGCAGGTTTGTTGCTGCTGCTCGAATGATTCTGATTAGGCCTGGGCGTGAAAGGCATTGAGCGGATGGTTGTTCTCTCCCGAGCAGTACTACCGGTGTTAGCAGATGCTGGCCTCTCGGAGTCCGCAGAGATTAGGGATTTGAAGGAGCGAGAGGAAGCGGATGGAGGCACGTCCAGGGATCTTCTCCTGTTGGGAGGAGCGGCAGCAATACTCTGGCGTCGGGTGGCGGCGGTTACGGTGTCGTCATGAGGGAGGGTAGATTTCCTGACATACCTGAGGGTGGTGGTGGAGGTGGAGGAAGGGTCGGTGTTGGTTCTTGAGCTCACTGTTGGCTTTAGGTAGTTAGGGACTGATGACCTGGCTGAGGATGGTTTGGATGTGGAGGCTACGACCGCCATGACATTGGCGTTGGCTGGCTTAGGAGTTGTGGCTGCTGCAGCCGGTCTGCGAGTCGGGTGTGAGGTTGTAGAAGAAGAAGAGGAGGAGGAGGAAGGTGTTGCCTTCTTCTCCTTCTTCAATGCATTCTCGTTGCTTTTCGTTGCCATAGATACTACTTACTGCAATTCCTGAATCAATTAACAGATATTAATTATCATCCATGGAAATCTTGCATTCATCAACATATACATATATTCAATCAAACCAAGCAGATCGTATATACTCGTTAATGGAGATTCATGAAGAAGAGGTGACGTACCTGGATGTGATGAAATGAAAATCGTGAGATCATGAGGCTAGGGAGAAGAGGCAGGTTAATGAGGGAAATGGGTTTTTGGTGGTGGATGAAAGGACAGAGCGCGAATTGCGCGGGGAACAAGAAGAAAGGTTGTCATGGGTGATGATAGTAGTGGAGGCCATGAAATAATAAAAACTAAATCAGACAATCCAAGCGAGAGGCGAGGGGACATTGTTGACCTCTTCCTCGTTTTACTTTTACAAGAAAAAAAAGTTTCTTTCAGTTTCTTTCAGGTACTGATTCTAACGTAACAAGCAATTACCCCTCTTGCTCTTTATGAAACGAATTCAATAAAATAATAAAATAACTCCCTCCTTTAAATGTTATTTTGGGCTTTAAGGTTCGTCAAGCGGGATATGTCATCAGTCCTTGATTTGAGCCCACAGCTATAATTTCAAGCCCATTCCTAATGCCATATTAATTCCTCTCAAAGCTTAAACTCTTGAATAGGAGTGTTCAAGAATCGGCCCGAACCGTGAACCGAACCGGAACCGCGGGTTTGGTTCGGTTCGGTCTGGGTTTTTTTTTTTTATAGAAAAAGTGGACCGAACTGGACCGGACCGTACTGTCCCGGTTCGGTTCAGTTCTCCAACTCTGAAAAGTCCAAACCGGACCGTAAATCGAGAGAACCGGTTCTTATATATATATATATATATATATATAAATATATAAATAAATGTATATGCATAATAATGTTAAAGTACAAATTTGGTTCAATGGTTAAAATTTTACCAACTCCCTTAGAGGGGAGAGGTTCAAATCCCCAAACTTGCATTTTATTTTTTCCTTTCTAAACTTAACTTCTTATCTTTGTTTTTTTCTTCTAAATTTAATTAAAATTCCTCATTTTACTATGGATGTTTTCTAAACTTAATTAAAATTTATCATTTTTTTCTTTGAAATTCAATTTTAAATAGAAAAAATTATTAAGGAAGTTATATAAGAATTATTATGAGTAAAAGACATTGTCTCCCATTCTAATAACTAGTAAGGACCAAAAAATAGAAAATTTTAATGATTTTTCCTTTTAAACTTTTAAACTTAACTAAAAGTCTAAAAGTTCTCATTTATTTATTATTTTAAATATAAAATTTTACTACGGATGTTTTCTAAACATACCTCCACATCTTCTTTTTTTCTTCTACTAAACTTAATTAAAATTCATTTTTTTTTTACGATTTAGATTTATGGTATCTATATTTCAATGTCATTATTTACTTGAGTTAATTGTTTAGAGGTTTGGGATTTAAATTTAAATTGTAATAATGTGTTACACAATACATGAGTATAACTAATTAACTATTGTATTGTTCAAGAATATTTTTGAAGCTTTAAATGTAAGTGATCGATAATACAAAAGTATATCACAAGGGCATAACGGACATTGTACCTTCACAAAGTACCGTTGACCAGTCAAAACAGCACATGACCGGTTTGACCAAGTCAAACATATGAAACGGCATCGTGACCGATTGATCAAGTCAACGGGAATAAGTGACCAAAGGACAAGTCTAGCCCGATCGCCTCAAAACGGCACGAAGCCGATCCACTCGCTAAGCTGTGAGGAAACGGATCGACACCTCTGCAAACATTGACCAGGTCAAGGGTCTCCAAACGGCAGCATGCCGGATTCGCTACAAACGGCACCTTGCCGATTCGGTATAAACGGCTTAAAGCCTACAATAAAGGTACACTGTATACTATTTCTATTAAATCAGTGGTCAAAGCCACACAGGGGAGACAACATTTCCTGCTCCCACTCAACCATTATAAAACTATTACCCATAAGGAATGTTTATCCACCCAAAGGTATGGTCTCTACTTTATAATTATTAACTCTTACTTTTAAACCACTTTGTGGAAAAAAAGAGGAAAGGTGTCAGCAGATCTAACCACTCTAACCACTCTAGTCCTACATAAGGACTAGAGGGAAAGAGAGGAAGGACAGATCTGAGAGCTCCCAAAAAGAGACAGACACTGTTCTGATATATTTTCTCTACATCCTAGTCCAAACACTGACTTTGGCATCGGAGTTTCTACGCCGGAGTCCACCTCCGGCGCTGTGCAGGTCGCTCATGGCGTTCAAGGAATTCCGACCACCTCCCTCCAAGATGCCGTTTGAAGGAAAAACCCTCATATCCTTCTTTGGATTATCAAATGGTGCTTTCATTGAGAGCTTTTGAAGTTTCAAGTGAGCAAGCCTTGAGATTCAAAGCTCTTTCTTCTCAATAATTTGGGGTTTTCATTTCCAAAAATGGCATCCAATCAAAATTTTCAATTAAATCAACCTGCTGGTGCTGCTGCTGATCAACGTGGATCACCACCGATGCAAACTTCATCTCCTCATGTGGGACTAAACACCACGGCTCAACAACCTAATTTTCCAGAAAACCCATTTCCAGGCGCAACCTCAGAGGTCATTAAATCAGCCATCATGCTCGAGTTTGCTGCCCTGCACCAAAGGATGAACGTGATGATGCAAACGTTCATAGGAGGAGTTCCTCCGCCAGTCAACCAGCCAGTTGTTCCTCAACAGATCTACAATCAACAGGCGGTGGAACCATCTTTTGAGCCACCACCAGGCCATCAAAGTGCAGATCTACCCAGAAGGGAAGACATAGAAGAATTCGTCAATCAAATAGCTCAGCGCAGCGCAAGAAGGAGTCATGAAAAATCACCTCGAAGTAGATCCGAGAAAAGGAGAAGCAGAGAGAGATCGGTGACTCCACATCAAACCAGGAGAGATCATGACAGAGATAATCCAGATCTGTTTAAATGGTCTGTTCAGCAACCAGATCGCGAAGAACAGGACGATGATCCAAGAAATCCGTTAACCCTTCGGGTTCGGAAACATCAAGTGAGCAGGCATGTCAAGCTACCATCCGATCACTACCATGGGACAACAGATCCGACGGTTCATGTGAGTTTAGTAAAGAAACATGTTAAGTTTTTTACTAGAAAGGATGAGGCTTTGTGCCAAATATTTGTAATAACCCTTAAAGGGATAGCCAACACTTGGTTTGAAAAATTACCGGCCGGATCCATTGACTGTTTCGAGCAACTAGAAAAGGCATTCAGAAGCCGATTCAGCTCATGTATACCGACGGAGAAATCTTCAGCCGTTCTGTTTGACATGATGCGACAGTCAGGAGAATCGTTGGCTGCATACGTGGCTAGATTTAGCACAGAGCTAGCAACCCTTCCTGATGTAGCACCCAATCTTGCAGCAGAGGCGCTGAAAAGAAATTGTAAATACAGAGAGTTGGAGAATGCTCTGATTGCAAACACTCCTAAAACCTTGGATCTTTTGCGGATTGAGGTAGAAAAACACTCCAGAATGGAAGAAGCAGACTACCGAAGGAGGAAACGGGAGGAACCCGATCTCCAAAGTTGAGAAAAGAAGCAAACGGCATGAAGCCGATATGCAAATCGGTCAACCGATTTCTCTGCAACGCCGTCGTCCAGATCAGAGGGCAAAACGGCAATATTTGCAAAACGGCATCTGGCCAAACGGTCAAAACAGAGATAAGTCCAATTTGTTTTGTCTTTGTTAATTGTTTCTGGAATATTATGTATAACATGAATTATCAAATATTTCAAAACAATGAAAAATATATATTCGCAAGTATTGTTTCTCATATGATTGCAGATCTCGAGAAAACAAAAATTAAACCAGCCGTGGATGTAGGTTAAGCTGAACCACGTTACCAAAACTCAGCCGTGGATGTAGGTTAAGCTGAACCACGTTACCAAAATCCAGCCGTGGATGTAGGTTAAGCTGAACCACGTTACCAAAATTCAAGAACCGTGGACGTAAGTCATTTTAGGCTGAACCACGTCACCAAAATCCAAGAATTGACAATACGTATATTGCAAACGATACATATATTGCAAACGATACATATATGGCCAACGATGCATATATTGCCAATGATACATATATTGCCACCAAGGCATATATCGTTATTGAGGCATATATCGCTATTGAGGCATATATCGCTATTGATGCATATATCGCTATTGATGCATATATCGTTATTGAGGCATATATTGTCATCATATTTTCTTAAAGACCATTTTGGTCCTGCTGATCAGACAGACAGCAAAATTACAAAGTCCGCTTCAAAACGGCAAAGCTACAAGGTCCGTTGCAAGCGGCAAATTTTCAAAGACATCTTCTGCCTTATCAATCGGCAATATTGTCAAAACGGCCCAGTGCCAAAATCGACAAAGACATCTTCTGCCTTATCAATCGGCAATATTGTCAAAACGGCCCAGTGCCAAAATCGACAAAGAGGCCAAGTCAAAACGGTTGCAAACCTCAAAACGGCCATAACAGAACGGCAAGCGCCCGATTCTGCTAAACAAAAAGAGATAAGTTCAATTTCAATTGTTCTATCTTTGTTTTTATTTTTCTGGAGTATGATATATATATAACAGAAATCATTAAACAGTAGCAATTACTAAAAATTGCAAAATTATATATATATTCCGAATGATAATTGTTCATTACAAAATGAGCCAAATCGACATTAATCAAAACATTGCTAAATGTTCATGCTAACGGCCCAGATCCAGAAGCGGCGTTAGGGCCAACAGGAACATCATCATCATCTTCGTCTACATCTGAATCGGAGAAAGGTTCATACTTCTTAGCTTCGGCAATCCTTTCTCCAGCAGCAACATATCGCGAGAGATTGTCAGGGTGGAAATTCTTCTCGCCATAATAGGAGACATAGCTCTCCAACATGATGTTCTTCATCCTCTCTCTCCACCAACCGATCTTCTCAGGAACTTTCAGCAGCTCTGCTTCCTTAACGGCAATGTCATTTCTGGCAGCTTGCAAATCGGATCGGGCTGCGCTAAGTTCCTCAGTTAGCTTGGCAACGGAATCGGCAAGAGAAGCTTTCTCTCCCTAGAGCAAGACGACGGAATCGGATAGAGCAGTCTTCTCCTCTAGCAGCTCACCGTTTCTCCTCTGCTCATCCCTGACCATGGCAGAAAGACCATCTCTTTCTTTTAGGCTGTCAGCCAGTCTGCCTCGAGCATCCATAACGGCTTTTTTGTCCGTCTCATGAGAGGCCTTCAAAGTCTCATTCTCTTTCTGAAGGGAAGCGACTTCAGCGGTTGATTGCCGAAGTGCCTCTCTGCCCTTTTCAAGCTTTAACTCAACGGCCTCAGCTGCATAACGGGTAGCGCACAAGCCGCTGTAGAAAATACTTTGCATATGGGAGAAATGACAACTCAACTCCAAACGGTGATAATGTTTCCTGTCGGCATCGTTGGCAAACATCTCACCAATCAGTTGACCGGTCCTATAATCTTTGCTGCCAGGACTCTTCAATCCGAGAGATCGGCGGCAGCTTTCTCCAAAATTATTTAAGCTAACCGTGTGAGTAATCTCCCCGTCAGGACCATGACTTGAGAGATAACCTCTATGAACGGAAGGAGGAGCGACTGCATGATCATCAGAAGTAAACGGCTCAGGCAAAGGTGGACCGGCAACCCAGTGCAGGTTAATAGGCATCGGCGATGAAGGACCTGGCTGAACTGGATCAGGAATGCTCTCGGAAGTGACCGATGTGCCCGCGAAAACGGGAGAGTGATGCTGTAACGGCGACTCCAAAGGGGGAACCGAAGCCCCTGAGCCATCAGTGCAAGCGGAAAAAGGAATGTTTGTAGCAGGCCTTGAAACGGTTTCAGCCGTTTCGATGTTCTCTGGTTCGGAAACGGCGGATGCCCATTGTGCTTCATCGGCAGCCCGTTTTGCTTCAGCTTTCCTTCTCTTTCTGAGAATTCGTTTGGCAGCTTTCATAACTTGAGGATCAGGATCTGGCAGATTGGAGGTCTCAACCGTCTTGCTGACCCGTCGCCGTTTGATGATAAGAGGGGGATCTTCTTCTTCTTCTTCATCGAACGCAAAATTCACCGTTGTGTCTGGTATAGCCGATTGCTCACCTCTCTCCTCAGCGGCTTCTTCGGCCACCATTCCCTCATCAATCGGCTCATCGACCAGGGGACCTTCATCCTTAGTTCGGTCTTCAGCCGATTCATCATCAGTCTGCATTCTGTCTTCGGCAGGAGCTTTGGCCTTAGCAGAAATCAGCCGAATTGAAGAAATGGAAACAGAAACAACCTTCTTAGCTTTCTTAGCCTTCCCTGCAAAACGGAATTTGTGTAAGAATACAACAAGGACAAAACGGAATATGGCTGGAGTTAGTAAAAGCTCACCAAGAACGCAATCAGACAACGGCAAGCCGATTGCCAGGTACCGTGTGTGGAACGACGTGTTAACCGACAGCAGTATATCAACTTGGGATTGAAGAGGCTCACCGAGGTTATCTGGCTTGAGCCAGTGTCTCTCGTTCATTTCCCGATTGAACCCAGAAGGCCATTCGGCCGAAGAAGATGATGACACCAAAAAGAAACGTTCTTTCCAATCCTTGACAGAAGAGTCATACCTTTGGAAGATCTCGTTAAAATGAGAATCCCGACGGGGGCGAATCATCATCAAGCTCCCACGGTTTGTCAAATTGAAGAAAAACTTAAACAGATCCAGTGAAGGCGATTTAATCCCATTCAATTCACAAACCTTCAAAAAAGCATAAATTCCAGCCCAAGAATTTGGAGTAATCTGGGCTGGGCTCAACAGATGCTGAGTGAACATCTGCTTGATCATAGAATCCAGGGGAAGCCTAAAACCAAAGGCAAACATCCTAGAATACAAGACCCTAGTATTATTATCAAAACTACTGTTCAACCTAACGTCGGGAGAAGCCACAGTAGCAGTATATTCATCAGACAGCTCAATTTCTAAAGCCTCAATCTCAGCATACAACTTATCTTCACTGTCTAACTTAGTGGGAGTTTTATCAATGATCTCATCGGTAACTAAAGGGCGTTTGGGTGCCATTCCTAAGTCTCAAGCGATAAATCGAAGAGGGAAAAGGAGTGGGTAAATACCTAAAAATGTAGAGATCTTGAAGAACGGAACCCAGAAGTGCGGGAGGAAGTTGCAGAAATGAGAGAGAAAATAAGAGAAAATTTGTGAGGAAGAAGAAAGTGAGAGCGGCGTTGAGAAAGAAAATGAGTTAGGGTTTCCAAGAGAAACCACTTTTGAAAGGAGAAAACTCTTCAACTCACATCCGTTCCAGCGAAACGATGACAAGTGGCAGGACCGATTGTGATCAGACTGACACACGTCACTAAAGCTGCAGAGCATTAAATGAGAAAACGGCGCATGCGTTTCTGACAAGTTTTGAATTTTGAAATTCAAACCTTGTCATAGAACGAAGAGACGTTTCTCCTAGAAAGTTCAACCAGCAATCATCATTTTATGGGAAAATGCCACGTCAATAGGTATGCATTTAAATGCATTAATCCTTCTTTATTGACATTTATTATTTATTTGCAGGATTGAGAGAAAAAACTCAATAACTGCATCAAATTAAAACAAACGGCAGCATGCCGATTGCCAAGCATCAAGCCTGAAACGGTAGCATGCCGATTATCAAATATCAAGCCAGAAACGGCAAGCCCTTGGTAAACACTCGAGCTCGTTTGTTGTTGGGCCTCTGATAATACAAAAGTATATCACAAGGGCATAACGGACATTGTACCTTCACAAAGTACCGTTGACCAGTCAAAACGGCACATGACCGGTTTGACCAAGTCAAACATATGAAACGGCATCGTGACCGATTGATCAAGTCAACGGGAATAAGTGACCAAATGACAAGTTTAGCCCGATCGCCTCAAAACGGCACGAAGCCGATCCACTCGCTAAGCTGTGAGGAAACGGATTGACACCTCTGCAAACATTGACCAGGTCAAGGGTCTCCAAACGGCAGCATGCCGATTCCACACAACGGTAGTGTGCCGATTCGCTACAAACGACACCTTGCCGATTCGGTATAAACGGCTTAAAGCCTACAATAAAGGTACACTGTATACTATTTCTATTAAATCAGTGGTCAAAGCCACACAGGGGAGACAGCATTTCCTGCTCCCACTCAACCATTATAAAACTATTACCCATAAGGAATGTTTATCCACCCAAAGGTATGGTCTCTACTTTATAATTATTAACTCTTACTTTTAAACCACTTTGTGGAAAAAAGAGGAAAGGTGTCAGCAGATCTAACCACTCTAACCACTCTAGTCCTACATAAGGACTAGAGGGAAAGAGAGGAAGGACAGATCTGAGAGCTCCCAAAAAGAGACAGACACTGTTCTGATATATTTTCTCTACATCCTAGTCCAAACACTGACTTTGGCATCGGAGTTTCTACGCCGGAGTCCACCTCCGGCGCTGTGCAGGTCGCTCATGGCGTTCAAGGAATTCCGACCACCTCCCTCCAAGATGCCGTTTGAAGGAAAAACCCTCCTATCCTTCTTTGGATTAACAGTGATCTAATGTTATCTTCATATGAAACATGATTATGCTTGAAAATTCTTCATGTGCATATGTTAGGCTCGATATAAAACACGATACTTCTTGACTAGATATTTGTTAAATATATTCATTAAATTTAAATATATTAATACTCATTATTTATTAATATTTAGTCACTTTAATTTGTTATATGTTTTGTATCATAAAATTTAAAGATTTATAATACTAAAATATCTTTATAATATTAGGTTATTATTTATAAATTGATAAATCAAAGCATTATTTAAAAAAAAAAACCAAAACTCCGTGTTTAATACTAAAACGATGTCGTTTTGGGCAAAAGTCCTCATTTTTTCCCTTTAATTCATCATCATTTTTAGGGTTTATCGAAAACTTGGACCCGAGGGAGTATAAATAATCGCATTCTCTTCCATTTTATCTCATTTCTCTGTTTCCTCTCTCTCTCCTCAAAACCTGAAATCGAACTCATACTCTGATACTCGAGCTCTCTCCTTCTCTAAAACGTGATTTCCTTTCGAAAATCACTCAAACCTTCACCAAACCCTTCCAAAATTCAATTTCATCGATCCACCACCATTCTAGCGAAATCCGAAACTCTCAAACAGAAACCCTAACCTTTATTTTTTTCGGATTTGTTTCAAGATGCTATCATTTGAGATGAGGATGATGCTGGTAATATTAGCATTGATGATTTCTTTCTATCTTTTCGTCATTTCGATCATAAATAATTGTCCAAAGAATATCGGCTTGCTCTTTTGTCCTCAGTGTAATTGCTCTCCGTGTCATTGCCCTCAATCTCAGTGATCACCTCCTTTAGCAAATGCATTTTCTTTATCTATTCCTATTTACGTTATTTGTAATAAATTTTAATATGCATATGGTTTGTAATAAATTTTGATTTGTATGCATATGGTTTGTAATAAAATTTAGTTTGGATAATTGATGCACTATTCCCCTATGAAAAAATTTTAATTTATATTTTTATTTGAGTAGTATTTGATTTCGAAAATTTTAAAAAAAATAGAAAATATATTAAAAAATATATAAAACATATAAAATATATAAAAAAATTGATGTAAAATTTTACTACCAATATTTGTTACACTTACAGCAGCCTCAAAAATAATTGTAAAGGAAAGGAGAAAGGGGCCCAAATATTTTGAAATTGTAAAGAAAAGGACAAAAAAAAAAAAAAAATTCTAGCCGTTGCTTTGATCTGCTCTATTACACTCACTTACAGCAAAATTGTAAAGGAAAGGTCAAAGGAGAAAGGGGACCGTTTCTTCTTAATTATTCTAAATATTTTGTCGTTTTATTATTGTTATTCACCAAATATACCAAAAGCCCTACCCTTCCTGACCCCTATGCCCCATTTTCATGGAAATTTAACCAGAACAAGTGTAGGAGTGCATTGGCTCACATGATTATTGTTGATGAAAAACCTTTTAAAATGGTTGAAGGTAAAGGTTTTAAGCACTTTTGTTCTGAACTGCAACCGAAGTTTGTAATTCCTTCACGAATTACTATAGCGAGGGATTGTTATGAGATTTTTGTGGGGGAAAGATTGAAGCTGAAAAGTAGTATATCATTCAACTGTAGGAAGGTCTGTCTTACTACAGACACATGGACTTCCAATCAAAGAATTAATTATATGTGCTTGACTGCTCATTATATTGACTTAAATTGGAAGTTGCAAAAAAGAATTATAAATTTCTGTCCAATTTCTAGTCATAGAGGTGAGGTCATTGGTAAATTGATTGAGAAATGTTTGTTGGAGTGGGGTATTGATAAGGTTATGACTGTAACTGTCGATAATGCTAGTTCAAATGATGTTGCAATGGGATATTTGAAAAAAAAAGGGTCAATTATTGGAAGGGTAGTGTTTTGAATGGGGAGTTTCTACATGTGAGGTGTGTTGCACATATAATGAATCTAGTAGTTAGTGATGGGCTAAAACTTGCTACTCCTTCAATTATTCGAGTCCGAAATGCAGTTAGATACTTGAGGATATCCCCAATGAGATTAGAAAAATTCAAAACATGTGTTGGGGAAGAAAAGATAGATAGTGAAGCTATGTTGTGTCTTGATGTGTGCACCCGATGGAACTCGACTTACTTGATGTTAGAAACAACCTTAAAATTACAATCTGCTTTTGATAGATATGCGGGGTTGGATTTTAATTTTTCAAGTGAAGTTGGACATGATGAACAACTTGATTGTAGAAAGGGGATTTCCAAGGAAGAAGATTGGGTTCATATCAAGAACATGGTCAAATTTTTGAAATGTTTCTACATGCTTACTCTAAGTGTTTCGGGTACTAAATACACAACTTCTAATATTTGTTTGAATAAAGTGAGTGAGGTTGATTTTAGGTTGAAAAATATGTGCAACAATGTTGATTTTGAGGTGGCTGAAATGACATTGCAAATGAAAAAAAAGTGTGACAAATATTGGGGCGATGCAACTAAAATTAATGCAATGTTGTTTATTGGGGTCGTGTTAGATCCAAGGTACAAGTTGGGTTACGTGAATTATGTGATTAACAACATGTACGAGTTTAACAATGCAATAGTGTTAGTTGAAAAAGTGCGAGGGAAGCTTATTGCATTGTTTGAAGAGTATGAAAGAGAGAATAACAACTCCAATGTCAATGCGGTTGCAGAAGCTTCTTCTTCTTCTTTTGATGTTGATTCAGTGATGTCATTGGATTTAGAAGTTATTGATGGTCAATATGGATCAGCTGCATGTGCCTATGAATACAAGTATCGAAAAGAATTGGCTCAACGAGAGGGAGGACCAAAAAAATCAGAGTTAGATCGTTATCTTGAGGAAGAGACGATAGCAGTGAATTCAGAAGTTTTTGACATTTTGGAGTGGTGGAAGGTTAATAGTGTTTGATTTCCTACTATCTCATTGATAGCACGGGATGTGTTGGCTATTCAGACTTCAACTGTCGCATCAGAATCTGCATTTAGTTGTGGTGGTCGCATCCTTGATGATTTTCGAAGCTCTTTGTCCGCAAAAATTGTTGAGGCGCTGGTTTGCACTCAAGATTGGTTGAGAGCACCAACTTATGAGTATCATTGTACGACTGAAGAGACGCCAAAAGAGGTTGATGAGCTTGAGAAAGGTAATATTTAAATTTACATTTTTATAGCTATGAATTAGTTATTTACTATGTGATTAATTATAATTTTCTATAAATTGCAGCCTTTGCAGACATTAAATTTGCACCTTCCGTGGTAGATATTACCTCTTGAGAACTTTATTGTTGCTGTTTATTTGTTGGACCAAATGAAGGAGATGAAGGAGATGAAGGAGATGAAATATGTGTTTATTTGTTGTTCATTCCTTTTAAGATCATAACTTTTTGTCGTATGGCTTCTTTTAAGATGGAACTGTGGAAGATTTTAGTGGGTTTTATTGTTTTATGGTACTTGATCGTTTATTTTATTGAAGTTTAATTTTTTTCTCATTGTAATAGGTGTGATTGGGTTTGGTGGGCTGAAAATGCAGCCCATCGGGAAATAGAAAATAATTTTATTTTTATTTTTAAAGAAAATATTAACGGGCTGGAACCGGAACCGGCCCGTTAAGAACCGGATATTTTAGAACCGAATCGTACCGGACCGTAACATTCCGGTCCAGTTCGGTTCTATCCCAATTAGAACCGTGAATTACCGGTTTGGTCTGGTTCCAACCTCAAAACCGGACCAAATCGAACCATGTACACCCCTACTCTTGAATTAAGGAGAGACTTTCCAAAAGAAAAGGTAATAATGAAGTGGGGTTCAAGATTGAAGAAGAAGACTACAGAAAGAAACAATGCCATCCAGGATCTTGAGAGTCAACGTCGATCTTTTCATTTCTTTGGCAAAAACAAATGTAAAATTATGGAATTGTGATGAGTAAATATAGCAGTAGCCGGCTAACTGGCTGATTTGTTATAGACACAGGAGAATGAACAAAGAAAGGTGTTATGCCACTTCATTCATCTCAACCATCAATAATTTTATTTTATTTGGTGATGAAATTGATACACGCCATGGCCATAGTGATTTATCTACACTCTTGAATTTACTCCCTAAAAAAAGCCACCCACCCATTGTGATTTCTTTTTTCTTTTGATGGAGAAATCCCCACCTACTATCTTTATGTATTGTTTTTTCGACTGGATATAGACATAAAATACTTTTTTTTATCAATCTATTAATTCTTGTAATTTTTATGAAGATAAAAATCCCATATATTTAGGTATCATAGATTAATAAAAAATGATTTAAAACTAAATAAAGAATTCTAGGTATGGCATAATTAAAATTTTATATATTTTAGGTTGGAATCACCACAAGTATTTCAAATTTATTAGGTTAGAACTAATCATGTTTGTATTAGATTAACTCGTTATGAGATAAAATACTTTCATCATGTAATTTATGAAAAGTTCAAGAGGTTTAAACTAGTTACGCTAAAAAATTACAATATATCACATAATTTTAAAAAATAAAATAGTAGTATATATTTTGGTTAGGGGTGGCAAAAATCTACCCATACCCAATGGGTACCCATACCCAACTAATTTAAGTGGGTATGAGTGTTAAATGGGCTAGTGCAATTTTTAAATGGGTAGAAATGGATAATATACCCATTTAAACTAAAATAGGTGGGTTTAATTGGGTTGGGTAATGGGTACCCAATGGGTACCAATTAAATCCAAACCAACCCTATGCCTCTCCTTCTCCTCTCTCTCATCTTTTTTAATTTTCTTTTTTAAATAAATTTAATTTTTTTACTCTATATAATGAACAAAATAAATTAAAAATTACAACAACGTAATCTCTATCTCGAGATGAGTAATTCTATATCTACTTTTATTATTTTATTTAATTTTTTAAAAATGGGTTTTTTTAAAGTTGAAGGAGTACTGGTGCAATGTTTATATTAATTAGTAAAATTTAATTTTTATCCAGGTGGTAAACTCTCAAATTTGGTTTTTTTTTTCCTGGTCAGTCAAGATGACAAGGTGAGGGTATCGTTTTTTCTGTTTAAAATCATCAAACGGCGGTTGGTTTGGTGTTATATTAATTGGATTTTCAATCCAGTATCATCAAGGATGTTCTAATTTATTGATGAAAAATAAAATTCAGAGACATTTATTTACATTAGGTTCATTTCTTTCCAGTAATGATATGCTGCAATTCAATTGATGAATCATTAAAATAATAAAAACAACTTTTAGTAAAATTGGAGTAGATAAGATATATAACTTGCTTAGGAAAAAAAGAAAATCTTAGTTCTGGAAGCTATGTACACGTAACACGAGTTTAAACAATAAAACCCGAACCTCAATGATAATACCCGAGTCTAAACAGTCAAACCTAAGCTTAAATGGTCAAACTCGAGCCTAAACGACAAAATCCGAGCCTAAATGGTCAAAACCGAACCTAAATGATAAAACCCGAGCCTAAACGGTCAAACCCGAGCCTAAACGATAAAATCATCATACACAATCAAAATCAAGTCACATAGACAAACTTTGTCAAAATCTACATTTTTTTTTGTCAAACATAATATTTTTAATTTTACTTAATAAAAAAAAAAATTATTTAGTGAGAATGATTTAAATGAGTGTAAATGGGTATAAATGGGTGGGTATGATTAAATGGGTATAAATGGATATGGGTACCTGATAAGATCCGAGATCTCTTCTGGTCGGAAACGGCTGCTGCAGCTAGTCGGATGGGAAGCGATCGGCGTCGGAGGTACCTGCAAAGCGCCGGAGGGGGACTCCGGCGTAGACACTCCGATGCTTAAGTCAGTTCGAGTTTTCAGAATGGTAGAGGTTCTCCAAGATGATCTCGATCTTACCTTCTGTTTGGAATTCGTGGGGGTATTTATAGGCTTAAGATGGCGATACCTAACAGCGATAGGGGTAGGCAATGTTTGTAACCATCGCTTTGGGGCGATATCAGTTCCGTCATTGGGGGCGATAATCATGTAGGGTCTATCGGGAACGATATCCTCCTTGGTCCCCTAGGATGGGATGACGCCGTGCGCATAAAGGTGCATGAGATCCCCCCCCGCTGAAGTCGACCATCCTAGGAGACTTCCGCTGGCAAGGGCGATAGGCAGATGTCTCCGAGAAGCTTATAGAACTTCGTCCAAGATAGATACCAAAGTTGCCGTGTAGCCGTCAGGAGCGCTCTAATTGTTATCATAAGCCCAACTGAAAACTAGCCCGGATGTTCACCAAGGGCTATCCATGTCTGCCATCTTAGATATGAGTAGATTCCTTCGTGAGGTGATATCTCCACAGGGCGTCTGAGCCCCCCCCGTTGCTCAGCGCTGCTCAATTTTAGTGTCGAGTCCGAACTTGGATCCGTAAATTTCCATCGCTCAAATTAACCTCATCCTTTGTTTAAGATCCGTCTCCCTGAGACGTTAAGAATTCTTACTAAGAAACCGCTATCACTTTCAAGGTTCAGAGGTCGTTTCTTTCGCTCGGCGATGTTAGTCTACTTGGCTTCTTTGACAAGGCTTGTGAAGCTTTAGCTTCGTTCGAGTCATAGAAGGACCGTTGACGGGTTACTCACGACACCGTCAAGGGTATTCAACCAGATCATGCCAGGGAGAGGCGTATATTCCAGGTCTGTTGTCCTTTTAAGTGTACTGCAAAGACACAGAGGAGATAGATATCTATACAGAAGTTAGCAAACTTCATACTTACAGAGGTTCGAAGTCACGTGAGCCTCCTTTATGCTTCACATCCGAGAAAACAGCGATATCGACGCGGCTTTACGCCATCAGCTTCCTTATGATTGGCGCGGCTTCACACCACCAGACGCCTGTGATGCCAGCGCGGTTTTACGCATCTAGGGCCACTTGTGACATCAACGCGGCCTTATACTGTGGATACCGGTAACCTTATGGTTTTAGCGTCAGGACTACCAGTGATATCGTGTTTATCGGCGTTTTTCCAGACTCTGTTTCGTACTCCTTCCCATATACATATCGCAGACAGCGTACGATCGTCACCTTTTCCTTCCGTTTCAGGCCTATCGGTCCTTGAGGCTTATCGGGATGGCTCATCTTTTAAGGACCTTATTTTCTTCTCTTTTTCCACGGCCTCCCTCCATTGGAGCCTATAAATCGAAGAGCTTTCTCCACCCACGTTCTCCTCATCTTTATCAGTCAGTATCATGGATCACTTGACCAAGAATTTTCTTCTTTCTAAGGGCCACTCTCTTAAGAATCTCAATGATGGTGACATCGGGTTCTTGGAGAATATGATAGTCAAGACCTCTGAGGATATCCTGGAGCTGCAAGGGATGCTGACCCCGCTTTATTCTAGGCTGGGAGCTATCTCCCTGGAGGATTTCAGTCCCTTGGAGAGCGTGTCGAAGCTGACCGCCTCCATCGCTCGGATCCAGGTGGTGATTGCTATGCTGCAACAGCGCAAGGACACGTTGGGGTGCTGCCTGAAGGGGATGAGAGCCACTTCCCATGATCTTGTCCTGGTCATGGATTCCTTGAGGGACCTTCCTGAGGTGCCCGAGGATGCTGGTTCTGACGCCTGATAACGGTGGCTCCCTTTGGGCCTTTTTCTTTTCCTCTTGCCTTGTAAATGTATCTTTCGGCCGGTAGGCCATAATAAATAAATCGTTTCAATCATTCCGCCTTGTAACTGTTCTTCCTCTTTGCTGCGCCCTTCGTCGTTTTCCAATGAAGATGTTCTTAGCCCAACTGAAAACTGTCTGGCTACTGGGCGGTTTTCTGTTGGTCGTTCTATATTAACTCAGCGCCGTCCCCATTGTAACAACTGATTGGGGGATATATTCTTGATTAGCGCGAGATTTCAACATGCGTGACTGCAAATCTATGCTTGCACTTCAGACTGTACACGTGCCAATCCTCAAGAGTCGGGTTGGGTGATCGAAGAGTCCCTCCTACTCTTTTCCCCGCTATTTAATGGGACGATTCTTTTTTCATTTTCGTCTATTTATTTTTTTTCTTCGTTCTTCTTCGCAACGATCTCATGGCTGATTCTTATTTGTTAGATACGGCTTCGAGAGACTCACCACTAACTCCCCCGACTACTCCTGATACGGATAATCCTCCTGCCACGCCCCCTTGGAGACCGGTCGTCCGCCGGCGGAGTCGCAAGAGGCGGAGAAAAGAAGCTGCTAGGCAAAGGAAAGAGGCTGCCAAGGCTTCTAAGTCATTTTTCGACTCTCTGGCTTCTTCGACTCGAGAGGAGAAAAAACCGTCTCCCCCTCCGCAGGAATCACCTCCGTGGGCTCCCTCTGCTTGTTCGGCCGCCGGGGCAGTATCGCCAGGCGTTAAGGAGGAGTCACCCAAGTTGACTTCTGCCGCTGGAAAGGAGGTCGATGAACTTTCATTCTGGGGTGGCGATCATGGAGACGACGTGGTCTACTGCTACGGCATTACTTGGTCCGACGGTGAAGAGTAGGGCCTAACCCTTCTTTTTGTAGATGCCGTATGGCCTTCCTCATAATAATGAATGATGGTTTTACTTCCTTTTCGCTTCTCATCGCTTACTTATTGTTTCTTTCTGAGCGTTCCGGGTGATCGCGGAAGCGTCCCTTTCGCTACGGGTAACTGCCTTCAACTTCTAATCGGTAACTGTCTTCTTTCAGAAGGCACAAATGACTATCCACGTGTCTTTTCTGTTCTGTACGTGTTTCATTTTTACAGGCTGTCTCTTCTTTAGGCTTTCCTTTATAAGGAAATCATCTCTCTCTTTTACTGCTTTTGCTAATATTTTGAGTTTTTGCACATTTTCTCTCTCTTCTGCACTTCTTTTCTTCGAGAGGTTTTACCGCGACCGCTCACTGGTGCCGGCGACTGGCTCACTGGCTTTTTGCTCCAGGTATTTACTCCTTCTACCGCCGTAGATTTACTTTCCCTGTCCCTTATGTCTTCAACTGTTGAAAACCCCATAGATCCCGAAGCTAGGAGAACTCGCAGCATATTCAATTGTAATGAGGTTTTGAGGGTTGAATTAGAGGAGAGTGGTATTACTTTTCCCACGGGCTATCGCCCTTTTGTCTCTTTGAAGGACACTCGGCTGCCTGACGCCATGTGGGGAACATTCCGGTTAGTTTATTTCAAGATGTTTACTTACGGATTCCGTTTCCCACTCCATACTTCTCTGTTGAAACTGCTAGATCATTATGACCTTAATCCCGTCCAGATTACTCCACCCTCTTGGTGTGGTATTTACGCTTTCCTTCGTTCGTGCGAGATGAAGCGTATATTTGCTCCATCGCTTGATCTATTCCGCACGTTCTTTGTCTTGAGTTGTCGCGACTGCCTGGTAGATATTACCCCCAGATGGGATGATGTCATTGTGCAACTGTTCTGGCAGAACTTTCAAGGTTTTGAGGAACACGTAGATGACTGGAAGTCTGGCTTTTTCACCCTTCGTTTGCCGTCACGACTCTGGCGCGGGGGTTTCAATCGAAAAATCAATAGTGGCGTTTGGAAAAGACCGGAAGCGCTGTCAAGCCAGGATGTTTCCAACGTTAGCGCCTTGTTAGAAATAGAAGGGTCTTTCCGTATCCGGGAGTTTGCTCGGTTCAGGCCCTTGTCAGAGTGCGTTGTGGGTGAGTTTCCTTTTTCTTCTTTATCGCTTCAATCTTCTTAATTTGCTAATATGTTTTGTTGGCAGGTAACGCTGAGAGTAGTTCTTCTGGGGAAAGTGACGCCCCTTTGAACGTAACACCTCTCCAGTCGCTGCCTCCTTCTCCTTCGCCTGAAAATTCCCGCCGCCCACCCATTCCGCCTGGAAGGGAAGGGACTAAAACCGTCACAACTCGCAGAGCCTCCACTCGACCTTCTTGTTTCCTTGAAAATTGGCTTCCGTCCCGTGGCAAGAGGGTAGCTCAAGGCGATCCTGTGTTTGAGAAAATCGACAACGATAGCGAGAGCATGGACACTGGTCCTGAATTACGTCATGCTACTATTGCCCAAAGGATGAAACTTAGGTCGAGGAGGAATGATGACACGGCGGAATCGGCTGAGGACGATAGCGAAGAAATTACAGAAGAGACGGAGTGTCTCGTAAAGAAGGTTCGTACAGAGAAAACTAACCCCCCAGTTCCCCCTTTGAAGGGAGTTAACGCGGTCCCCCCCGAGAATATTAACGCTTCTCATGCCGCGAGTACTTCGCAAGTGGTGAAAAATATCAAAGCTATCAGGGTGCCTTCCGCCGTTTCTATCGAAAACAATGAGACCTCGGCAGCCGCGACCTCTCCTTTGTCGTCGGGCCATCCTGCTTCCCCGATAGGTTCTTTTATCCCAGAGGCAACCCTACCGGTTTCGAATTTAAGCGTTCCTCCTGAATTTCTCCCACGGAAGCGTCATCTTTTGTTTCTGTCTTCAATTTCGGGCGTTGGTGATTGCGCAAAAAGTTGTTCCCCTCCTTATATCGCCAACCTTTCTCCTCAGAGGTCCCAGGGACCCACTGGATATCAGCTGGATTTGTCCTCTTTCGGCACTGACGGGCTTCGTGCCTTAGGAATATCGGATCCGTTATCGCGAGAAGAGCCCGTGGGTCCCATAGTGGGACAGATGTTTACTTCTTCCAAGGACAGGGAAGAGTTTTTACAGCATGCTCTCGAGACACGACAGTCACACCTCATGAACGACATGCTGGCTAGCTTTCGGAAATTTCATTATTTTCTTGAAGACCAGCGTAACAAAACTCGACCCTCTTCGGATTTGCAGGAACAATTAGACGCGGCCTTGGCGAAGGCGAAGGAGCTATCGCAGTTGCAAGAACGAACTCGGGCGGAGTTGGAGGATTGTTGCGCTGAACTTTCTCGGGAGAAGTCGAAGGGGAAAGCGAGAGCAGAGCTAATGGAGGCGGAACTGGTGGTGGCTGATAAAAAGAACGTCTTCCTCCGTGAAGAGTTGTCATCTCGTGATGCCGATTTGGCCAAAGTTCCTTCGAGGATAGCCTGGTGGAAGAATAAGACCATCGAGGTTTGTATCGCAGGATTTATGGATCTCCATATCCGAGGCGCCGTCGATTCATCCATGCTGGCCGATTACGCTTCCCAAAAAATTAAAGATCTTAGTGAAGGCGAAAGGGGTTTTCCTTCTTCTGGGGAAAAGCAAGGGAATGATGACGGCGAGGCATGCGATGACTCTTAATTGATCCATTGAAGAACATTGCTATTTGTTTTCCATGTCTTGTAATAACGTCCTATCTCGCGGCGATATCGGTACCTTGCTCTTCGGGCGATATCTTATTTTATTTCGCTCTCTTGTACTGTCTTGAGAACTGTTCTTTTATTCAACGCCGATTTGCATTATTTCCTTTCTTGTGATATCGCTTTTGCTTTTTATCAAAAAGTCACATCTAATTTTCAGAGCATTTAATGCTCGCGACCCTTCCGTCGGTGCGCGGGAAAAGTCATGATGGTGCAGACACACGTGTTCGTTTCTTCTGCCGCTTCACCTTAGCGTGTTTAGAAATTTTAACAAGATCGAAGCGTTTGTCGCGCTTCTTCTAGAGTCTTACTCATTGCTTGAGTCTTATCCCTCATGCCGCTTCGACACAACGACTGCAGCATCCGTCGTTTCCTTTTAATTACTAGGGTTATAAACCCTCTTTATTTCTTCCCTTTTCTTTTTCACTCCACTTTTTCATATTATCTCTCGGCCGTCTTGTCCTTCTCACCTCCATTCAAGGCTTTCAAAGTTCTTTCCTTTCAAAGGTATTTCCCTTCCTTTCCCTCGTCTTCTTCATTTCTATTTCCTTAGTCCTGTCATGGCAAAGACTCGCCGTTCTGAGTCAAAATCCATCGATGAGAAGAAAATGGATACCACGGTCAGTGTTATTACCACGGAGGCCATTCTCCAGGAGCATTTGGCTACTCACGGTGCCGTTATTCCTGACGGTTGCCAAGCTGTTGTTGCCCCTAGGTCAGTTCGTTTAAACAGCGTTCTGACCGGCAATCAAAGGGTGTTATATGCCCAGATGTTTCGCTACGGTTTCCGGCTCCCTATCGATTCTTTCGTCAAGGGTTTGCTTATTGCTGGCAATTTCAATCCTGCCCAGTTAGCCCCAAATGCATATTGCTGTGTTTATGTTTTTTTGGAACTCTGTAGATATAAGGGGATCACTTCCCCTTCTCTTTTGTTGCTTAGATCCCTTTTTAAATTGATGAAGTGCCGGGGTGTGATAACCATATCGCCTCGCTTTGACGATGATTCTCTCAAGTCTTTTACTTGGAAGTTGCTCCATATTGAGTCTTCTGTTGAGGCTTGGAAAAAGGAGTTCTTTCTGATAAATCTTCCTGACGCTTCTGGTCCCGAGTGGCGTTCTAGGTTCAACCAGGACGCCCAAGATGCCGTTTGGAGTCGACCAGGGACACTTCCCGCTCGTGAACAAGGATGGTTAAACACCTTACTCCAACTGGAGATCAGCGTTCATATTCGACTCACGGCCTGCAGAATGGCCATTCAGGAGTGCGTTAGACGTGAGTATCGCGCTACCTTTCCCTTTCATCACTGATACTAACGCTGACGTTATTTTGTGATTTTGCAGCGACGGATCCTGATTATAAACCCGAAAGCGTAAGAAGACGCTTAAGGAGAGCTCATAATAGAGAAGAAAGAGAAAAGCTCGATTCAGAGGCCACTGATAATCCTTCTGAGCTTCTGGCTACTTCCGCGAATCTCGCTCAAGTATCCTCCTCCTCAGTTGGCGAAGGGGATACTGACATCCCTAAAGGTGTTCCCATCGTGACCGTTGCTGCTCCCTCGTCTTCTCAGGCCCCTAAGGCCATTGCCAGAGGAAAAAAGAAGAAAAGAACACGGAGTATCGCCACTCTTACTCCTTCTCCCGACGCTGCGGGTTCTTCTGAGGCACCACCTTCCCTCAACACCGCTACCGTAAGCGTGTTTTTTTTTTTTTTTGGTGCGATATATTGTGCCTCAATATCTGTCGTCATTTGATCTATTTTTCTTTTTTCTCAATTTGTACTCCTTGCAGGAGGCCGTTGTAGTTACTGCTTCCGCTCCTTCAGGCGATATGAATCTCACTTATGTGCTGAGGGGTTCCGCGAAGAGGGCCCGGATAGAAGGCGAGGATGAGAACATACCCTCCTCTAACATCGCGGGGGAAGGTGGTTCCGTTAACGTTCCTAATTCCGCAGTGGTTCCTCCAGGTGGACATTCCGCGGAAGTTTTGGGGAACCTAGGCGGTGCGGACCCCTTTGGTGCTTCGCCCAGTTCCTTTGGTGGGCATGTGCATCATTATTTCTCTTCTTTAGGCTATCAAGACGTCTTGCAGGACCTTTCGGGCTATCAGCCTCATGGTACCTTCCTGCCCCCGGGCAGTTCTTCTTCACAGGTTCGCGCCCCTGGTCCTCTGGCTTTCGTTCCCTCTAGCGTTCCTTGGCGGCAACGCTATAATGAAGTCGGAACCTCTTTCAATTTTGTGGCGGATCTTTGTCCATTAAACGGGCTCGGCGAAGTGACCCATCAGGTTGAGTTGTTCGACTTCCGTACCCGTGGTTTGGCAGCCATCGGGGGCGATGGTTCAGATGAGGTTTCTGCCCTGCTGGCTTCTCAAATTCTGGCCTCATCTGCAGAACGGGAAACTTTCCTTTCCCTGGCGGAAGATGACCAAGTGAACTCCTTCCGTGCTAGCCTTTTCTCCAATATGATGAAATTTCACTACTGGGCGGAGGAGGTGAAGCATCGGACTGTTTCCCTCCGTTCTGTTTCGGCGGAGCTGTCCAAGGAGCAAGATGAAAGGAAAAAGGTGTTGGCAGATCGTTCCAAGATACTGCTGGCTCACCACGATTTACAGAAACAACATTCCGCTCTGGAAACAGCTTTGTCAGAGGAACAGGCCAAAGTGACTGCTTTGGAGAATGAGAAGTCCTCTTTAGAAAAGGAGAAGGCAGCTTTGGCGGAAGAGTCAGTCAATATGGGCTGGTGGCATGCGGAATAGACCGCCCGTGTTCTAGTTAAGTGTTTCGAAGAAATTCATGGGGTGGATGCGTACAAGGGCGAAGATGTCGCGAAAGCCTTTCTACAGAGTTCTGCCCATATCAACGAGGCAGGCTATCGCCAAGCCAAGGCAGCGGGCTGGAAACGAAAAGACCCCGAGAGCTGATGTGTCGCGATATTTTGCCGTTCCCTCCAGCGATCAAATATCGCTTGGCTTTTGTCTTTTGTCTTTGCAGCATAAATATTTTGAACGTTGAATCTTTGTAAATCCTTGAGATGCCTTTAATATTTCTAGACAATCCCTTTATCGATATTCCTCTTTTATTTTTCTCATCGCGAGACTTCTCTCGTCACTGAGGTTGACTTATCCTCACGGTGCGTTTACTTTCTTGAGCAGATCCTTGGTATTTATACCAAGATGACCAAGATCTATGTCGGGTTGGCCTTTCGATAAGCCTATCGGTATCATGACCACCGCTCCTTCCGCTGCTCAGAAGTATTCTGCACATTTCTAATTGTAGATTATCAGTAACAAAACGAGATTTGAGAGATAGTGATTACCCGTAGGAGCCTGTTCGCTGCCATCATTAGGCTTTATCACGAAACCCGTTTCGAATCGTGTTTTCCCTCAGCTCTATACTTCGCCAGGGATTACTCATCCGGTTACTAGCTGGGATTACGCGATCCTTCACGTTTCCCTTATCTCTCGTTCGGCCTTTCTAAGTGCCTCATCTCGTGAGCTGTCGGATCGGGACGGCTATCACAAGGCTAGGGAATTTTCACTTTTATAGGCGTTGTCCTCTCGTTTAGAACCGTGTCCTTACTTAATGGTTTAGCTGCACCAGCCCGACCGTTAAGATAGGATTCTCGTTTCTAAACAGAGTTTCTAACTCTTTGGGGCGTGTCTTGTCTTGATGTACCGTCTCCACGAGATCGGTCATCATTAAAGAACTTTTCACTCCCAAAGATACCGGGCAGTGCCCTCACTTAGTGAGCCATCTGATCAAGATCGGTCATCACAAGGATAGGAATTTTCACCCCCGGGGGCGTCAAGGATCTTTCAATCCGACGCTAATCAAGGATACACTGGGGTCGTGCCCTCACTTAGTGGGCCATCTGATCAAGACCGACCATCACAAGGATAGGACTTTTCACTCCCAGGGTACCCCCCTTTTTACCTGCACAAAAGCAACCACAAACCCACGAAAACTCTCCTATTGAGCGTTAGCCACGGTTAGGGTCGTTATAATCCAAAATCCCTTATCTAGTCTCCACCTGAAAACGGACTTCAGCAGCACTCCACTCGCTCAACAACAACAGTCCATCCTGGAACATCCTGGACAACCGCCAGGCCAAGAACCTCCTGCTTCAAGAGCTCCAAAACCAAAAGACCCTCCTGCCCCTGATCTAGGCCAAGCTTCTGGCCAAGATCCCCAGACCCCAGCAACCTGAGTTGCTTCTGCCCCCAGGTTATATCTTTCCTTTCTTTTATTTTTATGTTTTGTCTTTTATTTTTGTCTCTCCACACAATGAGGACATTGTGTCTTTTAAGTGTGGGGAGGGTGTTAAATATGTCTTGTGTTTTTGTGAATATTGAATGTTTGATTGTGTGTTTTGCGTCTGTTTCTGTGAGTCAAATTAGTGTGTTTTAATTTTTTATTTTTATATCAGTATGTCCAGTATAGAGTCAGTCATTTGCATGATTTTTATTGGTATTTTTATGCATGTTTTGAGTTTGTTTTGTTGTGAACATCCGAATCCCTGTTTTCTTGCTTAGATTGTTTAGTCTTTTGGTGGGATTGCATGTAGACACTTTTCTAGGGAATACAATGCTTTAGTAACAGGGATGCGAATGAGCGTAAATGATCAATGCCTAAGGGGCATTTAATCTGATGTTTCCCGAACGTTAGCCATCCATATGGTCGTAAGGACACCTAGCTAGGACCTTAATTCTTATTAGGATGATGAGGTTTGCTGCCCGGATTTGAGTGTGTCGTTCTATCTGTTGTAGTGTGAGACAAATAAAGGTGTTGGAATGTCATAGGACAGACATAGCAAAGGTGGAAGTCCCCGCTGAAAAGGACAAGCTCTGTCTATGTGCCGTGTCTATAAAAGAAAACATTTATCATAGAAAAGACACTTGAATTGTCAGAAGAAAAAAAATTTGCTAAAGACATAAAAGAAAATAAAAGAAGAAAAATCTCTGTCAAAGTGATTTAAATGGCACCAGTCTTTAGGCACTTTTTGATAGACGACACTTGGTGGGACTCAAATCCTTGGTGAACCTTGTTGCCCTATACTTTATCATCTAATCTAGTAGGGTGTCTTGATACCATGTGGAAGGTGTATGTTCGGGGTATTGATCATTCCTTGTTAGTCTTGCATTGGGTACTCTAGTGAAGTGTCTTGGCAGATCCAGTGGACGGGTAAGCAATTTGAAAATGAGAAAGTCCAAGGGGTCAGGATGTCTGTTTTGTTTTGATGTGTTTTTAATTTTTGTTGAGTCTTTGAGTCTGTATGCTTGGGGGCAAGCATTGTTTAAGTGTGGGGAGTTTGATTGCATTGCATTTCATCATGTTTTATTGTCCATTTTCTAGTTATTTTGGACAGTAATTCTATTGATATTCCCTTTAATTTCCCACATTTGATCAGGTCTGGTTTGGAGGCTGAATGAGAAGAATTCACGAAGTTTGGAGCCGAAGCTGTTTACTCGAGTCTAGGCCTGGGTCTTGGCCTAGACATATTCGCATCTGACGCAGTGCGCTTACCAGAATCGTCTTGGCCTAGACTCCGGCCAAGACTCCTTTGCGATCAGACTGCAGCTTGGAGCGATTGAAGTATTTTTGGAGTTGGACTCTCACAGCTGGCACGTAGCAGCTGTCCAGCAATTTTAGAGGGATAGGAAGACAATCTTATGTAGAATCCCGCATGGGATCTCCCTCTTTAATTAATTGCGATTTAGTTTCCATATTTAGAACAATTAATTGTAATAATCTTTTAGGAGATTATTTAGGAGATTGAGTTGGAGAAGGACAGAGGAGTTTTAGCTTTCTTATAGCTGATCTCGTCCTCCCCTTTTCCTCACTCTCTCTCAGACGCTCTTTCTTCTTCTTTCGCCATTGTTAAAATACTTTGCTCCGAATTTATTTCGGATTTATTTATATTTATGCAAGTTAATTTCTTTATCTTTTATCCATGAGCATGAGTAACTAAAAACCCATTCTTGGTAAGGGTGATGAGCTGAAGTTCTTAATGCAATCGTGAGACACAATCCGTCCTTCACAATCTCTTTCTTTGTATTTATTTATTCTTGAACTTAATCCATCGCTTACTCACTAGAGCCAAGGTTTGATCATCCTTGTTCTCTAGGAGAGAAGAGTTGTTACCAGTCTAGAAGGAGAGGGAGTACCCGCCGGCTAGACGGAGTAGGTGACTAGTCTCGAGCAGACTAGAAGAATAGGTAAAATAGGTAGAGACCAGATTGACAACCTAGGAACTTAGCCTAGGTACTGTCTTCCCCTGCACCATTGAAGAGGTGAGCAACCATTCAAGACAGCAGTCAAACGGATAAACCCTTTAACCAGCAAGGTGTCCCTTGGCTAGGATTATCAGGAGAGGGAGTACCCGCCAGATAGTTTGAAGAGGAGGGAAGATAGGAGGGAAAAGGAGTTCCTCCCCTCTATAGCAGTACTATGAAGAAGAGATGAACATACTTCAGTCCATGATCGATGCATAAGAACGCAAGCTCACCCATCGCCCTTACCTGGAATTCCGTATCACTAGACTTATTCCCAATCTAGCCCGCAGTCTTGGCCTAGACTTCGGCCAATACTATTTTATATTTTAAACTGTTTTCATTATTTTCTGTTTTGTCTTTAGTTTCAGATAACAACCAACCAAAACTCAGTGACGAGGAAGTCAAACTCAAGAACTACATTTCCTAGAGGTCTCTGTGGACGATCCTCTTACCATCATCTACAAATCCTTGTAGACAGTGATAAGTTGTATTTCTACCCCCATTTCCATACTTATTTCACTCTTATATTTGACGTGTTCGACGCGCGGTCAAATTTTGGCGCCGTTGCCGGGGATCTCTAACGGTATTTGTAGTTTTTGTTTTATTTTGTTTTTGATAGTTGATGACCAGGTCCTCTTGCAGAGAAGAAGATTTGCTACCATATCATCTGAATCTCACTAAGACCGAAGCACAACTCAGAAAGATAGCTAGAAAGAGGAAAACTCCAGAAGAAAGTGAATCGGAAACCTCTAGTTCCGAAACAGATTTTAGTCTAGACCACAGTCTTGGCCTAGACTCCGGCCAAGACATGGAAGAAAATCGACAAGAACCGACGATGAGGGAGCTAAACAAGACAGCGGAGCAGGAAACCTTCTCCTGTATCGCTTTGCCAACAGTGGCAAATGACTGGTCTATAAAGACCAATATGGTGGCCAACCTTCCTAAGTTCTTTGGCCATTCGAATGAAAACCCATTCAAGCATCTGAGGAACCTACACGTTCAATGTGACATGATGAAACCAGCTGCTGTGAATATGGAAAGAGCAAAGTTGAAAGCTTTTCCATGCTCTCTTGAGGGGGCTGCCCAGAATTGGTTCTACAGCCTACCTTACAACACGGTCAACACTTGGGCCGAGATGTCCACTTTGTTCCTCAACAAGTACTGGAATGCAACAAAAGCAGGGGTAGCTAGAAAGAACATGGCTGCCATCCAGCAAAGGGACGATGAGGGTCTAAGTGAATATCATCAACGGTTCAGGGAGTTACAAGAAGTATGCCCTACACACGGAGTTGCGGATCAGACAATGATCCAGTACTTTTATGACGGGATGCTTCCAGCCACCAAAGAAAAAGTTGATTCAGCCGCTGGTGGAGCGTTGCAAGATTTGACTGTCACAAGAGCCAAGATGCTACTTCAAACTATGGCGGACAATTGCCAAAATAATATTTCTTCAGACCGAAACTCTATTCCTTCAAATATTTGTGCTGTTAATGTTGAACAAAAGTTAACTGAATTAACTGACATGGTCAAAAATCTCTCTATTAACTTTTCAGGTGCAATGCCCACAGGAGTTCAGAATCAAAAGCAGGTAGCTTCAGTGTGTGGGATATGCCAGCAGCAGGATCATCAAACCAACAATTGTTATATGGTGCAACACTCTCCGGATGATATGACTCAGGTTAACGCAGCATACGCACATAACCAAGGGAGCATGCAGAACTACCCTCAGGGGAGTAACGAGTACTCATGGAGAGGCCACCCAAACTTCAGATGGAGCGATCCAGTCCCTCCACAACAGAATCTAGGCCGAGCTCCTGGCCAAGCCCCAATACCTCAGCTGCCACCAGCACCTCAACCTTTGCAGATTACAGGTCCATCTATAGAAGACACTCTTAAAAGTTTTATGCAAACAACCCAAACTGGTTTGGTAGAGATGCAGAAAAATTTTATGCAGTCACAGATAGAGATGCAGAAGAGTTTTATGCAATCACAGGCGGAGATGCAGAAGCAAATCAATCAGATGGCTAACCAAGGCAGATTACCTCCCACCACGGTAAACAATCCAGCGCACAATGTTAATGTTAGTGCCATGAGTTTAAGGAGTGGAAGTGTTTTACCAGAGAGGCAAGGTGCGAAAACAGACAAGGAATTGGAGAAAATTCAATCGCAAGAGTTGGATGAAAATGAGGCAGAAGCTGTCTTGGCCAAACCTCAGACCAAATCTGCTGTTCCCAGGGAAACAGAAAAAACAGAACCTGTCTTGGCCAAGACTCGGGCCAAGACTGACCAGAAAGAGGAAGTGATCGAAATTCCTCCACCGTTTCCTCCTAGATCCTCAAAAGAGAAGAAACAAGATGAAGCAAGGGACTTTATGAATTTTTTTGGAAAGATAGCTGTTAATATGCCTATGTTAGACTTAATTGCCAAAATTCCCTCTTATGCTAAACTTCTTAAAGAATTTTGCACTAACAAAAAGAAAGTTGCAGGTGTAGAGAGGGTGAATTTAGTTCATACAGTGCAGCAACTTCCAGAGAAGTGCAAGGATCAAGGAACTTTCACCATTCCATGCCGAATAGGAAACAAAACGATAGAGAAAGCCCTTTGTGATTTAGGAGCCGGCATCAACGTCATGTCATTAAGAGAATTCGAGACCTTGAAGCTAGGTACGATGAAGGAGACTGATCTGGTGATTCAGCTGGCTGACAGATCGTTCATCCGACCCAAGGGAATTGTGACAGATGTCTTGGTAATGGTAAATGATTTTATATATCCAGTGGACTTTTACATTGTTGAAATGAATATTCAATTGCCTTCTTGCACCACTGACATTTTATTAGGAAGACCATTTCTAAGGACATCGAAGGCTAAGATTGACTGCTTTGAAGGGAGCATAATTTTAGAATTCTTTGGAAGTACTATAAAATTCAGCATCACAGAAGCATCACAGCATCCTAATGATCCACATTGCGTGAATTTTCTTGATATTTTAGATCCAATAGCAGGATTGGAGGACAGAGCAGGAGATCAGAAGGAACTCCCAGAAGTTTTGGCCAGTTTGGCCGATCCAGAAAAAACAGACTCAGTCTTGGCCTCGAGCTTGGCCAAGACGCAGGCCAAGACTGCCAAACCGAAGAAAAAAACTGTAAGTTGCCAATTCGTGCAGTCTACGGTTCCTAAATTCCTACCTTCTGTTGTGCAGACACCACAACTGGAGTCGAAGGCTTTGCAAGACCCACCCATTACAGATCCAGCAGCAGCAGCTGATCTAGGCCAAGACACAGGCCAAGACTGCGGCCAAAATCCCTTATCTAGTCTCCACCTGAAAACGGACTTCAGCAGCACTCCACTCGCTCAACAACAACAGTCCATCCTGGAACATCCTGGACAACCGCCAGGCCAAGAACCTCCTGCTTCAAGAGCTCCAAAACCAAAAGACCCTCCTGCCCCTGATCTAGGCCAAGCTTCTGGCCAAGATCCCCAGACCCCAGCAACCTGAGTTGCTTCTGCCCCCAGGTTATATCTTTCCTTTCTTTTATTTTTATGTTTTGTCTTTTATTTTTGTCTCTCCACACAATGAGGACATTGTGTCTTTTAAGTGTGGGGAGGGTGTTAAATATGTCTTGTGTTTTTGTGAATATTGAATGTTTGATTGTGTGTTTTGCGTCTGTTTCTGTGAGTCAAATTAGTGTGTTTTAATTTTTTATTTTTATATCAGTATGTCCAGTATAGAGTCAGTCATTTGCATGATTTTTATTGGTATTTTTATGCATGTTTTGAGTTTGTTTTGTTGTGAACATCCGAATCCCTGTTTTCTTGCTTAGATTGTTTAGTCTTTTGGTGGGATTGCATGTAGACACTTTTCTAGGGAATACAATGCTTTAGTAACAGGGATGCGAATGAGCGTAAATGATCAATGCCTAAGGGGCATTTAATCTGATGTTTCCCGAACGTTAGCCATCCATATGGTCGTAAGGACACCTAGCTAGGACCTTAATTCTTATTAGGATGATGAGGTTTGCTGCCCGGATTTGAGTGTGTCGTTCTATCTGTTGTAGTGTGAGACAAATAAAGGTGTTGGAATGTCATAGGACAGACATAGCAAAGGTGGAAGTCCCCGCTGAAAAGGACAAGCTCTGTCTATGTGCCGTGTCTATAAAAGAAAACATTTATCATAGAAAAGACACTTGAATTGTCAGAAGAAAAAAAATTTGCTAAAGACATAAAAGAAAATAAAAGAAGAAAAATCTCTGTCAAAGTGATTTAAATGGCACCAGTCTTTAGGCACTTTTTGATAGACGACACTTGGTGGGACTCAAATCCTTGGTGAACCTTGTTGCCCTATACTTTATCATCTAATCTAGTAGGGTGTCTTGATACCATGTGGAAGGTGTATGTTCGGGGTATTGATCATTCCTTGTTAGTCTTGCATTGGGTACTCTAGTGAAGTGTCTTGGCAGATCCAGTGGACGGGTAAGCAATTTGAAAATGAGAAAGTCCAAGGGGTCAGGATGTCTGTTTTGTTTTGATGTGTTTTTAATTTTTGTTGAGTCTTTGAGTCTGTATGCTTGGGGGCAAGCATTGTTTAAGTGTGGGGAGTTTGATTGCATTGCATTTCATCATGTTTTATTGTCCATTTTCTAGTTATTTTGGACAGTAATTCTATTGATATTCCCTTTAATTTCCCACATTTGATCAGGTCTGGTTTGGAGGCTGAATGAGAAGAATTCACGAAGTTTGGAGCCGAAGCTGTTTACTCGAGTCTAGGCCTGGGTCTTGGCCTAGACATATTCGCATCTGACGCAGTGCGCTTACCAGAATCGTCTTGGCCTAGACTCCGGCCAAGACTCCTTTGCGATCAGACTGCAGCTTGGAGCGATTGAAGTATTTTTGGAGTTGGACTCTCACAGCTGGCACGTAGCAGCTGTCCAGCAATTTTAGAGGGATAGGAAGACAATCTTATGTAGAATCCCGCATGGGATCTCCCTCTTTAATTAATTGCGATTTAGTTTCCATATTTAGAACAATTAATTGTAATAATCTTTTAGGAGATTATTTAGGAGATTATTTAGGAGATTGAGTTGGAGAAGGACAGAGGAGTTTTAGCTTTCTTATAGCTGATCTCGTCCTCCCCTTTTCCTCACTCTCTCTCAGACGCTCTTTCTTCTTCTTTCGCCATTGTTAAAATACTTTGCTCCGAATTTATTTCGGATTTATTTATATTTATGCAAGTTAATTTCTTTATCTTTTATCCATGAGCATGAGTAACTAAAAACCCATTCTTGGTAAGGGTGATGAGCTAAAGTTCTTAATGCAATCGTGAGACACAATCCGTCCTTCACAATCTCTTTCTTTGTATTTATTTATTCTTGAACTTAATCCATCGCTTACTCACTAGAGCCAAGGTTTGATCATCCTTGTTCTCTAGGAGAGAAGAGTTGTTACCAGTCTAGAAGGAGAGGGAGTACCCGCCGGCTAGACGGAGTAGGTGACTAGTCTCGAGCAGACTAGAAGAATAGGTAAAATAGGTAGAGACCAGATTGACAACCTAGGAACTTAGCCTAGGTACTGTCTTCCCCTGCACCATTGAAGAGGTGAGCAACCATTCAAGACAGCAGTCAAACGGATAAACCCTTTAACCAGCAAGGTGTCCCTTGGCTAGGATTATCAGGAGAGGGAGTACCCGCCAGATAGTTTGAAGAGGAGGGAAGATAGGAGGGAAAAGGAGTTCCTCCCCTCTATAGCAGTACTATGAAGAAGAGATGAACATACTTCAGTCCATGATCGATGCATAAGAACGCAAGCTCACCCATCGCCCTTACCTAGAATTCCGTATCACTAGACTTATTCCCAATCTAGCCCGCAGTCTTGGCCTAGACTTCGGCCAATACTATTTTATATTTTAAACTGTTTTCATTATTTTCTGTTTTGTCTTTAGTTTCAGATAACAACCAACCAAAACTCAGTGACGAGGAAGTCAAACTCAAGAACTACATTTCCTAGAGGTCTCTGTGGACGATCCTCTTACCATCATCTACAAATCCTTGTAGACAGTGATAAGTTGTATTTCTACCCCCATTTCCATACTTATTTCACTCTTATATTTGACGTGTTCGACGCGCGGTCAGACCCCTCTATGTTTTTCTTAATACCGCTGAGGATGCTCCTATTAGTTACCTCTGCCTGTCCGTTGGTTTGTGGGTGAGCCACGGAAGAGAATCTCTGCTCAATCCCGAATTCTGAGCATTGGTCTTTGAAGAATTGGCTGGTGAACTGGGTCCCGTTATCGCTGACAAGGATACGAGGCACCCCGAATCTCATGATAACTTGATGTTTGAAAAAACGCCATGTTTTTTCTGCCGTGATTGTGGCAACCACTTCAGCTTCCGCCCACTTCGTAAAATAGTCCACAGCCACTATCACAAATTTCAGTTGGGACCTTGCCTTTGGAAATGGACCCAGGATGTCAATCCCCCATTTGGCAAAAGGGCAAGGGGCGATGATTTCCGATATTTCCGTGGCTGGACGTCGAGGAATTTTAGCAAATTCCTGACATTTGGGGTAAGCTTGTACATAATCGTGGCAATCCCTTCGTATGGTGGGCCAGTAGAATCCTGATCTGAAAACTTGTGCCGCCATGGTGCCGCCTGACGCGTGCATTCCGCATATCCCTTCGTGGATTTCGCGTAAGGTGTGAAGGCCCTCTTGTTCGGTTATACATTTGGCGGCGGGGTGAGAAAAACATCTTCGAATTAGATCCCCGTTATAGTACGTGCAACGAGCAGCCTGTCTTAGCACTTTCATCTTTTCAGCGTTACCGTCAGGCAGCTCTTCGTGCATCAGGTATTTTATTACCGGAATCCGCCAATCATTCTCGAGCTCATTCACACACAAAGAGGCTTGTTCCTCCATGAAGGACGACACCGATAGCTCACGATAATACACATCTTTAGGTATAGATGCTTCAGGATTCGCGGTCAGCTTGGCAAGGTAATCGGCTTCAGCATTTTCCTCTCGGGGAACGTGCTCGAAGCTGACTTGCATGCCCTCTTTCTTTATTTCCACTAGTTCTCGCGTTACCTTAGAGAGGTATTGCACCATAATAGGTTCTCGAGCCTGAGAGTGTCCTGAGACCTGGTCAATTATCAGTTTGGAGTCTCCACAAATTTTTAGACGCAGATCTCCTGTTTGGCCGGTATCGCGCCTTCCCTTTGAAGAAAACTCTCTTCCTATTCTGAGTCCAGCTAGCAACGCCTCATATTCGGCTGCGTTATTGGACAAAGGCTGCAAGATTTGAATAGCATACCGTATATGCATATCGTGCGACCCGTTTATGAAGACTCCGGCCCCCGCCAGTTCTTGGTTTTTGGCTCCGTCCACATGAACGATCCAAAGATCCGTATATGTTTCTGGGAACGGGAGATCCATATCGTTCCATTCCGCTTCAGGTACACCACTCAAAGGGTCCTCTGTGAAAGTACACTCCGCTATAAAATCAGCAAGGACCTGAGCCTTTACGGATGGCCGGGACTGGTACCTCAAACCATATTGTTCGAGTTCTAGGGCCCAGATCAGCATTCTTCCTGAAGATTCAGGCTTTCGAAATATCCTCTTCAAGGGTTGGTCTGTAAGTACAACGATAGGATAAGACTGGAAGTATCGGTCCATCTTGCGGGCGGCTTGTATAAGGGCGAACGCTATTTTCTCAATACGAGCATATCGCAGTTCCGCGTCCTTTAAGACATGACTCACGAAGTAAACTGGGCGATGAGTGTGGTTATCGTCACGAACAAGGACGGCGCTGACCACTTCGTCCGCCGCGCCCAAGTACAAGTACAGGGTATCGCCGGACTCGGGCCTTGTCAATAATAAATCAGATGATAAATAGTCCTTTAAGTCCACAAATGCTTGCTCACATTCTGGGGTCCACCCGAACGTGGCTTTCCGTCGTATGACTTTGAAAAAAGGGAGGCACTTTTCTCCTTGCTTGGAGACGAATCGTCCCAGAGCGATAACGCGCCCCGTTAGCCTTTGCACTTCCTTAACGGTTCTCGGCGATATCATATCATGTATAGCTTTAACCTTGGAAGGATTAGGCTGGATACCTTTCTGGCTAACTACGTAGCCCAAGAACTTACCCGTCTGGAATGCAAACATGCACTTCCGGGGGTTTAGCTTCATGCGATACCTTTTCATCACATCAAAAACTTCCTTTAGATCCTGCAGGTGATCATGAAAATTCGCACTCTTCACCAGTATGTCGTCAACATATGCTTCCACATTTCTCCCTATTTGTTCCTCAAAAATCTTATTTGCCATTCGCTGAAACGTGGCCCCCGCGTTCTTTAGTCCAAATGGCATCGCTGTGTAACAATACGTGGCTTTAGGAGTAAGGAAGGCGGTCTTCTCCTCATCCTCTAGGGCCATAGGGATTTGATGATATCCAGAATTGGCGTCCAATGAGCTTAGATATGCGTACCCAGCGGTTTGATCAACCAACTGATCTATGCGAGGAAGCGGGTAGCAATCCTTAGGACAAGCATCGTTCAAATCGGTGAAGTCAATGCACATACGCCAGTCTCCATTGGGTTTAGGAACAAGAACCGGGTTGGCTAACCAAGTGGGATACTGTACTTCGCGAATGAAACCCGCGTCAAGGAGCTTCACAACCTCCTTTTCCACAGCCGACGCTTTTTCGGTGGAGAACGCCCGTCGTTTTTGCTGAACTGACTTGGCGTCAGGGTCAACGTTAAGCCTGTGCTTGGCTATTTCTCGTGATATACCTGGCATATCGGCGGGCTTCCATGCGAAATTTCCTTGGCATTTGTTCAGCAGCCGTGCCAGTTGAAGATTTTCCGCTGGGCTGAGCTTATCGCTGACCAGGAAGCTGGCTCCCTCTTTGCCTATCACTGATACGGGTACCATCTTGTCAAGGGGTTGAGCGCGCTTTTCATCACCCTGCTCGTAGGGGTCTGCCGCTATACACACGTATCTATCGCAGCTCGTCTGAGTCATGAGCGAATAGCATTCTGCCGCCAGTTTCTGATCACCTTTTATCGATACCACCCCGTCCCAGGAGGGGTATTTCATCTTTAGATGTTTTTGTGATATCGCCGCTCCGAAGCGATTGAGGAAAGGCCGTCCGAGTATGACGTTATAGGGCAGATTCAGATCCACAACAAGGAACAACAAATTCTCTGACCGTTTGTAAGTGTCTTCTCGGAAGTATACGGGTAAGGTGATTACTCCCGTAACAGGGATAGGGGTCCCATCCACTCCGACTATGGGTCTCTTACTAGGCGTTAACTCATCGTGGGGGCGTTTCATGAGGTTGTAAGCTTCCAGCGAAAAAAGGTTCACGGCACTCCCGTTGTCCACAAGAGTCCTTCTTATACCATGACTGGCGATGACAGGTGTGACTACCAAGGCGTCATTATGGGGATAGATAACGCCTTTTTCATCCTCTTCTGAAAAGGATAAGATCATGCGATCAAGTATGTCTATCGCTCCACCTTTCTTTGTCATGCCGTCTCGCGTACGCTTTTCCCCTTTCGCCACCATCGACTGTTCTGATTCATCTGCGTAGGGGATCCCTCCCGCTATGATATTGATTATGGGGATGTCGTCGCCATCTATCGCGAAGGTTTCCCCACCCTTTCCTTTGGGAGCGTTATCCGGCTGTGGGACTGGAGGGGGCCTTGGTCGTTCATCTACCGCTCTTCTTATCGGATTGTTTCGGGCATCTTCCCTTACTTGAGTCGCAAATTCTCCCAGATATCCTTCCTCCACCAAGCGTTCTATCGCCCACTTTAATTCTCTGCAAGCCTCTGTGGAATGTCCTCTGGCTTTATGGAATTTACAGTAAGCGTTTTCTCTTCTGCCTAAAAGCACTCCAGGTTTCGTGGGTGCAGGATAACGGATAGGAAGATCTCGCTGTTCCGCTATCGCCAAGATCTCCGCTCTTGGTACATTCAAGGAGGGAAAATCCGGATCATACGCCCGATTTTTGTTAGCGTTCCCTTGACGCTGATGAGGGGAACTACCTTGTTTTCCTTTCGAGGAATTTCCTTTTTGCTTATCGTAGGTCTTTGGGATGTAATCTTTCCGTCGAGCGTAATCATCAGTGTAATGATCGTCAACCAGAGGATTTGCGGGAGCGGTAGGGATGTGAGGTGCCCCAGGCGGCATATTAAATGTTCTATTTCTATTTTCTTCTTCTTCCATTTACGCATAATTATGGGCTTTAAGTCTTAGTGCATCCAAGGATATTGGAGGATCCGCCATCAATGCATCTTTCAGTTTTCCATAATGGCAGTTTCTTTTCAGAGCTTCTATGGCGAAATCAACGGTAACGCCCGACGTTAATGACATTTCCAGATCGAATCGGCTGAGAAATTCTTTCAATGTCTCTTGGGGCTTCCGCTGTATGTCAAATAACGCTGCGGCAGATTTCCGAATTGGAATTGTTGTACTAAATCTGCTCCAAAATTTGGATTCCAACTGTGCGAAATTACTAATGGATCCGCCAGGAAGACCTTCAAACCAAAGACGAGCAACTCCCGATAAGGTCATAACAAATATCTGACATAAAGCCGCATCACTGTGGGTTTGAAACTGGACGAAATCCTTCACTTTGTTGATGTGCGAAATAGGATCTTTAGTACCATCATAAGTATCAGCGGGAAGCTTCACTCGCCTGCTGACCCTGTGACGTCTTACACGACGACTGAAAGGGTGACCTGAGGTATCATCAAGAATCTCACGCGCATGACGTGGGGGAGATATGTCTCCTTGTCGCCCTCCTTCCCTTGGTTCAGGTATATGATGTCGCCTGGGAGACCGACTGCGACTCCTGGGAGAACGACTTCGATATCTTCTGCTACTGGATCTTTCACTGTACACGGGAGATAAACTCCTGTTTGTTCCTTCCCTCCGTCCGGCCCAACGGTTCCTCAACGCCTCAAGCTGCATGTCTTCCTGCAGAAGAAGTCTTTGCGGCATTTGTGGTACATAAGCCTCTACTCCTCCTTGAGTGAGCTGTACATGACCAACCGGGGGATTTCCTGCGGATAAAGGCACTTGGGGGTTCTCTGGAAACAACGGGGGCAAAGGTCGATCAGCAACAATAGATGGTGTGAATATGACGCGAGGAGGAACGCTAGATCCAGAAGCACCAGGCGTGACTCTAGTGGCCATTTCAGTCAAATATTCCAAGCGGGAACGAAGGGCCGCTATTTCCATAGCAACGGGATTTTCATTGTTAAGCACAGATCCTTCCAAAAGAGGAGTATAAAGATCAGATCCCACCGTCTGTGATGAAGAAATGACCGTCTGTGAGGAGATAGATCCTCCGGCGATCCCGACCGAGAGGTCCATAGGTCCCGAGATAGTCGATTGCGTCGTCATAGAGAGGTCAGCAGTAGCAAAAGGAAATAACCGCCTGCGAGTTGAGAAAGGAATATTAGAAAATGCAGACCGGTCTGGCTCCGATCTGGCTGTCATAACCGTTCCGATCTCCCAACTAAACGGAGCTTGGCTATTAAGGACGCTCACTTAATACACCAAAGCTCTCAATGAAAGCACCATTTGATAAGATCCGAGATCTCTTCTGGTCGGAAACGGCTGCTGCAGCTAGTCGGATGGGAAGCGATCGGCGTCGGAGGTACCTGCAAAGCGCCGGAGGGGGACTCCGGCGTAGACACTCCGATGCTTAAGTCAGTTCGAGTTTTCAGAATGGTAGAGGTTCTCCAAGATGATCTCGATCTTACCTTCTGTTTGGAATTCGTGGGGGTATTTATAGGCTTAAGATGGCGATACCTAACAGCGATAGGGGTAGGCAATGTTTGTAACCATCGCTTTGGGGCGATATCAGTTCCGTCATTGGGGGCGATAATCATGTAGGGTCTATCGGGAACGATATCCTCCTTGGTCCCCTAGGATGGGATGACGTCGTGCGCATAAAGGTGCATGAGATCCCCCCCCGCTGAAGTCGACCATCCTAGGAGACTTCCGCTGGCAAGGGCGATAGGCAGATGTCTCCGAGAAGCTTATAGAACTTCATCCAAGATAGATACCAAAGTTGTCGTGTAGCCGTCAGGAGCGCTCTAATTGTTATCAGTACCCATTTAAAAAATTATATGGGTAATAAATGGGTATGATACCCATACCCACCCATACCCATTTAGTCATTACCCATACCCACCTATACCCACCCATTTACCACCCCTAATTTTGGTTCAACTCAACCTGGTCAACTTCGCTTGTAGTAGTTTTATGAGAAAATGAGGTTGGTTTTGTTGAACTTCTCCCTATCATTTCCATTTGGATTAGGCAAACAAATATGCATTAATTTTTATTATATAGTAGACTATTACTCAGGATTTGGTGCATTGTTTAATATTCATAAAACCTATAAACATGCTGTTTAATATTCATAAAACCTATAAACATGCTTATCTTAATTATTCTAGCTATCAAATAAGAGGATAGGAACAAATAAACCAGAACATCAAAATTTCCTGTGTTACATTTGGCAGATATCCTTCTGTGCTTCCTATTTTGAACTTTAAATAAAACTAATTTGATTTTATTCCAATTTCTTAATTTTTATTTATATGCTGCAATATAAAAGAAAGTGGCCTTTTGGGTTGTGGAGGACCTTACCCTACTTTGTAAGATTAGGGCCATTAGTAGTTCTCTCCTTGAGTTGAGTACGTATATTCATATATAATTAACATTCCATTATGGGAACAATAATACCCTTCTTTTGTTCTTGTTGTTGTAATGGTTGTAGATGAAACTCGAAACTTTATTTTATCTACTTAATAGAAAGAAATATTATTAAATTATACGCTTTTACTAACATAGGAGTGTATGTATAGATTATTTGAGTTTTTGTTTGTATTTTACTAAATTAATATTTAAAGTTTCAACAACCTTAACTTAACTGTTATTAATCTAGGAAAGAAACTTATACTAGTATACTAAGTTTTGGTTAATCATCTCATGATAAGTAGCATAAACAGAATCAGAAAATAAAGTACACTTATTAAATCAATTTAGTTCCACAGTTGGTGGACTGGAAAGGTTTGCGTTTATGTTTTTTATGAATAATTAGGTCACTAATAAATCAGGTTTATATATATATTAATCATGAGACATGATAAAAGGAAAGCGTCTTAATCCTCCAAACCTCAGTAGTATAATATTTCGTGTCAAATCGGTGAAATTTCTTGCTATGAAGTATATGGGCCCAATGTTTTAAACGGAAATAGTAGCTGGGTTTTCTTTTTTTCCTGAAAAAAAAAAACTAGATGGCCACTGTCTTGAGAAAGTGATATGGGACCAATTCCCATTAACGGGTGGTAAACATTAGTGAGATGGAACAAACAACGTGGTAAAATAGAATTATTTTTTAGGATAATTCTAACTTTCATAAAATAAAATAAAATACTGATATGGAACAAAAAATAATCTACATATGCCCAATGCCTTAAACGGAAATAGTAATTGAGCTTCCTTTTTTTCCTGAAAAAAAAAATTAGATGAGCCACTGTCTAGTGAGAAAGTGATATGTGACCAATTCCCATTAGCGGGTGGTAAAAAGTAGTGATATGGAACAAAAAACGGTGGTAAACTAGAATTATTTTTTAGGATAATTCTAATTTTCATTCAAAAAAAAAAATATTGATATGGAACAAAAAATAATTTACATGGGCCCAATGTCTTAAACGGAAATAATAGTTGGGCTTCCTTTTTCTCCTAAAAAAAATTTTAGATGGGTCACTCTCTAGTGAGAAAGTGACATGAGACTGATCGCGCGTCGAACACGTCAAATATAATAGTGAAATAGTTATGGAATTGGGGGTAGAAATACAACTTATCACTGTCTACAAGAGTTTGTAGATGATGGTAAGAGGATCGTCCACAGAAACCTCTAGGAAATGTAATTCTTAGGTTGACTTCCTCGTCACTGAGTTTTGGTTTGGTAGAATCTGAAACTAAAGACAAAACAGAAAGAAGTAAAAACAGTTCAAAATGGTATTGGCCAAAGTCTTGGCCAAGACAGGGGTCAAGATTGGAATAAGTCTAGTAAAATGGAATTCCAAGTAAGGGTGATATGAGAGCTTGTGTTCTTATGCTTCGATCATTGACTCAAGGATGTTCATATCTTCGTTCATAGTACTGCTATAGAGTGGAGGTATTCCTGTTCACTCCTGTCTTCCCTCCTCTTCAAATTACCTGGCGGGTACTCCCTTTCCCGATAATCCTAGCCAAGGGACACCTTGCTGGTTAAAGGGTTTATCCGTTTGACTGCTGTCTTGAATGGCTGTTCGCTTCCTCAATGGTATAGGGGAAGACAGTACCTAGGTCAAGGTGTTTCCTTGTGGAAACCCTAGGTTGTCAATCTGGTCTTGACCTAGATTACTTATTTCTTCTAGTCTGGCGCGAGACTAGTCACCTACTTTGTCTAGCCGACGGGTACTCCCTTTCCTTCTAGACCGGTTGTAACTCTTCTCTACTAGAGTACAAGGATGATCAAACCTTGTCTCTAGTGAGTAAGCGATAGATTAAGTTCAAGAATTAAATAAATACGAGAGAAGAGATTGTTAAGTACGAATTGATCTCACGATTGCACAAGAACTTCAGCTCATCAACCCTTACCAAGAATGGGTGTTTAGCTACTCATACTCATAGATAAAAACATAAAATATTTGATTGCATAAATAAATTAAATCCGAGATAATAAAATCCGGAGCAAAAGTATAACAATGTTAAAGAAGGAGAAAAGAGAAGGAGGGTTGCGTGATCGATCATGGACAGAGGAGAACAATGTTCGGCTAAATAGCCCTAAAACCCTCTGTCCTATTCCAACTCTAATCCCTAGAAAATCTCTAAAGAGATTGCTACAATAAATTGTTCTAATAATAGAAAGTAAATCGCAATTACAAAAGAGGGAGATCCCATGTGGGATTCTTCAAGAGATATGCTTCAGATCCCTCTAGAATTGCGGGACAACTGCTACGTGCCAGCTGCAAAGCCCAATGTGGGAAGCGGTCCAAACGATCCGCACTTCTGTCTTTATCGCGAAAGTGTCTTGGCCACAGGCTTGGCCAAGACAGCTCTGGTGCTCGCTGCTTCGGATGAGAATATGTCTAGGCCAAGATCCAGGCCTAGACTCGGGAAAATAGCTTCAGCGCTCCTCAAATCAGATTCCTCATAATTTGCCTCCAGACCAGATCTGTTAAGATATGGGAAATACAAGGATAAATCAGTAGGTTCACTGCCCAATTCAACAAGTAAATGGACAATAAAACATGATGAAATGCAATGTAATCAGAGACCAATTCCCATTAGCGGGTGGTAAACAGTAGTGATATGGAACAAAAAAAGTGGTAAACTAGAATTATTTTTTAGGATAATTCTGATTTTCATCCAAAAAAAAAATATATTGATATGAAACAAAAAATAATCTACATGGGCCCAATGCTTTTAACAGAAATAGTAGTTGGGTTTCTTTTTTTCCTGAAAAAAAAAACTAGATTGGCCACTGTCTAGTGAGAAAGTGATATGAGACCAATTCCCATTAGCGGGTGGTAAACAGTAGTGATATGGAACAAAAAAAAAGTGGTAAACTAGAATTATTTTTTAGGATAATTCTCATTTTCATCAAAAAAAAATATTGATATGGAACAAAAAATAATCTATATAGGCCCAATGCCTTAAACGGAAATAGTAATTGGGCTTCCTTTTTTTTCTTAAAAAAAACTAGATGGGCCACTGTCTAGTGAGAAAGTTATATGGGACCAATTAGGTGTGTAAACGGGCCGGTTCTGTCCGGTTCTAGGGCTAGAACCGGACCGAACCGGAAATGTTCGGTTTTTGGTTTTTATTTTTATTTTTTAAAACAATTAGGAAAACTACTATTTATTCATGTAAAAAATTTATTTCTTTGTTATCATGATTGGATATTTTAAAACATTTAGGCAAATTTATTCATAAATAAAAAAAGTAATTTTAAAAAAAAAATAAAGAAACTGGCCCGGCCCCAGCCAATGAAGGAAAAAAATAAAGAAATTTGAGGGGAAAGAGATTCAAAGCCGTTCCCATTTGAAAGAGAGTGAAAGGTTTAACCACTGAGACAAAACTGAACTTTTGATAATTAATGCGCATATATATATATATATATATATATATATATATATATATATATATATATATATATTTCCAGTTCAAACGGTTCTACGGTTCGGTTTATCGGTTTTATATTTGATAGACCCAAATCGAACCGAAAATTTTCCGGTTCTAGTGGGATAGAACTGGACCGAACCAGAAAGTTACAGTTCAGTTTCTAATTCGGTCCGATTTCTTACACCCCTAGGACCAATTTGCATTAATGGGTGGTAAACAGTAAACACATCATCCATACTTTTTTTTAATAATTATTTTAGGATAATTCTGATTTCATAAAAAAAAAAAATATTGATATGAAACAAAAAATAATCTACAGAAAAAAAAGGTGCCGTTAATACTGGTGGCTTGGCGACGTCTGATCATCCGGAGCCGTCCGTATTTGACTGGAAGGCGGAAGTAATCCAACGATTGAGAAGGAGTACTAATTTGTTTATTTATTTTTTTAATTTAAAGGAAAAAATGTTCGCTTTTGTTATTGGGACGGCACTACTTTGATTGAGAATGTGTTAAAAGAAAGACCTTTCTTCAGCTTGGGATCTTCTCCCTCTACTTCGTCCAGCTCTTCTCCAATCCATATAAACAAACACGTTTATGCACCCCCCTCTCCCTCTCCCTCTCCCTCTCCCTCTCCAAAAGAAAAAGAAAATAATAAATATATAAAAATTAAAAACACCTGCAGGCTGCAGCTGCAGCCTGGAACGGTTCCCCCTTTTTCCGTTCCTTCTCCATCCCTCCCACCTTACCCCTCTCTGTGTTCAATATCCTAACGGAAATTAAAAAGAAAGAAAAAAGGTATATACCTCTAACTAGCTCACTCTCATAGAAATTCGATTTCCTTTTTTGGTCGTATTTTATTTCTGGTTTTCTTCTCCGTTAAATCTTTTCTTGATTTTTATGGGAGCCCGGCAATTGCGGGGGGAAGGCTGGTGTATTATTAGGAAAATTAGATTGATTTAGTTTGTGTGGAGAATAATTGGTAGGAAGCTCTGGCTCTTTTGGTTCATAGAAAGCAGAAGAGAGAGACCCTCTTTTGGTGGCAAGTGAAGTAGGCGTAGAGGCATATCTGGATGGATCCTCTGTCTCTTATTTTGCTTCTTACTTTCTCTTTTGTTCTTGTTCTGTATTTGTCCCCCTCGTATAAATAACATGATCAAACTGGACGCGATTGTCCCTTGAAATTGCAAAGGTGTTTCTTCCTCTCTTGCATCAACCAGGCTGTCTTGTTAGTTTTTTATTTTCCTAGCTCCCTTTCTATGACATGAAGACAGTTTCTGTTCCTATTTGATGTTTGCCTTTTGTTGTCAGGTGTTTAGCTCCTTTTATCAAGTTTTATTTACTTGTTTTTTTTTTTGGTTTATGGGTATGATTATTGAGGGAAAACTAAAGATTATTGTCCTGTAGACATATTGGGTAGACATATTTGATTTGAACATCATATAATTGAGTTTTACAAAAATTTAAATACGTATATTACTGCTGCAGAAAGCTACTTATTCTTGTATTGTGCAATGTTCTTGTGGTCTTGAATTTGTTTCTCGTGGAATCCTGCTTTGGTTTTAATATGCGTGGTAGAATGTTCATGGTTTTGTAAACATACTACTGTAGTTTTGTGCGCATGTGTGTGTTTGTGCTGTTTGGTAGGAGGTTTCATATAGATGATCTAAGTAGGTCACTTGTGCTCACATTTGAAAATTTGCGGATTGCTATAATAGAAACATATCTGCTGCAGAGCTATTTTATTTGGAAGTTGGTCAGGGTGAGATTTATGTATATTCTTCCTTTGGCGGAGATAGGCTAAAAGATTTTAGTAAATGGTCTCATAAGGGAAGTTATCAACTTGCTGAATAGTGTTCTTATTTTCTTCTTACTGGTTGTAGATGTTTTTGTCCAAAGTAAGTCTGAAGCCATTGACTTTGATAATTTCAGACTTGTTTTGGTATCAAAATGTTGATGTGTTTCCTTGCAAAGGATATAAATATCTCCCTGTTGAGGAAGTATATGAGCCAGTCGTCTGGTAGATTTGGGAAACTTTTCTTCACATGATTAATGAGAATCAGCCACATGATTCGTGGTGCATTCTTAATTGTATAAGTGTCTTTGGTTTGCTAGATTTCTTGTTACATTCTGAAGAATTGATGTACTTGATTGCAAGGTTTTGTCGGTCTAATATTGATCTGTTTTCTTGTGATTGCAGACTTAACCCGTAGATATATCATTATCCATGGATGATTACTCTGGAAAGAGAAATGGTGATGGGGTCGTTGTGTCTAGGAAGGGATCTGCTCTTGTCTTGAGAGAGAGTGATAATAATAGAGATCGAAATGCTCAAGTTTGCAACCGGATTGGGTGCAATGGCAGACCAAACTCCTCAAAAGTAACTCAAATCAACTATTCTGAAAAAGCAAAATCTTCAAAGCCATCATTTAGGCCTTCGACTGGCAAGGAAGTAATTGGAAGTTCTTCCAAAGTTTGCTCTGCAACCGGCAAGTCTAGAAAATCTTCTCTGGAACCTCGGAAAAAGCTGTCTTCTCACCTGGAAATAGATTCTTCTGAAACTAGCAGTAGCCACGATGAGCCTGAGGTCCCAGAACTTACAAGTCCTCCTCATGGACATATTCAAAGAGGCCTTCCTGAGTCTGATGAAAGTGGATCTAGTGAAATTACTACCTCCACAGACGCTGGAAGGTCTACAGCCACAAGTACAAGGTCTTGCAGGAGTTTTCATCAGAAATCAGGGTTAGGAAATCCAGTAACTCTAGCAGGCTCACCAGTTTCTCTGGCATCTAAAAGCACAGGCCAAGGTGCATGTGGGAACATGGGCAGGTATGGCATGAGGAGTCTCAAATGCAATTCAATTTCAGATGTCATCCCGTCAGGTGCTTCATCATCAGACTCATATCTAAGCAGAAAGAAGGGCACAATCAAGAAGAGAATTTCTGAGGATGAAAGTAGTTCCTCTACCAGAGGGAAGAAGATGAGTGGGCCTTTGGTGGAAGGGCAGAATTCAAGTTCCAGCCCTGGTATCTCCATTTCCGATTCATGGCGAGCCAGAGGTGGGCTTGCAGGCAGGGATAACAGTGCTGCATCAGTTAGGACTCGAAGTTTACTCAATGGTTACTCTAGGGCAAGGTTTGTTGATCAGGGAATTGGAAATAATGTATCACCAAATGAGTGCCATTTCATGATCCCGCAAATGTCTCAGGCTGATCTACCCATTGATCTGAATGCTTCTAGTTCATCCCAGCAGTTTTCTGTGGAAACCTCCCTACATCGCCCAAGTTCTTATAGCCAACCTGGTAATGAGAGTTTACGGGGTATTAGACCGTCTAGTCCTGCTGAACTTGGCAATTCTCGATCTTTAATGAATCGTGAGAGCTTCCGGCGCTACAGCATGGATGGAATCGCTGAGGTATGTAATCCATGTTATATGCATAAACCCCAACCCCTCCTTCCCCTTCTCTTTCTTTCCCAGGTAATGTAATGTTTGTCATAAGATGGCTCTTAACTACTATCCTGCAGGTATTGTTGGCACTAGAGAGGATTGAGCAAGATGAAGAGTTAACTTATGAGGTAGGTTATTTTTCGGCATTTTTTACTTCATCAGCTGGTATGTCTCATTCCGGTCAATTCTGAGAGTCTTACTTCTTTCTTGCCTGCAGCAACTGCTCATTTTGGAGACAAATTTATTCCTTAATGGACTTAACTTCTATGATCAACATAGGGAGATGAGACTAGATATTGATAATATGTCATATGAGGTTTGTTGTTTGATTTTGGTCAATACTATGGAGTGTTCATTTTTTGTCCATGGCGGTCTTATTTATCTAAACAAGAAGTTTACTTGTGCTTGTTTTGACTACTGCATTTTATCTGAATTTTGGCAGGAGTTGCTAGCTCTAGAGGAGAGGATGGGAAATGTGAGCACAGCACTTCCAGAGGAAGCATTATCTGAATGTCTTAAGATGGGTGTCTATGAGGCAGCACCTGCAGAGGATGCACCTACAAACCTCAGTGGGGATCCAAATGATGTCAAGTGCAGCGTCTGCCAGGTTTTTAATTATTTCTTCTTCCATTCATTTGTAGCCTGTATAGACTTTGACGTGCCTCGCACTGGATTTTTGAAGTTTAGGGTGGGATAGATCATCATAGTTACTGTGTTATGCACTTAGAAGAATTTGGACCCAAATCAAGTCAGATGCGGTTTCTTGTTCTGAGGAGCATAGTTTAGGTTGGACTGAGCCTACCTACTGTTGGCGCAACTTTTAGTTCATTGTCAGTCTTATATAAGAAAAGTGTGTGTGAAGAGCCAAAAGGAAGGAAAGGTCTTATTATTTGGAGGAATTAGCGATTTGCTAGATTACATGCCATCACGGATGGGATGTATTTATTTCGCTAACCAATCCTTTGTGTCCTTTTTATGACTGGTTTCCTCACTCTGCATTCTTTTTTTTGTGGGTTCCAGGAAGAGTATGCTGTAGGAGATGAAGTGGGGAGGTTGCATTGTGAGCACCGATATCATGCGGTATGCATACAGCAATGGCTGAGGCTGAAGAACTGGTGCCCTATATGTAAGGCATCTGCAGCTCCTTCCTCAGCACGATCACCAACACCGCCACCAGCAACTTGCTAATTCTGTTAAAAGAAGATTGGACGAAGGAGACTGACTTTTTCATTCTGTACAAAAATTCAGTCTATCCCATCATTTTATACTCTTTTTTTTCTTCATTTCTCCAAGGAATAATATCTTTTGTGTACATATAAAATTTATCTTTCATTACAGCAGAATAATAAGTCCGGGCTCGGTTGCTTCTACAGCACGAACTCGGCATTCACCTAAAGAAAGGAAACCTTCCCTTTTTCGCCCCTTTTGAATAGAAATCTCTCCTTTCACTTGTCCTTATAGCACCTGCAGTTTACTCACTTGGGAATTCCAGGGTGTGGCTTCCTGGAAAGATTAGGTGTTGGCCCCGAAATTTGCATGCAATTCATGTTTGAAGCAAGGTTGTTATGTTTAGACGTAACATGAATTGGTGCTTGTTAGTAGTACTGTTTACTGTTTAGAGTCTTTAGACAGAGATGGATGGATTGGTGTCCCACGAGAAGGTAGGCGTAGGGTAGGGTCCTAAAGGATGGAGAGTTGTGTGTTTTTATTCTTTTTTTTGGCTAGAAGGATGGAGCTGTCAATCGTTTTCAAAACCATATGAGCTAATCGTAATAAGAATAATAATAAACCTCTAGAATACAAAAAAAAGAAATGAAAATGAGGGCCACAAATTCTTATCAGCTAATTAATGAAACATTCTTATTCTCTGGAAGGTCATCTCGTGACATTAAAATGAGCGATGTGACTGTAATTTTTCCACGGACCCTCCAATTTCCTCTGTGCGTGCATTAAGAGCATCTATGTTACGGTAAACAAAAAACGTTTGGAATACCTAATGAATGACTCGTCGCTCTCCACTGCAGGAATGGAAAGGGCGTGTAACTAACGACTAACGAATAAATAACGGCATATGGTTAAGGTAATTGCGTCATCCAGGCATATGCTTTCTTGCAGTTCCGGAGCCATGATTTGTTGGGGAAGATGATGCAGAATTCTTTTCTTTTCTTTTCGTCTTTTTTTAAAAGAGAGAGAAAGTTTTTGCTGCAACGAGCCACACCTATGAAGCTTTGACTGTACTTCACCCAAATAAATGGAGTCCCGCTTCCCATAACTGGCCTCTGAACTATGAGCTGAGGATTTAGTACTATTATAGACCAAGAAAGAAACTGAACAGAAATCTCAAGTCAAGAAATCTTCCCAGAATCGATCGATCTGAACCTGCCAACATAACACTGAACCATATAAGTAATCTGTCCCTTGCTGTACCTCAGCAGTACAAACAAACAAACAATCAAACAGCAGCCTGCTGGATCAAATTCCCAATTCACATCCACAAACTATAAGTAAACACATCTATGTACGACTACAACAGTATTTGCTTGGAGAGACTTCTTAGTTCAACAGATGTATCCAAGAATATGAGAACTGAGAGGTCACAATCTTATCTAGTACTACATGAGAAGGCATTTAAATGAAAAAAGAAACTCAAAGTCAGAAGTCAAAAGAAATACTATCAATTAATGGATATCAATGGATTATTACTATTGGAATGCCAATCAATTCTCTTAAAAATACATTGAGCAACCCTTCAGCTCTTCTTACCCTAAGTGGTTTTTTACTTTTTCACCAAACTACATGAGAGTATCCTGCAAAACTGTCTTATACTTTTCCCTCTTCATTGGCTGTAAATTAAACAGAAGAATTCTTGAGCTCTGTAGCAGTGGCGGCACCAGACACAGCCAAGAGCAATGCTTATCATACAACAGAGCAACCAATCATGGGGCATTTCCGTTTGAAACTGTCCCTACCTTGGTTGCTGTATTTCCTGATGCATACAGGATCCGCACCATGAGAATACAGACATTTCGATGCTCAGCCCCATTTTTCATCTTGCTAGGGCTGAGCTTCATACAATGGGTAAGCCATCTGGTTTATCCTGACAAGAGGATAGGAGCTGGGTGGCTGCATCGACAAATTCCAACAGCAGCTTCCCAGGCCTTTGAACCAGGATAGCTAAACCCAAGAACAGCTCTCGGATAAACAAATCTTTGTGGGAATATCATCAATCCTCAAATGCATGCATGCAGATCTTCTCCAGCAGCAATGGCCAGTCATCACCAAGTTGCCGCGGATTTAGCTCCATGGCAACTTTGAAATCATGCAAAGATATTGAGGAATGTGGCCTCTGTTCCTGTGTAAGCTCTGCAGGAATACTACTGGTTGGCACATGTATATGATTACTTGGCCAAATGCCATTCATCACCTTGCCTTGAACCTGCTGCTTATGGACAGAATGTTTTCTTCGATCATGCGGAGACCTTGCTCCAACTAAATCAACACAGGACCTAATCAATTTCTTTAAATACACATCCAACACACTGTTCAATGTGTTTGCACACTCTGTTGAAACTCCTCCAAGGCCCTGTGCAGCGGCAATTTGTTCCATGCGTTTCCTCAGCATCTCTGTATCGGGCAATCCACCACTGTCATAACAACTAACAGAATCACCAGTACTTGCCACTGGTGTAGCTTTACGGGCCCCACCCACGCTTGCTGATAAATATGGAATCCCTAGAGGAGCAAGTAAAGGACTTCTGGATAAATTCAACAACTTTGCTTGCTCCACCTCCTCTCCATCTTCCAAATGAGCCACTGGTTCTTTGCCGTGTGCTCTTATTTTTTCAGTAGGCCGTTGAAGCAAACCCTCCCTTCCATTCTCTGGTTGCTCAGCAACTGTCTGAAGATGCTGCATGGGTCTTTGATAATCACAAGGAGGCAATTCTCCATTTTCCATAACAATAGCCTTACTGACACTATCTTCTGCACCAGACGATAGATGTGAGATGCATTCAACTTTTCCATTTGGCCCAAGCGGGCTAGGTCTATCTCTGAGCTTCCGATCACGTATCACAGACCGAACCTTCCTTGGGGATACAGGTAAAACCCCATTAGACCAAATGGGCACATTGTGATTCTGATTTGGAATAAGGGACCCACTTTGGTCTTGCACAACTTCTCTACTGGGAGAACTTTTTGCTATTTGAACAGAAGATTTTGCGGGACCCGCCTCATAAACTGGCGGTGGTATCTTCGCCTGACATGCATTCTTCAATATTGAGCGTATAAGCTGGTTATGGAGCTGGAGATTTTCCCTCCCAAGCAACCGGAAACATGACTTATCAAACTCACTCTTGCTCAGCTTCTGGCTCAAAAACCTATTCAAGTAAAAAAAATACTTCTTGGACCTATCAACCCCAATCCTCTTCAGTATCTGATTTTTCAAATCGACCAAATCAATTCTGGAGCCCTGCTGAGGTTGCATTTCTCTCAACAAACAGATTTGTACACCATCCAACAGAGCAACAAAACCCCAAATGTCACGAATTACACTCCCAATTACTGTTATCCTCACCTCCAAACAACCAAGGATTCACCCACCAGCATGTCAACTCAATGCAAATCAGCACTGAACCTCTGCATACACTATTGACCAAATCCCAGAAACCTGCGAACTCCCAACACGAATACAGCTATTTCTGTTTCCAAATAACCCAAAACTCATCTTCAAGCAAACCATACAATGCAAAAACAAATCTCATTTCTTTTTTCCCTGAATGAATACCCAAAACCCTAGAGATCAAACTTCAGTAATTAAACTTATTCCCAGACCGTAAAGGAGAAAGCCCAATTAATCAGAACCCCTAATAAATCAAAACCCTAACTTAAAGTCACTAAAATTAAGAACTACACCGCCTACCGCCCGAACTGTACGAACAGACCAATTATACCCCTGCACCGAGGAATACAAACATGGGGTATTAAAAATTGAAAAGCTCGGAACTTCAAATACAGAGAATTGAAGTTAAAAACAGAGATCAGTAAGTTGGAGGGTTTGAGTTGGAAAAGAGAGAACAGAGCAGAGAAAACAAAGCGCAATGAAGAGTAAAAAGAGAAGTTGAAGGAGTTGAAGATTGAGTTGCAGGGATTGATTGGAGTCGAACCTGAATGAAGTTCACCAATTGCAGAGAAACGGGAGACTGAGTCGCTTTTCGATTCTTCGCGCGACGAATCTTCAAGAGTGAATAATAAGGGGGTTCTTCTATTTCTTCAAATTGAGTGCATTATTGTTCTCATGAATATGAGAATGGAGGCTGCTGCGGTGGTGGTGTGTTAGCTCGATCGCTGAGTCGCTCTCTGCTACTAATAGTTTTGCTCTTTTCGTTTTTGTGTTTTCTTTTTCTTTTTCTTTTTCTTTTTTTTTCCTGTGTTGCTCTTCTTTCTTCCTCTCTCTCTCTCTCTTCGTACTCGTCTTTCTCGGTAGCTCTCTCAAGGTCTCTCATCTTGTGTGTGTTTTAATTTTTTTCCCTTTTTTTTTGGTTTTTTTTCATAATTGTTTTTCTTTTAATTCTTCTTAGTTCTCAGTACTTGGCAATTTTATAGTAAATTCTTATTAATACAATAATTGATACTTTAGTTTAAAATTTAAAATTGAAAATTTGAAAATATAGCACTAGTATTTAAGAAGCAAATGAAGAACAATGTTTGATGTGAGCAAACATTTCCAATGTTCAACCTTTAACTTATTTATTTATACTTTTACTCAAAAAAGAATTTTAACAATCCATTCAATTGCATCGCACAACATTATGTGCTCAACTTTATTTGCCAGTTCCGCTCCAACATCCTGGAACCTGGATAATATAATAGGGGTGAAAACATATAAGCTGCTAGACTAACAGCATAATCTTACTGCTCTCAGTCATCTTAACTAATCACAGCACAACAGAACATTGCTTGTACAATTAATACATTTTTATACATACAATGATACAATCAAGTGAAGTGAAACTACTTTTTTAAATCTCTTCATCTTTATGTTTTGCTATGGATCCACTTCAGGACATTCCTCCAGTTTTCTCCTTCAGTATATATATCCCTAAACCCTAAACCCTAAACCCTAAATACATATAGCAAAATGACTTGACTGAATTTCGGAGGAATGTATCCTATGATAGGGATCCAGTACCGGCTGTCTGTATCCATCATGCGAATTCGATGGCCAAAAACTATCTGCCTTCGTCTGTCAACAACTGAGAGAAAACTTGGCTGGTTCTTGTTTCTGAAGTACCACTCCCATCATCTCTTTCAGTCCTGGTGTTGTTTGACAAAACTTGGGGATCCGCCGCCGGTGTATTACTCTCCTCGTGTGCTTCTCTTGCTGATCCAGATTCCTGAACCTGCAGAGCATATTCCAAATTCCACAGTACATCGCCCATGCTCGGCCTATCAACACCGTAATCTGCCAAACATTTCTCTGCCGTCTCACCATATTTCTTGAGAGAACTTCTCTTTATCTGTCCCCTGAGATGCGGATCAATAACTTTCTCAAGCATGCCTTTCTTCTGCCATTGCATTGCCCATTCAGCTAAATTCACCTGCTCCCTAGCAAGTAAAGGATCAACTGCAGGCCTAGCGCAGAGAACTTCAAAAAGCACAACTCCGAATGAATAAACATCTGATTTATCTGTGAGCTGCTGCCGTCGGAAATATTCTGGATCAAGATATCCAAAACTACCTTTTACACCAGTGCTCACATGAGTCTCATCCAAGCAAGGACCAGATCTTGAAAGACCAAAATCAGCAACCTTGGCTACATAATTCTCATCAAGCAAAATATTTGTAGACTTGATGTCACGATGGATGATGCCTTGTGTCGAACCTGTATGCAGGTAGTGAAGGCCTCTCGCTGCACCGATGCAAATTTCAAGCCTTTGCTTCCATGACAAAAAAGAACACCCTGGACCGTATAAATGCTTCTTCAATGGCCCTTTTTCCATGAACTCGTAAACCAATATCATTTCTGACTGTTCTTCACAGTACCCAATGAGAGAAACAAGATGCCGGTGACGAATCTTCGACAAGATTGTTATTTCGGACTGAAATTCTGGAATCCCCTGTCTAGATCCTGGCACACCCCTTTTTACGGCAACCTTTGTGTTGTCCTTAAGAACCCCTTTGTAAACCATACCAAATCCTCCGGAACCAATAATCAGAGTCTTGTCAAAATTATTGGTAGCTAACTGTAAGTCAGCAAAAGGAATCTTCAGAGTGCGATAACCATTAGTGGCAGGAGATGCATTGACAGTCACTTCAGACAACCTACTGCCTGAACTGCCTCCATAGACCCGCAGTGGTGTCCAACCTGCACTTTCTGTACGACTTGGTTTTGGTTTTTTCTTCTTGCAATTACATGCAAGAATAACTACAAGTACAGCCAAACACAAGGCAACAAAGCCACCAAGAGCTGAACCCAGCACAATCCAAAAAGTTTTACTCTTTGATCCATTGTGTGTAGCAGGAGGATTAATCATCTTCATGATCTCTACACCGTTCAAAATAGCATTCACTTTTGTTGGAGCACTAAGATCTGAAGGTCCTACACTAACACGCATAGCTCCCAGATCATCGGAATCCACAATGAAGTCTACATAGACTGGAGATGAAAGCACATGGAATGTGAGTGATGATAGATCAAGATCCTTGTAAGCGGAGAGGTCATTGAGGTATACATCGAAGTACAACTGATTAAGCGAATTACTAACAATATCACAGAAATGCAACCGAACCAAGTGGCGAGCACCTCTTGAACCAACCGGGAAATTCCATGTGATGTTAAATCTCACATCTAAAGTAGGGGCATCCCTATTCATCTCCTGGGCAGTCATATATACATTTTCAGGCGCAATCTCCCTGGTGGCACCCCCAGTTTGGAAATTAGGGGTATGAGAGGAGACAGCACGCTTGGCAGATGATTTGAAAACAAGAAAATCATCATCAGGGATCCAAGTTCTCCACAAGGTATCATTAAAAGGTGTCAATTTTGAACCTCCTACATTAATCCTATGAATAGTCTCCAATACATGCAATGAAAGATTCTTGTACTCCTGGAATCCGTTGGCACTAACCAGCCTAGCGCCGCTGTCTAGAACAAGGTCCCCAGGAGCTGAAAACACTTCAATTGCACTAACAAACCCAAAATCTGAATCAGCGGCAGGACTAAACAGTAATTCAAGCGCTTCCCCATCAACTCTCATGAGGTATTCTTTGAGTACAAAACTTTGGGGGGCAAAATTCTTCAATACTAAAAGCCCATTAATGCGAACATTGAATTTAGCTTTGGACAAATTGAAGTTTTGAGATGGAAACGGGGAGAAATGAAGACGTACCAAGTGACTCCCGTTGGTTATGGTGTTGAACTTGTAGGTGGAGGGAGCAGTGAAAAGTCTTGCTGTGTGGTACAGAGCGGGTGAGTTGGGAGATGGGTTTTCGGTAGCCAGCGAAATTGAGCTGTCTGTGGAGAGAGCAACCCAACTGGGGAGGCGAGCGGAATCAGCAAGGAAGACCCTTTGGTCGAGCGTGGAGTTGGAAGCTGAACCACAATTGAGGAGGTAATTGTCGGCAGGAGTGAAAGCGGTGGAAAAAGAGATGAACTTTAGAGAGAGGAGGATCAGGATCAGGATCAGTGCCATGGTTGAGGGAAGGAAGAGTATTTGAAAGAAGTAGAAGAGAGATGGCAGAGCTTGTTTAAGACATTTTTTTGGTAATAAACTATGAAGGCAGCTTCTTTAAGACATTAATGATAGTCAGTGAAGAAATAGTACAAAGATACGAGTGGAAGAGGAAGTGCTGGATTTTTCAGTTGAAAAGTGAGAGTTTTTAGATGATACGAAAATTGTGTAATGAAGAAGAAGAACGGAAGTGGGCCACTCGTAATCTTTGAGTGGCGAGCGAGCGAGTGAGCTGTGATCAATTCGGCACGTTGAATATGGGCCAGGGAGAGAGGAGAAGGTCCAATTTTAATGATGTCTTTCCCTCTCAATTTTTGTTTTATTTTTTATTTTTAGGGCATATGCCAATTTTATAATTTTCCAGCCCTAAAAATTAAGAACAGAGCCCTAAAATAAAGAACCAAGACACAGCTCCGGTACTGTCCAGCTCCCGGCGTAAGCTCCTCCGTGCAGTGGAATCAATGGAAAGCGACGGAGAAGAGTCTCTGAAGAAGAAGCAAAAGAAGATCTCCTTCTCTGCGGACTCCTCTCGCAAGGTCAGCTGTTGGCCATCGGAGCTACTCAACCAATTATCCAACCAATGCCATGTTTTGATTTTGTTCAATTTAATTTGTTCGCTTTTACTATTGCTTCTTCTGTAAACAATAAGCAGAGAAAATGGCATTCACTTCTGTTTATGGACTGGTGATTTGCAGCAAGTGGAGCCGCTGACTTTGCGTTCATATGGAGCCATGGGCGAACTGGTAATTATTCCTTTCCTTACATCTATGGCCTAATAAATTAATACTATAGCTTTTCGTTTGTCTTTTTGTCTCTGGTTTTCTTGGTAATCGTAGTGTTTTACTGTTGCAGGAAGATGATATTCGGCTGGAGACTATACGGACTAGATGTATCTATTATGATCACTTCCTAATTGTGATTTTTGGGTTGTTGATTTTAGAAGGATTGTTACATCTTTTTTTATTAATTTATTTTTCGCTTGACAGTTTCAAATGTTCTCAAGAGGCATGCGGAATTGGCAGAGCGCCTTTCTAGGTAAATATTTCTTAGAACTTGTAAAGACATTGATCACTGTAAAAACTTTGATTGCTGATTTACTGATTTCAACAGGGATTCTGACAAGATGATATTTGAGCGCCTGCAGAAGGAATTTGAAGTTGCACGGGCATCTCAAACTCAAGGTATGTTGGAATATGGTAGTGACATAGAATGTGAAACACAATGCTAACTAACAACATTTATACTCTGTTTGTATTTCCATTTCCTCACCTTTTTGTTTATTAACATTCAGTTGGAGTGTTTGCTATATTTGTAAGTGCTTTGATTAAAGAGTGTCATTTTACCTCTTGTTTTCTTCTAGAGATTTACTTAGAGGGGGAAGAATGGAATGATGGACTATTAGCTACAATAAGAGAGAGGGTACAATCACATACTTTAAAGCTATCAAAATTATTATTCTCAAATTTCAATGCTGATATCTCAAATTTAGATGACTCCACTTTCTCTTAATGTTGTGTTCTCTGTTTTACAAGATACTTTATATTTTAATGCCTTGAGTTTGCTAGCAACATAATTGTCTAACATGTTAACCTACACATCTCAACAGGTTCATATGGAGGCTGAAAAAAAGACAATGCAGGGGGATTCTAATGTGGTGCCTGGTCACCATGTTGAGGAAAGAATTACTTATAGAGTTGGAAATAAGGTAAGATTTTACTTTATTAGCAGATTCCATGTTCAATTGTGCTTGAATTCCTCTCTCATTGATTAGAGTCACTAGACAGTGGTGCGCACTATTTGAGAGGGTTATGTATGATGGTCCCAGCTGCATCTCTCTTTATAGTTTTTTGTTTTCAATCTTCATTTTGTTTGTTTTTCATCAATTGGTTTGCTGATAGTGTTCATCCCTGGATCTAATTATCAAACCTGAATTCTACTCATTTCCTCCAGCTCCTTCTAACCTCACTAATGTTGGCCTTCTGAGTCGTCTGTCAACTTATTTCGAGATAGAATATGCACTTTCCTTGTAGAGTTTGATAATAAGCAACTTAAATGTTACTGGTGGTTTTCTCCTTTTACATTTATAAACCTTTTTCAATTGTTGATTTTGTTGAACAGGATTGATTCTTTTCTGACAAAAGCTTTGTCTTTGAGCAGGTGATTTGTATTTTGGAGGGAGTTAGAATTGGCATCCAATATGAGACTTCATATGCAGGTATTTTTATTGTGATATTTTTCTTCGTTGTTTGACAGGATAGTTGTTTTACCTTTAGCATCTCCTCAAGCTTGCCCAACATCAATTATTGTTGTGCTCATCTGACTTTTACCTGAGTTTCTTGGCCATTTTATCTTACATGCAAATTTTCTGAAGAGTTCTTTTTCCGTCATCGTCTAATCATGATGTGCAGATTTTGTCTTTTTACACCTTGTTTTGTTTCCTTGAAACTAATGATTTTATAGAAATGGCCAGTTGGAGGTTGTTAAGGATTTGAGGAATTGTAAATTTGACCACTAATTACCATTTTGGGGCATTGCTCCAAAATTTAAGAGCTAGAAATAAGATTTTCAGTATGCTGTTGGCTTAAAGATAATGTGTGAAGTCTAATATCTCGGAGATGCAGACACACATGCATCTGCAAGGGACTTCTCTATTTTGCTCCTTTTTTTAGTGCAGCTGGCAAGCTGATTATGTGTATATGTATGCAGGAGAACCATGTGAGCTGTACCACTGTGTTCTTGAGAGCAAGTCATTTCTCGAGAAGATGATTGTCCTTGAGCATACAGTCCCTTTCTTTCTGCCTATACGTGAAGCAGAAAATGATCTTCTTTCATCCAATGCTATGGTATATTTAGTTCTCTAATGTATTCTATGACTTCATAGTGTCTTGATATTCACAACTCTCAGCATTGTTTCTCATTGATTTGCTTTCAGAGATTTATCGATTACGTTGGAGAGCTTCTGCAGGCTTACGTGGATAGAAGGGAACAGGTATCTTGTCATTTTCTATTATCAAAAGATATCAATGCCACTGTATCAAATGTCCAAGTTTTGGTGTTCAGTCCATAGGAACTTGTTCTCACGTCATTTACTGAATGGTTCTGTAACAAATTGTAATTCTCTCAGTGGATATTTTATGATCTGTCAAAGGTATTCCATTTGCGCAATTTATCTATTAATTTCTCCTGTTTTCTTTGTGAGCAACACCTGTACACCCGCGCTCTTCACGCTATTCTTGGTTTGAGTCTTTGAGGGGTTGGAGTATTCATCAGCACCTGCATTTAACTTATATGTTTCATACTATTATTTAATGTACTTGTACATGTGATGTAGATGGAGGTCTATGGATATGTGTGTGCATGTTTCATTACATACTTTTCCTGCATCCTTGTTATACTCTCTTGGGGATAGCCTCCTCTCTCTTTCCGTGGCTCAATGGCTATAGAGAGGTAGCCTTTTGTTAAGTTCCCTAATGCCCAGAAAAGTAGGATTCAATCCCAATTTTTCATTATGAGGTGGTTGTGGAAGTTCTTTTCCTTAAAGTCATTCCTTGCTCCCTTGTTCTTCAATTGACAAATTATGCTCTGCTTTCATACCTTGCTGCAATTTTCTGCCTGCTTAGAAACTTTTTTGAAAGAATAAAGTACTCATAATGTACTCTCTTTCTTTCACCATTCTCTCTCATGCAGGTTCGTCTTATTAAGGAGTTGTATGGAAACCAAATAGGAGAGCTCTACCATAGCCTTCCTTACCACATGATTGAATTTGTACTGGATGATTTTGATTGGTTGGTACACATTTAGTCATTATATTATATGTGTATATTCCTTTGTGGGCGGTTGGGTTGGTTATGGACTGGATTTTCCAATATGGTTTGCTTGTTGCAGCAAGGTAACTGTCAGTCTTAAGTACGCAGACCTCATCGCTGTCCTTCCAACTCGAGTCAGAGTCTTTGCATGGCCAACAAGTCAGATCAACAAGACTGGAGCCCCAGGAACTCATCCCAGTCATGCCCGCCTATCCTACGCTGAGGATGCCTTACAAAACATGAGCTTGCCAGAAGGTGCTACGTTGTCCCTAATAACTTTATATTCCTCATGACTAACATTAAGACTACCATTAGATGATGCTTGGGAGCTAGGTATTCTTTTTCTTTTGTTATTGCCAGGAATGCTCCATATTTTGGCCTCCGAGTAAAAGAACGAAAAGAAGAAAAAAACTAGGCCAGATCTTATCGAATGCTTTCTGTTTTGTCCAATGCTTGAGTTTGTTCTACTTTTCCCCTGACTTTATCCCTACTATTTTGTCTCAGCATATGCAGAGATAGTATTGAATCTAGCACAAGCCATTCGCCAAGTGTTTGAGGATGGTACTACAAGCGCGAAGAACCCCCCCAGTTAGTGAACTTTTGTTCATAGCACATTTCGGAATCTGTACAAAACCATAGCAGGATAGAGTTGGAGCGAAAAGCAGTAAATTACAACAGTTAGTGAATTTGTATAGCAACCTGGTCGTCTGAATTTGTGGTTGAGGAATTTCAGTATTGATGGTTTTATCATGTCCCAGTAAATATTGCATCTAGGGAGGAGACTGCCACAGGCTATCTTAGAAAAGTGAGGTTTTTGTTCCCTTTATTTTCTCTGCAATCCTATCCTCCAACTGAAAGGATTAAAAATGTTTTGTTGGCTTACAAATTTGGATTGCAAAAACACCTTTTTTCTAAACAGCGAGCAAGTGGAACAGTCCTTCAAAATATGCAGGATTATAGGTGACAGATTTCAAAGAGGAAAAATGAATTACTACTAGCCCAGTGAGAGGAGTTAACTCTCAGAGTTCAAGCCCCTCAACTTGGGATTCCACTGTCCAAAAGAAGAAAAAAAAAGCTTTTGTAAACCCAAGTTTCCAAAGGAGGCAAGCAGAGCAGAGTCTTGGGTTATTTCCATTAAAATTGTGAAGGGCACTGGTTGAAACTTGAAAAACAAACGACGGCTGCTCCAATGCATGTAAGATTCAATATAGGATCAAATGTAAAGGGGCAGCTACTAAACCCTTTTTTACATAGAAGAATTCCTCTCCTCTGGGGCAATTAAGGTACGACAACTAGCAAAAATAAAGTACCCAAATGGTTTAGAAAGAAAGAACTTCTATCTAAGAAGATTCTAACTCAGCCCTTCTTCGTCATCATATCATATATTGCAGCAGCTGAGATTCCAAACTCTTCAAACTGTGTAATGTTGTTGAATTGTATCAATGTCAAGTCCTTTCAGCTTCACCACCGATTCAACGTGCCCCTTCAGGGTAAGTAGTTCTCTCAGCCTACAACAAACACCAATAGAGTAGGGTTCAGTTCCTAAAGTCCAGGAGAGAAATGGATGAAATGCATGTTCGAAAGAGAAAAAAATACATTGCAGCACCTTCAGTGCTTTTGCTTACCTTGCCACTTCAGCTCGTCGCTTGGCTTGCTCTGCAATTTCTGAAAGCTCCCTATAACTATTCTTGTCAGCAAAGAGGTTATTGGCTTCTGGTGGTTGAAGGCCATGCAGGGTCCTCTGTGCAGCAGCCCATTGTGCTTCTCTCTCTTCTTTCCCGTAGTCTTTCTTAGTTGTAAAGGCAGTCTGTACAAGAGAGAATGCAAAATGATTGTGAATGGTTTAATTTGTTTCTTAGAGCAGAATGACCATGTTGTTATACCAGGAGATTAAGATACCTTGTTCTCAAGAAGATTGTCCCATGCCTTCCCACTCAGTACATAGCGGATTGCAAATTTAAGGAGATCGAGTGGCACATAGGTTACAAGACTATACAGCCAGATCACTCCAGCCCATCCCCAGCCACAACCCTTTATATGGGCAAAACCCCAGTTAGCATAGACTGCTATCAATGTTGCTACCTGAAAGTAACAGCGCAGTCGGATGCATTAAGTAGAGCAAATAAATCCAGTCTGAACATAAATACACAATGTTTGAGGAGTTTGAACAGAAAAAATCCAGGGAATTCCAAGGAAGTCCTAAAAGAGAGTCAATTACTGAATACCTTAGAAACTAATAGCACAATTTAGGAAGTAATGGATTCCTTTTAGTGTGTACTCCAGTTTCATACACAGATATGCAGTTTGCCTCTCCTACATTGAATTATATTAACTAAACCTAAATCATTAAAGATAAAACACTTACCAGCTGAGCAATCAAAAAGGCAGCAAGAAGAAGAAATCCAGGACGTTCCACAAAAGACCAACTGCGAGATCTGGTAACAAAAATAAGCGCCTGGCTCACAATGCTCACTTGCAGGTACAAGGCTGCCATCATTTCTGGGTCACTATTACGTATCGGTCTTACACCGAACTTATCCTGCATTAACAAACTTGAAACTTGTAAGAAGATGAAACAAAAGCAGCATGATTTACCCAGTGACTGGATGCAAAAACTGCTTACAGAAAAGAAGTTGGTATCTTTCATAGCCCAGAAGAATATCACGGTCATTAGTGCCATGTAACCACCAAGCACAATACCAGTACTAAAGATTTCCTTAAGTTTCCAGCTGTCTGGCTGTGGAGATGGCTTCACACGATCTTTTGATATTGTCATGATTGTCCCTGGAGATTTGAGTTGTAATAATATCAGATCAACTCAATTATGCTGGTGAAATGCAATTTGTACAAGGAATGTGAAAAACACAACCAAATGAAAAGAAACAATGAATCAGGATCTCACCATCATTTAGGATGGCAATGATCAGCACCATGAATGGAGCAAAGTCAAACCTCCAAATCAAGGCAATAAACATGAAGCCAAACTGCCATATTTAGAAGAAAAAGGTATAGATTAAAATGAATGCCCATATCACAGTTTAATAAAACATTACAATGCAGGTATATGAATACTGACCACAATACGTATCGTGATTGAAACTGCATAAATCTGAAATAGTAGAAAAGAACGAAGTGAGTATGAAAATTTGTAAAATTCTATAACTATTGAGCAACAGGCATTGAAAAGAACAAAGAATGTCACTAACTGTGTAGTTCTTCATCCTTTGGAATATTGCCCTACTTGTCAGAACAGCACTGATAATCACACTCAGACCAGGCTCAGTGAGGACAATATCAGAGGCACCTCTGGCAGCATCAGTAGCATCAGCAACAGCAATTCCGATATCGGCCTTCTTTAAAGCAGGGGCGTCGTTAACACCATCACCTGTCATTCCACATATGTGCTTCATCTCCTGCAGCCTCTTAACAATTTCATATTTGTGTTCTGCAAGAGTAAATCAAAAGACATTAAAACTTGTGACCAAGTATCGGTTTAGGAATTGATAAGTCCTTAAGATATTAACAGTAAAAAAAGTGAAATAGCACACGGTGAAATTGAGGTAAGAGTAGAATAAAAACAAAAACAAGAGGCAATAGGAGACAAGGTATGGTTTGGATAAGAAAACGAAGAGTTGACATTCATTGAAAACTGCACAGTAGCTGAAATCACCTGGAAAAACTCCAGCAAATCCATCTGCTTTTTCAATCAACTCATCCACAGGGAGAGCTGCAAGGGAAGCATCCTTGTCTTGACCAAGCAATGATGAGGAAGGATACATGTTTGTACCCATTCCAAGCCTCCTGCCAGTTTCCTTTGCAATGGCAAGCTGATCCCCTGCACAGTGAGTGAACAGTATGAGTAGTGTAAAAAATGAAATAGAGGTTCTTATATATATATATATAAGCTTATTTGAACCCCCAAACTCATAAGAGATGTAGCTTAACAGAAACATAATTTAAAATATATTGAATTATTACCAGTGATCATCTTGACATTCACACCAAGGTTAAGAGCTCTCCTGATGGTCTCAGCACTATCATGCCTGGGAGGATCAAACAGAGGCAATAAACCAATGAACTGCCATGGTGCACCTTGGCTATCTTTCGATTTCTCAGGTACTTCCTGCAAGCACGTGGTTGATATTAGCTTAGTCTTTTTTTATTGAGGCAGAAACAAAAGGATTTACAGGTTCATTGCAGACCTGTCTTGCAACAGCCAATGACCGAAGTCCACGTTCAGCATACTTATCAATTACTGAATGTGCCTTCTTTTTAACATCCTCCTTACAGTTGCACAGTGTCAATATCTGTAATAAAGCATGAAAATCATGAGTTTGCAGATAAATATCAGACACCTTATGATAGATGTGCCACTGCAAATTAATGATTACCTGCTCAGGGGCACCCTTGCTGGCTCGGTGCCAGTTTCCATCAGAGTCAATATAAGTAAGAGCAGTTCTCTTGTCCACAGGATTGAATGGAAAGAAGTGAACCTCCCTGACACCAGCTCGTGCCTGCAGAAAAAATCGATCAACAACACACTCCTGATTTATTGTGAAACTTCAGATAAAGACATCATGAAACAAAATGACAGTTGAAGGTTGACCTCCTTTGGATCTGCAAGCATCCCCACAATAGCAGCATCAATAGCATCCTGATTTTCAACCCTTGATGCTCTTGCAGCAAGAAGGATAACGTGCTCCTTCTCCACACCCTTTGTAAACACTTCAATCAAGTTCCTGTCAACAGTCAGCTTGTTCAGGGTAAGGGTTCCAGTCTTGTCACTGCAGAGAACATCCATTCCTGCCATCTCCTCAATGGCAGTCATTCTCTTTGTAATAGCACCCTGCTGGGAAAGCCTGTGAGAACCAATAGCCATGGTGACAGACAAAACAGTTGGCATGGCAATGGGAATTCCTCCAATCAAGAGAACCAGTAAGTTGTCAATCCCATCTCTGTATGCACGATGCTGTATTGGGTACATGACGACAAGCTCAATGAGTATTCCAACAGCTATCGAGCAAATGCAGAAATTACCAATAGCAGTAAGAACTTTCTGGAAGTGTCCAACTTGATTGGTGCTATCTACCAGATGGGCAGCTTTACCAAAAAAGGTGTGCACACCAGTTGCGATCACAACTGCTTCAATTTCACCCTGTTTACATGTTGAGCCCGAGAAAACTTCATCTGAGGGATTCTTGGTAACAGGAAGTGATTCCCCTGTAAGTGCAGATTGATCAATCTTTAAAGGATCACCCTCAAGAAGACGGGCATCAGCAGGAACAATGTCTCCCAATTTGATGCTGATAATGTCTCCTGGAACCAAAATTGCAGCATCTTGCTCACTCCATCGACCATCTCTGAGAACCTACATTTACTCAAGAAAGAATTAGGATCACTTTACAATTAAAAGAGAAAGTAGGCAACAATACAAGACTGAAGTAATTGAAAGTGTGACCTTCACCTTAGTTTTGGGGGCAAGACCAGCCATAAGGGCGGCTGCTGCATTCCCGGCATTGTTTTCTTCAATAAAACTGATTGTAGAGTTGATAACCAACAAAACAACAATTCCAACAAAATCCTGCCAATCCGGAGGTTTCCCACCACCATTTGCCAAGGCTATGGCCATGATTGCAGCAGCCTCCATGACCCATGACAGTGGGTTCCACATAAAGCCAAGAAACTTGAGAAGCTTGCTCTCCTGTAGTTAAAGATATGGAAATTTTAAAGTTGAGTATCCCAGAAACGACCAAAACTTAATGGCTATGTGAACTAACGCTACATTTCCTGGCACAATATCAATCAGGGAGGTTAAAAGATGACCTTTTTTTCTTCTAGCTTGTTTGGTCCAAACACTTGAAGCCTGTTGGCTCCCTCCTCGGAAGACAAACCTTCTTTTGAACATTTCAACTGCTCGAACACTTCCTCAATTGGAATCCTCTCCTGCAAACCACAAAATCAGCCGTCACAAGGATGAGCCATGAATGCCACTCATCTTTCATAAGAAGAATCAATTCAAACAAGTTACCTATCTGGCCTAGTAAAACCAATACTCATCCCTTTTTACATCTTGTAAGCCAATTTCTAATTGATCAGAGATTGTCCCAATAAACATAGAAAATGACCACCTCCATAGGATAGAACAAATTCTTTTTTTTTCTTTTTTGTTAGTCTCATAACTCATGTAAGTTTTAACATTGTATAGTTTCTCTTTGTTAGACCTCAGAGTACCTAGCTCCAACAGAAAATTACCGAGATGCAGTGAATTAGGAAACTAGAGTGAAGTTTGGTAAATAGAGAATACTTAGTTTGGGTAAACAATCAAATAAGTAGGATGTCCATCCATGAATTCTGTTGAAGACCCTATTTTTCAACAAGGTAACCAATCAGGCAACAAATGAGTAACGTATAGTATTTTCCTCTCTCTTGAAAAATCATGTGATGACCATGTATTAAAGCTAATCACGTATTATCAGTGTATAAAGTCAAATGTTTTTTGTCCCCATCTTTGACCTCTGAGCCATTTTATCACCCACCACGGACTTCATGGTCCATCCATATAACAATCATGGATTCATTAATTAACCAAACAAAATTTGGCATGAACATTTTGACTCACCTACCACCTAATTAACCATTAAATTACCCATGCGACGCTTTCCAATTACAGATAGAAACACCAGACGGAACAATATTGACCAAGATACAAATAGTAATAAATTATTACATGGAAATATATGGTAACAAAATTGTTTTTGATTGTATCAGAAAATCAAAATCGTATGGAAGTCTTAAAAAATCAAAGAGTTACTAAGATTAGCACGCTTCCATATGTGAAGCGCGCGTGGTTTTCAGGGTAGGAGAACAAGAGCGTGCGATGCGACGGTGGTGGCGCGGTGGGGTACGGAAAATGGAATACGATTCGCGTAATCCAAATTCCACTTTCACTGGCTAGCCACCTTTTACCAAAAGAAAAAAGAGTCGTCACACCTCATTCGTTTCATGTGGTGGGGTGAGCAGTACGGGTGTGTGTTGTTATCTTTTCTTTTGCTAATAAATAATGAGGCCAACAAAAAATATTTTTTCTATTTAATAATGTAAAATACTATAGTTTGGGATGTTTTATTTTGGGGTCTACGACCAGAAGTCACAGAAAACAAAAGTCTAATATTTTATCATTTTGGTATTTATCGAGAGCTGAACCAAATCGGTTGGGGTCTGCAAGACGTACGCCTACCCGTCAAAAGCAAACAACAATCTTTTCTTCAGTGTACAAATACACCATAACTTACGCCGCCGATTTGCTTCCTCATCCCTATCAAACCCACCAAATCCCTAACTAGACGCTCCATTTCACGGGAGAAAAAAAAGAGAAGAGAAACCGGACAAGAAAAGTAACAGGTCAAATAAATAAATAAAAAGTAACAAATCAGAATCGCCAATTTCCAAGAGATCATCATAGCAGTACAGTACCCCCCAAAAAAGCTTAACCGTTACATGTAAATACAAAAATAATACGAAGGTAATTAAAATGAAATAAAAACAACCACTAATTAATCACATCAAGAACACAAGAATCTCGACCGCTGGCGTAAAAACAAGAACGAAGAAGAAAGGAAAGAGAGATATAGTACTGACTACTGAAGGTAGTATAGTAGTAGCAGTTTAATAAGATTTTCAGAAGAGATTCAAAAACAGATGAAATAGTAGGAAATAGAAGATACATCACGAATAATTTTGTAGCTAATAGCAGAGAGAGAGGCATGCACAGAGCACAGAAATGGACAGAATTTGACATACAGAAGTGATTAAGAAACGATAAAAAATCAAAAATAAAAAGAGAATATACCAGATCGACGGACTCGTTCTTGATTTCATCGAGGCTGATGCCTTTGTTGGCTGCCATGTCGTTTTGATGGAAAGCGTCGATGAAGAACAGGACCTAGCTCCCCCGATGGAAGTAGATTTATATGTTAAACATAAAAAGGGGGAAATAGAGAAGAAGAGAGAACGGAGAGGAGAAATAGAGAAGGTGTTTTGTTTGTTTTGTAATTGGTGTTTGTGAGGAAGCGTGCCTCGAATGGAATTGAGGCAAGGCAACTTGAAAGGGGGAGAGGGAGTTGCGTTCTATATAAATACAACAACCTTCCCTGTAGGCCTTTTTGGGTGCGCTCAGAAAATAAGAGAGGGCTGGTTCGGCTCGTGTGAGGTTGGAGGGTGGGACCCACGTGAGGAGAGACAGGAGAGGCACAGGCACTTTTATGCCGTTTGTCAAATATGAGGTGCCACGCGCTGCTTTGGTGGGTTTTGTGGCAAGTACGAGCGGGACTGAGTGAGGGACCAAATGGCGTTTACGCTACAATTAATGGTGTATTGGTGTTCCGTTCCGTCCGCCCCCAAATTCATCCTCCCCCACACTACACCTGCTCACTGTCTCAGTCTCACCGGAGGCCCAGGCCCAATCTCACCCTCGCACCCTCTTCAACCTGAATTAACTTCTTCTTTTAATAATCCTCATTTAAAAAATTAGGAAAAATTGGGCAATTTCTCTAGTTTGATCGATGACGTATCAGTCCACCGTGAATCGATTTCATTTCCGCTTCATGGGCTTGGGCTGTCTTCTCTATCCCGGAAGTAATGTACAATATACCAGGTGTGTCATATTATTTTGTTCACTCATTTTACTCACATTAGCTAAGTAGTTACATATTATATTGTTTTTAAATTTTAAATTTTAAAAATACTATAAATTTAGATAGAAATATGATAAATCATTGGACGTATAATACCTAATTACTTGCGTTCTATGATTTTTCCTCTCGTCGTGCCCAGCGTAGGTTTCAATACTCCCACATTCATTCCATTCCTTAGAATAGAAGAAAGAGCACAATTTCATTCTGAGACATTCTTCGATTTACCGTACATCTATCGATGGCCCATTTTGGTCAATCTTTGACTTTTTTTAATAGAAGGATGAATCAAATATGGTGAATGGCTAGCTGTTTCCTTCCATTTTCATTTTTGTTGACTTCGTCGTAAGAATAGAAGTTAATTTGTGAATTGTAATACGGTCATTAATTGCCTATATTATTATTATTATTATTCTGTTTTTACTCCAAACGTCCCGTTGAATGATTTTATATGTGGAAACTAGCGATCTTATGATTCTTAATTTCTTATCATGATTACATAAACAAGGAAATTGATTCTTATCGTGGTCGTCATGTCAATACGGTAATTCATCATCAATGGACGAGACTCTCGTAATTTATTGACGTTGTTTTTGTTTCAAATTGAAAGGATAATAACTGTATAATTAAAGTCGGTTCTTTGGATCAAACAATATAGTTGATAATACATAAAATTATCACAAGGGCATAACGGACATTGTACCTTCACAAAGTACCGTTGACCAGTCAAAACGGCGTATGACCGATGGACCAGTCAAAACGGCATCACGACCGATTGACCAGGACAACGGGAATAAGTGGCAAAAGGACAAGTCTGGCCCGTTGTCATCAAACGGAACAAAGCCGATCCATCAACTAGAGCAAATGGGACGGATCGACACGGATTCATATGTTGACCCAGTCAACAGACCCCAAACGGCACCAGACCGATTTGGCGTAACGGCACCAAGCCGATTTGATATGATCAGTAAGCTCCATTCACTGGTATAATTTATATAATACTCAGTAGTCAGTACACATTTAGTCAAAGGTGGCATGGGGGATCACCTGCTCCCATCAAGTCATCATTTAATAGCTAGACAAGGGGACTACTTACTCCCCCAAAAAAGGCATTAACCCCACTGGACAATTATTAATCTTTACTTTTCAACCACCTTCTGAAAAGAGGGGAGGGAGGTCAAAAGGTTCAACCACTCTAGCCCTACATATGGACTAGAGGGAAGTACTTGAAAGGGGACTTTTGATCTCAAAAAGACACACGCTAAGCAGACCCATACTCTCTGGGCACATTTTATCCAAACACTGACTTTGGCATCGGAGATTCTCCGCCGCAGGTCGCTCAAGGAGCTTCAACCACCACACTCCGGCGTGCCATTTGACGGAAAAGCCCTCACCCCGTTCAACGGATTATCATTTGGTGCTTTCATTGAGAGCTTTTGAATTTTAAGTGAGTCACCTTGAAATTCAAAGCTCTTCTTCTTCTATTTTCTTGGGGTTTTCATTTCCAGAAAAAATGGCATCCGACCCAATCCTTCAATCAAAACAACCCACCGGTGAAGCTGCTGGCCACCATGACCCTTCACCAGCACAAACTTCATCTTCTCGAGTGGAAATAAGTGCTACTGCTTGTCAGCACGACCCTCCAGAAATTTCAGAAATCCTATTTTCTGCAACTCCTCAATCGGATCTGTCCGAGTCAATACTCCCACCAGCAGTCATGCTTGAGTTTGCTGCCCTACACCAAAGGATGGACGTGATAATGGCGACGATCATGGAGAGAATTCCTCCGCCCAACCAACAACTTATTCCTCAACAGATCCACCATCAACCGACGGTTCCACAAGCTGGGGCAGTTCATCAGGCCGGAAAAAGGAGACGAGAGAGATCGGTGACCCAGCATCACTCAGAGACAGATCGCTCAAAAAGTGGACGAGACCTGTCCAGAAAATTTGTTCCTCGACCAGATCTGGAAGAGAAAGATGATGATCCAAAGAATCCGTTGACCTTTCGGATTCGGAAACATCAAGTAAGCAGGTATGTTAAGCTGCCATCTGATCATTATCATGGGATCACAGATCCAAGTGTTCATGTGAGTTTAGTAAAGAAACATGTCAAGTTTTTTACTACAAATGATGAGGCTTTATGCCAAATATTTGTGATGACCCTTAAAGGGATAGCCAACACTTGGTTTGAGAAGCTACCAGCTGGATCTGTTGACTGTTTTGAGCAGTTAGAAAAGGCGTTCAGAAGCCGATTCAGCTCATGTATTCCGATGAAAAAATCTTCAGCCGTTCTGTTTGACATGATGCGAAAGTCAGGGGAGTCGTTGGCTGCGTATGTGTCTAGATTCAACACGGAGCTAGCAACTCTTCCTGATGTAGCGCCTAATTTAGCAGCAGAGGCGTTGAAAAGAAACTGTAAATATTGAGAATTGGAAAATGCCTTGATTGCAAGCACTCCTAAAACCTTGGATCTCTTGCGGGTTGAGGTAGGAAAGTATTCCAGAATGGAAGAAGCAGATTATCAACGGAAGAAACGGGAGGAGTCCAATTTCCAAAAGAAAGGATCTTCCTCGCACAAATAGACAGAGAAGAAGCAAACAGCAGGAAGCCGATATGCAGAATGGTCAACCAATTTCTCTGCCATGCCGTTGTCCAAATCAGGGAGCGAAACGGCAATATTTATAAAACGGCCTAGTGCCGAATGAGTGTAAACCTCAAACGGTTCCCTCAAAACGGCATCTAGCCGAATCGTCAAGGCAGAGATAAGTTCAATTATTGATTGTTTTATCTTTGTTAATTTTTCTGGAATATTATGTATAACAGGAATTATCGAATATTTCCAAAACAATGAAAAATATATATTTGCCAGCATTGTTTCTCCTATGATTGCAGATCCTGAGAAAACAAAAATCAAATCAATCGTGGATGTAGGTTATTTTATACCGAACCATGTTACCAAAATCCAAGAATCGGCGATATTAAAGCTACCAGGGTTACCTAAGGCGCTGCCTGGGGATGCCGACAACCAAATCGGTCGCAGCCCGATTGGTTCAAATTTCTACCAGGGCTACCTAAGGCGCTGCCTGGGGATGCCGACAACCAAATCGGTCGCAGCCCGATTGGTTCAAATTTCTACCAGGGCTACCTAAGGCGCTGCCTGGGGATGCCGACAACCAAATCGGCCGCAGCCCGATTGGTTCAAATTTCTACCAGGGCTACCTAAAGCGCTGCCTGGGGATGCCGACAACCAAATCAGCAGCAGCCCGATTAGTTCAAATCGGCAGCATATATTGCCAACGATACATATATTGCCAACGATACATATATCGCCAACGATACATATATGGTCACTGAGACGTATATCGTTATTGAGGCATATAGCGTTATTGAGGCATATAGCGTTATTGAGGCATATATCGCTATTGAGACATATATCGTCATCACATCTTCATAAGACCATTTCGGTCCTGCTGATCAGATGGTGACAAAATAAAGAAAAATTCAAACCTATCTGTGTCTTAGTAAACCAGATAGAAGTACCTGTGTCTTCGTAAACTAGGTAATAAAAACTCAAACCTATCTGTGTCTTAGTAAACCAGATAGTGAAACGACAACGCAAAAACAATATCTCCAAAACGGCCCAGTGCCGAAAGTTCGAAACGGCCTAGTGCCGAAAGGTCGAAACGGCCACCTCAAGCGAATGGAAACAGATTCCTCAAACGGCAACTTGTCGATTTGCCAAAATAAAGATAAGTTCAAGTTACAATTGTTTTATCTTTTTTAAAATTTTTCTGGAGTAGTATATATGGTATATATATATATATGACAGAAATGATTAAGCATCTGCAATAACTAAAAATTGCAAAATTATATTCCGAATAATATCTGTTCAGTACAAAATATGCCAATCGGAAAATGATCAAGAAATAAAACTAAAGCTCAGGCCGCCGGCCCAGATCCAGAAGCAATGTCAGGTCCAACAGGATTGTCATCTTCGTCCGAATCGGAAGAGGATGCATACTCTTTAGCTTCGGCAATTCTTTCTCCAGCAGCAACATATCGGGAAAGATGACGGGGGTAGAAATGCTTATCGCCATAGTAGGAGATATAGCTTTCCAGCATGATATCCTTCATCTTCTTTCGCCACCAGCTTATCTTCCCAGGGACTTTCTCTAATTCCGCGTCCTTAGCGGCAATGCTACCCTGAGCTGTTTCCAATGCTGCCGTTCTGGCTGTCAGATCGGAACGGACCGCGTTTAGTTCCTCAGTAAGCTTGGCTACAGTATTGATCAAGGAGGCCTTATCTTCAGAAAGCTTGGTAATGGAATCGCACAAAGCAGACTTATCCTTTGTCAGCTCCTCGATCAGTGCCTGCTTCTGTCTGGCCATCATCGAAAGTCCATCCCTCTCCTTCAGACTATCGGCAAGCTTTGAGCGAGCTTCCATCACTGCCTTTTTATCATCTTCCCGAGTGGCAGAAAGGGCTTTCATCTCCTTCTGAATGGAAACCTTCTCAGCATCTAATTGCTCAAGAGCTTTCCTCAGAGACGCCACTTTCTCATCTGTTGTCTCGGCAAGGTAGCGAATGCTGCATAGCATGCGATAAGCAATACTCTCGGCATTTGAAAACTGGGCGCTAAATTCTAACTCCCGGAACCGCTCCCGGTCAGCGTCATTCGCCAGCATTTCAGCAATCAGTTGCCAGACCGCCTGTCGGCAACGCTAGGAACATCCAAACCAAGGGAACGGCAGCCGATGTTCCCAAAGTTTTGCATGCTCACAACATGAGTCGCTTCCCCATCAGGACCCTGGCTTGAAAGATGACCTCGAATATCGGCAGGCGGCGCGAGTGCAACATCATCTGAAATAAACGGACTAGGCATCGGCGGACCAGCGACCCAGTGAAGACGAACTTGAGGAGAAACGGGAGGACCCTGAGGAGTCTTCACTGGTGGAATAGGTTCACTAGAACCAGCAGCTGGTCCAGAAACGGCATCTTGCCGACTTGTCTCATCTCGAAGGGTAGCAGTCTGATTGGCTTGCTCAGGGACGACTCCTGACTGATCCAGGTCGATTTGCTGCAAAACGGCTTGAGGCCGATTTGCGTTGCCCTCCGATTCTGAAACGGCAGATGCCCGTTTCGCCCTATCAGCGGCATGTTTCTCTTCAGCTCTTTTTCTTTTCTTAAGAATTCTTGCGGCAGCCTTGAGAACATGAGGATCCGGCAGCTCGGAATATTGAAATGATGAACTGGATCGCCGCCGTTTGATGATGAGAGGGGGTTCTTTATCTTCTTCTTCTTTATCAAAGGCAAAATGTGTTTCTGGCCTTGCCGATTGCTCACCGCTCTCAATAACGGTCTCCCCGGCCACAGTTTCCTCATCACCTATTTCATCTGCCAAGTGGCCTTCTGCTCCCGTTTGGTCTTCTGCCGACTCATCAATTGAATGACCCTCAGTCTGCATTCTGTTTTCATCAGAAGTTTCGGCCGTTGCAGATGTCAACCGAATCGAAGAGGCAGGAACAAGAACAACCTTTTTCTTCTTGGTTTTCTCTGCAAAATGAAGTTCGTATCAGAGATTAACAAAGAATAAAACGGCATATTTACGGCTAGAAATAAAAGCTCACCAAGAACACAATCAGACAACGGCACGCCGACGGCCAAGTACCGTGTGTGAAACGGCGTGTTCACCGACAGCAACATATCAACCTGGGATTGAAGAGGTTCATCAAGGTTCTCTGGCTTGAGCCAGTGTTTCTCATTCATTTCCCGATTGAATCCAGAAACCCATTCGGACGAAGAAGATGACACCAGATAGAAACGCTCTTTCCAATCTTTGACAGAAGAATCGTACCTCTGGAAAATCTCATTGAAATGGGAATCCCGGCGGGGGCGAATGATCATCAAGCATCCACGGTTGGTCAGATTAAAGAAAAATTTAAAAAGGGATAGAGATGACGACTTGATCCCATTCAACTCACAGACTTTGATAAAGGCATAAATTTCAGCCCAGGAGTTGGGAGTAATCTGGGCTGGGTTCAAAAGATGTTGACTCAGTATAGTCTTAATCATGGAATCAAAGGGAAGCCTAAATCTAAATTCAAACATTCTTGAGTATAAAACCCTAGTGTTATCTTCAAAACTACTGTTCAACCTAACATTTGGAGGAGCAACAGTGGCAGAATATTCATCAGTCAGCTCAATTTCTAGTGCCTCTATCTCAGCCAGCAGCTTATCTTCACTATCTAATTTAGTGAGGGTTCTATCAATGATCTCATCAGTGACAAGTGGGCGTTTGGGTGCCATTCCTAAATCTCAAACAATAAATCAGAGAGGAAAGGGAATGGGTAAATACCTAAAAACGCAGATGTCTTGAAGAACGGAGCCCAAAATTGCAGGAGAAGGTCGTAGAAACGAGAGAGAAAATAAGAGAATTCTTTGAAGAGGAAGATGAGTAAGAGCGGCGCTGAGAAAAGAGAGTGAATTAGGGTTTTCCAAGAGAAACCACTTTTAAAAGAAATAACACTTCAAGCGTCAGTATTCCCAAACTGGACAATGACACATGGCAGGCCCGATTGTGAATAGACGGACATATGTCAATAAAGCTGCATAGCTTTAAATGAGGAGACGGCGCATGCGTTTCTCCCAGGCTTTGAATTTCAAAATTCAAACCTTTTCAGAAAATGAAGAGACATTTTCTCCTCAAAAGGCTTGAGCAATCACAATCACTTTACTGGGGATGTGCCACGTCAAATGGTATGCATTTAAATGCATTAACCTTTTTTATTGCTATTTATTTGCAGGACTGAGAAAAACTCTACAAACTGCACCGAATTAAAGTAAACCAAACTGCAGCACGCCGATTGTCAAGCATCAAGCAAGAAACGGCAAGCCCTTGGTAAACACTCGGGCTCGTTTGTTGTTGGGCCTCTGATAATACATAAAATTATCACAAGGGCATAACGGACATTGTACCTTCACAAAGTACCGTTGACTAGTCAAAACGGCGTATGACCGATGGACCAGTCAAAACGACATCACGACCGATTGACCAGGACAACGGGAATAAGTGGCAAAAGGACAAGTCTGGCCCATTGTCATCAAACGGAACAAAGCCGATCCATCAACTAGAGCAAATGGGACGGATCGGCACGGATTCATATGTTGACCCAGTCAACAGACCCCAAACGGCACCAGACCGATTTGGCGTAACGGCACCAAGCCGATTTGATATGATCAGTAAGCTCCATTCACTGGTATAATTTATATAATACTCAGTAGTCAGTACACATTTAGTCAAAGGTGGCATGGGGGATCACCTGCTCCCATCAAGTCATCATTTAATAGCTAGACAAGGGGACTACTTACTCCCCTAAAAAAGGCATTAACCCCACTAGACAATTATTAATCTTTACTTTTCAACCACCTTCTGAAAAGAGGGGAGGGAGGTCAAAAGGTTCAACCACTCTAGCCCTACATATGGACTAGAGGGAAGTACTTGAAAGGGGACTTTTGATCTCAAAAAGACACACGCTAAGCAGACCCATACTCTCTGGGCACATTTTATCCAAACACTGACTTTGGCATCGGAGATTCTCCGCCGGAGATTACTCCGACGGTTTTGCAGGTCGCTCAAGGAACTTCAACCACCACACTCCGGCGTGCCATTTGACGGAAAAACCCTCACCCTGTTCAACGGATTATCAATAGTAGAGTCCAGATTCAAGCATATATATATTTTCATCATCAGCCAGCAGCATGGCCTTATCCTAGCTTACCTCAGTCCTTTTTTCTTTTTTTCTCGCAGCTGATTCCTGTACATGTACATTGTACAATATAATACTCCTCGTCCTCGTTTATGTAATATTAGTTGACCCGTATAGGAAAATTAATGCACAAGAATTTCATGAAAATGTTGGGGTGTACGAACAAGAAATCATGAAAAAAATAAAAGAAATAAAAAGTAAATATAATAAGAGTTAATCTTTGAAATGAAACCTTTTAGAAAAACTGAATTTAGATTCAAAACTGACAATATCATCCAATATATATAGAAAGAGTGCGAGCTCTTCTTTTCTCCGAAAGAAATAAGAATAGTATGCAAGAAACATAAATTTCTCCAACAGAAAGTATGCCAAGAATAATAGGTGCCATGCCGTGTTTGTTGAAGAAATGAGAATGGCTTATGTTGATTGTTGAGAGCAAAATACACTTCAGTCCAGAACTAACCACGAGTTTTCAATTCAACCCCTAACTATCGTAATTCATAAATCCTCCATAATCTCAGATTTATTAGAGTCTAATGACTTCATTTTTCTTAAGTTCAATAAAAGTTATTGTAATGATAAAAAATAAAGATGACAAAGCAATGTATTTCCTGGAGAGGAATTTGCTGCTAGTAGTAGCACAATGATGTTTGTTTGGTACAGAAAGAGATAGGAGTTGAAATGTTGAATTCCATTTTCTTCAACAGTTTGACACTTGCTCGGCTCCTCGGCTATATTATAGATGCAAATCGCTCCATAAGTCAAAGGATCTGCTCTTGTTATTACCGGTAGAGAATCAACAAGTTACTCTCTATAATTTCTTTTTAAAAGACACCGAAAGAAGAAGAAAATGAAGGGATAAGGTTGCGGTCAATAGAAGGCGTTAGGGCTGTCACGATCAAAATGCGTTTTGGTTTCGTTGTGAAAAGGCCAAAAAGAGGCCGTACAAAACGTACAACTTCAGTTGAGTCTTATGTGGAAAGTTGTGTCGTGTACAACATTTCGAATATAAAAATAAAAATATGAAATGGAACATGTTGTATTAGCTATACAAGGATGGAGGTTTCACATCTTTAGGGGACAAATGAAAGGAGTAATTGAGACGAAGCCGATGAATACAGCCTTACTGGAAAAGACAAACACAATCACAAACCCCACAAGTACCACCGCCCACTCTTTGTATGGCCAAAACACAACTAGTATTATTGAATACGATTCCGTATGTGAAGAGGGTCATTCATTTATATTCCAATACGAGGCCCACACCTTCTTTTATTTTTCTCTTCCGTCCGTTTGAGTTCTGTCGGATTTAAAGGACGATGACTCTTTTAATATGATTTTTTTTTTATTTTCAAAACTCGAACTCGAATTCGAACTCAAAAGTTTATTAAAAGTAAACAAATTTTTTACTATTTGACCACAACCGATATTATTTCTTTTTGGTCAATGAAAATAACCCTTTTGACAAACTTTTTGTTTTGAACTTTCAATTATCAACTAGTGTTAAAGACTTAATTGTCTGGTCACATTAGTATGTACATGTGGTAATTAAGGAATTGAACAAATCAAAATGAAGCAACTGACAATGTCGGTCTTTAATTGAGTGTGTGGTTGACAAATCTCGTAAGACAAGAGGGGCATGGATTATTAGTAGTATTAATCAGGGAAGGAAGGAAGGTAATTATTAAAAAGATGGAGGACTAAAGTAGACCAAGAGAAATGACGTGTGGGGTTGAAAGATGCCATTGGAATATTAGTAATTTAGTTTTACTTTCCCTTCTCTTCCCGTTTCTTTGGCACCGATGCTTTTTATTAGTGTTCAATCATTGTACCTGACCAACATCTCTAAGATTCTTCTTAGGAATGGAATAGACATGACATGCTCGGTTGGAGATGGGCCTTCAATTGATTAGTCTCTTATTTATAACAATTAATATTAGATGCGATAGTAATCAGTGGCGGAGCCAGCTTTCAATGCTTGAGGGGCGAGATTAAAAAATTTATTTGTAAACAGTGATGGATCCAGGATCTGTATTCAGGGGTGTGGGGTTTGGAGGGAGCGCCCCCGATTTTTTTTTTTTTAGTATTTTAAAGGAAAGGCAAACGAGCTGAACGAAAAATTGAAAAAATGCTTAAGAGTATTTGTATCCGTCACTAAATAACAAATATTTAGATAAACTTAACAAAAAGATAAATAAGAAAACAATATAGAAAAAAATTAATTATAGATTAGAATTCATACAATATACGTACTTTTTACAATTGTTCTCTAACAGTAATTTTTTTTTAGTATTTTAGATCTGTTCCTGTCTATAAAATATGAACATTCTCGTCAATAACTATTATAGTAATAAATTTAATATGTATTATGTATAATTAATTAAATTAGCTGAATTGTACCCGACGTTCTTTCAAATCAACAAATTCATCTAATATCGAGTCTAAACTGAAAGTCTCGACAAATTTTTTTCCAATATAAACCACCAACTTGAGGAGATAACCTTCTTGGGTTCTTTAATAAACTCAAGAATTAATATAACCAACAAATATATCACGACCATAGTCCTAAATTAGAGATATATTATCAATGAACACATTGCCTTTTTCTTTCTTGACAATGCTCTACGAGCCATAACTGCAACCATATAAAAAATGCAGCATTATAGATACGATACGAGATATAAACAATATGTTAATCGGTGAGTTACGCTCAAAATTAAAGTACAAAATTAATTTAAGTACCTAATGATCCTGATTTATAATCTAACACGGTACTAATAAGAAAGAATTGGGAATAAAATCTCTAGACCTGTGCTTTGTCTACTAATTTCTGCGTACTGCACTAAAGAAATAAATTCTATGATAATACTAATAATACATTTTTTTTCTTTTTTACTTTTATAATAATACTAATAATATATATTTTTAAAAACCCTTCATGGCTCCGCCACTGATAGTAATGAATGCTTTTGTAATTCAATAATACAATATTACATTTGAATCTCCTAATTTGTTATTTTTATCGAGATGTTAATAGAAATAAAACCTAATGATAATATATGAAAAAAGGACAAGGACAAAAAGGACCTTGCACGACCCCAGGACCTAGTCTACCCGAGACTGAGCTACGAAAGCAAGGAAAGAATGCCCCCGTTAGGTCTCCCACGAGGGATGCTAACGACAGGGTAACGCAAACGAAAGGTATCCCACTAGTTGACAAAAGGTTACCCGTTAGGCCTCCCAGAAGAGGGCTAACGGGAGAGCAACACAAACGGAAGATACCCCGTTTACCGGTGCCAACATCCTTACCGGACGACCCTGCTGAGTCACACGATAAATGATCACCCTCAAAGCCCATTTAATGCGGAGGTGACGGCAATTAATGTGGACTCCAGATCAATAGGCGGCGGACGCTAGGTAATCCTAGATAAAACAAAAGGCCTTTAATGCAGAAGCGATGGGCATTAATAAGGAAGTGAGGGCATTAATTACACTCGTCATAGGCTACACATAGCCTGCAATACGGGTCCCACTGGGCTCAGGAAGTTAAGCAAAGATGACCCTATAAATACCGCCACCCCCCATCCAGAAGAGGGGGACAAAAATCACTACAATAAGCATAAGCTCTTACTTTGGTAACTCTCCCTTATCTTACACTTATTCGTACTATCAGCGATTCTAACTTGATCGTCGGAGGCTCTACGCCGGAGGCCCCCCTCCGGCTCTTTGCAGGTCACGCCTGAGGCAATCCTACTACTCCACTATCGTGGCTATTGACAAGATAATCCTTACCCCGTAACACAAGTTATCACCTAATTAATTATTTTTTATACAATAACATAGTTCAAAGATGGAGTTGAGTAGAGTAGACAACCACTTTGCCTTAGTCGTGTAGCTAGTGGCTAGAGCATAATATTAATACCTATATATATATCTCTAACATTTACACGATCGATCATCAAAGTGATCAAGGACGACGTGGAAGGGACAAAATAATAACAGACCGGTGGTAGTGATACCTACCGGTTCAGTAGCCCCAATCTTGGTTGATAATGACATCTCATATCCGTATAGAGTCGGACCTAAAAAGATCCACATGGATTACCGGCCTTTTAGCTCGAGTTTTTTTTGGCATTAATTGTAAATGTAGGCATGCATGATAGTTTTGGATTTATGCTATATGATGCATATAAAACTATTCATTTGTTTTGTGTTAGTTATAATCTATGTAGTGTTTAAACGAAGTTTGATGGTGATTAAGAAAAATAAGGGATTAATTGGAGCCTTGACGAGTTTGTATTTATTAACGAGACAATTAATGAGCAGAAAGGGGAAGAAGGATGGATGGATAGGTCACGGGAATTGGGCAGAAAGGCCAGCCAAGTATGAGAATCGAACACTAAAGAAAAATATTTTGTTAGGCAGATGACGTGAAACAAAGTAGTGGTTTTATTTTTGTATAATTATATATGTTGTGAAGAAGAAAGGGAGGCCGGGGAGATGCGTGTTCTTGTATTTCACGTGTATGTCTACCTTCTTCTAACTTTGTAATGAATCCACAACAAACAAAGTATTACTAGTATGTGTCTGTCCATCACAAAATTCAAGTGAGTGAAGACAGAAAAAGAAATGAGATATATATACATATATATATATAAGAAAAGGGTTTTTCCCATTTGTGGTAGAGCGCCAATTCCATGTGACGTTGTCACAAGTATTTTAGTTTAAAGGGTCATCACCACAAGCCACAAGCCACAAGCACAAGCACTAGCAAGGCCCATGAGGATTGACAATTTTTCTATCTCCTTGGTATTATCTTTTTTCTTACGGTTTGAATATCATCGGATTTAAAATAGAATTTTTTCAAATATTATATTCGAACATAAGACTTGTGTTATAGGCTGACAATGTTTTTACCATTTGACTGCCGTTAATGTTAGTGGAGGACCGTTCCTTGTGAAAAGTGAGAAGGATTTCTTTTTGCTATACTATATCTTTGTGAGAATCTTGAGGTGAGGACAGGGCATGATTTGCAATAGTGTCATTAGAGTCATACAAGTTGAAGTTAGAAGGGAAGCGAAGCGCACTCACTGTACTGGCGCTTGACACCAAAAGTAGAGTCGGAAGATTTGGTATTGGCATTTTGCTCTTCGGCTCTTTGGCTCTTCGGCTCTTAGGCCCATGCCCTTCCCCTTCTCTCTATTAGTGGACGCTGATAGTGATCACCCAAGGACCCTATCTTAAGAACCCCTTTTCACTTTAGCATCTAAAAGAAAATGATTACACAACAACAATAAAATAAAAAGATAATATAGTAGTATACCTAAACCTACTAGATGGAGAGAGTGATGAGAAATGAATATCAAACTTATAAGGTGCACAACTCACTCCCCTTTTTGCCTGTGAATCGCACTACTCCAACATCAAATGTGTTGTTACCTCTTCATCTCATCCTTTTTTTTTGCTTCATTATTAGTATTTTAACTTTTTCCATTTTTCATCTTTCTTTATATATAAGCCATCCGTTTCTTCAATCACCTTGTTGATAATAGGCCCATTACTAATAATAGTACGTAGATTAGAAACTTCCACTACTAGGGGTCCTCCTAAGTCCTAACCCCACTCTCTTCTCAATCTTCCGAAATCAATCCAATCAATTCCCTACTTTAGGGTCGAATATATTCTCCCATAACCAACTATATTCTCTTCTCCTCAACAATAATTGAATAAATAGTACTAGTACAATGTACAAGAGCAGTAAGGCACTTGATTTAGTCTGCAACAAAATCAAACCACCCTGCTCGAAAAGTAGTCTAAACAGATGGATTCATATCATTTCATAAAGGGCTTTACTTTGATGGTAGATTTGACATCAAAATAGGAGCTGCTCCTGCATGCATTTACAGAACTTGGAGCTCAACATTCGACTAACTGAGAAAATTCAGAACTGGAGAAAGATAAAATGGGGATTGCGAGTTTTCGACACTACACTTGATCATCGGAAACATTGCAAGAAAAAACAGTTCCTACATCTCTAACATGCCTAGTCAAGAAGTCAAACATGTATAACAGTACCAAAAGTACACCAAAAAGCTGAAACTCCAAACATATCAATGGTGGATTCAAGAAGGATTTACATCACCCTAAAAGTAGCCCAACTTCCAATAAAGACATCTCAGTGCCAATTTCTTCCTTTGTTATGAATTTCATTCAATAAGTCATGCAGCATGCAGGATATTGAGCATCCACCACACTGCTGTGAAGTCACCATCAGGTTTCAACCATGGGTTCAGGCCCAGGTGTCTCGGTTCTGGACCTATTAGACTGCCTCACAGAGTTGAAAAGGATGTCCTTGATGACCTACAGAATAAAACATAACGAAGTGGAAAAGTTAGGCTGGGAAAATAGATTACAAAGTGAACTAGGTGTCTGAAAAATGGGTAGAAGAACTAGGTAATTACCTGAGACATCAATCCATGCACCTGCTCCACAGTTATCTTAGCACTGTCACGAGTAATTTTGGCAAGTTGAGACTCTTCCTGCAAATTATAGAAGTTGTTTGATCAAACCAGAAATAGTAGATGAAATTAGAAGAGTACACCTTTAAAACCAAAAAGACAAAAGGGAGAGGAACATCTGCCATGCAATTTATTCTCACAGGCAAATAACATATCTGACCACCGGGTAAAGAGCAACTACTATGGACTGCGATGCTAGAAGCAGGAAAATATACTAACATCTAGTGCTTAAAACAGTTACTGCATAAGGAGAGAACTGTAATATCTTCAAACCAAAGGAAGATTGATTTATCTTACCGGAGTTAGAAAACTAAGATACACAGAATGGTTTCTTTCCAAGTTGCAAAAGAAAGATTGACTTGACAATTTCCCCCCTATTCTAGACCAAACAATTTTAGGTGAAGACAAAGGCCATTCCAAACAAACCAAAGGAAGATTGCAGCAATTCTAATGAACAATGCATGAAAACAGTCGCAGAGGACACTTACATCATCTTGACATTCATGTGTACATGAATCACAGGCCTAACATTTTAGGTGTATAATGTATGCTCACATCCATTGCCGGAATGTCTTGGAAATTATCGAAATGAGGCAAAACATTCATCAAATAACACATACCCACACTTGGCAAGGTGTATCCAATAATTCCTCTAGTAGCCTTAAGGAAATTCTCTTAAAAGGCCAGGACACAATAGTTTACATACCATAGATTACTTCCAGAAGTTTGAAACTCATGGGCATACTGACAGCTTTCTATCTAACTAAACAAGATATGGGACTCTAAGTTACCTCTTTCTTTCTTTGAGGTGGTGCTATTAGAGGTCCGAATCTGGCATGTGCCAATTGGTTTTCAGCTTGCTCCAGCTTTTCCGCTGCATGATAAACAGAGCAGAATTTTATTCAGCTGCAAGATCATCTACTTGGTGCTCGGAAAAAAATTATTAACCTAAGCACTGGACTAAATTCAGCAATGATTACTTCTAAGCATTACATACAACAATAAACGTTAAAAATGTACAAAATGACTAAGAACTTACCTAAATCTGAAATTTGTCCAGCAACATAGTCTCCATTGCCCAAAAGAGGGGAAGATGAAAGAGTGTTCACCCAATATTTGTTCCACAAAAGATCCAACAGGTGACAATCAAGAGATGACTTGAAATAAGTGATGTCCAAAGAATAGTACTGGAAAAAAAAATTCAATATTAGACAAGAAAAAAAAGGCTACAAAGACCCTAGAGGAAGCAGGCAAGCTCAATAGACCTAACCTGTTTGCAATGCACACCAAAATCCTCAATCTTATTAAGAGGAATGGTTTGATATTCAGAGACAGGATCATCCGGGGGCTTGTATCCTTCGGGATATGTCCTGAAAGCCCCAATTTCAACCTTGCCAGCAGAAACAGTCCTAGTTGGATCAATAACCACGGCCAAAAATGGCTCCTGAAATTGCTGGTTCAACATTTGTGTCGAAACATCAATTCCCGAGAGCCAACATCCATAGCCAGGATGGGAGTGGTACCACCCCACAGCATTCTCCAAACGCCCAGCCTACACAACCGCATTAACTCATAAAATACTTACTCACTTGATCAAAACCCATAAAACTAAACGGGGCACCACAAATTAATTTAGCTAACAATACATAAAACTTCATAAACCGTAAACACCGTTGTTTTCAAAAACTACGCAGCAATAGATACTCAACCCAAGTAAAACTTTGATTAAAAACAGTATACGCAAATAATGAATTCCGCGAACCTGCTTGTTAGTTTGGGAGTAATCGACCATATACTCATAAGCATCAGCTTGGGCGTTAACCCTAGTTTCAGTTCCTTCAACGGGGAGCGCAAACGCGTCCATAACAATGATAGCATCACCGTCAGTTTTCCCTTGCATCAACCCCATGACCTCGATGGTCCCACCGGATCGCGCGTGGACCACCATCTTCAGGAGCGCGAGTGCCGATATCTTGACGCGTCTGAAGTAATGAGGATCGTTGGTCCATGGTTTTTCCTGCTGGAATTTGGTCTGCGCTGCGTCGTCGTAGTAGAAGATTGCGTCGGACGACGCGTCAGCTGTGGTGGAGCTAGTGGCTGGAGGCGTGTCGACAGTGATGATGCTGTTTTCCAGTTCCCAGGTTTTCTGGGCCATAGAAGAAGAGGAGGAAGGGTAGGGATCCATGGGTTTTTGGTGTGTGTATCAAGCTGTGTTGTGCGTTTGCACTTGCAGTGTATGTTAAGGGTTTATGAGGAACAAGAAATCCTTGTCCTTCAATTTCCAAGATCTTCTAGCTTTCAAGTTTTATTTTAACCCACCTCCTTATGTTATAGTTATAGGTTGGGCCCTTACGGAATTAGGGATCAGATCGGGCCTACTCAATGATTACCTGGCTAACAATTCGAGCCCGGCCCATATTCAAATACTCTCAGTAGGGAAGTTAGTATTATTACTAATAACTAACAACGATTTATTGAAGAAAAAAATTATTAAATTCCTTAAGTTAAAGCTTAAATCCAAAACAAATCTGGACTGCACTCTGGCTAACAAATATACCAACCTGATATGGTACAGTACAAGCATGACAATTGACCTTTGGAGGACTGGTGCCCAATACCTAAATCTAGACCACTGACCACCTAATTGAAGGAAAAGTAGCAATGTAGCATGGTGTGGAAGTGGAACTACAAATAATCGGTCTCGCTACAGTTTAGTTACCAGGCCTGGTCATGGCGTGGGGTTCTCCTAATATAGTTTAGGGTTAATATTACAGTTTACAAAAGCCAACATAACTTACTTACCACTACTTACTATTTACCCCGTCCCCTGCCTCTCCTATTGTATCTGCTCACTTTCCTTCCTTGCTGCGTCTCGGTCACACTACTGTTCTTTCCTGCCAAGCCTCGTCTAGCTTTCGGCCGACTCAGGTCTTCTGATAACTCTTCATCATGCATGCTAGAACTATTCTGGGAGGGAAAGGCTACTCCTGCATTCTCACTCTCATTTGTAATCAGTACCTCAACGGATGCTTCACTTAAAACCTGGCAGGTCTCCTCAGCAGGAGTGCCTCTTGCCGTCATATCTTGGCCCGAAGTCACCCGATTACGCTCCTCATTAGGTGTGATTGCCATCTTCTCTTGGTTCAAGCTAAATGGATTGTGCCCCTCATTAGATGGTTTAGATTCTTCACCTCTTTCATGTCCTGCAGACAAACTGATGGAGAGGTATCAAAGTTAATAGATGCAGCAGTTACCAAACAAGAGCCAAAAAAGTCCAACCATTTGTCTCACCTCGATCCTGAAGTAGGGAAGCCATTAGTAGCAACCATATACGTCCCCGCAGCAGCTTCCTTGGATGCTGAACGATTTATTTCAAGAGATCTCGAATGTGGAACTGCATCTGGAGAAAAGAACAGCTTGAGGAAAGAAAAATCTCAAATCATGATCAACTTCAGAGCATCTTGCATTATGATCATTCCATTCAGGAACAAAGGATGTCTATTGACGACAAAATAAATCAAACAGTAAAATCTCACAATTCAAGAGCAAATGTAAACCTCATCAACAATCAAGTTTCGAAGCTGCACATTATCAGAAATAGTTTCTCACTGTTAGACTACTAGGTTTAAGCTCTTACCTTGAGTAGCACCTCCAACCATAGAGATATCAACAAAAGATTGATCATCTTTAGTGGCGTCCTTTAGGCTACCAGGAGCACTGTGACATAAATACATGTTGAAATTTTTAGAAAGAAACAAAGCAGGAGCTTGCTGCCATGAGAATCCACGCAAGCAAAAAGGGGAGAAAAGAGAGGAGAGAATGGGAGAAACAAACCTTTGAGATCCAGGTATAGCATCTTCAGAAGGCTGAAGTTGTTGTGCATAGCTTAATACTCCTTCTACAGCATCATAGCGGCTTTAATTAGTGAGGGAAAATTGAAATAATCCATCAAAAAAAAAAGAGAATTCACAAGTACCTCCTCTTCCCTTATTGATTGGAATAGCCCCGAGATCGTTCTGTGATCCATTATGTACAATCTGCGAATCTGAAAAAGCAAAAGATGAGTGCCATTTATTTATTTATATATTATAACTGATTTTATTTTCTTTCAGGGAAAAGAAGCTACACCTGTGCAGCCACGAACAGTTGCTGGATTGCTCCAGTCCAAGGGTACGTCTACCAATTGAGCAGGGTTGTACACCTTATCTTGCGTGGTCCCATGTACTTTAGATGTTTCAAACAAATTAGGCCCAACTTTGAAATTTGAAGTCAGTGCAGGCCAATCAATTTTTGAAGATGCTCGACTCTTCAGCATCTCCTGAGTTGCCCTAGATCTCACTTTGCGTAGTTCCTCCTGGATATTCCAGGAGCCAGTGGCAGGAGACTCCATATTCAGCTGCAGTTTCACCACACAATGAAATTGAGTCAGTACAATTTAGTGAACAAAGAACTATTCTTGTGAAAGGTAAGTATCTTCTTGATAACCCCAATTATTTCTTAATGGCTAAGTAGTCACGCCTGTTGTTAAGGGAACACTTTACACGGCTAAGTAAGTCCCTAAAGCAGACGCTTTCATGCCAGAATCCTGAAGGAGATAGACTGTCTCCTAAATTGTCACATCCAGGCCACCAGTCCTGTAACGCACTGGTGGAATAATTTTCGATCTATTGCTTCTAGCCTTGTTTATATTACTGTATTAAAGGCTCTAACAGTACACTCAGTCTCCGTCCCTTCCTACATATCTTTCCAACAATACTAAAAATTAGCCAACAAGCTTGAAACTATTGGAACCAGAATTTTTCCAGGTTAAAATACGCATTCAAGGAGGAACTTTCTTTCCTCCCTGATCCCTAACTTAACTACAGGTGCATTTTATCTCATCATCGAGTAAGAAATTGAATCATATTCTTCTAGAAAGAAAAAATATTTAGAGGCTAAATTTATGTACTCATCTAAGAAAATTAACCCAAATCTGTATCAAAAGCCACTTTTACAGTTTCACCATCTTGTGCCACCAGGACCCAGTTTCCAGAAAGTAAAAACCAGCTCTAGGTTATAACAGCAAAAGCAATACAGGAACTTATAGCAAGAGAGAGAGAGAGAGAAAGCCTTCCAAACACAACCTTAGATGCTGAAGCAGAACCAAATGAATGTGGTGTTGCTTCCTTAAACAATTGCATCCCGGCTGGTGATGCGGGTTTTAATTGGATATGGTCGATGGATGGAGACGCCCATGGAGGTCGTGCCTGCATGTAAGATTTGGCTACATCAACTGGTGAACCCTGTTCAGCTTCACCAACCTGTTCACCATAAGCGGTTATCAATTCAACACGACTGCATAACTTATAATAGTGAACTGTGAACACGAGTTAAAGTGCATCAGCTAACCCATTGCAATCGTGAAGTGAAGACATTAGAAATGGATTACTAACATGTGGCAGCATAGCAGTATTCAAAGTGCAGGTTCCATGGCCCAATTCTGATTTTGAAGTCGACCCCAATCTCTTTCCCTCTAGCCATCTTTTAGCCTCAGTAACAGCAGTATCACGGAGATCAGGCACAGCAACATCTAAGATAAGAGTACAACCATCAACAAAATATATATCCCGAAAATCAATTCTAATCATCTCTTTGCATAGAAAAAGGCTTGTAAGGAAACACTACCATGGCAATTTGTCTGCTCTCCCGTTGCACCTGGTCTGCCTCCACCAACGAGAGAATCTACAACTCTTGACTTAATGATATGCACTAATCTGTCGGACTCTTCCCTGGAATTAAGAATTTGAAGTAAAAACTGGGTATAAGAAGAGATACAAGTGAAAAAGAAAATGAGAAACCTCAGAAGCAGAAAAAAATTTGGGGCATGCTGAGACATCACAAAGTAATAAAGCAACAAAGAATAAAGTTTACATAGAACATATTTTACATGAATTCATAACTTGCTTATAAGTTACAAACTTGGCTCTGATTCAAATAATTGAAGAACTAGACCATTTCAAAATTTCATGCAAATACAACAAGACATTACAAACTACAAGCAACAAGAAAATCCTCAAAATACCTCGAGAACGTTTCCTGCATGAGAAGCTGTGCAATTAAACTTTTTGTTTCACTCTTCCACCCTACATGCTCAGGTCTCTCCTAAAATAAAAACAAGCCAAAAAGATCAAACATCAACTGGACCTAAAATTCACTGTTTGTTCGTGCATTTAAAGAACAAAAGACATCTGAAACAACTACCAGTTCCATCAAATCACCAGGCTGAGAAGAAATATCCTGTTCTTCTCCGCTGACATCATCTTCAAATATGCAGGAAAAGGAACACTCAGCATAGTGAGAAAAGGGGAAATAAATGCTACTCTGGTAACATTTCAAGGGTGAGATGATGAGCAAATGCCCATCCGTAAATTAAAGTTTAATGTATTCCACTTCATTGATGTGCTGTACTTTTAAGAAAAAAACATAATGCATCTGATATTATCATTATTATTATTTTTAATTAGTTGGTATGAAAGCTAAAGACGAATAGAAATAAAATACTTGAATTGCAGTGAGGGAATGTTAGAACTTGAAATGTTGTTTAATGTATTTATCTCATGAAATATGAGGTAATTTATTTTATTTTATACACGGATTAAGACAAGTCAAGCTAATAACTTAATAAGTACACCCCTTTTTTTCCCACGAAAAGAAAAAAAAAGAGAAATTTCTGAGTCACTCTAACATCAACCTCAAACAAATGCTTTTACAGATCTTACCAGAATCATATTCGGAATCTGAAGAAGAAGAGGAGGAGGAAGAGGAAGGTTCGGGGGCGAAGACGGAGGCGAGTACTTTGCCAGCGCCTGTAGCAAGCATACGAGAAGGGGAGGAAATGAGCCTGGACATCCAATTAGGGTTTTGAGGAATGGGATTGGGAGAGAGGTAAGGAGGAGGAGGGCGGTCGTAAGGGGTCCGGCGAGCGGTGGGGCGTCTAGGTCGAAGCATTTTGCCGCCCGATCGGGGAATTGAGGAATTGGTTTCCATGTTTGTTGGGTTTTTGTCAGCAGAAGAGAATCAGAAAGAGAGGGAGAGATAGAGAAAGAAACAGGAAGGGCTGCGGATTTAAAAGCCGTTGATGAGAGGATGGTTTTCGGGTTTTGTCTGCTTTGTTTCGGTTAGGAATTTATTTATGCTTGTGTAAAATGTTTATGATTTGGTAACTAAACACAGCATTAATTAATATATATGGAATGTTTTTGGGCAGTACGAGGTTTAGAAATTTTCATTTCCCTGGGGAGGTACTATTAATTAATATTCTCTTTATTTTTCCGGTTTGGATTTTTTTAATATAAAAGAATGAACTTAATTGTATTATCGGAATTGTATGGGTAAAAAATTAAATCTATATTTAAATTTTATCTCTATTTATAAAAAAATGATTCGAATAAGATAAATTATTATTTTTTGGCTCATTTTGCGATTGCATTTTAAAATAGATTCATCTTAGTATTATTGTTTTTTTTTCTCATAAGAATAATGGATCTTTTTTTTTTTATGCTGAGTGTAAACGGATCCGGCTCTTCTAATTTTCCTCTAATCATGTTTAAGGAAAAATTAGAAAAGCTCGAGCTCAATCCAGTGTAAACTTGCTAGAGGTGTAAGTTTTTTATTTTTTTTATTTTTTTATCACAACAATAACACTCTTCATTCCATTAAAAACCACTCAAGGTGGACGATTATATACCATGAGGAGTCCAAAATCTCCCGCATAGCAAACATCCCAAATATTACAGAGATAGTTTGAAGCAGCTTTAGCGACATAGTCCGCTAGCTTGTTCTTTTGCCTGCATGCATACTTGAACAATCAACCCTGAAACTCATACCTCAAATGAACAATACCTTGAATAATCACACTCATTTCCCAATCAAATTAGTTTTGAGGATAATTTATTTGAGAAACGACCGAAAGGTATCACTCTCACCCTTAGAAACAACATTAGCCCATTTTGCTGTTACAAAGTAGTTTCTTCCATTTGATCTCTTGGCTAGTTTTGCTGAACAAGTACTTATCTAAAGATCCATTCTCCATATGCTCATGTATTGATCATAGCAAAAACTATAGAGGCTAACCACATTGATGTGGTGTGCTCTTCCTTCCAATTGTCTCTACCTCTGCCATGCATTGACACTCTCAACACTATCATCTGAGCTCCTTGTCAGAGCTTTCACTGCAATCTTGGCTCCGTCAGGAAAACACCACCATCACATTATCAACAATTCAACATCATTTTGACCCTAAAATAAAATAAAAATTTTCAACATCATAAATTAATACTAGTAGTATTATTAATCATCAGCTGTCAAACGCATGGATAGAAGAAGGATGCTCAAAAGGAGGAGGAGAAGATAGAAGACAAGTCCTTCGGGGCTTCTGGGTCTAGATTCTAGAAAACGAAATATGGGCCCAAGGACAGGATATTAGATAACAGCCCATTAGGGTTTTTTCTGGCCCAATCAATGGATCCAGTTGATTAAACGTTGAGACCAAGAGGGAGAATCGGCGGGGTACAGATCTTTCATCTATCAATCGTAGGCGCGCGCAAGCGAATAGAGTGCGTCTTCTCCGCCTCACCGACTGCGAGGCGTCGTATATATTGGTCTCCCCTCCTCCCATCACTTCCACCACCAGATATATTATAAAACTTTGAGCGAAGAAACAGAAAGAGTGGAAATGGCAGGGCTAACGTGCAACTCTTGTAACAAAGAATTCATAGACGATGCCGAGCAGAAGCTCCATTACAAGTCTGATTGGCACCGCTACAATCTCAAACGCAAGGTTTGTTCCCTTCATTTCCTTTTCTTCTTCTTCTTCTTCTTCTTATTATTATTATTATTATTATTATTTAATTTGGATGAGAGCGTCTTTGGTTTGTTGGATAACTATTCTAATGACTTTTTGGATTTGCATCCTTTTTTTTCTTTTTCATGTTATATTCTTTGAATGAGTTGTTCTGTTCCTACTAGAGCATCTTGAGGTTGTAATATCTGGTGTTTATAATATGAACCTATTGATGCTTTAGGGTTTAGGCGGTGGTGCTATTTGAGGTTTCATTTCTGACGTTTTCATGTAAAAATGATATGATGATACTCACTTCTTCTATGAATATTGATTTCCTTTTCCCCACTGACGATCAAGAAATGTGTAAATTTTGGCTTGGAAGAAAAATTCTTAGAAATTTGATTTTCGTTTCTTTCAGGTAGCTGGGGTTCCAGGAGTTACTGAAGCACTATTTCTGGCAAGACAGTCTGCTCTTGCTGCAGAGAAAGATAAGTCAAGTGCAACACCAATGCTCTACAGTTGTGTTCTCTGTGGTAAAGGGTATCGAAGTTCAAAGGCTCACGCGCAGCATCTAAAATCCCGAAGCCACATAACACGTGCTTCTCAGGGAGGAAATGAAGGGGAGGATACAGCAACAGTTCGACCACTTCAGCGTCCTGTAAACAAACAGCCCTTACAGAGTCATGCAATTAAGGAAGATAGTGAAGAGAGTGAAGAAAGTGAAGAAGAATGGGAATTGGTAGATTCTGAGGAACACTTGCTTCGAGATGCCACTGTCTCTTTAAATCATTTGAATGTAAATGGGACAACCTCCAATGATGTTATGGCTGAGGATGAGGATGAGGATGAAGATGATTTGCTAGATCCCTCTTGTTGCTTTATGTGCGACAGAGAGCATGATAACATTGAGAGCTGCATGGTTCACATGCATAAACAACATGGATTCTTTATCCCTGATGTAGAGTATTTGAAGGATCCTCAAGGTCTTCTTACTTATCTGGGCCTTAGGGTATGGGATTGTATGCTGCTGTTATTATTATTTTTTACTATTTATTTATTTTATTTTGTTCCAGAAACTTGTATTTATTCCCATCTTCTGATTTCTCTCCACAGGTTAAGAAGGATTTCATGTGTTTGTACTGCAATGAGAGGTGTCATCCTTTTAACAGCTTAGAAGCGGTGCGGAAGCATATGGCAGCAAAAAGTCATTGCAGAGTGCATTATGGTGATGGCGGTGATGATGAGGAAGCTGAGTTAGAAGAATTATATGATTATAGCAGCAGGTCAGAATCATACATAATATTATGTTTTAGTTTATGGTTTATTCGACCTCTCTTTTGCCAATTTTCTTTTCTAGTACTATTACTGCTATAGTTAGAACCAGAGCTGGTTCTGGTCATATTTTCTCCATGTTTGAGTTTATTTCCTGCTTGCATGTTTTCAGTATTTCAGCTGAGCTATTAAGAGTGTTTTGATATTCTGGTTACAGTTATGTGGATGAGGATGGGAAACAACTGGTTGCATCAGGTGATATGGCTAACACAGTAGAACTTGGAAGTGGTGGTTCAGAGCTCATCATAAATGCAAGATCTGGTAGTAAAATATCTACCAAAACACTTGGTTCTCGGGAATATTTGCGGTATTATCGTCAGAAGCCACGCCCTTCTGCTTTGAATAGCTTGGCTGTTACTGCTGCATTGGCCTCCAGGTTTGTACTAAGTGTCCCTTTGAAGAATCTGTTTTCAGTCATGGAGGAATAGTTTCAAACTCTAATCGAACCTCTCATTCTTCTCCTCGTAGTTGAGAAACAATACATTGAATATTAAAAATATTGAATGAACATGACGTGGGAACTGCATTGTATGTTTCAGATACAGGAGCATGGGATTGGCAACTGTACAGACAAAACAGCATATGGTGAGGATGAAAGTGATGAAGGCAATGAATAGATCAGGGGTGGAGTCAATGCGCAGCAAAATGGGCATGAAGAGCAATGTTATTCGAAACCTTCCCAACAATGTCCCATATTGATCAAGGAGCTTGCGAATTGTTTTCCCGTTATATTTTAGCATATTTTGGGTTCAGATTTTCCTAAAGTTGGAACTATTTCTGTCCCTTTATCGGTTATGCTGCTTGGATTCATCCTTAAGTGCACGTTTTCATACTTTTATGGAGAATTGTTTCTTGTGATGTTAGCACTTTTAAATGTTTACTGAAGTCCACTTTAGGCTCTGTCCCGACCGTGACCTGCGGTTTCAGGCCCATGGATTTGCCCCCCGTAAGCTAACGTAACAAAATAATATTGGCCCCTGCCCGCCTTCACTAGACTGCATATCTAACCAAGGAATATACTAATATCAGAATCAGAGCTGCCATTCTTGAGGAATATATTAACAGGATAACAGATCTGGGAACAATGGTCGTCTTCCAGCAACCTGCATCTTATCTTATATATTAAAGAAAATACCTTACGCAATGAACATTCAAATTATCCATTTCCCTGCTTAATTCCTTGAAAGGCTAAGGGCTAGGCTAGCAATCACGAAAAGACAATGCTAACAATATAACAAGCTGCAATTTGCTTGAAGAGAGAAATAAATTTTGCTTTATACATCTATCAGAAAGCAGAAAAACAGAAGCTATACTTCTCCAGAAGTAACTACCGAGCCGGCCAGCAGACAATTAAATACTAAACCACCTTTTCACATCTCTATTATAATTCATAATCCAACGTCAACTAAAATATCCAAGGAGCGAATGCAGCACATGTAAATGTCAAATACAACGAGTAACACATTCTTCAGCATCTGCAATGCTTTTGCTTTATCCTTGGCTTCACGCTCTTATACACCACTCACCAGTGCAAAGACGATTACAAGTGAACTAGTAAGGGACTCCTAAAAGCACAAAATATAAATCACAAAAACATGAACAAGCAAGGTAATCCACCAAAAACTACTAAATACAAGATATATTTTAATGAAAAGTCATGTACAGAACATACCTAATGATAATAGAAGCGCGAACGACGCCTTCTAGAGCTGTGTAAATATGCAGGATCAGTAGCATTATTATGAGAAGACGATGAAAAAACCAGTAATTGCTACGGCATTGCACTGCATAGACAACCAGAAAATATCGACAGAAACAAACTAGTCCATCCCAGACAGTGACCACAACAATTTAGTAGAGCCCGTTCCAATTTCTCTAAAATACTCTTTTGCGCAGAGTTTTTTTTATTCACTTCAAAGACTATCATATGCAAGCACATTCCAGAAGAGTGAGTGTGTGAAGATGCACAGTAAAGTTTTTTTCTTTTTACAGTGATTTGAACCCTGACCTCTTACCCCTGACCACCACCCCGACCCTATTGGCTTAGGTAGGCAGTTAAGTAATTAACCATTACTAATAGATGGAACCATAACATGAAGAAGTAGTCTTATTTACCTGTGATGACTAGAGCTGGCCCTGGAGCCACCACTTGTACTTGGAAACTCATCATCAGTCTCATCTAGTCTGTACTCTGCAAAGTCTACAGATGTCACAGAACCCTCATCTGAATTTGAAGTGTCATAACTTGAGCGTCTATTTCCCCTTCTTGTATCTGCTACTCTTGACCGCCTTCTGTTTCTAGAATTTCTGAAGTTATCAAATACCTGATACAAAATGCAAGAAGTCCACCAGTTGCCTTCATCCCCAGGAAAGTCCTCAAACTCATCTCCAGTATCATCCTCTCCATACTCGATCACGTAGTCCCCCAAAACAACCCCACGTGGGACTTCTGAATGTATAGTGCTCAAAACATCAATTATTTCAGAGGACTGCTGAAAATTTTCCCAATCAAGCTGCCGAGCAGGGTCAATTTTTGAAGGCTGCGCATGAGGATGCTCTAGTTGAGCGTGTTTGTGTAGTTCCAAGTAGGTTCCAGTGAACGTACAAAGTGCTTCCTCACAACAACGCTTCTTCTCATCCAAGTGCAAACGGGCCTTATCCACTACAACCCATCCAGTAACTTCACCTCTACACAAGGGGCAAGCCAATGTGCAACCACCATCCACTGGCTTTGGTATAGAAGTATTTGGTATAGAAGTTGCATCAGAAGCTGAAGGGGTTGGCATACCATGTGCACTTTTGAAACGGTCCAGACAATTTGAGTGCAAATGGTCTGTATCACAAACGAAGGGCCTGCAACCTTTGTCAAATGATGAGCACTTGAGGAGTACACTATTGTGAGGAAAATCCAAGCATATGGGACAAGTCACATCCTCCCAATTGATGCTCAACTGAATATCGTCAATGTTAGAACTGTTGGCTAGCGGCGCTCTTAGAAAATGAAGTTTAAATGCCATGAAAAAGCCCACAAATAATAAGCTGCAAGATCCCAGCATCCACTTTCAGCTTATTTGTTCACGAAACCAGATAGAGAAACTCCCAAGCAGCTATGGATTAACAGAGATCCTATATCAAAACAAAGATGTATGTGTTATATAGAAGTGAGAGTGAATTAGATCTCAGAAGCCCAGCTACGCAAAAATGCTAGGTAATCTTGTACCCTATCATGAAAGATGATATGTTTGTCATAGACAAAGGATCACTCAAATACAACTTTATTTACTATTTACATTTCTTCACCTTCAAGGTTGGATAGTTTTCACGACAGCAATGAGAGCACCACTCCTTGTTGAAATGCATTAAAACCTATTCCCAGTTAAATAGTGACCTATGCAGTAGATTGATTATTCTCTTTCACCAAAATAAAAATATAATAGCAATCTCTTGTCTCTATTTTAGCACAATCATTCGAAACTAACTGAAACCCATTGAGATGATCATCATAAACAAGGAAAAGCCATTACGATGACACTGATATTTTCATATTGAATACGCAATTTAAGTAACAAGGGAGAAAGAAAATTAGAGCACTATCCAAAATCAAGGTATGAAATGATGCGAAATTCACAGAAATGAGCAGCAGAACCCATCAATTAACCAAAAAGGCAAAAGACCCACCGAAAACCAGTTATCAGATTCAGAGTTACTACCAGAAAACAAGAAAAACACCAATCTGAAACTAAAGTCGAGTAAAATTTAAAAAAGAAAAGAAAATGACATTAGAACTGAAAAGGAAAAAGGCTGACCTTACCTTGAATTAGGGAAGGGTAATGAAAATCCACGAGAGAATGAAGTCAGAGAGATTGTTCTCTTTCTCTTTCGAGAAGCGATGTCTGTGAGTGATTGCAGAAACCAGTATGTATGTGATTGCAGGCAGAGAGTAGTGACTAGTGGGTAGGGTCTCGCTTTCCCGTTTAGTGCTTCGCTCTCTCTCTCTCTTGTACTCTTTTTTTCTTAATTTTTGTTTAAAATGATGAAATTGTAAAAAGGTCAAGCTTATTATTAATTGACGCAATTGCCCTCTGTTAGCCATTGACTTGGAGAGCTTAGTAGCTTACTGAGACGTAACAGTCCATAAATAGGAGAATTCCCAATCTCAATACTAACAACACAAGTCCAATTTTCCATCTATCGGATGGAATTTTTGGGATCGTCATACGTAAAAACTGCAATTTCATCTTGAAAACGTGTTAATTTGTGAATGCCCTGTTACTTAAATTATTGAACAATTTTTATTTATTTCGAGAGAAAAAAACAAGATTTCATTTGCCTCATTTTTTTTTCTTGAAGAATTTTTATACAATTAAAAAAAAAAGTGGCTATCCATTCCAGATTATTAATTAAACAAAAAAAAACAAAAAGTGGCTAATCCCTTATTGACGTACCGAGAATTAGAGGTACAGCTGCAGACAAGCATGATGTCAACTTGGGCATACGTGCCTTTGTCTCTGACTGACAGGTATATGTATTGTTTAATATACCTTCTCCTAAACAGGTGCATTGCTGATGGTTGATGGATGTATGTATACATGCAATTGCAAATAGAAGAATCAAATTTTTTACAAGGATGGTAATGGTGTGGTATCCTGTCCTGAACCAGATGTTAACAATCAACCAAGAGTTCAAAACTCAAAAGACATACCATACCCATCACCAGCTTTGACAGTTGCGGTAAACTAGAATTCGACCACCGTCTCAAGCATTAAAGTTAAAGCATGTCTTATCTCAATTATCCTGTCAATATTTTCTATTCCTGCTCCTCGATTATCCGGGTTACAATTCCGACTGCAATGGTGCTCCCTAGAGTTCTCAGAAACACCCTGCCAAGGGCTTTGCAGTTTGAGTACTCTTCCACACAGACCGGTGAATCCAAACCCACCTGAAATTGGAGAACATGAATAGATTTTAACACTTGGTTCATGGTGTTTGGCAATCATTGACAGACATCGATTAACATTAATTCACCTCAATTACAGCACTCTGCTTTGAGGTAAGGCAACGGGGTGCTTTCTTTGTTACTTTGCCAGTCTTCAAATCAAGTAAAGACGCAATCCTTACAACTCTTGCAGCCTCCTTCGCATGGTGTATATGAAACTCTAACTGCTCTTTCAAATTCAGTAGATTAGGTTGACACCATAAAAGATAGCAGCACCCTAGAACACTCTAAGATTATTGCCATAAAGAAGCCTTACATGAGAGCCAATCAAAATTGGGGTTGCCAAATCTAAGGTCAGCACCCTCAACTCCAAATGTCTTGAAACTGCAACTGGAAAGTCAGGGTGACAGAGAACACCCCCAGACAGCACAAGATTCACATCAATGCCAGCGAGACTGACAGCCACACTGTCTCCCGCTCTTGCAACAGCACAAGGGTGAGAATCACGCTCTAGGAAGCGTACGGTTCCAACCTCTCTGGATGGCATAACTAGAACCTATACACCATGAATTGAGGATGTGGTTATAGTACTAACATATAAAAACACTGGTTATCAGCACAAATTCAACTAAAAGATGAACAATAAACTTGCAGTATACATGGTTGCCCATATTTCATTTTCGTTCTTGATCTTTTAGTTTGTTCTGCATGAGCAACAAGTCCATGAATTGCAGGCCACTTTTGTAATAGATAAATGTATATAGGAACAAAAGGATTCTGATTTCTGAAGGCCTCTCGAGAAGGGCCAAGGATAGATATTGCTCAAGGGAGAAGTCAAACTGAATTCCTAGATAGAGTCAATAGCATAACTAATCACTCATTCTCAGAACGGCCTTTTCAAAATTCCCTAAAGAAAGCAGGTTGGAAACAGAACATAGCAATATACTTCATACCTTCAAGCCGCTCTGAAGAGCACCAGCCTCCAATTTTCCACAGGCTGATACTTGCCCTTGTGAAGATGATTTAACAACATCGCATATTGGCATGCGTAAAGGCTTTGAGAAATCTCTTGCAGGGGATTGTAGAGAATCAATTGCATCCAGCAAGTAAGGCCCATGATACCTACAATTCAATTACCACGATCATTATGAATGCAGAAGCAAAAAAAAGGGATACTATTGACACCTTTTTTCCACATATTTTGTGCCCAGCTTTCAACAAAGGTGGAAGTTACAGTTAATAACCCTAGCACTAAAAGAATATGATTGCATAACAGAACTCACCAGGATGATAACTGAACATCTGTAGGAGCTGTAACTAAATTTTGGTTTTCCATGACACTTAGTGGAATCCAAAACACAGAGGAATCCTTAAATCCGCAAGAACGAAGAAATATTCCGAGTTGCATTTTGATCAAATCAAAACGATCCTTGGCATACTCCACAGTATCCAATTTGTTAATTGCAATTATAATTTGATCAACACCAAAACTTCTGATAAGGTGAGCATGCTCCCTTGTTTGCCCTTTACCACTCTCCATACCAGCTTCAAAAGCACCAGTAGAAGCATCTATAACGAGAATCGCAGCATCAGCTTGTGTTGCCCCGGATATCATGTTTGGAACAAAGTCTTTATGGCCAGGTGAGTCAAGCACAACAACATGATAGTTTTTGGAATCAAAATAAGCAACGGCCACTGTCATAGTAATTCCTCTTTCCCTTTCTTCAGAACTCTCATCCAATGCCCAAGCATATGCAAAAGATCCTTTGCCCTGCTTGAATCAGAGACCATGTTAGTCCAACAAAATCAAAAATTTCAACAATACATGAAAGCAAACCCACAAACTCCAGTGATATGACCTGTATTTTGGCTTCTTTTTCATATTTGCGCATCTCCTTTTGTGTTATTCGTCCCAATAGGTGTAGCAGCCGACCTGATAGAGTTGATTTTCCAGAATCAACATGGCCAACCTATAATTATAAGATGAAGCTTATCAATGACACAATTAGACAAAATTCTTTATGAGGAGATTTTAGCAGCATGTTTCCGTGGATCGTATGATGAAAATCTGATGTCTCACTTACAATTGCAAGATTCAACTGACTCAAACTATCTTCTGCTTTGTCAGGGATCATCCATTTCTCAGGTTGATACGACTTCACTCTTCCAGAATTGACATCAGATGAATTTTGAGATTTATCAGACAAAGACATGCCTTTCAAATTACTAGCAATACTACGTAAATTTCCCCCATTGACTGCCGAAGAACTACTATCGCCTTTTGGCATCAATGAAGAGGAGACATCTGATGAAGAATTGCTCTCATCCATATAATGATGTCTGCCTTTTGGGACTGATGAAGAAGCATGCTCTGAATTTCTCGAACTTGATTGGACACTGATCCTTCCATTCACTGCACAATCACTCTCATCCCTAGTACATTCTTTTCCTTTTGGCATACGCATAGATGAGCTCTCTTCCCTTTTCACGGTAGATAGTGCACTTTTTGTGACACCCGAGGACACTTTTTGTGGCCCGGAGTTCTGAAAGTTGGCTGCAAGAAAAACCAATATATATTATATATTAAAACAGCATTCTGCTCATAGCTGAACTGAGGGATTTTAGTAAAACATGATGCTTGGGACATGCATACAAAACTATTAATCATGCTAGCACATACATTTGTTCACACATTTGCACATAAGCATGTGTTCACTCACACCTAACTAACAACAAACATAGGCACAATGTTAGAAGGAAGACTTCAAATTGGACATAAAGGACAATTATAAGGCAAGTGGCATATTTTTCTCCGCTTACCCACCATCTGACTAAGCAGCCAATGCCAGAGAAATTCATAATAACAATGCATTGAAGCTATTTCCCCATTTATAACTATGCAACAGTCCACCTAAAAGAAAAAGAAAAAAAGCTCTAAACAGATAGAAAGCTCTAAACATGATGCTTGGGCAAATTTGGAGATTGCCTCAAACTTTGGCATTTTTTCAATCAAATGATTTATTTTCCTCCTAGTTCAAAATGCACATTAGCTCTTAAATCTCTCCATATGCTAGATATAACTAAATAGGCAAACCTATGTCCAAGCAACAAGACATAAAACAACCTCCAAATTTTGAACCAATAACAAATACCTTTCGAACCCAATTTTGAGGAAACTAATCTATTAGATACCAAATCATCTGGAGATGGTGCATCAAACTTGAAAGGAACTATACAGTGTGAAACACAAAAGGTTAGAGTGAATGCAGAAATTGTCTACTGATTAAGCTAAATAAAAATAAGTCCTACCAAGGTAGGGGATATACATACAGCTCAAAACAAAGGAATATGGATTTAAAAGAAGAATGACTTATAACCTCTACTAATTCATATCCTGTTCTATAATTGTTCACACCTATGTTAATGCAGGATTTGCTATAAGAACTATAAGCATTATGGAACTCAAGAAAAATTCCTGGGAAATTCCCGTGCTTTCACAAGCTCTTGCCCCCTTCTGTCACAAAATCATCATTCTGCTGTTGAAATATTACAGCCTTTGGGGGTTTCTGATGGGGAAATGATGCAAAAAGAGACTTGGCCATAATGGATACTCCAGAATCTTTGCAGATACTGCCAACTGCACATAAGAGATCTATTCTATAAAGGGAGAGAACCAACTTGAAAGAAACCTAAATAGCAAGGATGGACATGCAAACTTCCTAAAAGGTGACATCTGAGATTGGTTTCAAAATAGCAGTGCCAAAACCATGCTTCACGTATTTGATTCTTAAGATGTCCAAGAAAAACCGAAACAAATAAATACCATCACAACATACCAAGACAGTGAAACAAAAAAGAATCAGTAGAAAAGCAAAAAAATAACCTGCACAGACTGAATAATGATGGAAGAAGATGGATTGCTAAAATTGCTGGCATAGTGTAATGGATTTGAAGAACACCAATAGCATACCTGTTCCGGTATTGCTACGATTGTAATTTCCAGCAGTCGGATTACGAACAACCCCACAAATATCACACGTAGTCATGCCCTCAAAATTGTCATAAGTACAAATAGAGCAACGCCATAATGCAGGAGCATTGGTTTCTTGCTTCGGTTTAGGTGGTTCAGCTGTTACTGCAATGAAATTCAAAAAATTAGTGACGGAAACTATGGTAAAAGAATGCACCATGCTAAGAGACCCTAAACGCTTTTTTCCTATCAATTATGAGAACAAGAGTGGTAATTTGTTCAATGACACTTAGGAATAGCATAATAATAGTGCATATAAATAAATATAACTGAAATTTTTAACAAGTTATTTTACTGGTTGTCTAACCATTGTCTTGAACATCATCATCGTAGTCGTAATCTTCATAGTCATCATAGTCGTCTTCGTCAAAATCAACTCCCTGGAATACTTTACGAGGCATTGTTGATCCTGATGAGCAAAAATCATCCATCACCCATACACAATACATAAGATATGGTTCATGTGGAATAATAACGGAGTACCAGATTTCCATACCAGGGGCATGTATGTTGTCAGATATACTAATTTAACACAGTAAAACAATGGCTACTTCTTCGATGGAGCATCAAACGGCGACGAGCGCAATTAGATGAAGAAAGACGAGAGTACAGTGTTCTCTGTTGTAGCTGCAAGGAACGCACTAGATTGCATTCAGTCGGTACATGAAACAGAAACAGAAAAATATAAATAATAGAAAAGAGAGGAGAAAAAAATCAAAGTTCTAGGAGTTGATTGGGTGAAGGAGGAGAAGGTTAGGTTTACCTGAGGGAAGCCGGATGAGGAAGAACGATCTAGCAGTCTCTCGATAAATATGAGCACTGAGCAGTTGCCGCAAACTAAAAAAAAGCAGGCATCTCATATTTTTATTTCTTTTTGCGATTTTTTTTTTCTCTTGCTTATTTATTTATTTATTTTGTTTTGGTTCTTTTTCCAAAATATGATTCAAAGGATAATCAGAAGTTTGATGTTTCACTTATTTTTAATATTGAAATAACTTTGTATGTCCTTCACTTTTTTTTGTTTTTTTTTGCAATCTCAATTATATTCTTCGATTCCAGTAAGTACCTAATAATTCCTCACATACCCGCTCGATTAAAAACTAGTACTAAACAAGACACTTATACACCATTAGAGTTCACAGATAGACCAAATATAATTTGTTCTTGGCATTGTTCTTTACATATACTTTTTACAGGCAGTGGAAGAAATTATGTTTGCGTTTTCCTTAAACTAACTGTTTCTTGTTGGCTTCCTGTAATACAAATAGGCATCCGATGAAAATGAAAATTATACGCAGTGGTAAAAATTTATGTCCCCGCCTGGACATTAAATGTGCATTATTACCACTTTCACGGCTAGACTTTACAAAATGGCGGTATCCTTTTGGTCACCTCGTGGCAACTGGCATGGTGTTGTCTTGTCTCGAAGTAAAATTGTACATGTATTGTAAATTTGTAATGCTGCTACTACACCCAAGTTTCCATCTCCTAAGATAAGACTGAATCACTCCAGGAAAGCAAGATATCTCGGACGAAAGCTGGTACGTCTGCAAGTTGAAAGCACAAAATTTTCAGATTGCAAACAGGGATAACTTTGTTTGCCCAGGTCACAGAACAAGAAATCAAGTATTGAAAAGTTCCACTAAGCCTTACCTCGTGCAACTTCCATTGTTACAGAGCGCACGTCTATTTGGTCTTCAACCAGTCTATATACATCTACAAGCTGTAGAAGACAAAAATAGAAAAGGAATATTCAGAAAGAGTGTCACAAACATGGAACCAACGATAGCAAATCAGCATTCGGATGATAACTTGCATTAAATTTAACAAAAAAAGGGACTCAAACATATAAAACCTCTTCAATGTGAAGCTTTGAGTCCTCTGTCATAGCAAGAAGCAGCTGTCTGCGTATTCCTGCATCAGTAACAAAGAGTCGAGCTCCATCTTTAATGGTGTCTGTTAGGTCTAGCTTCTTTTCCACTTGCCTGCAAAGGAAGATGTAGTAAGTTTTTGAAACACTTAACAAAAATTAGCATCAAAATAATAAAGGAAGCCATCAGAGAACATATACATGTTCTTCGCTTGCAATGCAGGGTTGCTGCTCATTTTGGTTACATTTTCCTTTGCAAGAACAATCAGGTTTTCAAGCCGTTTCCACTGGAAAACACCACCTTTAAACAGAACCTGACACAGGGAGGAAATCATCATTAACACAAGGCACAAGAGGAGAAACTTTGGGCACACAAACAGCTTCTCGGTATAACAGTCTGGTCAATGCATATACATTTGTCATACAGCTGCAGTATATCTATTAGAGAGTAGCCACAGATTAACAGTGATTGTGAAAGAACCTTACTGCACGTCTGCGTTGGTAAGTTCAAAATGAAAAAGAAAAAGAAAACAGCAAACGTGCACATTAAATGCAAACATATTCTAAGTAAGCATGGATTAGCACTGACCTGTATGAGTCGTTCACGGAGAGCTGGATTTGGATCTGTAAGGAGGCGCTTTGCCACATATGGGTATGCAACCTAAAATGAAACTCTTGATTAGAACAGAAAGATAAAAACGTGAAGCACTTTAAGAGCCATAAAACTTAACAGGAAAGGAAACTACATTTTAGGCTTGATAATACATTTATAATATTCATCAAAACTTGAGCGAATAAAAGTGTCCATAAAAGGTTATTGAGCAAAGACACTGTGGGCACAACAATATATAAAGTAGTACATTGTAATGGGAAAAAGCTTTCACCTCAAGAAATTTAAAATCTGGATTCAGGGTCAGACAAATGCCCTCTTGAGTCAATAAAGAGCGGATAACCAGGGAAAATCTCTCTGGTATGCGAATGGGATAATCATAAACCAGCTGGTTAAATTTCCCTACAACAAGCAAAGAAATCATGATGTGGGTGCAGATCCAAACTACCCATACAAAAGAGAGACCCAATAAAAAAAGTTCAAAATGCTCAATGGTCCATTTCTATAGCACGTTACAAATTCTCAAAAACAAGACACAGGAAAACTAGAATTTGTGGAACATAATTATACCAGTGACAGTTCTGAAATTGAAATCAGAAAGTCCTTTCCCTAGTGAGTTCTGCCAAATTGCTTCCAGAGCTGGAATGATAGGTGAAACATCAGTCCCGCTAGCCAAGAAGCCAAGCCTGGTGAAATCATTTGCCATCTCAACATAGTCTTCATTCACAGCATGTACAACAGCATCAATTAATATCTGCTTATTTTGCTGAAAAGTTTAAAACAAATCATCATAAAAGGCAACAAAAAGCATACTTGATGCGAGTAAAAGAAGCTGCACTTTTGACCTTGGCATACTAAATATTATCTCATGTGGACTAACAGCTGTTCTCTTCCCCAAGAGAAAAATATATTTTATCCCATACCACTACCATGAGTAAATTACGAGCCAGTTTTTTTGTCTGTTTAAACCTAAGAGGAGAATTGATCTCGTACTTTATTAATTGTCTTCCCAAGCCACATATTGCAAATACTCCTACCTGACTAAGCACAGCAACATTCCCGAAGTCAACATAAGCAATACGACCATCTTGCATGGCGAAAATATTTCCAGGATGTGGATCTCCATGAAATAACCCAAATTCCAACAATTGCCTCAAAGCAGCACTCACACCAACTGTTAAAAATCCATTTATATCAATGCCAGCATCCCTGATGGCCTGAATTACATCAAGTGATGTATTGTTAGTTGCAGATTAAAAGATGCAATGGTGACCAAGCATAGATTTGATATCCTACCTGCGGGTCAGTGCATCGAATACCATCTATCCATTCCATCACTAAAACACGCGAACCAGAAAGCTTTCTGTAAACCCGGGGGATCTTGACAGTGGGATCATTTTTGAAGTTTACCAAGAAATCTTCAATGTTCCTGGCCTCCTAAACTTGTCAAGAAGCAGAGTCGTGATCAAACATAAGAACATGCATGAGCTTGATTGCCAAAGGGATAGATATCATTTGACCAGAATGAGTAACTATGATATGCATGAGAGTGTTTGCAATTACCAAGGTATAATCAAGCTCCTCCAACAGCTTTTCACCAAACTCATCAACTATTAGCTCAGCATTGCATCCCAACTTCTGTAAGCTGATGCCATTTAGGAACGAAGCAAGTGTTCTGAAGAGAAAAAGATCATGATAGATTATAGGCTCTATCTGTGGCCTTTGCACCTGCAAGGAAACAAGTTCACATCATGCTTTGCAAGGAACTCAAACTAAAATAGGCCAGTATATGACCTTGTACAACCTTAATTGCAACATCCTCTCCAGTTTCACGTAAGGTAGCACGGTACACTTGACCCAAGCTCGCAGCAGCAATTGTTTGTGACGAAATTTTGCTGAAAACAGCCTCGAGTGGCTGACCCAATTCCTCTTCAATAATATTGAAGGCAACCTACAAAAGTATGCGCGTGTTCAGAGCGAGAATATTTGAAGCAGCCATGGCAAGAGAGAAACTGTCCTTGCCTGGTTAGGAAAAGGAGGAACATCGTCTTGAAGGATGCACAGCTCATTCATATAATCTTGTCTAATTATATCAGGCCTGTTGGCAAGGACCTGGTAGTGGACGAATATAAATATCTGATCAATACTTAATTTGATAAAGAGCATACTGAAAGTGTAAGGGGTAACAGCGAGCGCAGACAAACCTGACCAGCTTTGATAAAAGAAGGCCCTAAATCACACAAGAGATTCCTAAGCTGACGAGCTCGATAAGGAACCACCTCTTCATCCCTTCCAACGAAGTAATCATAGACCAAGGCAGACCAATAGAAGCCCAAACTCCACACAATCTCCACACCTCGTGACATTAATGACAATACTGCCCCTCTCGATTCCAGTACTTTATTCCTCACCTGAACATCCACAACAGACAAGGATCAATTAAGTAGATGGATAGATAGACTTAGACAGATGAACACGGAACTGAATTTGATTTCAATCAATCAAAATTGCAAATTACTATTATTACTGGCTTATCTTCGTACTGAATCAGGCGAGTACTTGCGAAACGGCATGCAGACGCCTCGTTCGATGTCGAGCTGATCCATGGCGGGGCTAGACTTACCCAACTTCAAGGAATCCTTGCTGCTATCGGATTTCCTTGTTGTAGCTACATTTGCGGCAGTTTCAGCGGCTGTAGAAGTGGAGACTCGAATAGGCGAAAACATGTTGCTTCTTGGCAGAATGGAGTGCAGAAATTGGATGCGTGACTGTGCGTTGGTGTGATAGTTGCTGCCGAAAGAAGGCGAGCTCATGAAATTGGGGAGAATCAAGTCCAGGGCCATGGATGGAGAAGGTGGAGAGGGAAAGTTTGGCGGTGAATCTGGTGTGCGAGGAAAAAGATGGGACAAGAGAGTATTTATTTAATTTAAAACAAAGCATAAATGAGGGAGGAGCGAGCGCAGACGCAGAGGAGGCGATCATGCAGTATAAATGGATTGGTGACCACATAAAAAGAAGGAAGCAAACTGGAAAGTTAGTTAGGTTGATAAATTTTGAAGTCCAAAACGGAAGAAGAGTGAGTGACAGACTGACGGTGACTTGATACTGATAAATTGATAATGTCTGATCAGCTTATGAATTTGCCACCAAAAAAATAAAGGACTGGTTTGCCTTCTTCCACGCCTCTCTCTAGTCTCGACGTCTCCGTCCACTCGTACTCGCAGATTATAGGACCACAGCTGAGTTTGATTCGGCCCATCTAGTAGGCCCATTTAAGGGGCAAAAAGAACCCGATCTGGGCGGGGGCTCGGGTCCAATGCCAACCGAGGAGTGGCCCACGACACGAGCAGAAATACTGAAATAGTAAAGCGGGGACCCTAAAATTCTTCACACAAAAAACCGGGAAGTGTAAAGCTATTAATGGCGGGAAGCATATTCCCTCCTTTTTTTCAATTAAGAAAAAGATTACCCGCATTTGTAGTCATCAATCAAATCTATCTCATCTTCTCTCTCAAAATTCCAAAGTCTCCTTCTCCTCTTTCTAGGGTTTCCACAATGTTTTCCAGCACCCAGTTCGACGGCAGCGCCGCTGGCGGATTCATGTCATCCCAGTCCTCTCAACTCCCGGATTCCACTCCATCCCCTGCCAAAGTAAGCCATCCTGTACGTCTCTGTCTGCTTGCAAAGTATTGGAAGCCAAACTGACCACTAAACATTCTTTATTGTATTTTTGTTTTTGGTTGGGTGGTGGCAGAGTCGTGATTCTCAAGGTTTGGTTCCGGTGACGGTGAAGCAAATAAGCCAAGCTTCTCAATCTGGAGATGAGAAGTCCAATTTCGTGATAAACGGAGTTGATGTTACCAATGTAATCACTCTCTAATCGCTTTGGTTCTTCCTTTTTTTTTTATGGTTCCTTTGCTATTATTTTTTCGGGTGATCTATGGATTTATTTTTTACAAGTGGGATTGTCGATTTCTGCAGGTTACTGTGGTAGGAATGGTGTTTGATAAGGCAGAAAAGAAGTCTGATGTTAGTTTCATGGTGGATGATGGAACGGGCCGAATTGGTTGTAAGAGATGGTAATCTCTTTGTTTCTGCAAAACCCCCTATTTTTGCTGGTTATATTGATTGCATTTTTTTTTACCCTGACTAATACGTTAATGGCACACCATGATGGAATTTAACTTGTTTAATTTATTACTTTAAACAGGGTGAATGAGAGTTTTGAGACAGAAGAAATGGAGTCAATACAGTAAGCTCGTAGTCTTGTTCATTTATGTTGGTAATCCTATTTCATAGGTTAGGGACCTTAGTGCGTGCCTCTCTTTTTTAATCTCTAGAATACAGTGGAATGATATTCTTTGTTTTGGGTATTTTGGTTTTGCAACAGAGATGAAATGTACGTTCGTGTTAACGGGCTCTTGAAAACTTTTCAAGGCGGGAAGCAATTATTTGCTTTCTCTGTGAGGTATGCATCATGTTACCCTTTCCACATGAAATTTGGTTTGTTGAAGATCTGGATTTTGTCTTGGGGTGCTAACTAACTGTCTTTTTTTGCGCTTTGTTTGGAAATTGAATTAGTTTTGATCTGTCTAGTTTATCATGCATGTTGGGCCTCTATAAATTTTGAACTCATGCTAGCTTCATTGCAAACAGAGTAGGAGCACCCTTTTTTATGCTTGGATTTATGGTGTTTTGCAGGCCTGTGAAAAACTTTGATGAAGTTACTTTCCACTTCATTGATTGTATACATTCCCATCTACAGAATTCCAAAGTGCAGGTATTGAGCACTAAATCTGGTGAAAATTGTTCTTTGGTTGGCTTATATAACCTGATCTTGTATTTATATGGACGAGGTCTATCCACTAATTAATTGAAGATGCAGGGTGGTGCTTTAACTCAGCCTCATATGACAGAAGCATCCATGAACACTCCTGTGCGGAGTGGATCAAATGGACCACAGGCTTCTTCATCCAGCCAAGTATGCAACCAATCATTGGACGTTTTTGACAGTCCTTATTGTCGCTTGTGTTTGGCATAACATTTTTTTAATCGTCTCTGCGCAGTTCGCAAAGCCATATGGTATTGATGGTCTGAAGGACTGTGATCAATTGGTCCTGCACTGTCTGCAGCAGCAATCTTCAGACATGTGAGTTCATCATTAAAATTTAAAATTTCTTGTTTTTCAAGTTTGGCTGGTAGTTCCTTGATCTTTGATGTGTGGCTTGAGTGGAGGTATGAGTTATCTCCGTTGAGAGTGAGTAATACACCAAGACTTCTCTTTTAACACAAGGATTTTTAAGCTTCAACATGTGGCTGTTAAAGTTGTGTTGTGTATCATCACATGGATGAGGTTGTACTTTCTGATTTAGTTTACGATCATTACATTATGTTTGGTTCCTGCGGCTGATGGTATTCTTGGTGTGCATTGGCCAATTGTTTGCAGGGCACAGGAAAGAGGGATGCATGTGGATGAACTTTCTAGACAGCTTAAACTTCCTATAGAGAAGATTAAGTAAGTTCCCTCCCTTTTATGTCTGTGTGCTTTCCCTTGATCAAATCAAATGATTCTGTTTATTAATCTGTTCTGCTGTATTTGCCAGGGAAGCGATTACATCTCTTGAAGATGAAGGCCTTGTATATTCTACAATTGATGAATTTCACTACAAAGCAGCGTAATAAACTTTAGTCTCTTCTTCTGGACGCTGCTACATGGGGCTATAGGTTTATTGGAGATCACTGTTGCCATTGTTTTTCTTTTTCTTCTGTTTGGTTTAACTTAGGTTTATCGGAGTCTGCTACGTATGTAGATGTATATTTCAATTGCAGAGGGTACCAGGGAACTCTAGGATTTGAACTCCTGTTACGTTCTTATATTGTACTTGTAGTAGGTGAAATTGAGTGTCCAGGCAGTAGCATCAAGTTCAAGTGGATCAATGTCTGACATATTCTGAGATTTGTTCTTCTGCAATTGGCATTCAACCAAGAACTGAAAGGCCAGTTTTCTTACCTTATAGTATATACACGGCGGTCTTGTTTTAGACAATGCCATGAGAGCAAGGAGAGAAAAGGCAGCATTTTTGTTTTGTTTTTGAGCTGCTATAGTAGCAAAGAGAATGGAAATTTAAGAGTTGTTACATTACAGTGACAAGACATGGCGTTCATTTGCACTCTCAATTCTCGTGGGCAATGTGGTCACGGCAAAAAAACACAAGTAATTTGACTTAGGAAAGCAACATCATTGAAAACAACAACATTAGCTCTTCTAATAAAAGAATGGTTACTTAATTTAGACCAGACTCTCTGCGTATACGAACTGGACACCTGGCAACGCACATTAGGCTGATAATTTGCTCTCACGTGGTCTTTTTTCCCCTTATTTTTGGGTACCCGTCTGGGCAGCTGGGCTGGGGACCTTTTCAAATGTCAATTCTTACATCAGAATAGAGATGGATGGGAGTGAGAAATTCAGTCGAGGTATCCCATTCCCATCCAATTCCGAATCATCTAGGGTGTGTTTGGTTGGTGAATCAGAAAGAAAAACGAATTTAAATTTTCGAATTTTATTGCGTTTGATTCATTAATGTAAAAAAAACTAATTTTTTATTTAAATTACATATTAGTATTATTCTAAGAAAAAAAAAATTGTTCTCATATCTCTTAATTTTTCAATTTTTTATTAATTTCTTTTACACTTTTTTTATGGGTTATTGTTTTTTTTAGTTTCATATTTTTTAATATTTAAATTTTATTTTTTCTAGAATTTCTCCTTTTTTATGTTTCCGAGTCTTTTTCAAAGTTTTGGTACATTTTTAAATTTTTAAAAAAAAATTATAATACATGTGATTATTTTTTAAATTTTTTTTAAATTTGATAAAAATATATATTCTGAAGGTTGGATAAACAAGGTTTAAAACTAAATTTCTTAATTCATCCATCAACCAACCCTTTGCAATAATGAAGAATTTGAAAACTCATTTGATATTTTAATTGTTGAAAAATAGACAACAAAATAGAAACAAAGTCCATAATAAAAAATATATAAAAAATATAATTAAACGTTTAATAAAATAACAAAGACATGAATATAGAAAATAATAAAGTAGTCATTTTTCTTACTTTCCTTAAGGATTCCAATATATCCAATTTATGGATGATCTCTAATTAGTATGCTCATTACTATAAGGTTAGGACTTGCAAGCATTTGCATAATTCGTGGACACAAACAATTTTGCTCTACACCTACCTAATTATTCCAAACCTTATGGAGATGTCATACAAATTGATGTCTCTTTCACCAATCAAATGTGACAACCCTCTGTTTTTAGGTATGAAGCATATACATGGTAGCTATAGCTATAGGTACATCACTAGCACCTGCAAGAGAAGAAATTGAATTGCATTACCATGAAATATTACGAAAGTGTGTAATCGGATCTCCTTCTTCTTCATTAATTACTTAGCATCCCAATTGATTATATTAGAATCAATTGTATGGTTTACAGTAATTAAGTCCACACTTGATTCTACTAGGAGAGTATATCGATATTTGCTTGTTTTTAGTTTTTTGAGAAGAAACCCTACTGTTTCTCTCATGTTCCACACGTAGCTTAATTATAACAATCAAGGGAATCAACCAGCTGAGATCTTAAACACATACACTGATACACAAGAGAAGCACAACAACCACAAATTGAACAATCAAACTGGCCAGCCAGCTAGCTATAGGTAGTGTACATTAATTCACTGACAATTAAAATAATAGACAACCTAGCTAGCTAGTTAGCTCATTGCATGCGGCCGGGCATTTGGAAAAGGACTATAGGTATGTATACTACAGGGAAAACAAATTAAAACACAGCAATTAAGACAGGATGAGAGGGATGGGAGGAGGAAATTAATTGGGCAGAGATATATAGGTAGGTGTGTATATGGGAGGGAAGGATGGAAGGGAATGAGTACTACATGTCACGGACATGGAACATGTTGGGGTTCTTGATGACAATGTCGTACATGTAAACGGAGGTGAACTTCTTAAAGTCTTTAGGGAGTGAGATGAGGTCGATGGAAGAATGTTTGTGGAATTGCAGGAACTCAGGGTCACCACGGTAGTACCTCTCCCACCCCAACCCTGTCAGTATTTGGGTCAGGGCTGAGTATGAACTTACTGCTTGCCCCGTCGGCAAGTGCACCAGCACCTTCCTCCGTATCCCCTGCCCCTGCTGCCCGCCATTAGGGTTCTCCACTAGACGAATTACGCCAGTGTCTTCAAATACCCATACTCCTGACATGATTCCTTAAGATTAACTTCTACCTAGTGCTTGTTCCTTTCTTTTTTATTAATTTAGCTGATCTTTGAATTGTACGTGAATAGCTGGCTAGGGTTAGGGTTTTGTTGTTGAATATTGTTTGAGAAGAGAAGCCAGGAGTGAAGAGTTGGATGAGTGTGTTAATGGTGAGGGAGGGAGAGGGGAGGGGATGGGGTATATATATTGGAGTGAGGGCAGAAAAAAACAAGAGGAAAATTCTTTTCTTCTTCTTCTTCTCTTGGAGGGAATTATAAGTGGGGAGGGTTTAAACTTTTAAAGGGAATTGGAAAGGATGGCATAGAATCTTGGATGTCCATGTGTGTGGGGTGGGGGGGAGGGTCCCAGTGGTATTAAGTATAAGGGTACATGGATGCAAGTAGGTCTGTAGGTGTGTGATTTAGGGCACATTTGTACGTATTCGTGGGGTAGGAATCTCTGTGTTTGTGTGCGCTTTTGCTTTTGCATTCCTTTAGTTTAATTGCTTTAAAGTGGGAGGGTATCTTTTTTTTTAGGGTTTAGGTTTTCTGATTTTGATTGGACACCAACATTTTAATTATGGTATGGATATTTCATTTTCTATGTATGCCTACTTGTAATTTCATAAATAAGAATTTTCCATAGTCAATTTCAATCCGTGGACAAAACAAACTGAAAGATGAAAGGTGGTGCCACAACACATCACTCGTATCACGGGACGTCCACGTGAAGTGTGGAGGTGCACATTTTTTTGTTTGTTAGAGTGTCCGAAATAGAGAAATTTATACCCTATTTTTCATTTTTCATCGATTATCACATAACCGATAAAATTTTAAGATCGATCATTAAGTAATAGGTAATATACATGTAAGCATGTTCTTTACACCATTACATGTTTTCAGAATTTACTATCCAAATATGATCATATTATTACTTGAACATAATCCCGAAAATACTCTTATTTATAAAATTAAGAGTTGTGTGTAACTTGTGAAATTCCTTTTGTTTCTTTTTTTATGTTATGTCAGTGAACTCAGTGAAAGTTGCCTTTTCGCCTGGATTTCTTTTGTAGGCGACTCATCATTTGGATCGTCAACAGTTGGAAGCTGAGTATGCAAGATGAAACCTTAAAATGTAGTTTTTAGTCCTTTCCTTCTCAATTTCCTACCTAACCATCGCGAAAATTAAAAATGTCAACAAAAGGCACTTATAATTAATTCATAAGTGTGCTAAATATTTTCCTTTAATTTTGTGAATTATTAATTACTATTTTCATTAAAAAATATATATAATTCTCTAACTTTTCAATAAATGACAAAATATGCAAAAGAAATTTCAACTAAAAATAAAAACTATATAGTTATAATTTTTACATGATACCATCAATTTGATTATGCTCGTGGACTCCATAAATTATTAGTGATGACATTTAGGGAGTACACAAAAATGTTGTTAACAATAAATTACTACGTAGAAGTAGGATTAGGAGTGGAGAAGAGTACTGGGGGGAAGAACATGAAATGGACCACGAAACCATATGCATGGTTGTTGCAAATTGCAATCATGAAAGATTAATGGCAGGGGGCAGCAAAGGTGTGTTGCCATGCACTTCACATGAGATCACATGCGCAGCTGGTCCATAGAATACGACTGTTCATACCACCACCACCTATGGGCTCATAACCTAATTCTCCAGATCCCCTGGCGGCTTTCAATTTTATCATATATATTCCGGCGGGTTAAGAGCAATTTGTTTATGGTCAATCCCGGCACATAAAGTCCTAAATCGGTTTAGCTTTTATATATTTTTTATAAGCGGAGTGAGAATCGAAAGTAAATCTGAATTTTTATTAATATATATTTACAACCTGTGAGATAACCGCACCACATATGTGTATTGACTTTAGCTTTTATGTTGGAATTCTTAATTGAAAACTAAGTCCAGAGTATAAAAAAGTAGAATATATAGGAAATAGATTTTAATATGTTTTAGCAACACATAGGCAATTCCGGAGGAGGAGAAGGTTGACCACTTTACTATAATTACACCTTTGGCCTTCGCTATCGTCTTGTTCCTCTTTAGACACACCACACACAAACATACATAAAGTTTGCAAAGACGACACAGACCCTTCATGCACATAAAGCATATATTTTCAAGTGATCCATTCGAATTTGGTCGAGATGATCCTTCCGGCCCATCAGAGTGGTGCCACTCTATCTTTTTCTCTCACGTTTCTTACTTACCAGTCAGGACTTTCCACTTGTCATGCCTAACTTTTTAGTTTTTGATCCGTGAGTGAGGCCACCATATTTATACACGTACTCCTCTTTTCTTTACAAAAATATTTTTCAACTCACTTTTATAACAATTAAAATAATGATTAATTATTATTTTTAACGTATTTCTACGTTAAATTAAAATTAATTTTGATTTTTTGATAGAGTAAAAATCCTAAGTCCTAATTATGATTGATCTTTTGAGACCACCATATATGATGGATAACGATATATCTATATGATCATATCTCCATCTTTCTACAGTTTACACCTGCCGACATGCCGACATGCAGCACCAGCTGGTATACCATGCAACAGACAAAAAGTAGTCACCACTCTCAAGAACCTGCATGAAACTCCTAGTGAATCACAGATGCATTCTCTACTTTGGATTCGGATATTTTCTGTTATTTCCTACTAGTATTTAAATTTATTAATTTTTGATGTGAAATTTCAATTTTTACACCCCCAAGTATATACGTGTAAAAAAAGAGAGAAGAATTCTCATATAATATTACCTTATCCAGAATAATATTAGGGAAAGGGAATATCACAAACCTATATAAAGCGGAAAGCATACGGTACTCATTGACATTTTGAGTTGCTGATCATGACATCTATAATTAAGTGCTATAAATAAATTAGTCACATAAATGAAACTAATTAATTAAAGGAAAGATGGAATTGTGTTATGACTTCTTAATTAGTTTTGTTAATTGTTATATACCCTTTCCCTAATTCCCTTTGTTATATATGCCACATTCCCACTCCATAACTAAATAACTGCAGTGGATCTATTCTCGACGTAACTAACTTATGTATAGAAGTATGATATAAAAACAAGACTCATAAACTTCTACATCTTTGAGGACTTCTGGAACTCCTATAACTATTTGACAAAAAAACCTCCCAAGTCCTAACTAACTTTAAAGGGCTTTTGGGCTTAAATACAAGTTTAGCGTTGGATCAAACCATGGGCCTTACTGAAATTCGAAAAGCCCATAAACCTTAACGTTTGCTATGTGCTTGGTTGGACAAAAGAGGGAATTAAAATTTCCAATACAATACTTACCGGATATTCCTTTCTCTTGGAGGATCAGCTGATGGATAGTAATCCGTAATCTGTAGTAATCCACGTGAGTTTTAAAGAACGTCTCTAAAATTAGGAATGTATGTGTTTAGTTTGGTCTGGTTTTAGTGTTACAGAGGAGAAATTGGTGGACAAGTTCTGTCCTGAGAGAAAAAAGAGGGGAATGAAAATGAACCGTTATGCAATGGAGTGGTGGAGACAGGAAATCTCGGCCAACCATCGAAACTCCGACTCCTCTGCCATCCATACTCCCTATTTAAGGGGCTCCGATGGGTTGAATCAGTGGAAACAGGGTCATTTAATTGTGTATTCAATTAGGGATAAGTAATTGATCTTGCATTCATAATACAGCAGCAGGGCAGGCGATTGGGACCTGAATCGGAATCGTCTCAGCTGTAATTCAAACACCCGACCCGACAACCGACAATGGATTCCAAGGCCTGTTCCTTACTCTTCTTCCTGGCCGCATTCTCATGCCTCTCCCTCTCCCCAGCCACCACCTCCGCCTTCAACATCACCACCATCCTAGCTGGCTACCCCAACTACAACAACTTCAATCAACTCCTCAGCCAGACCGGCCTCGCCAAGCTCATCAACGCCAGGAGCACCATCACCGTCCTTGCCGTTGCAGACGGCTCCATGGGCTCCATCAACGGCAAGCCCCTCGATGTTGCTAAGAGGATCCTCAGCACTCACGTTGTCCTAGATTACTACGACATGACCAAGTTCGGAAAGCTCAAGAGCAAGAGCACCATCCTCACCACTCTCTACCAGACAACCGGGATCGCCGATGACCAGCAGGGTTTCTTGAATGTGACCAAGGGCCCTAACGGCATTCTGTTCGGATCCGCAGCCAAAGGCGCACCTTTGAACGCACACCTTGTCAGCTCCGTCATGAACAGACCTTACAACATCTCCGTCATTGAAGTGAGCGCAGTGATTATCGCCCCTGGGATTGACTCTCTAGCCCCAGCTAAGGCACCCTCCCCAAAGAAGGCTCCTCCTCCCCGCGCCGAGGCACCCGAACCCGCTGAAGCACCCGAGCCTGCTGAAGCACCCGAACCAGCTGCAGCTGATTCTCCTGCTCCCGCCGATGCTCCTACGCCCACCGCCGACGCTTCTCCCGTCGATTCCCCCGCCGGTGACTCCCCTGCCGATAAACCTAAAAGCGCTGCCGCCTCTTCCCCTGTCGGCGGAGCTGCTGCGCTCATCCTGGGACTTGTAGCCGCGCTGGGATTATGCTAATTTCTCTGATTCTATTTCTTTGGGAAAAGAAAAAAAATCAAATAAAAGATGGGAGTAAATAAAATAAAAATAAAAAGACTTTGGGGAGAGCAGCATTAGCAATTTAGCATTCAAGGAAGAAAACCCAAACCCCTACCCATTTACGGGATCGTGCTGCTTTCTTGTATTATAATTGCACCAAAATTACCTATTTTATGTATCCTCTTCCTAATTTGCCCATAGGTTAAATTTACATTTATTATTCATATACTTTTTTTTTATCAAAATTTGTTATTCATATACATTATCAGTTTCTCCTTGCTTATCATTTTGAGAATGACATCAATTTGTTCTACCCTCCATTTCTCTGTTTCCTTATGCCTCTCATTTCTATTCCTTGTTTCTCATTAAAAAATCCCTAAAATAAACCCAGCACGTGCTCAACATTAACTTGTAGCAACTTATATAATGTCGCCATCAATAAGTCGATATTTGAAAAAGAACTAACACGGAAGCAAATTATGACTATGTGGAAGATAAAAGAAGCGTATCCTGCTGTCTACTTTGCTAGTAATACCGCTCAAAGGCTTTGGTATTAACATCAGAATTAATGCACTGTATAAATCAAGGAAATCCAAAATGAAAGCATGGCCACTTAGCAAAATCACAGAAAACAGTATAAGGATTTCCGTTACTTAACCAGATGAACTAAGTTAGCCTACAATACCATGACAAATAAAAAATTTGGCCACCAAAATACATCCACATGCTTTGCGTTAATCAGTTGATCCTTTGATCTTGTCCACCATATCTGATATGACTTTCTCCATGTCAAGCGCCTTCATCGGTTGAAATGGCCTCTTCATATCCTGCAAGGGTAACAATGAGGCATGCTAGCAGCTGTGAGCAATGTTTATTCTAAAATGGCTAATTCAACCTCCTACATCCCCTTTTAAAATGAGTGTGCCGGACTATTCATAACCAAATACACTTCCATTCCTCATCCCAACACTCTTAAGAAAAGACTCCCACCAATTGAAATACACCCAGATTGGAATCAACGTTCATCTTCAAATAGAAAATAGAGAGTAAAATGGGGCAAAGCTTAATAAATTTCTATGTTTAACGCACCTCATAAAAATACATTGTATCAGCAATCATAATGGGGCATCTCCAAAAGGTTTGCTATATGCAACAACCACAAAATACCAACAAGCAAAATGTGTTGCATTCACAATGTATATGGAAGAAAATGATAGCTTGTTGACAAGATACTAAGGTTCGAACATTTACCAGAAGACTGATGAATGTCTCCCCGCCTTTCTCCCGTATTTCCAAGCAACCCCTTCTAGGCTGTTGAAAGAAAATTCATCACCTTAATAGATAATACAAAGAAAATAGTCAACTGGAAAAAAAGAGTACATGATAACTAGTTGGAAATTGACTCCTATTGTGCTAAGTTATGAAACTCTGCAGTTTGAATAAGTATGCATCAAACTTTCTGCTTTACATCCTCAAAAAAGCTTAGGTTTCCATGTTCTTACCCATATATTGAACAGTCTAATATTGACACTAGTAAAAATCACAGTAACCAAACACTTTTTCTAGACACAAATACTAAAGCCTGTCACAGAAAAAATTCAGAAAGGAAAAGAAGGGTTGCAGAAAGTAGAATTCAACACAACCAGAGTCAAATTCAGTATATTCCTAACTCAATGGAATTAACAGTTAAAGAATCAAATATGTAAAGTTGTACACTGCTAAATCTAAAATCCAACTTCACAAATTATTCACTTTAAGTTCATGCTGCCTCACTACTTACATTAGTAGTATGCAAGTAAGACCTCACTCAAAGCATTGCGACATCGAAAGGCTTCAAATAAAATAATAGCTTTGCGGGGAAAAAAATAAGTTCAACAAAATTTGAGATCACCAAAAGTGTAGTTAAAGCAAATACATCCTAAGCAGACATACCTTATCAGGATTGATCTCCACAGAAATGCCAGGTATAGCATCCTCTAAACCATTTTTCACTTGTATAGCCCTTGTCTTGAAGGCATTGCACTGTTTGCTACACTAAGCAACAATAGATTAGGAAAGACACCATAGAATTGAACCATTACATTGTTTTAATTTCATCTATGCGAAAGGCAAATACCAGCGAGCAACAATTAATTATAATGACACGAAAAGTCAATTAACCCACTCAGCTAATTGAAGCCTGAAAAGCTCTCAAAAACCTAGAACGAAGAGTCTCTCTAGTGAAGAAATCCAGAATACGAACCACATAATCCCTAATTTCACTTAGTCTATCTGTCTCTCTTATATTTAACCTATATTGGCTTCAAAAGAGAAGTTAAGGAAAAGCACAGACAAAATACAGCATACAGCACAGGACGCGTCGGTAAGAAAGATGAAGACGAACCAGTGTTCAATTAGGACGGTCTTCTTGGGTCCCTCAACAGCTTCCTTAGTCTCCTGAGCCTCTTCTTCCTCATTTTCTGCCTCTCTCTTAGCCTCAGCTTCTTTCTCGACCTTAAGAACATCAGCCGCTTTCTTCTTTTTCCCTTCAGCTTTCGCCTTCACTTTCCCTGTTTCCTTCTTCGGTGACTCGGCTGAGTTAGAGTTGGCTTCCCGGGTGGAGCTCCGAGTCACCCTAGTCGTCGGCCTGGTAACAGCCTTCACCGCCTCTTCCTCTCCATCAACTGCCTTTCGCTTCCTCGGCGCCATCAGGTAACCAAAAACTCTAAGCAGATTTCTTCTCTCTTTTTTGTTTCAGAAAGGGAAAAAAATCTCGAGGCTGGCTGTCACAGTGAGTTGGCAACAACAGTGACAGAGAGAGAAGAGAGAGGGGTCCAGAGGGGTTGTGCTGCTGGTAAGTGACGTTTTGCGTGACAGATAATAATACTATTTCTTTTTAAATCCAGATAAAATATTATAATACTATTGCTTTTTTCTTTTACTTTTTCTTTTTTCTTTTAAGAAATTAAAAAATATTTCCCGCGCTTTCTTAATTGGAACGGGCGGTCCGATGCTTTTGATAGGTCAATCAAGACTGATCCGAAAAATTGTGATATGGGTTTTAATGGCTGTGATGGTAGCCACGTGTGGGATTTTGCACTAGAATCTTTACAAATTGATGTCATTTTAAAATTGTAAATATTCAATGTTGCAACCATTTAACATTTCCATACAGTTTAACAAAAATTATATATATATATATATATATATATATATATATATATATATATTTTGTTGCCCACTTTAGTTTTTGAGGTTAGACATTTCAAATTTTAGTCCTTAATATATGTCGAGACTTATCAATTTTAATTTTTGTCGTTAAAATTTTCATCCAAAACTTCAACGGTTAAAAAATATATTTTTTATTAATTATTGATATTATTAAAAATTATAGAAAAATCACAAAATTATGAAAAAATCAAAAAAATGAAAATTGGTTTTTTCCTGATAATATTTTTTCATTACTAACAAAAATTAAGAAAAATATGAGAAAGTAAACAATTATAAAAATATAACTTTTTAGGAACTTTAATACTTTTGTGTTTCATTAAAAAATGAAGTTTTGATAATGTTATTTAATTATTAATAAATATTCTTAAAAAAATAATCTCTAAATTTTTGATATTTTCATAACTTTTTTGAATCCTTTATATATTTTTACAAATTTCTTCAATTTTTATATTTTCTATAATTGTTTGAAGTTTATAGCTTTTACTTTCTCCTATTTTCTATATTTTTTTTAACTAATCCTATTTTTCCTCCATTTTTTAAACTTATTTTTTAATTTTTAATTTTTTAATAATATTTGAATATAAAAAATATTTTTTAATGCACTGATTGCAAGCCAAAGTGAAGGAAAAATTATTTTTCTCCTTGTGTGTCGCTTGGCTGCCGATTGAGAGTGAGGTGGGTTCGGCGGTGGTCGTGGTGATGGGTTTGTGTTGGCAATGGAGGCAGCGATGGCGGGGTGGTTTGCTCCAACAGTGAATGACGATGCGGCTGGGTTTGCTGGTGCGGTGGTTGTGGCTGGCAGTTGGTGCGGCGATGATGAGATTTAATTTGGGGATTGTTTTTAATTTGAATTTGGGTGGAATTAATTTAATTGGGTTTGGTGGTTGCAGCAGTGGTAGTGGTTGTGGCTGGCGGTTGGTGCGGCGATGATGGGTTTTAATTTGGATTTGAGTGGAATTAATTGGGTTTGGTGGTTGGAAGCAATGGTTGTGGTGGTTTCGATTTGGGATTGAGGTAAAGAGGTTTTAATTTGGTGATTTGGGAGGGAGAGAATTTGGGTAATTTGATTTTTTTTATCAAAATTGCAGAGGTTTGAAATTAAGATTGCATTGAGTGAGTGAGTTTGAGATTGAGGATGGCAGTGTATGAAATTGAAAGGGTAATTGAGGGCAAATATGTAATATCGGGCACCTAGAATATTCCTAAACTTGACAAGAAACTATTATTCCCAAACCACAATCTTTAGTATTAAAGTGCGTGTAGCTCGGGCACCTAGAATATTCTTCCCTAATAATAATAGTAGCATCTACATCTCCACCTAGTTTAACCACACATCCGAAGTACTAGTAAAGTAAAATAATATGTAAAAAGCTAGACTTAAGTAATAATACACGAATATCAAAATTCAAAGAAAAAAAGGCCGTCTCTCTCATCCTTGCATACCTTGTAAGCTCAACTCATTACGAAAGAAAAATGGTCAGATGCAGAAAGATGGAGGTATTAAAGTAAACTAAGCCCCATCTTCCTTTTATTCTATATGCTTGTTGGCATGGCAAAGTGCAGCAACTGGTTTTCTTGGTGTCACCTTTCACTAAACCACCAGCCTTGTGCACAACATTCATTCAACAGGTACAAATCCTCCTGACTTGGTAATAGGCAAGCAAATAAAGACATTTGGACTCCAGCCATAGAATGCAAAAGAAATCCCTAAACTGTTGTATAGTTTGAGAAGAGGAACATCAATTTATCCAGTGTCTCTGGGTAGAACTTTCTAGCAAATAGATAACACGGTCACTTCATTCCATTCCACGAGCAAGGTCTGCCAGTCACTTTCTTCTGCATTTCCAAATGACAAACAATTTACCCCCTATGATAGATATTATACTAACATCTTTCCGTAAAAGACAAAACTCCTTGTGTTGCTGACTTTTCATGTTATTACTATAATACTTATACTACATCATAGTAATACAGTAAGCTGCATACCTCTGCATCACTTGTAACATGCACCACTTCATCGATTGACTGCAATAGGTGCAAAATGTCAAACTATGCTGATCATAAATAGCATGTATTCCTTGGAAAATTAACTCAAGTAAAGGAATAGTTAAACATACATTGATGTTATTAAGAAGCACATAAGTAACACCTTGAGACCTATATGCTTTTGGATGCCACTTCCCTTCAGACCAATCAACGTGTGTTACAGACCAATTTGCAATCCCACCAGGATCAACCATCTAAAAAACACAAATAGCAAGCATAGGCCATAACCTAGAAATGGTTAGACTTCTTCCAAAAGAAAAGAAATGGTTAGACTGGAATGCAGTTCCAATTCTAAGAGAGGTAAGAATATTGCTGTACTGACCTGCAGAAGAGTTGGAAAGTAATGCTCATCAGAATAGCAGTTGCGCCCATCCATTTTTGGCTGAAACATAACCACACGCAGCCACATCTAAAATCAAGTGTTCTCAGATGATCATAATATCATCACTATATAAGGAAAAAGAAAGAAAGAAACCACCGAGTCTGATCTAGAAATATTACCTTGCAGTAAAGCTTAAATTTTGTGTAATACACGTTGTCTGCCATGACTATAATGGCATGCTGTCGTTTCATGGAGAACCACTGAATGCACATCAAATAAGATCATGTGAGAAATTATCTACCCTTGTCTCTACATATAATTGATACTGATTCTGTTTACAACAGAAGAAAAATCTTCAAACAGAAACTGACGCACTGAACAAGATCCTTGTAAACATATACATACTTGAGGGTTGTGGGATCCCAGAACCCACTTAAATTAATCAAGACCAATCTTACCAATGACTTGTTACATTAAGTCAATGCTAACCCCTGGAGTGATGGTATCACCATCACGCCTGGTTGCCATTCGGAAAATAAAATCCAAGGGTAAGACTGCATCAGTCTCAACAGCTTATCATACCAAAGGACTTATTCTAAAGTTAAGTGAACATGAGTAACCCATGATGTCAACCCAAGGAAATCTCTTAATGACCTCCATAACATAGCATGAAACCAGCAGAAACTCAGAAAACTAAAGTGCTACACTTAAAGTCATCTAAACGACAACACAACAACACTTCAGTTTCTGGCTATCGCAAACTTCCTGAGCACGACCAGGGATTGATGCTAGACAACCACAGAGTGCACAAACTAATCAAATGGTTTAGAGCTGTCTTTTGAGGAAAAATAAAAAGAAAGGAAAAAGCTTAGTTACAAGATATAGAAAAGCTAAAGAGCACTCAGAAAGGATGAAATAGAAATTTTACCTCGTGTGAAAATAAAGCATCTATAAGTTTTTGGAGGTCCAAATAAAATTCTTTTAGGTTGAAGGATTAAAATGATTCTAGGAGACTAAAAAGTTTAAGTTTAAAATATTTAAGTACAAAAAGAAGAGAATTCTAGTATGAAACTGAAAATTAAAGACCGAATTGATCAGAAATTTCTAGGTAAACTAAAAAAATTGAGCATACATAAACTTTGCCATAAAGGACAACGATGAAGAGTTTTTCTTTTAAGGGACTAAACTGGACTTTTTGCCATAAAAAGAATCCTGGGTGTATCAGCAAAAGACTAATTTAAGCATAATTTTGAATATAAAATCCTTCTCACCACGAATTTCTCGGTCAACAAAATAGTCGCTGACATGGAAAGGTTTTTCCCTAGATGCATGTATATAAATAGAGAACCTGTCCTCATGGCCCTGGTAAATGAAATTTTTTGTATAATCAATAGAAGCTGAAGTATCTGGAGAACAGACCTTATGGGGAAGAACATGAAGCTGAATTTGGCATCCAGTAGGTTAAAAGCCAAAAGAACCAACTGGAGATCTACCCAAATACTGCAAGCAGTGGAGCTTAAGCTAAGGTTGTAATGGTGCAGTTGCAGCAGCCAGCAGGTAGATAAGAAACTTCAACTGTACAAATAACTTTCCCAATTGTAGCCTTTTCTTTGAATGTGCACCATGTCAGGGGAAACCTGGCCTACTATCAGCAGAAGTAAGGACCTTCAGTTCTCAGATCTGCAGATAGTAGGTCATGTTTCCCCTGACAAATCAAGTATAGCACATGACTGGCTGCGACTGCTGAAATATAATTTGTAAAATCATTCTCTAATTGAAACTAGAGGACATGCAGTCAAGCAAGATCCGAACACTTTCACCGGTAGATAAGAAACCTCAACTATACAAACAACTTTACCAATTGTAGCCTTTTCTTTGAATGTGCACCAGCCTAGGCTTCAAATAAAAGGCCTCAACATCCTATACAAGAACAGTCTACACGATCTATTGGATATAAATGAATGACTTTACAGCATATCTTGTTAGACCAGAGAAGTGAGTGCTAGAAACTTCACATCTTGTTAGACCATTCAAGATATCCTTTGTACGGTGGATATCTTGACATCACTTTTCGTGACAGATGTGGTGGCAGTGAGGGGAGACAACATGGAGATGTGGAGGCCGAGAGGGAGAAATGGTCTGGGAGAAATGTGCTGCCGGCGGCAGTGATGTGGTGGCAGTGATGGATTGTGATTTTGAGAGAAGGAGATGGATTGTGGTGAGCGGCGGTGAAGAAGAAAGAAGGAAAAAAAAGAAGACGAAAGAATAAAGGATTTAAGGATGCTTATATAGTTAGGGTTAGGGTTAGGGTTAGGGTTAACGGAGAATCGGGTTTATAACCGGGTTTAAAAAATTTGAACCGCGACCTGACCCGTCATTAAATTTAACGGATCGTATCTGTATACGGACAGATTGGGAGGGTTAGTTCTTTTGACTGGTTGGTTATGTCGGTTATACGGGTCGGGTTGAGTGGGTCAAATGTAAACCCATACAGGCAACCAATTCCACATAGCCTAACCTCACAAAAATACTTCACTTGTCAAAGTGGATCGATTGTCCAAGTGAACAAGAGTAGGAACGTAAAAATTAGAGTGTCATAAAACTCATTAGTAACAGTTATTAGAACCGGACTGGACAGCGAATCGGAAATGAAATCTTTTTGTTTGACTAGGTTCGACCGGATTAACCTATCGAACCGTTCACACATCGAACCATTCAGTTTTAAATAATTGAATCAAATTGAACCGACTAATTTAATGTTTATAATGAGCCTGCCCATACTTGTAACGGGCCGATTTATCAAATTTTCCATATTAAAAAAATACAAAACCACGTCGTTTTGGTTTGTCATAACAGCGTCGTTTTGTGCTACTATGTTTTAGTTTTCTTTCCTATCAGTTCTCAAGTAAATCTCAGATTAATTTTACTTTTGGACTTAGTAAATTTCTAGTACAATTTGCAACAGTCAACAGATTATGCACCGTGTGCTATGTGTACGGACTTGGGGGCATCATCAAGTTTTTAGCCTTAATATCAACCGCAGTCACTCTCCCAATCTTCACTTCGTTCCCCGAACCTCAAGTAAAGCCACTTCTATGATTAAGCACCATTGAGTTGAAAACAATAGTTGGACCCAAAAATTATGTCATCTGACTATCATACACAAACCTAGCATTAACTGTAACAGTGATCACTGGTAAGTTAGGTGGCTGGACTGTTAAATGGGGTATTTCATTAATGAGGTTTCCAAAAGAAAAAAGGGTAATTCAGAAGAGATTGTTTAAAAAAGGAAAAGGATTTACAGATTGGGATAAACATTAAGGCTACCCAGGTAGCAAATTGGGTGTTAAAAATGGATTAACAAGTGCAGCAGGGGATCAAATTTGATCAAATGCCAGCTCCGCTTGTCCGGGGACCAAACTGACAGTGGCTCAGTTGTTTTATTAAAAAAAAAAAAAAAAGATTCAGCCAATGGCAGCCCCGTCAGTTTTTAAATCGATTTTTTTTTAATAAATACTGAAAATACTTTTATAAAAAATATACCATTGTTTTTAATTTTTTGAGATCTATAAATTGAGACTAGTTTTGTATTATTTGGACACTAAAAAAAATTCGAGTTTTTTACATTTGTTTTCTTTTTTAAATGCTTCTTTTCATAATAATTACTCAAAATAATTTTATATCATTATTTTTACACTTATTTTAAATTTTTTGAGATCTATAAATTTGGACACTAAAAAAATCAGAGTTTTTTACACTTTTTTTTCATTTTCTTCTTTTTTAAATGATTTTTTCATAATAATTACTCAAAATATTTTAAAAGTAAAACATATTTGAAAATAAAAACACACAATTTGAAAATAAAACTCACAATTCGAAAATAAAACACACAATTTGAAAGTAAAACATACAATAATTTTGTGTGTATTTTCTTGTTCGTTTGCAATAATCTAAGTCGATGTTTGATTTACTGAGTGATAAATAATATCGTGTGTTACTCTTAAAAATTATTATATTATTTATTTTATTAAAAAAATATAGATTTTTTGAATTCTGAAAAGAAATTATGAAATTTAATTAATTTATATTAAAAAAATATTATTTATTATTTATTATATTATAAAAAGTAATTATTATAGTAATTATAAATTTAATAAGAAAAAGAAATGAAAAATATGGTGGGGATATGATAAATGATGTGGAAGGGAGAGAAAGTTTTTAACACCTTGAATAATCCCTGCTGTAAGCGCGTCGGTGTTAAATATTTTTTGATTGGGTGCTAAGCTGATGTGGCAGTGAGAGAAAGTGAATAACACCCTAAAATTTGATCCCCTGCTGTGGATGGTCTAATGGATCACCCGGCACAAGCTATCATCTCAGACAGTACCATTTGTTTTTTACCCAAACCCATCGCACGTTACGGCATGGATCATTCTTACATGCATGATTAGACGTAGGGGTGTCAAAACGGGACTGCGGGACCGGTCCCGTCCCGGACCCGGCAGTCCCGAAGAAATACGGTCGGGACCAGTCCCGGTCCCGAAAAAAAACGGGACCAAAATCTGGTCCCGGTCCCGGCCCGTATAAGAATCCGGGACCACGGGACCAGACCCGGGAAAAATGGTCCCGGGAAAAAAATTTCTTTTTTTCTTTTTTTTCTTGGGTTGGGCCGAAGCCCAACCCCTCTCTCCTTTTTCTTCTTTCCTTTCTTTTCTTTCCAGAACGTTTTTTCCTTCTTTCTTTCATCATCTTCTTCCTCACTCTCTGTCTTCTTCCTCTCATCTTTTTTTTCTTTCCTTTCTTTGCTCTTTTTTCTTTTTCTTTCCTGTTTTCTTTCTTATTTTTTGTTCTAATAAAACGAGAGAGATCCGAAATTGGGGTCTGGTCCGTGATGATTTTTATTTTTTGTGTGATGATGCGAGCAGATCGGGAGAGATGACGATGGGTTTGTGTGGTTTGGTCTGGTTGTGTTGGTTTGAGTTGCGATTTTGTTGATTTGGGTTGCGTTTGCGTGGTTTACAGTGAGGGATGGAGGTGGTGGTGTGGTGGTTTGGAATTTGGATTATGGTGGGTTGGGATTTGAGGTGGCTGCTGGAGGAGGAAGAAGAACAAAGGCTAGGGTTTTTCTTTTTTCATTTAGTCGGGTCCAGTCCCGGTCCCGACCCGGTCCCGACCCGGCAGTCCCGTTACTATTCGGGACTGGTCCCGTCCCGGTCCCGACCCAAAATGGGACCAAAAATTGGTCCCAGTCCCGGCCCGAGACCCCGGGTCCGGGACGGGTCTACGGGACCGGGTCCCGTTTTGACACCCCTAATTAGACGTTTTACATGGTACTTAAAATAAGTTTATTCACATGGGGTTATCAGTGGTTAGTTTGCGGTGGTTATGAGTCATTTATGGGAGTTTGGTAGAAACTATGGTTTGCCACACGGAAAGGCCTAAAAAATACTGTATGATGTTGATATGGTTCCATTTTAAATTCCAAACCTATGGCTTTGAATGCTATTGTTATGAATGAAGACTGAGATTGGATGGGGAAAGGTGAGTGAGGTTTGAAAATGTGGTAATTGCTCCTCAAACAAACAACCAATACTTAATGGTCCCAACGTGGCAACGTCCCAGGCAGTACAGTATCCAGTCTATTGTGGTGGTCTTAACGAAAATGGCCAATTGAAGGAATTAAATTAACTAGAGGAGAAGGGCTCCTTGTGTTTCAGCAATTCCAATCAAGAATTGGACAATTCAGACTTAGTTACTGGTACTGTTTAAAATGGTTTTTTTCCTCCTTTCCTGTTGTCCAAGAGAACTAAATCTCAGAAATGCTCATCACTTCGTTCGATTGATGCTAGTATTGATTTTTGGTAGTGTGCGCATGAGATGCAAGCACACAAAAATGTCAAATAAGTAACGTGCAATTTGTAGACTCCATCCATGCCTAAGAAGAAGTAGAGAGCCGCGAGTAGAGAGATTTCTTTTTATTCTTACTTATAAATAAATTTATTGCTATTGTTGGCTACAAAATTCAAGTTAAAAGGAGGGTGGTGAGTTTGCGATTAAGCAAAAGTTATTAGGGTCTTTTTAAAAGGCAGTAGTGCTGGTGTTCACTGCTCACTGCTCACTCTGTTGATTTCCAGCTGCTCCAGTATTTTGTCTCATGGCTTTCAGCTACTCTTTCCATAAGGAACTTAAGCAGGTACCTACCTCTCATGTCGTTCTCTTCTTCCTAATCTTCTTCCTTCCTGTATGATCAAACCCCAAGATTGACTCCATGGACGTAGCAGATCAGATAACTCATATACTACATTGTTTAATGTTTAATTTGGTCATAATTTTATAACAAGTAATTAACCGATGATTATCATACTATTTGAACGTACGCGTGGCTTTGAGTTTGACTTGAGTCCATGCACAAAAACTATGGAAAGTTTGGCGCACTAATTTGCTTAATTTCACAGCTTCCTCTGCATTTAAATGTCTGTCTCTTAACAAACCCCCAATTATTCATACGTAATTTGATTTTGTTATCAGAACATGATATCTATGATTTTGTTATCAGAACTAATTAAGGATCTTAGAACCCTCACAATCCTACTCGAAAGAAAAAAAAATCCCTCTTTATTCGGCCGCCAAATCTTTGATCCAAAATACCAGGATGCAAAGTTTTGCATGAAGGTTTGTAGAATTGTGAACTTTAATTCTATCTTGCTTTTATATCCAGGTGCTATTTGAAGGAAGTTCTTTTGCGAAGAAAGTAATATTGAACCGTAATCATCAAATGGTAAGTTTTTTTTTATTGTTTTCAAGAATTAAACGTTTTAAGACATATATCACATGGTAATCTTGTTTAAATTTTGTTTGATGAAGATACAAATCATTTTTTAACACCATAAAGCTTGTTTGCATAATAGGAAATTAGGGATGGAGTAATTAGCTTAAAGCAAAAAGAAGAAGAAAAATCAACTGCTTTAATTGAGGGAAAGGAAATTTTAATTTCTTCTCATCACCTAATTAACAGAGCCTCTCATACATAGTTTCGCTATGATTTCATTAGATGATTGATGGTGGAGGATAAGAGTATTCTGGCCAATGTTGTTGTCTCACAATAATATATAATAGCATCAATTTGAATCGAAACGCTTTTAGTACTGAATGATAAAAAATACTCAATCATAGCTTTTCTGGCAGATCTCTGAAATGACAAAGCAGATTAAAGCACATGAGACTGACCGATATTGAAGGTAGAGAAAAAACTGATAAATTAGCAGCAGAAATAGATTTTTAATGATTGAATTATCAAATTTTGTTGCGAATGCATGTTTATATGTACATGCAATATCATTTGGTGTCGCATGGTGGTGATATCGTGTCAATGTATTTTACCATGATAGCAGGTGAAATCTTGTTCTTTCCTGTTCTGTTACAACTTACAACAGATTGAAAGCCAGTTATATGAAATATTTAATACTTCTCTTATTGGATAAATCAGGGCATTTGAGCGACGGTGCACTTTTCTACATGCAGAAAACCAGTGGTTCTGTTGAATATTCCTTTCTTAAAACAAAAAAATACATTGAAGGTTGCACTTATTGATGGGATCGTAATGGGAGGTGCCGGGCTATCCATGAACGCAAGGTTCAAGATTGCCACTGAAAAAACTCTATGCTACCCATTATATTCTCATTCTCAGTATAATTAACTTCACATGGCACTGATAATATCTGACAGTTTAGGGAGTTAAAAGTTTTCTCATCTACAGAAATCCTTTTTCCCTCACGTGAGTGTACCTTAACTTGTACAGGTGTTTGCCATGCCAGAAGCAGCTATAGGATTTTTCACTCATGTTGGGGCCTCATGTTTCCTTTCAAGGCTTCCTGGATACTTTGTTAACCGATCAAGACTCTCCTTAGGAAACGTCTGAGAGAAATTCCTCCTTAAATATTTGGGGCTTACTGGAGCTCGGCTAAATGGACCAGAAATGGTTGCCTGTTGGCTTGCAACACATTTTGTCCCATCGAAGGTAAGGTTGTTGTCAGAAAACAGACTTCAACTTGTTTCCTCACTGGACATTCAGCGATATATAGTCGACCCTGCTATATAGTGTGTGCGCGCGCGCGCCTGAATAAACTTTACCGCTATCAGGCCATAACTTTTGCAGCAGTTTCTAGCTAGCAAAAGCCACTGGATTGAAATAAAAATGAGTGTCTAGTTGATGCATACAAGTTTCCTTATGCCATATCATGTTGTTCTGAGTCAGTTATGATATTAAAATGATTAAGCAATGAGGTTCTTGGGAAGTGATAATCCATGTAAAATCGAAGAAGCTACTAGGTCCTTCTATTTAAGTCTTACCTTTGTATCCTAGATTAATTAGCAGTTGATTGTGACCTTATTTGTTTGTCATTACTAAGCTTCTGAAGATTAGGTACCTAAATGCAAAAGATATTTTTGGTGGCAGGATCTCCATTTGTTGGAGAGGGAACTTGATGAACTGACAACAACGGATACAAACAGAATTTCTGAGATGATCAGCAAATTTGCGCGCAGGGCAACTATGAAACAAGAAGGTGCTTATAGCAGGTGACGATCAGCTTCCTTGAAACACTTTATTGGACTTGGAGCACGTGCAATTTATTATTTCCGCAACACCGGCACTGTGTTAATTAACTTAAAATAAATCCTGACTTTAAACTTCACCTCTTCAATTAAAAGGTTGGAGACTATCAACAGATGTTTCTCAGGGAAAACAGTGGAAGAAATATTGTCATCCCTGGTAAGTTAGCACATTCTGTGTATGTTGTGTATGAAATAAGAGTAGATGCAATTAAGCACCCAAAACAGAAGAAGGATCATTAAAAATTCAGATCTGATTCAACGGAACTGGCCACCAAACTCTGCAACAGCATTTTTTTTCACCTGCTCAAGTGATATACTATATATTAGTATTCCACCTAAGAGAACACAACAGGAAAAGTAACAAACTGAAAATTGAGCTTCTAGCCAAATATGCGGTAAACAATTTTACAATTGAGAGAAAGATAGGGAGATGAAATTAAAAATAAGCAATCTCAATTCTCAAACGAAGTGCAGCGAATTATTTTTTAGATGAACACAGGCAGCTTTTCAAAGAGTGCGAGAGAGGAACTAACAAAACATGGTCAACCGCTGAAACTAATTAACCAACGAGAACAAAAACAATAGGATGCCAAAGAAGGAAATTGAAGAGGAAATGCAAGCTATAGCTAGTTGACATAAAGGAATAAACAAAAATAGCTATACGGAAAGTGATAGCAGTTGGGATTTACCAGAAAGTTGATGGACAGCAGCGCGCAATTGGAAGTACAGGTTTTCGCCCTGTCTCTCTCTAGTTGTCCTTCATTGATGACTGGATGAGTCCCTTCCGTAGTGGTAGATATGGAGAGAGAAAACGGTGAGGGGAATTGAAGAGGGGAGAGGGTGCGGCGGTGGTGGTGCTGTGCTGGTTGGTGGTTATTGTGTTTTTTTCATTTCTTATTTCAATCTATTTTCTTCTTCTTTTGCGAGGAAAATAAAAATAAAAAGAGAGGAACAAACCTCAAGGGCCCAGCAAGCGGCCCAAGAGTCCAAAACCATTTAAAAATGGTGGTCGTGGGACCCTCCATTTTCCCCTCCAGGAAAACCGGACCCGCTGCTATCTTAAATTTCGGATCTGTTTGGGGTTTCGATTCTAGTTTGAAAAGTTCTATGAGAAAAGTTACGTGGGAAAATGACTTCGGGTAAATAGAAAAGTTAAATACTTGAGGTGTTTGGTAAAACAGTTTTTTAAAAGTATGGTTTGGATGTAAAATGACCATAAAAGGTATAAAATCCATTTTTAAAAAATTAATAAAAATAGAAAAAGTAGATCTAGAATTATTTATCTTGAGGTAGAAATTTTATTGTGATAGTTTTTAATTTATTTTGTTGGTTATATAAAGTAAAAAAATTAAAATGAAATGGAAAAAAGAAGAAGAGAGAGTTGGACTTCTCATTTGCCACTAGAGCAAAATGCTCCGGTGGGAGGCAAGGCCAATTAGCCTTGCCTTGAACTGGGCTTCTCAAGAAGCCAAGTTGGAGTAGGTGTTACCAAACACCTACTCCTCCGATTTTCTATTCAGGAAATAACTTTCCCGAGTAGAACCGGAACGCCAAACGGCTACTTTGTCATTGCCGAGACTCGGGTTTAATGCCTTATTTCCATTTCCCGCAGTCCTAATTTTTTTTTAGGACCTTTGAGTATTGAATTCCTTTGATTGGATTATTTATCTCCAAACACAATTTCACGGTTCTTATAAGTTAAAACCTAAGTACCAGTTAACTGACATAAAAAAAAAGAGTTTAATAAATTAATTAAGGGAAATCAATGTCATTTTTTGAAAAATCCTACTCAAAACATTAACAAGAAATAAGAAACCTGAGAATGTAGATTGTAGAGAAATTGCGGTGACAAAATGTCTTAATTAGAATATGAAACAATGTATTGAATAAGTCTTTTTTATATTTACTTTTAAAAAAAATTCAATGCACAATTTTCAATAATAGATTTTTTTTAGTGTCTAAAATTTTGAACCCTGTAATTAATTCCTAATATTATCTTTATAAGATTATTTGAATTTAAAAATGAAAATTCCCAACTAGCTAATTTATTTATCAATTCGAATTTATCGTTGTTGCAACCAAGGCATATCTAAATTGAACAAGAAAAAAATTAAAAGATCTACTCTTATGGTAAACACTAAACATGACAAAATAATAGGAGAATAGGAACCCAACACAAACACTCAAACAACAGGGGACCTCTCTAGGCAACCCGTGTTCATAAAGAATCATGGAAGGATTAATCACTAACATTACTAATAAGAACTCGACTTGTTGAATATCATAATGAATTGAGACGGCATTAGTTTCACCAAAGAAGCAAATTTAAGTTAGTCGCATCCAAGACGGGGCTGCCAACCAACAACAACAATGTTGCCTCCTTTTGGATCTCCGTGGAGAGCTCACCATTGGTTACTTTCACTAAGTGTAATTCTCTAATGTGTTCGGTCATTTAACAATAGAGGTACAATCGTCTCAAATATTTACTTTTTTTTATAGTGTATAATTTTTTATAGAGTCGCCATTATTGGTAATATACATAACGCTACTCTTTGATAATTTTTTTTACATGGTTCTCGATTTAGAAAAATATATATTCTTAAATAAAAATGGTATATCAAATTCAACCATTTAAATCAAGCTGGTCATAATACTTATAGAAATCTCTTATTATTAGTTTGTGAAATTGGATTAATAAAATTCCGTGTTTCTTCTTGTTTTTTTCTTCACGAGGTTAAGTTAACAGTGGATATTTATATGTATTTGTTATTTATTACTCCTATACTATTTGTTTCAAAAGTTGAAAAAACATCAAAACAAAACTTTCCTAAAATTGTTCACGTTGTGGCCCAAGGAGAAGCGGATCTTCATAACAGTAATAATAATGGGCTAGCATTAGGTTGGGCTTCATAGATTTTGTTCGTGTCTGAGTCATCTGTTCTTCAACTTCAAGGAAGTGAGTGAGGGACACCATTGATTTACCAAAAAAAAAAGAAAAAGGAAAACCATTGACACGGGATCACAAGCGGCAAATGGCACCACCGGGTCCCTCCTCTTATTATTTTCATTATTGTTAATCCCTAACGTTAGAAAATATTCGTTCTGCTCCCATACGTTAGTACCGTTAGGCACACGAAGTCCCTCGTCCGAAAACGAAGCCAAACGTCCGTTATTTTGATTATTTTAATATTAAAATTGAAAATCTGTCACTTTAGTGGGCCAGGGTCAGTGTTGTCGGAATTTTTTTTATTTCTTTTTCTTCTTTTCTTCTCCCTTTTTTTTCTCCCTTTCTCTCATAATTAATTTAAATTAACAAAATTTAAACAAAAAACTTAATAGCCACCTCTGTTTCTCACTCTCCAATTATTTTCCCGTGCGTTTTTTCCCCTTTTGGAAATTGGAAATCAAAATTTCTCCAGCTTTTATGTATTACAATTTTCTTATTTCAATTTCTATTTTCATTTTCGATTCCTTTTAGATTTTTAACACTACTGTCTACTAACCTTCTTCTTCCTTTTTCAGGAAAAAAAAACCTTCTTCTCTTTCTCCCTCTCTTCATCATCACCATCATCAATGGCAGCTTCTCTTCTACTACCCAACAACCCATTATCAACAACTTTTCATCACTCTTCCGAAAACCCAAATCACCATTTCCACTTTTGTCACTCGATTCCTGTCAACCCACCCAGATACAAACCCTAACTTCACCATCAAATACAGAAACCCAAAATCACAAAACCCCAACAAAATCTAGAAAGCTAGGACCCATTTCAGATTTCAACAAACTGATAAACGGCCTAGAGGGGGGGTGAATAGGCAAATAAAATTCTAACACAAAATGTAAGGATATATGAGTGCGGAAATAGAATGTAAAAACACAAGGATATATAGTGGTTCCAATTCCTCAATGAATTGTACTCCACTACCTAAGAGTCCTCCTCTTAGGATTTTGAACAACGAACACTTCGTTATTACCTTGAGTTTTTACGGGTTCAACTCAAACCTTACACCTTGGTTTTTCCGGGCTCAACCAATAAACCTTTCACCTTGGTTTTTGCGGGCTCAACCAATAAACCTTACACTTTGGTTTTCATGGGTTCACCAACAACCTTACACTTGGTTTTTGCGGGCTCAACCAACAAACCTTACAATGTGATTTTTCCGGGCTCAATCACAACCTATCACAATCAAGAATACTTGACAAGAGAAAATTAAATAGCAACACAATTGGTGTACAAATAAACTATGTATGATTCAATAATCAACACCAATAAATGAACAAGAATACCTCAAAAGAAAGCTTAAAACTTACTTGAAATATGAACGCAAGAATGAGTAAATTCGGATTTGTAAAGCTTGCGTTATGACAGTTTGAAGTTGTAAGCTTTTGCAAAAACTCAGATTTTGGCTTTGAAAGAGTATGAGAGCTTTCTAAATCTTTCTTGTGTTTAATGTGTATTCTAGTTGTTCTTGTTAAGTTCTAACTCATCTAGGATGAGTATTTATAGCTTAAGATCAGTGGAAGTTCAGACAAGAAAGTATGGAGCCAAAAAATCCGTTTGTAGTGGACAAAAGAGCTGTTAAGAAAACTAGCCGTTATGCTTACCGTGATCACATTTAAGACCAACCGTGATCACGGTTAGAGACAATTTCTAACCGTGATTCACGTTTAGCCCTTAACCGTGATTCACGTTACCTTCTGGAAAGTTTCGGCATTTTGACAGCTCCTAACCGTGATTCACGTTTAGGTCTAACCGTGATCACGTTTAGCCACTTTTCTGATTTACTAAAACTTGAATAACTTTTGACTGAAAAATCGTTTTTGCGTAAAACTTTTTTTCACACTTTCCTTGAGGTATTTTGAACATAAATCAAGTGTTAAATAGAATCATACTTACATGATTAAAGTCCTAAAGTACACTTGATCTTGAGCTTGCGATATCTTGATTTGTTGCCTCTTATTTGTTCGTCGCAAACTACACACACTTTAACTTCAAATTGCATTAGTAAGGTAATTAGTTTGTGTGTCTAAAATCATCAAAACAAAGATGAGATTGCCCTTGGGCTAACAATCTCCCCCTTTTTGATGATGACAACCACAAACTAAAATCAAAACATATTTAAGCTAGCAATTGAAATTAAAGTTAAATGGAGTAAACTTACATCTCCTATCTTTGCCAAATAAATGCTCCCCCTACATAAAACATTAGTTGCACATAGAGCATAGCAAAGATTAAAAGTTTTGCTCCCCCTTAATCTTACCTTTCTCCTAAACTCATTCTCCCCTTTGATGTAAGCTTCGTTACAAACTCCCCCTTAACTCATTCTCCCCCTTTGTCATTAGCAAAAAGGGTAAAAAATAGGAGGTCCAAAAAAAACATATAAGGAGTAAAGAAAGGAGCAAGCAAAGATCAAACAATTATCCAATCCAAAGATAAATATCAACAAAAAGATAAAGAGAGGATAATTGAATTTACTTGTCGGTTTCCCCTTGGGCTACCAATAGCAAAATTACAAAACATTTTACCAAAAGGGTGAGCTTCGATTCATCACCCGACTTGTGCCACGAATACCCTACATATATTTCATTTATCTTCAAGGGGTTTCCGGCACTACTACAAAACAAACTAGTTAGTTTTAGGAACCCAAACACGTTTGGTTCCTTTCTTAGCAAATGCACTCTTTTGTGCCCACATTTATTTTGCATAAACAAGTCCTTTACGAATAAAGCAAAAATATGCCAAATGACCATTCTTATGACAATAATCACATTTATATAAAGGTCTAGCATGTGATTGATTTGAAGAACTAGCATGGTCACAATTTCTTGTTTTAACAAAAGATGTTTTAGAATTATTCATGCTAGAAGAGTGATCAAATCCAATTCCTCTTCTATCAAAATTAGTCTTTTGCTCATTTAAACACTTTTGTTGACTTTGTGTACTTTGAATAAATTTAGCTAAAGTAGCCTCAAGAGTTTTAATCTTTTCATTTAAAAGAGCTACTTCTTTACTAGAGTTTGCACAAAGTTCACAAATAGTTCCCTTGTTCTTATCTTCTTTACTAGAGAGCAAATTTGATAAAGAAATATTCTCCTCTCTAGATTCAGACAAAGCAAATTTCAAATCATTATTATCATTAGTTAAAAAATCATTTAAGGATTTTAACTCGCTAATATCATTTTTCAATTTTTCTAAGTCCTTAGCAAGTATAGCATTTTTCTTACTAGATGTGTCAAAATCTATGTATAAATTGCTAAAGGCAAGTTTCAGCTCATCAATATTGCATTCACTATCGGAATTGCATGAACTAACCTCATCATCGCTTTGTCCCATAAGACAAACGTTTGTGCATCCATTGAATGAGGTAGATGTGGAGGTTGGTGAAGAACGTCTTTGATATGCTTCACAATTTCCATGTCTCTTGAGTCCGGAAGAGTGTTCACGTGTACTTCTCCGATGCTTCTTTCTTGAATCCGATTTTACGAACTCACGAATAGTACCGGTGAAGAGGACAAGAGATTCGTCATCTTGAACACCAAGAAAGGTTCTCAACCTTGTCTTCCAATGTCGGAAATTGTTACTATCAAGGTATAGTGAATGGTTGCGCACAACACCCTCTTTGGCCATATGATCTTTTACTTGAGGCGATTAAACCTACAAAACAAGTACCTTGCTCCGCTACCAATTGATAAACGGCCTAGAGGGGGGGTGAATAGGCAAATAAAATTCTAACACAAAATGTAAGGATACATGAGTGCGGAAATAGAATGTAAAAACACAAGGATATATAGTGGTTCCAATTTCTCAATGAATTGTACTCCACTACCTAAGAGTCCTCCTCTTAGGATTTTGAACAACGAACACTTCGTTATTACCTTGAGTTTTTACGGGTTCAACTCAAACCTTACACCTTGGTTTTTCCGGGCTCAACCAATAAACCTTTCACCTTGGTTTTTGCGGGCTCAACCAATAAACCTTACACTTTGGTTTTCATGGGTTCACCAACAACCTTACACTTGGTTTTTGCGGGCTCAACCAACAAACCTTACAATGTGATTTTTCCGGGCTCAATCACAACCTATCACAATCAAGAATACTTGACAAGAGAAAATTAAATAGCAACACAATTGGTGTACAAATAAACTATGTATGATTCAATAATCAACACCAATAAATGAACAAGAATACCTCAAAAGAAAGCTTAAAACTTACTTGAAATATGAACGCAAGAATGAGTAAATTCGGATTTGTAAAGCTTGCGTTATGACAGTTTGAAGTTGTAAGCTTTTGCAAAAACTCAGATTTTGGCTTTGAAAGAGTATGAGAGCTTTCTAAATCTTTCTTGTGTTTAATGTGTATTCTAGTTGTTCTTGTTAAGTTCTAACTCATCTAGGATGAGTATTTATAGCTTAAGATCAGTGGAAGTTCAGACAAGAAAGTATGGAGCCAAAAAATCCGTTTGTAGTGGACAAAAGAGCTGTTAAGAAAACTAGCCGTTATGCTTACCGTGATCACGTTTAAGACCAACCGTGATCACGGTTAGAGACAATTTCTAACCGTGATTCACGTTACCTTCTGGAAAGTTTCGGCATTTTGACAGCTCCTAACCGTGATTCACGTTTAGGTCTAACCGTGATCACGTTTAGCCACTTTTCTGATTTACTAAAACTTGAATAACTTTTGACTGAAAAATCGTTTTTGTGTAAAACTTTTTTTCACACTTTCCTTGAGGTATTTTGAACATAAATCAAGTGTTAAATAGAATCATACTTACATGATTAAAGTCCTAAAGTACACTTGATCTTGAGCTTGCGATATCTTGATTTGTTGCCTCTTATTTGTTCGTCGCAAACTACACACACTTTAACTTCAAATTGCATTAGTAAGGTAATTAGTTTGTGTGTCTAAAATCATCAAAACAAAGATGAGATTGCCCTTGGGCTAACACAAACCCATATCAGAAACACCACTAATTTGGTAGAAATCAACAAACCATGACGAAGGATCAAAACTTTATCATAATTGGACCATATACAAACATAATAAACCCAACGATGGCCGCACCAAGGCTATTGATGTGACTGGTCCCAAAGGAGAATTTGTCCAGGGATCCCGCGGCGGTGGCTATGGAGGTGGGAGCCGTGGTGGACGCGGTGGTGGTGGTGGTGGAGGCTACGGATCTGGAGGCGGCGGTGGCTGCTACAGCTGTGGCGAGTTGGTCACATGGCAAGGGACTGTCCTTCTAGCTCCGGCGGTGGAGGTAGGTATGGTGGCTCCGGCGGTGGCGGAGGAGGAGGTGGTTCTGGTGGCTGCTATAACTGCTACAGCTCGCAGGGAAGAAGAAGAAGGAAAAAAAGAAAATTAAAAAGAAGGAAAGAAAAATGGATAATAATTGGAGAGTGAGAAACAGAAGTGAAAAAGAAGATTGGAATTAAGAAATAAAAGGAGAAAAAGAATTTCCTTGAAGAAGAAGATTGGAATTAAGAAATAAAATGAGAGAATAGAAAATAATTGGAGAGTGAGAAACAGAGGTGGCTGTTAAGTTTTTTGTTTAGATTTTGTTAATTTAAATTAATTATGAGAGAAAGGGAGAAAAAAAAGAGAGAAGAAAAGAAGAAAAAGAAATAAAAAAAATTTCCGACAACACTGACGCTCGTGGCCCACTAAAGTGACAGTTTTTCAATTTTAATATTAAAATAATCAAAATAACGGACGTTTGGCTCCGTTTTCGGACGAGGGACTTCGTGTGCCTAACGGCACAACGTACGGGAGCAGAACGAATATTTTCTAACGTTAGGGATTAACAATAATGAAAATAATAAGAGGAGGGACCCGGTAGTGTCATTTGCCGATCACAAGCCGACTGTAATTATAGGGTATACCTACTCCAACTAGTAATTAATTGACCAGCTCACTCCTCACTTTCCCTTTCCCTCTCCCTCTCCCTGCCTCTCCCTCTCTTCTCCTCTCCGTCCACTTCAAATCCTTTCCTTTTTCCTCTCCTCTTTCATCCCATAAACTCTAGGGTTGAACATTTGACCCGCTCAACCCGTCAATTAGAATCGATTTAATCCGTTAAAAGCTAAAAAAACTATACAACTACTTATATACAGATACATAACCTACCCGCTACTAAACTGGGGTCAATTTTTAAAAAATCACAAAAAAAACCGACCCGACCTGACCCTAACCCTAAGTATATAAGCATCTTTTCTCTTTTCTTTCATTCTTTAGCCGCTCCTTTCTTTTCTTTTCTTCTTCCTCGCTCTTCCTCTCCAAACAAAGAATCTTTTCTTCTCTATTTTCTTCTTTAGCCGCTCCTTCCTCGCTCTTCACCATACTGACATCCCTGTCTTCATCTTTGAACTGTGCCATCCTTCAAACCGTCTTGATAGCGGCCACCACATGCTTCCCATATAAATGTCCATGCCTGTCATCTTCCAGATACTGCACCATCTGCTCAGGCGTCCTTTTTATCCACTTGGGTGTGTGAGCTTGAGGTCCCTGGTGCTTCCTCAACAAACCCAGGTAACGAGCTTTACCTTTGATAATGCGCCGGGCGTTGTCGTCGGAAAGTGGGTTCTTCGGGGTTTTGGATCTGGCTTTTGGTTTTGAAAAGTTGTTCTTGTCACCGTCGCTCAAAGACCATGGGTCTGTGTGCACCAAGAAGAGTTGTGTGCTTTTTGGAATCGTCGTCTAGTGAGAGAACATGGAGGGTTTTTGTGATGGATTTGGTGCAGCTAATTAGGGCTTTAGAGGAGGGTTTTGGTGTTGTGGTTGGATTTCCATATCCATACTGTGATTTTGCAATTTTTTAGATGGAGGTGCAACTATTAGATCCGGAAACATGGAGGGTTTTTGTGATGGATTTTCGGTTTTTCATTTCTACTAGTTTACATTCTTCTCAGTGAGCAAAAACACAGGAGGCTAAACAACAATGGCTGCTCCGTCGCAAATTCACACACACCTCACACAAAAAATGCGACGGCCACTACCAACCACACACCACGCGCCGCCGCTCCTTCAAAACCAACAAAGCATGGTAACCAACATCGGGATGATGGATTCGGCCTACTTCGTCGACAGATCTGATTTTTCTCATGTTTTTGTTCCGGTGCGGTTCACTGTCAGCCAATGGATGCGGTTCATCCGGTGATGCGATCACGGACCCTTCCAAATCCAATGTTGACACTCGAGACCTAGTACCTCAAGGCCCGATCACCCGAAGCAAAGCACGAAGGTTATCCCTATGGTTTGAAGGTAAAATGAGTGAGGAAGAACCCCTCGAAGCCAAGGAAAAAGTTGTCCATGTGTGTATTCATCAAGCCGAGGCTAGCCAACAAATGTTCCGTCAAGAAGGAACAAGTGTATTTTTGGAAATTAATTGAAGTGAGCTTTTGGATAAGCAAATGGAGTCATAACTGAGCGATCTTGGTCTTGTTGGAAACTTCAGGATGTTAGCTTTCATTTGAGATAAATTTCAGCTAAATCGGACAAGTGGATCAAAAGTTATGCTCGTCAACATTTTGGGTCGCAGGGTGTAGCGGCATACCGCCAGGCTGAAGGCTCGCGAGGCGGTATACCGCTAGCCTCGCTTGGCAAGTTGGAAATTAATTAAATTTGGGGCGGTATACCGCCAGAGCAAGTGAGTGTGGGGCGGTATACCGCCAGACATCAGAAGAAGAACGAATTTTGGGCTTTTCCAAGCCCAAAATGCTTGCCTATATATGTATTTCCTTGTATCATTTTCCCTTTTTTCGGAGCTTTAGACTTTGTATGATATTTGAGAGTTGAGAATACTCCTTATCTTGTACTCCCTCTGTTTTTTATTTATTTGACGCCGACCATTGAATCACACAGTTTAAGGTTAGTGCCACGTGTCGCCACCTGATTCGTTATTCTTCCTTCTCTCTCTTTTTTCTCTTTCTTTTCTCTCCTTTCTTTCTTTTTCCCTCTGCCCGAAAAAATACTCCCTCTGGCCACATTTCCCGTTCTCACCGCCGGCACAGAAAGGAGCGCAAGGAAGAGACGAGCAAAACCCAGGTGGAATCGTCCGTTTCGGACGCTTCACGCGCCACCAAAAGTGGCAGAAGCCGTCAACGCTCTCGCAACGCGCCGCCACGCTCCTGCGCGTCCGGCGTCCGTTCCGTCCGCCACCACCTGCGTTCTGCTCGTCTCGTCATTTCCGGCACGAATCTATGGTTACCTTCGTGATAATGTCGTCCAAACGTGTTTTATTGTCCGTTTAAAATCGGAGGAGGAAAGATAAAAGGACTGAAAAATTTCTGACACTTCTGTTCCGTGTCAGCCGCCGGTCTGCAAATTTGGTCCTTCAAATTTTCCATTTTCCTCTTTTACCCTGTGTGCCGCGTTGTACGAGCCAAAACCACACGTCGTCTGAGGGCATTTTTGTCAAAGAACCAAGTAAGTGGGCACAGATGCCAAAGGGCGTCAATTAAGAAAAAAACCAGATTTTGGGCTAAAACGTCAAATATAAAAAAACAGAGGGAGTATCAACTAAGCCTTGGGCTCTTCCACTTGAATTTCCTTGAGAGAAATCGACGAGTTAGAGATTACTCCTCTCGATTTTTCTCCGGGAAAAATCGTTGGTTCTTTTGGGTGAATTAATTGGATGAAAGTTGTGCTTCAATAATTATTTATTTCTCTAAAATCGTGGATGACAAGTTACATGGATTGATCGATGGTTCATCGCGTGCTCAATTCCTTTTCTCACATCTTTCCATTAATTTTCGGGTAATTATCCTTAATTCCTACTCTTTTATTATCAAATTCTCCGCTAAACCTACAAATTCGTGTCTTTCCTTTTCTTGTGTTTGTGTTGTCCTTAGACAGTTCGATTCGGCTAGATCCTCCGATAGCTCCATTGTAATACGGCCTACTAACCCTAGGCAGGATCGCATCATCCGGGAATGAGTGCGAGATGATCCAAAACTACAAGGTTCTTCAAGATGTCTTCACTAAGTTCAAAATCACTAAGGTTTGTTGAGTTTAACGCTAGACCTGGTCATTTAATTGCGCGTTTTTTTCGATGTAAACGCCGTGCCGTCTTATGATGTCCCTGATTTTGTGATTTTCGTGTTTAGCATATTGAGGTGAGTAAGCTAGAGAAAGGAAGACCACTTGATAATCTGGAGTTCATGTAGTGGATGAAGCGGTACTGCGATTCTGTCAATGGAGGGGTAATCAGGTAATTTTAACTCCATTATCTCTGCGATTTAATTCCCGTCTTGTTGTAAGTTGTAACTTTGGTTCTAATCCTAATTGTTATTTGATTGAAAGAGTGAAATTAGTTGATTTTCTTACTGTAGAGATTTTGATTTCTGGTTTGTGACTTGGGTTATGATATCTAACTAGGGATTCGCCGAACTTGTAGGTGTTTGGATTTCATTTTGTAGCAAGTAGGAATTGAGTCTTTTGTTTAGGTAGTTAAAATTGGGTATTTTCATCATTTCATGAGTTGGGCTTCCTGTGGTCAGTTACAATCCGCTGGAAAGGAGAGAGGTTTGTAAGGGAGCGAAAGAGGTGACCAAGAAGTGTGCAAATCCTCAATCTTCAACAACTGCACCTAAGGTTGCTCATTCTTCTCGGCGTAATGAGCCATCAGCTGCCATTGTGCCACATCAGTCTGTCAAGGCTGCTGCTTCTAAACCTCTCAGTCCTGTTGTTGCATATGATGAACAGGTATAAATGTAGCTTAAGTTGCTAGAAACAGTGGAAATTCTTATTTAGTGATCATGGAATGTCTGATGCAAATGATATATGCAGATCACATAGTTGAAGCTGTCTGTGGATAGTCTTGAGAAAGAGGGGGATTTCTACTTTGGAAAGCTGAGAGGTATTGAGATTCTTTGCTAGAGTCCTGAGATTGAAAACCTAACTGTAATGTTCCTTCACTTGCGTCTTCAGTAGAGTTCTAGATAACATTGTTGATCCTTCCCTTGTTATTCAGAAAAAAACAACCAAGAAGTTATGGTTGTGTTTTCCTTTTGGTTAGGTTGTTGCAGCGATAAAGTGATGACATTGCATCAGTAGTTGCTGAAGCTATAGGGGGATGACATCTCACAGTGAGATGTCATTCCCCGTCCAATAAAAATCAACCCTGCGTCATTTTCTTTCCAGCGCCCGGCGCGTTCTCTCACCTTATCTCTTCTCCTTCCTCAAAGCCCAAAACCTTAACTTTTCTAATTTCCATTACTCCTCTTTTCTGCTTCATCTCTTCTATCTCACGCCTTATCGCAATCTTCAAAAACCATCTCAAAACTTGTAATCCCTAACATTGAAGCTATGCTCTTGAAACGCATAATGCTACACCACTCCTAACCCGTTTTACCTCGGGTCTCTTACGGGTCGGGAGCGGGACCATTCGGGTCTAGTCACGTCTAAAAATGGTCCCGGATTTATTAGTTAGGGTTAGGCCTGTTATGGAGTTAGGGTTAGCAAATTGAAATCCCAAAACCCTCCTTCAGCCATTCTCCCTCGCCCACACCCTCACCATAGCTTCTGTTCTGTTTTCTTCTCCGCCGTCCACCCTCGCTTCTTCATTCGCTGCCGCACACTCTACTCCGTCACTCTTCTCTGCCGTCCACCCTCGCTTCTTCATCGCTCAATGCTCCACTTCTTCCCCTAATCATCCAACCTACTCTCACTCGCACAGTCACCCCACTTCGGGAAACGGGAAATGAGTGGGACTCGGTGTGATGGGATTTTCTCAAAATCCCAACACACCGAGCTCCTCTCGTTTCTCGAGCGAGAGCGAGTGAGAGTATGTGGGATGAGTAGGAGAAGAGAGTTCTTCATTCGCTGCCGCACACTCTGCTCCGTCACTCTTCTCTCTGCTCCGTCACTCTTCTCCATTCTCCTCCGTTTGAAGCTATATTCTTGAAATGCCTTCATCGCTCAATGCTCCACTTCTTCCCCTGATCATCCAACCTACTCTCACTCGCACAGTCACCCCCACTTCGAGAAACGAGAAACGAGTGGGACTCAGTGTGATGGGATTTTCTCAAAATCCCAACACACCGAGCTTCTCTCGTTTCCCGAGTGAGTGAGAGTATGTGGGATGAGTAGGAGAAGAGAGTACGGGGAGAGGTGGTGTTTCAAGAACATGGCTTTAAACGGAGGAGAATGGAGAAGAGTGACGGAAACAACAGAGTGTGACTGGTGGCGGCGACGGAGGAGAATGAAGAAGATGGTGGGCGGCGGAGAAGAAGAGATGGTGTGGGTGTGGGTGTGATTGGGCGCAAGAGAAAAGTATGACGGAGGGTTTTGGGATTTTAATTTGCTAACCCTAACTCTCTAACGGGCCTAACTCTAACTAATAAATCCGGGACCATTTTTAGACGGGAATGGTCCCGACCCGTAAGAAACCCAAGGTTAAATGGGTAGGGACTGGTCCCGTTTCAAGAGCATGGTTTCAATGTTAGGGGTTACAAGTTTTAAGATAAAGAACAGAAAAGAGAAGCAATGAAAATTAGAAAAGTGTGGGTTTTGGGCGTTGAGGAAGGAGAAGAGATTTGTGAGCTGGAAAGAAAATGACATGTCTGATTTTTATTGGATCTCACAATTTCTCCCAGTCACAAGCAAGGGATTTCGTTCGTGCGGATTCGTCGATAGATTTGAGTATGGGACACAGACGACAGAGGCATAAGAGAATGGACGTGAGTATATACATTCTTCTGTTTATGAGAGGGGATTTGCATCTAGGAAATCTGGACTCAGTTTCTTCATTTCTCATGCCTGTTGTAATTTCAATTGTTGAAACGCAAGCGTCTATCACATTTTCATTTCGTTTCCGAGAACGAATACATTTTGTTTGATTCTTCATCTTTTCCCCAAACAGTGATGTGCACACGAGGATAAGGAATGGTACTGTGGCAGGCAAGGGGAATGTTGGTGATGGTTGCATGTATTCCGTTTGCGCAATGATGTGTTGGTTGCAATGCTGAAGGGTGTTTGGAATCTTTGAATACCTTGAGGTCAGTAACCGTTTCATATCTTTTTCTTTTGGGTTAGGAATGGATGAAATCTAGGGATTTCCAAACCCGGCTAATTCTGTCTTGCTTGTTTTTGAGTTGCCACTTACAAATGTACGTTTTCTTGATTCTACTATTCATGCATGTTTAATTTGGTTATGAACAAAACAGTGTATAACAGACGCATAAGAAAGCTGCTTTCGGTCCATCTCTGTCCGCAAGTTTTGACCGTCACCTCAGCACATAATAAGATGGAGGCAGAGCATAGCCATAGATGCTAAGCCCCTAAGTCTGAATGTGCTAAGCAGTTCCTAACTTGTGGGATTCTCTTAGAAGTGGCTAGGGGAAATTTAATTCCGAGAGTAGATGCATCTGCGGTCACTCCCCACCCAATTCCAAATGGCTAGAGTAAGGGCTTTGTAACAATATATGGTGCTATTAAACATGCACAGTAGTCTAGGAATAAATGATCAGGTACACCCAAGTTCTGGGCCTTATTTGAGGAAAGTAAGTGCCAAAATAATTTGCTTAAGCAATAAAGATTGATCTGGATTCTGGAATCTATACGGCTTTAGCATTTTAGTAACTAGGTGGCTTTATCTTATTTAATCGATACCTTTTTTTCAGGGAAGCAAGCTAAAGTGGGCGTGGAAGGCTTAAGATAGCATATGCTTGCAAATTAATCTGCTTCAGTCCCATAGATTACTGCACCCACTTCCACTTGTTGGAGTAGCTGGCAGCACCTGTACTGGACTTATGCCATGCAAACACCTGAAGGAAATAGAAGATTCCTTTCCTTTACTTCACTGAGATGCCGCATAGGTCTAAGGCCTTGTAGTTGACACAAAATAGCAAATGCCGCTCCAATTTGGTCTGTCTAGTAGTGTCTCGAGTCTTAACACTCCTGACGGAACTAGCAGTTCAGCACTAGTAGCTAGTGTGGGAGGGAATGAGTCGCGTGATGGAGTGGAGTCCTTCATCCTTGTGCTTTTCGTTTATGGTTGGGCTGGCTGCCATGGCTCTCTGAGGTCATCACTCACTCGCTTTGAAGCTAAAGGCCAATCCACTCAATATTGTATCAAATTAAATAGTGGTATACATGTACGTTTTTTGTTCGACTATGTTTTAGTTTCCTTTCCTATCAGTCCTCAAGTAAATCTCAGATTAATTTTACTTTTGGACTGAGTAAATTGCTATTACGATTTGCAACAGTCAACAGATTATGCACCGTGTGCTTAGGGCCAAGTTCATCGACAAGGACAAAAAACCAAAGGTGCGTAACTTCTTGAAATGAGTGAGTAACTTGTATAAATCTTGATCACTGGCTCTCAATATAATTAACAGTATTTTTTTCCATTGTTTTGTACAGTGGAAGCCGTCGAAGCTAGAGCTAGTGAGCAACGAAATGGTGGACGTGCATTTCTCGAGAGTGGATGAATATGACTGGGAATTCCTTCAACTTACTCCTGCATCCAATTCAGTTGATGATTCTATGATGCCAAAACTTTGAAATTAATTACAAGTCAAAGTTAGAAGACAAGGAATAAATTAAAACAAGTTATAGATTCAGAATCTACATACGGTTCTAAGCGTGTAGATTCTCTGTAAGATTGTTGAAATTTAGAGAGAGCGTCTCCTGCTGTTGTCTTGTTTTTTGTTTTGTTTTGTTTTCTAGAGAAACACCTACACATGTGCTCCTCTTTTTATCAACAAAAGGAAAACTGGAAAGGAGATTGTCACAGTTTTTTATTTCATAATTCTAAGATGATCCATAACCCATAGTACATTAGTACATTTTTAATCATGTTTTCCTTTTGGTAATGCCCAGACGTTTTCATTTGCTTTCTGTTTCCAAATCTTTTGATAATTAACCCACAAAACCTAAAATTATTGGATACCTAGCAATCTGAAATCTATATAATTTTCTCTACTAACCCTTATTATTATTTTGTTAAAAGAAATGATCATAAATCTTTATAAAACAAGAAAGAGGAAACGGAACCACCGACACCACTCTCAATAAGCAAATGGACGGCATGTCGCTACATGTATATCCATGTTCTATTGTCCTGGACCCGGTCACCCGAATTCGTGACGATGATAGCCGACTGTCGAGTTTAGAACGTTGGTACAGAAACAGAGTTAGTTCGGCCCGGTTTGGTTTGGAAGATAGTGATTTGCGAACAACAACCAGTGGGGAGGCAGAGGCAGTAGAGGAGAAGGCGATGGAGTCGGCAGAAGTAAAGACAGAAGCGGAAGGGAAGTGGCCAGGTTGGCCAGGAGACAACGTGTTCAGGCTGGTGGTTCCGGTGGCCAAAGTAGGGAGCATCATCGGTCGCAAAGGGGAACTCGTCAAAAAGATGTGCGAGGAGACGCGTGCCCGCATTCGCGTCCTTGAAGGGCCCCAATCCGTCCCCGATCGCATCGTCAGTACCTATCTGCATACCCTAATCTCTCTCTTTTTTATCCTTTTTATAATATTAGTCAATTAGGGTTAAATTCACATGACCCAATCCCTATATTTCAGTCTTTACAATTTGGAATTGTTGGTGATGTTGCCTCTTCCAGGTGCTGATATCTGGGAAAGAAGAGCCAGAAGCTCCCCTGTCTCCTGCAATGGATGCTGTGCTGAGAGTGTTCAAACGTGTTACTGGTCTATCAACTGGAGATGGAGATAACAGTGCTTCAGCTACTGTTAATGCCGCAGCTGCTGCCTCCTTCTGTTCGATAAGGTTGCTGGTTGCATCTTCTCAGGCGATTAATTTAATTGGGAAGCAGGGATCAGTTATCAAATCTATACAGGATAACACTGGTGCACCTGTGCGTGTTATGCCTGAAGGTGTGCTTCCCTGTTAGTATTATTTTTAGTATATCCTTGATCTTTTTTCCTTCCTACTGAATAGGATAGACTCTGTGCACCAGACATCGCTTCCTTTTGCTTCTCATATTACTTGTAACTTATCTTCGGAATTTCTCATTTTCTTGCTCCCTTATGGTGTCCTTAAACTTTAGAGTTTAGGACCAGTGAGAATAGCCAGATGAATTCGTGCTTAACAAAGACTAGATTTTGCTTGAAAATTGTAGTGTTGCTGTACCTTATCTTTTGATATGACTGCCAGCTCTTTTTTTCCTAGATTTTCATTCTTCACTTCCAGGCTACCTGAGAGTAATGCTTCTTACTTCTTGTAGATGAATCACCATCCTATGCTACATCAGATGAGAGAATTGTGGAGATACATGGGGAAACTATGGAGGTTTTTAAAGCATTAGAAGCAGTAATAGGACATCTGAGGAAGTTCTTGGTCGATCATAGCATGATTCCTATATTTGAGAAAACTGTAGGTTTTAATACTTAAAAAAATGATGACAGGAGGTTATGTGTGTTTTAAAGTAACATGTGTTTGCTATTTTTTTTCCAGAACAATGCTACTATTTCACAAGATCGCACTGCTGATGCCCAGCCTGATAAAACTCAGCCCTCATTTTTTTCTGCCCCAGCTCCTGCTCCTCAAATTGGGATTAGTTCTGATTATTCCCTTTCCTTGAAGCGTGATCCTTCGTTGTATGATCCTGAATCATATCTTGACCCCAAAATTGCACAATCTGGATTGTCACTTTATGGGCAAGATCCTTCCTTTGGAGGATTACGCCCAACAGGACTTGGTCGTACTACTGCTGCTATTATTACTCAGGTTGGTTTTTAACCATTTGGTTATTATTCTGATACTACAAGAATGTTTTAGGTGTTGTGGGTTTTGTTAGATACACTTATTTGTTACAATGGTCCTTGAGTTATATGCACTTATCATGAGAGGCCTTTGTCTACTTTGGAACCTTTTGGTTCCACGAATGCTGTCTTTAACTATATTCCTCCTGGTACCATGTCTTTCTTTTCCCTGACTTCTCTTTGGCTTCAACATTTCTTCAAAAAGTTTCTAATCCTCAGCAATTTTGTTTTTTTTCTCCCTCTCTAAAGATAATTAGCGCCAGCATATTTTAGCATTTGATGTATCATCCATCTGTAGCCAATTTGGCTTTACTCTAGTTCTGTGTATGTCTGGAGTGATCTTACAGAAGTGTTACTGTTCATTTAGATGACGCAAACAATGCAAGTACCTCTGTCATATGCTGAGGACATCATTGGCATTGGTGGATCAAATATTGCTTACATACGTCGCAATAGTGGGGCAATTCTTACAATACAAGAGAGCAGAGGCTTACCTGATGAGATCACTGTGGAAATTAAGGGCACCACTTCTCAGGTTCAGATGGCACAGCATCTTATTCAGGTAGTTTATCTTTAGTAGCATAAAGTTGTTAGGTTGCTCCTTGTGCTTTATTGTATGCCAAGTTACTCATTTTTCAATATTGTGACAGCCTTGTGCTCCTCTCTAGTTTGAGTCTGAACTATGCCATTTTTTGCAGCATAGGCGACATGCTACCCATGTTTTTTTAGTCTTATAGCAGTTTAACTGTACTGCTTGCATGTCAACCAATTCTAGCTCTGATTAAATGTTGTGTTCCTGTGTTTCTACAGGAGTTCATCGGTAATCACAAGGAACCAGCGGCAAGTGTGTATGGGAAGATAGACTCTGGAATTGGTGCATATTCCCAAGTTACGGATGTAGGCTACCACCCGTCATCTTCTTTCCCATCCCATATGGGAGGAGGGTATGGGGCGTCAAACATTGGAGGTTATGGGTCTCCAGGCGTAGGGGGTTATAATGGTTACAGATTCTGAAACTCTAATCTGTATAATGAACTCTAATTGGGCATCAAAAAGGCAACAATTCTCCTTCTGACTGTTTGTTGAGCCCTATTGATGAGAATTTTCCTCGGGAAAATAGGGCGGTTTTAAGAGAGTGAGATGATAGGGTGCCTTTTGTGATTTATGACATTGCAAAATGTATTTTTTTTCCTCCTTATAAAAAACAAAGAAAATTATTGTAGAAAGTTGCAAAATGTAGTCCCTTGCAGTACAGTTTTTAGTAGATAAAAATAAAATTGATTGGAATGGAACCATCCTTCCCTGCTATCACCAGCCTATCCCTGTCTGTCAAGGTGCTATCGCTGTCAGGACTGATTTGAGCCTTCAATTTGTACACAATCAAGATCTTGCCTTTGTTTTGTTTTGTGCATTTGTCACAATGTGTTTCAATTTACACCCATTTTAAAATTACATTTAAGCAAGTAAAAAGCACGAGAGGTAGAAGAGTTGCACTTTCGACCAAAAAAAAGGTAGAAGAGTTGCACAACTTACAACTGTGCAAGCAAGGGAATAAGGGACTTTGGTGGCTGGTTGGAATTTTTGGGCCGACTATACCAACCCACCGAAGTCCAGCCTGGGCCCAGTGAGGCCCAAAGTTTCTGTCTCTTGTCGGAACTGGATCCTGAACTCTGAAAGGAAGTTACGTCTGCGATCGAGAAATACAATGAGCTATTAATTAGAATGGTTAATTAATGTAAGAGATTGGCTAGGTTAATTAGGTAGGTAAGAGAGAATTAAGAAATTCATGGCATGGACATGGAGTGCTTAGTCAACAAATGCAAAGACAAAAAAAAGAGCATACTCCTCATATATGAGGTGTGAAATTCGAATCTGGTATAAATTATTATTGACATGTTTGTCACCTATCAAACAACTAATAAGACGTGTATCATTTTTACCCATCATTCTATAGGTATGTGCAACCACTTTTTAATTTGAACAAATTTGCAGTACTACCCCTTTTGGAAACAAAATTATCCCACCGCCCTCCGATATTCCGATTGGATGATCCATCCCATATTCACTTTAATTCCACTAATCACCATCTGTAATTAATTTTATCTTCAACATTAATTCTCATCCTTAATTTAATTACCCCCATCGGCCATCAATCATTGCGCATAGTAATTTCTGCTGATTAAACCGGGAAAGACTTAATTAACTATATAAGATTGAAGACAAAAAAGCTTTATTTTATTTTGAAGTGTTTCACAAGTAGCACGCCGGTCGTCAATCCATTTATGCAGCCAATCTTTGATTAGGGTTTTTTTAATTATCATTTTCCTCCAAGCTGCGAGGCCAGGGTCTTCAATCTTCATGCACGACAAGTGCTTGTCAACAACTTCGCCATTGCAGTGGACCAAGTCTTCTTAGAGTACTAGCTTTGAAATTTGTCGAAAGTATTGAAGCGATTGGTGAAAAAACAACTCGTCAAAAGAGACACTCATCACGTACCTATTCTTTTTGCAGATCTATTCATTCAATTGTTTGCAGAGCTTAACACGAAACCCCTTTTCTTTTCTTTTATAATGTGAGAATAACAAAGTGATTTTGAGTTCCTTTAACAGGCCTTATTCTTTCTAACAATTTCTAACTAAAATTTAAGCTACAAACACGAAATTGCTCAACAAATTAAATTTAAAGAGATGTTGCACACTTTGAAGTATGTATTATATAATATATATATATATATATATAAAAGATCATAATTTCTCCCCAGTAATGTTGTTTTGTTGCCGACAAAGGTCTAACAACAAATTAAATATTTTTTTAATACATTTATAAACATATATTCGTATTGTTTGTGGGTACGAGAACTATTCACAAAACCCTTAATTTAAGTCTATGATTTAAACTTAGAGAATCGATAAAATATTAAAACCATGTCAAGAGATGCATCCCCTCTAGAACATGATCATGCTTCAAGGTTGGAAAAAAAATCATGTATATTCATGGAACAACTATAGGTGTAACCGTGAAATAAACGATTATGCTACATAACGAGCTTTGCCATTTATATATCGAAAATATAATGGCGACTTAGAATTTCTTCACGAATCAGCCTCTACGTTATGTAAATACCGTAACTAAATTCTGAAATGATTTATATTTAAACTATGGAGTTGGAACAGTAACAAGCAGTCACATAATTTATTTTGGCGTGTGGCTTGTTCAAGATGTATTGGACGTATCCTATTAGCGCTTAGCGCTGAGCGCTTTCGTATTATTAAGGTATAAATAAAGTTTCTTATACGTGTAGAAAATTTCTATTGTATAAAATAAAAATGAGAATGTTATTTTTCTCGAAATATTACGTAAAAATAATTATAGAAGGAGATACTTTGTCAACCATACAATCAGCCCCAAAACCATCCCTCCCTCACTATCTAATCTATCAAGAACATTTTCATTAATCATACAGCCGAATGATATATAATATGTGGTAATTGATGAGGAATACATATTGGTGCTCATCTTCCTACACTTAATTAGTTACTGTGTAGGTACCGGAAATGTCGTCCACCAATTATCCCTGTGCTTACGCTAGAAAGAAAATTTGCAAGCTTGGATTATTAGGTGATTTATTTTTTGGGTGTAGAAAATGGTGTTAAATATATATTAATATTGAAGTGTTTGATAAGTAAGATTTAAAGGATTACTTTTCAAAAGTCATTCCATACATTATATTATATTTGCCTAAGAACTAAGAGCCTGCGATCTTTCCAAAATCATAACCAACCAACCAACCTTTAATTGTCTGATCAGACGATCCAATTCCAGTAGTAAAGGTTCGAGATTACACAATTTGGTTATATACACTCCGACAAGTTAAATTCACTGGTCGGTAATACGTATAGTGTGTAACAGCTAGAAGAACCCTAGCCAGCTCATGTCTGCCCTAATATCTATGCCTCCAATTCTATCTAATTAGCTATTTGGATGCATAGGCACATACACATAATTAACCGTTGATGAACTGAAAATAAAGAATTAATCATCACTAAAACTACTAGTTATAGCCTTTCTAGCCGTGTTAAACTTGGCCAAAACAATTGAAACAATTGAGTTCTTTGCGCAGTATTGACTTTCTATCTCAGCTAATCCATAAGAATTATCCAACCAATTTCCTCAATTCTGAAAATTCAGACATGTTATATGGTTTTTCGTGTGTAAAGTATTTTATCGTATTATTCATTATAGGCAAGGCCTCAATATATAATATTTGATCGAACGAAGGAGAGAATGAATTTCATGAGCTTGCCTCTCCTTAGTGTAACATTGTGGACATTTGAAACTGATCATGCCACGAGATTGATCGTTACCAACACTGTACTGATAAGTGATATCTATAAATATTAAATACTACTCCATACATATAGGCAAATTATATGGCTAATTCTTTTCCGAAACAAAGAGTGAATAGAGTAGAAGATTTTGTATTTGGATGTAGATTACTGTACTCTATTTGTTTTTTTAATTCCGCCTTTTTAGACGATCATAATAATACATATGCTTATAAATAAATAAAACACTTCATACATATAAATAATAAATCTTAATTAATTACTTACGTACGTATCCATATATATGCACGCACCTCCTTTAAAATTTACTAGATGTTGTCATCAACGCGCGCGGAACAAAATAGATTCTAACAATATTATTTATTCTCCACTTTTAATTTTGAGCTATATTAAAGAAGCAAACGACCAATTGATCATACACAATATGTATTAAGTTGCAAAGTGTATAGATGATCATGACATGCATGCATAATTATTAAAAAAAACAATAATGACATGCTTGCATGGCCATGAAATGATCCATTGATACATGTGCATAAGAGATATAGAAGAGGGCATGGCAGAGACTGAGTGCACTAATACACGTAGGCCTCAAGTTCGTTCAAGGGAAGGAGGAAAATTAGTATTTGTTAGGAGAATCATCCACTTCAGATCCCACCGTTGCTCAAATGAGACTAATCTTTTATCTAGAATGAGCAGAGAGAATACTCGTAAGAGTTAAAAAAAATTAAGATTTGAATATGGTGGGTTTCTTGAAGGAGTATCCAATCATGTGTGTATAATTAGGTTTGTAGTACACAATAATTAATGAGGGAGTTCGTGGGCACACAGGTAGCTATAATTGATGATAGATGCAGCTTGTATGTGAAGACCCATAGTAGGTGAGACTTGAGAGCGTGAAAAACACACACAGTTCTATTGACTATACCTGTCTGTCTCCCTCCCTTTTTTCTTCTTCTTAATATTTTACTAATTAATTAATTTTGTGATTTCCATCTCTTTTAGTTTGTGTTGATCAGCCAGCAGCAGGAGGAACCCTTTAAACCACTTTTTGATCTTGTGCCTCCTAATTTGCGTGGTTACTGTATTAATTATCCTTGGTAAGTACTTTAAGAAACAGATGAAGAAGATCGCAAGATCAATAACCTACTCTTCTTAATCATCCCATCTACAACCTACGTACGCAAATTAAAAACCCTTTGCCACTCAAGATTTATAGTATATACTATATTTTATCATCAACTAATTTCAAGCCTATATTTAATTTGTCTGCCGATCCAGTTATCCCGCATGCAAGAAACTATAGTTGTACTAATTTCTTTCATTTTTTCTTTAGTTAGTTTGGACAAAACTTTCATTTTTTCCTTCTTCTTTTTTTTGGTTTTAGGGTTCTCCGGATACAACAAGTAAGTGATCAGATGGAAGGTGGATCATCAGAGATAGGATCAGTAGGCGGGTCGAACTCGAATTCGAAGGATCCGGAGAGGTTGCCTCCAGGGTTTCGGTTTCACCCGACAGATGAGGAGCTCATCACTTACTATCTGGAGAGTAAGATCTCCGATGCTAATTTCGCCGGTAGAGCCATTACGGATGTTGATCTCAACAAATGCGAGCCTTGGGATCTTCCTGGTACCTGCCTACCCTATATATACATATATATAGGCTATATATAAATAAACCCTTTTATACATTTATAGATATAATCTTAATGTTCATGATGCAGGGAAAGCAAAGATGGGAGAGAAAGAGTGGTACTTCTTCAGCCTTCGTGATCGGAAATATCCAACCGGAGTGAGAACAAACCGTGCAACAAACACCGGATATTGGAAAACCACCGGGAAGGACAAGGAGATCTTCAACAGTGTGACGTCACAGTTGGTAGGGATGAAGAAGACTTTGGTGTTCTACAGAGGAAGAGCTCCTAGAGGAGAGAAAACCAACTGGGTCATGCATGAATATCGTATCCATTCCAAGCCACACTTTCGAACTTCCAAGGTATATTAATTCTCTCATTCGATATTTGCATCTTTTTATTCCATTAATTACTACCTATTTCAGTATTTTGTATATATCTCTATATTCCTTTCTTTCAATAACTAAAGGAACTAACAAAAAATTCCTCAATTAACTCATGACCAAACAATATTGGCGGTAGGGCTATAAACGGGTCAGATTTGGATCGAATTATTATAAATTCATATCTAATTTGTTTAAAAAATATTGGATCGCATTTATTTATTTATTTATCAAACTTTTAAAATTTAAATTCACATCGGAGTATTTATAAGATTTACCAGATATATCTATTTAGTTTTTAAAATTTAAAATAATATATATTTTTTAAAATTAAAAGATTTTTTCTTTATATTCTACTACATATGTACTTAATTTTGAGATATCAAAATATTGTTAAGAAAATTCCAAATCCATCCATATGGTATATAGTTCAATTAAGTTTAAAATTAATCACAAAAAATTTTCAGAACTCTAAAATCTAAAACTCTAACATGTTTGCAAAGAAAAGTTATAATAAAAATTAAATTTAAAAGAAAGGGAGGTTTGTAGCTTAATCTTATCAAAATATATACATGAGGTTTGTATCTTAGTCTCAACTCCCAAAAGAAATCACATTTTTTTTAGCTAAAGTGGGGAAGAATAAAATAGTGATTATAAAAATAATAAAAATAAAAATATTATCATATTATTATTATTTTTATATCAAATTAGAGTGAGATAATATCCATATTTGATTTGTTAAGGAAACAAATAAACATGTTCGAATTTTAATCGGATTAATGGAACAACAACAGTTGATCTATCTGTTTAATTTAGATTCAATTCGATTAAAATTAGATTAAAATTTCAATCCATTAACGACTCTAATTGGCAAAGCTCAATATATTTTAGGTACTAAAGCAACATTTTTTTATAATTAAGCAGAAAAACTGCATTTATTAAATTTGGATTTATAGTTTTCTTTAACTTTTCATTTAAAATTTAGAAACTATAAGGATTTTCGTTACCCTATTTTCTAAAGTTCAAAACTACCTAGATATTTTGTTAAAAATATTAATTTCCTTAAATTTGTATAAATTTTCTCCTCTTTTACGAAGGCTAAATAAAAAGATAAAAATTAAATATATGTAGGATTGAAAAAGGAAAACGGTAAGAACTATATATACATATATATGTAGAAGGTGTTGCTCATTTGGTTGTCTTAATCTCATCTTTAGTACTTGGCAGCAATGGCTGCTGACTTTGGACCCTCGTTTTTCATATTCCCAGTCACAGATAATCCTAGGGCCGGACTGACTTTATGGGCTAGGATGATTGATTTGTTAGTTTTTTTCTTTTGCCGTTGCTTCAGTTGTTGAGTAGCTAGTTGGGTGTTTCTGTTTGTGAGCTTGCTTTAGTTTTCCGCAGGTAGTCTGACTACCTGCTTTGTACCTCTCTGTCATGGTGCTGCATGACATTTAATACAATTTTAATTATTAAAAAAAAAATATATGTAGAAGGAAAGTTGAAAGCTTATCAGAGAAAAGAAAAAGGAAAGTTTAAAAGTATTGGAGGCCGGCGATCGTCGCGCCCTCCGATTGAGAATTAATCTAAACATCATATAGTCCTTTAGTTTGAAAACAGTTATCTTTAATAGTTGTTTTTCATACAAAAAAATTCTAATGTCTTCCGGTGTTCTCTCTACCTGTTCTGGATAACACAAATTAAGAGTTGATTAATTAACCATACCTTTTTTTTTCCTAAAAAAAAAAAAAAAAAAGTAGCCACACCTTTCTACATGCGTTTGATAACTTAGCGAGACTTTCTTGATTGTTGATTAAATAATGGGGTAAATTTGAAATAAAAGTTTAACGTTTTAATGAATTCTTAAAAATAACAGCTAATTTAGATAACAAATATTACGCATAAAACGTCAACCATTTTCAATCGAAAAGAGTTATCAAATAATTAACGTTTGTGCTAGTATGCGCTCTCTCATCTTTTACCCCCAAAAAAAGTAATTAACGTTTGTGCTAGTATGGGCTCTCATTTTTTACCCCCCAAAAAAAAGTAATTAACGTTTGTGTGCGTGTTTGCATTGCATTGTGGAAGCCCAGCAGGATGAATGGGTAGTATGTCGGGTGTTCCAGAAGAATGCGGGCGTCAAAAAATATCCCTCCAATCAGTCAAGAGTTCTTGCTAATCAATACAATACTGAGATGGGGCCGAACGGGGGCGGCGGCGGCCTCATACATCCTCAAATGATGGTGGCTGCGGACAACTACCAGCAGTTCCCTCTCGCAAGAAACTACTTGATGATGAGCAATGCAGAGCAGCAGCTGGCCGAGCTGAGCAGGGCCTACAGATCCAATGCTTTAAACCTCCCCATGAATCAACCTCAACTCAACATGTACCCATCCCTTGGACTTGGAGGATCTTCCGCCCCTGCACCAGGATCTTGCTTCACTATCTCAGGCCTAAACCTCAATCTTGGAACTCCTACCGCACAACCTGTCTTGCGGTCAATTCCTGCGCCCCTCCTCAATCAACATGATGTTGCTCCTCCCAACATCCCTACCAATGGGGCTTTCGTCCCAGAGCCTAGCAGCTACGCTGCTGAGATGAGCGCTGCTCACACGCCCAGCAATAGGTACTTGGGGATCGACAATTGCATGGATTTGGATGGCTACTGGCCTTCCTACTGACACTGTCAGGAACACCAGTAGCTAATTATACCTACAGGCTACAACTTTGTTATGGGACCAAAAAGACCCAGCAAGTCAAGGGCTTCCATCCCTCTTTTCTTTTTCCTTTGTTTGGTCAGTACTTAGTATGCCTCTTCAATAGTCACCTTTTTATCTTGGTTCATGCCTCTCGGATCTTGGTTCTGAACTCCTCAGTAACTTTGTAATGACCAGAAGCAAAGAACTGAATGTTTGTTTTACTATATAGCTAGCCTACCACAAAGTATACTATCCCACACGCCAGCTACAGCTATGGCCTCGACCAACTCGCCCCATAACACTTAGCTCCCTAGTCCCTCCCCTGGCATGATACATCTGTGGCTTAACCTGTACCTTGCTCCAGTGGCAACCAGGGCAGAGAGCTCCGACAAGTGTTTCCACTTCAAAGTTTAGGATAGACTGGGTCAAGCTTGGCACACAATCATTCCAAACGAAGGTCCAAACTAAGAGCAACAGGCAAAGCCACATTTATTCCAAGGCGTTGCACTGGTAAGAGATTTAACCACACTTTTCCTCCATAAACCACAATATAGTATTACAATGAAGCAGAAAAGGAGAAAAAAAACTACTCAATCTGACGGACAAAAGTGGCAGGCTAATAAACACATGTAAATGTCATCATTTCAACCACGATACGGGAAGAATTAATAAAATAAATTACATCTCAACATTAACAAACCTCTCAATGCTACACGGTGATTAAATCCTCAGGACGTACATCTACTTCTGTAGTGTGAAAAAAAAGTTCTAAACATTTTCGTCTAGGACTAGGATAAAACAACATGCACGAGCTTCAAAACAGCATCACAATCCTGTTGTATAGCCATGAAATCCCATGGGAAAAGCACCAACCCACCTGTAAGCTAGAGTAAAATTGACATTCAGTATCACTTGTAGAACAAGACATAATTCTAGCACTAAGAAGAATGCACGATCAACAACACAGCACCACTATTAACTTCGTCTGTCAAAACTCACTTGATAATTGATGATGCAATCATTCAAATGGATTCTACAGATGGTAGGCTTGGTTCAAGTGAGCAACCAATTTCCTCATCTCACTTTGAACAAGAAAAATAGAAAGTGAAGAAATTGAAAGTTATTCTAAAAATAATTTAAGGAAAGTACTAGTACATCCTAGGACAGTACAAGTCTGCCAAATCAATGCATCCAATAAATTAACAAAGCTGAATACATGGACACAGTATATAGGACTTGTACCCACAGTGATACATGCCTGAGAGTTGGCATCCATTAACAAGGCAATAGATGTGCAGTGTAACTCAAATATCTACATGAAAAGGAATGGTAAACAACCTTGACGATCTACTTGTCTGGATGCCCCCTCTTAGCCTTACGACGCGAATGACTGGTGTGAGCATTGCGTACAGGTTTCTTTGACTTTTTGCTGTGAGTTCATAATAAGAATTGTCACAAAAAATTGATATCCAACATTACACGTCATTAACACACAAAGGAAATTGTTATCACCAGGAGATTAAAAGCAAACAAACTGACCAGAAAATAGCTGAACAAATTCTTGACAAAAAGATGAAAGGCAGGGCCAATAAAGCAGAGGCCTGTGGCAATGAAAGGTCAGTAAGTTATTTGCTCCGTCAGGGATAATCTATATTCAATAAATAAGTCCACAGAAAGTAATACATACCAAAAACCAGACCAACTCTTTAGTTGCAAGTGGCCTTGTCAGCTCATGCTTTTCCAGCATTTCATGTACAGTGCCTTGCATCTTAAAATAAAACAAAAAGTTACACCCTAATGAACTGAATCTTCAAGCAGTGTTGTCAAAGGCACCACATGCACCTAAGGTGCAAAGGCCTTCTTGCGCCTGAGGAGCAAGGCGCACCAAAAGGCACAAGGCTTGTCACAAAGAAAAGTAAAAAACATGCAGATATGCATATGCGGGACAGGACACCCTTAAACTATAAAAAAACATAAATATTAAATCTAAATATAATGTCTTCGTCAAGGTTGGAATTGGAGACTAAGAGGAGACCCAATCCTTGTGAATCTATTTAACTTTTATTTTCTAAAGGATTTTTACCTATTTAAAACTTAGTCTGTAGTAGTTGCCGTTTAATATTCTTTGTACTACTTAGTCTGTAGTAGCTGTGCATAATTAAAGTGTATTAATTAACCTAGATTTCAGGAATAAAAGGGACTCTGCTGGGCAGTAATAAAATCAAATCAGGCGCAACTAGGCGAGAACCTGGTGAACATGCTGCGACTAGCGAAGAGCCAAGGCGCTTGGAAAAAGCGCTCAGGCACACCAGGCGCGCATTTGACAACACTGTCTTCAAGTATGAGATAAAAGAGGAATCCAAGGGAAAAAATTCATGTCCAAAATTATTTTCCAACAAAAAGCATTAGGAAGTCATCATTCATCATGCTAGCATTCCCACAACAGACTATGGTATATCAACAGCAATACACCTTACAAAAAAGAACACACCTGATGGTGGTAAGTGGTTGCAGATTCTAGGAATTTCCCATAGGCATGAACCGCCTTCTTTGTGTATGGCTTCAAAGCTGTCCTGACTTTATCAACATGGGGTTTAGTCACAGAGGCGACATGATCAATGTGTGGCTTACTGTGCTTTTTAACTTCCTGGGGTCAAACTCAGCATATTAGATGAGATATAACAGCATATTGCTTTTGAAACAATATGTGTAGGTGCGCCTGATTTGAAACTTGTTATTGCTTTTGAAACAAGAACAACAAATGTTACAGGATAACGACCTGGTAGTACGGATCAACAAATTCTTGTGCTCTGACGATGTGTGGAGTTATTGTAGCCTTTGAAACATCATAAGCTTCAATTGCTTTTGTTGTCAACAACTGAAAATGTGGTTCGAGATGTGTTATTATAGCCAACCACTGCTCCTTCATAGCTGGGATCCATTTCTTCAAGCATCAAGGATGAATGTAATCAGTGCTACAGTATAAATTCCTCAAAATGCATAAGAAAAAAGCTAAACAGTATAAAACCTAGATAATGTGATTCAAACCACACACTAATGGACTTATAGCAGCAGAGTAAGATTTCACAGTCCACAACAGAGAAAAATCCAGGTCTCTACACAGTTCATTAACTAATCAAGTTCTTAATAAAATGGAGTGTAATAAAGAAGCTTACAGTTTTAACTGTTTCCACGTGGGGCTTGGCCCATTCTCCAACCTGAGCATTTTTCTCCCAGGCCTAAACAAATTTCAACGCCATGTTAGCATATTATAGGACAATGTTTAATCTGTAAACAGACTCCACCTATAAGCAAAACCACCATGCCACGACTGATATACCTTCTGAATCATCAAGTCCATAACAGGTTTTCCACGCTCATTCCATTGCGTCTGCACCAAGGATAGACAAAGCTTATCTCTATCATGCCTTACAAGTTTCCATTACGAAATACAGTGGACTGGTATTTTACCTGACAATGAACTAAATGCCTGGCGAGCCATGGTGGAAGCCACGAGCCATGAACCTGTTAATAATATATTGCAACCATCAATTACTCATGAAGCCAAATTCTAGCCTTACAAGTCACCATTTCTTATCATGTGTTTTTTTATGCACACCAAAAATAAAAACAGATTTGCATTTATGATGATTTATGATATATTGACGAGACCAAGGAAACCTAAAGCTGTAAATTTAAATAAGTAAAGTTATCTGGGTTATAATGGATGCCAAACAGAGAGTTCACAAAGCCAAGCTAGAATAATATCCCTACCGTACAAGCCAAGGTAATAACCCAACTACTCAACTAAAAAGCTCTGTTAGTCAAGTGCATGCTTAAAATATAAGTTGGAAGTATAATACAACATCTCCAAGCAAGCGTAGCAAAAAGAAAAGAAGTTTAGGAGCTTATCGCATACAAACTGATTTGCCATATAAAGCACAAGAACCCTCATAAGCTAGTTAACCTCTCACCTCCATTAATTCTTTAGTTTTTGATGTTGCATCAAACTTTGCCTTCATTATTTCATCCTAAAACAGGTAAAAAAATAGAAAAAAGAAGTTGTATATAAGAATCAAAGTAAGTATTTAATATTCCACAAGAGTTACAACACGATGAATGCATGATACCTCAGCCACTTTAAGGGCTCGCTCAGTTTTACGAATTTGGCTCTTCTGTTCTTCATTTATCTTTTGAAGCTACAGAAGATATTGTACATCAACCCAAAATGAAAAATAAATAAACAAAACAAATATATAAAAGAAAATAAAAAGGTGAATAATTACAAGAATACACAGTACTACCCCTAGAAACCCAGAGTATGGATAAATAAATGCAATAACTATAATTTCTTTTTCCCCATAAAAGCAACAACCAATAAACCAATAAAATAATCACACATCATATGATATGAAAATAGGCACACATACCAACACTGAGCAAATACCACGTAATTAAGGCAGAGTAAAACCATTTAATAAGATGACATGTTTACTGAATTTAACCACACAGTAACACAGAAAATGGACCATATTGTAGAAATTAGCAACATAATAGAACTTACATTCTCTATTTTTGCATTTAATTCATCAATCTTCTTCTCAGCTTCATTGGCTTGGGCGCTAAGGGCCTTTTTCTCCCTCTCTTGCGTTTTTAAGTCCTTTTTAAGTTTATTGATCTGCAACGGAAGAAGAATTCACAAGCTCGAAAAAATGCTTTCAAAGTGAAGATGTTTGTGATTGGATGTATTATTACCTGCTTTTCCAGTTCCCCAGCATGTGCATATGCCTTTTCCACCTCCTCTGCGGCATCTAATGACCCTTCCTTCTGTTCAAAGAAGGAACAAAAGTTATCACAACAACATAGAGAGTTCAATTAACAAAGTATGAGGAGGGACGGTTTGACTGCATATTCTGTTACAAGAACATACGACCAGAATACTGATATGCATACAGGAGCTACCTGAAGGGATGAAATTTGGGTCTGTAAGGATTCAATGGAACTGGTCTTGACTTGAATATCGTTTGCTTTTTCAACAATCAAATCATCCTTACTCTTCAATTCTTGGAGTTGCTCATCAATGCGGGATTCTTCATCATCCGAAGAGACAAGCAACAAGAAGCAGGAAACAAAAGATCGAAATAGTACACAGTTAGAAGCAGCTTTGTTCATAAACGCTTTGCATAATCACAAATAAAACCATCCGACAAGAATTACTTTGTTCTGTAGAGCTCACGGGATTACATTACCAAATTTATCTAAAGTCACTCTAATTATCAAGTAAACATACTTTAAAAAGCAAAGAGTAACTGAAGGATTCCATCAGTCAACGTAATAAAACGCTGAAAAATATTTCCAGTGTAAGACGAGCAGTTATTGGGACGGTAATCGAAAGTTGCGATTAATACACTGGTATGAAATCCACTAATTAAAGACTGAGATACGTTAACCTATATTTAGAGTGTGTGAAGTCTGAAACATGAGAATGATTTGTAGGGTAAGAGTTGAGAAAGCAGAGGCGAGGAAAGTAACAAACCGAGGTCACGGATCTTAGAGTTGAGTTGGTCAAGTTGGATCTTGTAAGCGGCGTCGGATCCAATGACTTCGTCGGGAGTGGATGATTCAGTGGAGGCATCAGCCCTAACACAGGTGAGGATTAGGGCGACGAACAGATATAGAGCCGCGAGCTTTGAGAGCGCCATGAATCAAACTGTAAAGAGAGAGAAAGGAGAAAATACAGAAACTCCTTTCCCTTTTCCCTGAAAACCTTTGCTTTAATGTATTTATTGTTAACTGACCAGCCAGGTAGGGGTTGAGGGGGTGGGGGGTGAGGGGTGAGGGGTGAGGGGTGAGAGTGGACCGTGGAGGTTCCTTCTTGGTTCTACCAAACCGAAGACGAGGGGTTAAAAAATTGAGAAAAATCGGAAGGCCCGTACTATATACTATTTTATCTCAAATTCGCCCTCAAATAATTTTTTTATGCATCTAAACCCTATAGCTATACTTGGTTTTTCTAGCCGTCCATCTTCACGTTAGATGCGATTAACCGGCATGTAAATTCAAAGCACTTCAGTTTCCACTTTTTTTTAAAAATTCAATTTGACGCCTATATAAAAAAATATGCAAGTTAAACTTCAATTTTACACACCTATATATGTTACAGTATTCGTTATTGAAAATATTCTTTTAAAATTTTTGAATTTTTTATTTAATAGATTGAGGTAATTGGAATTTTCGAGTGTGGATGTGACGGTGTGATTATGAGCGTTTGAACGGATAGGTACCGTACCTGTTGTCATGTTGGGCTCATTAATTGAATTAAATTTTGGTAAGGTAGCTTTTGTATTTTCATGGGTGGATGGCTGACACATGTGACTTGCCAGTTGCCACCCAACCGGAGTCCAGTCTCCGTTTTTAAACTAGTAAGCTGAATGCTACTATGGGCTGGGCTCAGATTATGAGGGAGATGCGACTCCAATTTGACAATTTGAATACCTATTATTTATTATAATTCTTTTCTTGACATTATAACCATAAGAAATAGTAGTTGATATTCTTAACTATTAGTAAAATCCCAAAAATTACTGTTTTCAGAAGTGAAAGAGGTGTTTTGGCAATTTGGAATTTTTAAAATGATATGTAACTATTGATGAAGAAAGAATATAAACAACCTAGGAAATAAGTTCAATACCGATTGGTTTAGTGGGAAAGTTAGAAAGAATATTTTTGTGAGGGTCGAATTTGGTCCCAAAAAAATAGAAATTTTGAGAGTCATCACTTAAAATCTAAAATTTGAGGAGAGCATATATCTTTTAATAGAAATTTAAAGGACTGATTTGGTAGAATTTGGAAATTTGGGGGTGGGGACTGATTTGTTATATATATATTCGTTTCATGCTTGGGATTTGTGAATTGTGAGGGTGGGTGCAATTAGACCGTGGGGCGTGGACAAACGGTTAGGCCCTTCTTGAGTTGTTATACGGCTCAATTTCACCTCATCTGTTTTCCCGAACCAGCTATTCCAACTCCAAACAGTAATTGATCAAGGCCCAAACAAATATTCTTTTTTTTTTTTAAGGGAGGCCCAAACAAATATTCTGAAATCACTTTAACGACAAAAATGAAATTAAAATGGTGTTGTTTAGTCAATAATAGGCCCTTAATCAAATTACTTCGCATTCGCCTAAGTTCAATTTAGGAACAAGCACGCATTTTTTCTTTTCTTTTCGAAACAATGCATCAATGAGGGATGCCACCACAATCAAGAAGAAGATCAATCCAATCAAGAACATAACATTTTCATTACTAAAGAAATCTCAAAAATTAAAGTATCATTTGTGGCTCTCTTGGTTAACAAATCAACTAGTCTATTGTATTCTCAAAAACTAAAAGAGAAAGACCATGTGTTTCTGATTCCAATAAAATACAAATGTTTTACTATTTTTTGCTCCTATCTCGTCTAGTCATCTGGAATTAACTAGAAGAATCTTAATAAGTAAAGAAAAAGGAACAAAAGAAAAAGGAAAGAAGATAGAGTACTGTACAGCTTGTGTATTGCATATTTTCCTTTTTCATTATGTGCTTGTTTTTATATTCCAACATACATGAATTATTAGACGTGATAAAAAAAGGTCGTTATTCCTTTTGGATCCTTGGATCCCAATTCCCACCTAAGGATCTTGATTATTTATAAATTATAATCACAAATCGAGTTGAGGTAGGTAGTTTGGTAGTTGTGCGGGCAGAGCTTCAGTACGCGTGCGCGTGCGTGTCTATGTCTCCTCATGAAGGGATGATAAGGAGGTATTTATAGTCTCACTCTGTGGGTCATCCTGGACACTTGTCGCTTGGACTTGGTCAGCCATTACCGATACTTGTCCCCTTTACCCGATAGTTTCCCTCATATGTCGTACAAGTAGTATACTTACATAGTAGAGCTAGTATACATAGCCTTGACTACTGACGATGATATATACCGGGAAATACATATATCGTGACCTCCTCGCTGGTGATGAAAGGTCAAAAATACTTTTGAGATGGCTTGTTTATATTATCAAGAAGAAAAAAGTAGAATGTAGCTCAGGACAATTTGCCAGGCATGCAGAGACAGAGGCGGAGCCTCGTTAGGACCAGAGGGGGCTACAACGCCCCCCCCCCAAACTTTTCAAATTGCTTGCTTTAGCCCTTGCCCAGCCTATGCCTCAGTTTTTGCCTCAGCCCAATAGCCCCCCCAAACTTTTAAACTTTTCAAAAAAACCCACTATGTTCTCAATTTATCATAGCTTATTTACTTTTTTATTTTTCTAAATTGAAAAATTTAATACGTTTAATCAATTCTTAATTTACTTTCACAATAATTAAAATAATAATCAATTACTTTGATATATTTCTAATAATTTTACTAATTATATCCAATCACGTATATTGTATGATTGGATATAATATTGTATGAATTCTAATATATAATTAATATTTTTCTTTATTGTCTTCTTATTTATCTTTTTTGTTAAATTTATCTAAATTTTTGTTATTTAGTAACGGATACAAATACTTTTAATCATTTTTTCAATTTTTTACTTAGTTCATTTGCATTTCCTTTAAAATACTCTAAAAAAAAATCGGGGGCAAATTCTCAATCCGTCACTAATCTCGCCCCCCAAACATCGAGGTCAGGCTCTGCCACTGTGCAGAGAATTAAGCTATTAGTTATGCCGGCCGGCAAGTCATCCTTGGCTGAGCTCAACTCTTTACCTCTTCATGCAAGGCCCGCATATACAGATATTTATATACTATTTCATTCTACGTGCTACTACACTACATCTCTATATATCTATTTATAGACAGGAAGAAGAAAACTATATCTGGAATGATTGGGTGAGAGTGAAACTGGCTAGATTCGCGAGCATGCAGTAGTGGCAGTGCAGTGGGCATCTTCCCCAAAAAAGGCAAGTGACCACACTGCCAGCCAAAGGCCAGTCTTGCCAAAAAAACAAAAGGCTATTTCTTCTCTTTCAATTATTTTGAAGTTAAGTGATTCATCATTCATTGTAATTAAATGGAAAAAAATTAGTACATCATTAATTAAAATTTTGATTTCAATTATTAGAAATATAAAAAATTATGTTTAATTTTTTAAATTTGAGAATCCGATAGTATTTTAACGAAATTGATTTCACTTGATATGTCACTCGAAAGAACTAATTTTTTTTATAGAAAATATATATACTAGTTACTTAGCGTATAAAAATCCAACTTTAACAAAGAGTTTCGCTATCGATCAAATTACATGTCAAGTTGTCAAGTTGTCATGATAAATTCCTCATAACCAGTACACTTACCACTCGAGTGGCTTAGCATTTACCAAAATCCCATCCCTCCCCATTTGCCTTACCTTTCTTTCCTAAAAAGAAAGAAAGAAGAGCACACATACACACTTGTTTGGATGTGAAATTGCCCCAAGTATTGACCGACACAAGTTGCGATGATTAAGGGTAAGTAAGAGAGGAATATGAGGGAATTTTGTCAGGAGTTGGAAGGAAGAGGTGGACATATATACACACATCAAAATTTGACAGTTAAAAATATCATGTCATATTTTATTTTATATTCTTATATGTTGTGTGTCTAATTATGATTAAATGGATCGTAAATAATGTGAGCAAGTGAACTACGACGCAACATTCCGAGAGTATTAGTTTATAGTTTTTTCGCATCTACATATATTTGGTGGGTAGCAGCTGTTGCCCGGTGATGTTTGTGTGTTAGCCTTTCTGAAATTTAAAGCTCATTTAATCTGCTTTCTCTCCATGCTTCTTACCTTTGCTAAATTTAAGTTGATTTCTTACGTCGTTTAATTTCTTGCACGTTGCCGGTTCCATTTTCTTTTGCTTTTAAAACAAGCCTCCCAAAAACCACGTTTTTATTTGTTTGTTTATTTATTTATTTAAGTGCTTTTCCGCCCTAAATATAATTTGTATTTATTTATAACATTACATTACATATGTCATTTACTTAGCTCTGTTAGAGTTAACTAAGTAAGCAGCACAGTACGAGGAGCATCAAAAACTTGAAAACAAATTTCCCACCAAGGTTTTTTAACTTCAACAAAACTCTTCGTATCATCATCGGCATACCCAACCGGCCCAAAAGAACGCACGCGTCCAAGAAGCCCAATGAACTGGCCCTCCTGGTTGAAATATATGGCAAATGAATGCCCAAAAGCCCAAACTCTGGTAAGGTTTTACATTTTTGGGTGTGTAGGCCTGGACGAGGTTGGGCTTGGTCCTGCGCTCGGGCTTGCGTGGTGCAACTGCAAACAACTCAAACTGGGACGCGAAATAAGTTGGTTTCTTTCTCCTCGCCGCATGCGTCTCGGTAGTAAAGGCACAAAGCGGATCATGTTTGTCTTGGAACTTTAGAACTTGAAACTTTTAATGAAAAGCCTAACACAGTACAACCGCTCAAGACTCAGCTAAGACTTGGCTTGAGAGGTAAGAGCTAACGATTTCTCTCAAAGGAGTTCAACGACTCGGATCCTATTCCCTTTCCTAATCGAACCGTCAATTCCCTTACTGTGATTCCACGCTAAGTACTTGCCCTTGCCCCAATTTAACTAGAGAGAGACGCTGCTAGTCGGCCGTCGGTACCAAACCACTACTACCACTACTTACCAAGTTTACGAATTTATTTGACACGCGTAGGTGCCGGGGTGAGAATGCTTACGTGTTCCGTCCTGATTGGGCGCCTGAGTGACGCAGCGACTTGTCAATTGGACGTTGCGCTCTCATCTTCCATTTCTAGACACTAAACACAGACACCTAAAATGCGATTTCGATCGGCATCGATCATTTCAAGAGAAGAATTAGAAGAATTCATGCATTCCTCCTCCTGACCTCACTTGTTTGCAGAAAGACTCTCTCTCTCCCCCTCTGTTGCCCACTCCAGGTACGCTGCGCTACGCACCTCTATTCTTCCGTAACCGTAACTATCTCGCTCTCTTGTTTCCCTGGTTTTGTGTATTCCGCTTGCCTTGCATTTCTCATTTATTCCTTCTTCTTTTAAAATCCCCCCATACATCTCTCTGTTATCTGCTTTTATTTTCTTTATTATTTGATTTATATATACCCAAGAGAGAGAATGCCTGCTTCTATTTGATGCAATTCCTGGTCTCTGCTTGCGAATTGAGAATTTCCACATCGTCACGACCATCTCCCTCTTCGCTACGAAAATAAACTTTGAATCGAGCATTTTGATTCATCCTAAAATGTCCATTCCTTTTGTTCTGTCTATTTAACGTCTAAAATGACCAAAAGCTAGGGTCTTAGCCTCCGAACTTCTCAATCCTACACCTTCCAATTTGCTGGTGTTCATGTTGTTGTAGAGAAGGAATCACTTCCCAATCCTCTGCCCAGTTAACTTATTCAACACACAGAGAAGGCACCACCTTCTTAGTTTTTTATTAACGCGAAATGGTTTGAGCCCCTTCCTCTTTTGGCACACTGCACTTGTCTTTTTGAGGAACACAATCTGTTGCTGTCCTGAATTTTAACGTCTTTCAGTTCGGTCTTTCTTGTAATTTCAGCAACTGCTTTGGAATTTGGAAACCCGTTCTTCCTGCCTCTGCATTGCACCTGAGATGGGATGGGGAAACGTTTATAGGAGACGTGTGAGGGTCTTCACCTTGGCTGTAATGATTTACCTGGATTATAAGGTATTATTTCTTGCCAGCTTACTTCTATTATGGTTTCGATTACACATCAAACATCTATGCCACTCAATCTCCCTTCTTCCTACCTCAAGTCTTTACAGCAAAGAGAAAAATGGATTAACAAAGCCAAGCAAGCTGCTATATGGGAGAGGGCTCATCAGCGCAATGCCAGGCGTGTTCTCAAGTTGATGATTGAACTGGAAGGCCTGTGGGTAAAACTTGGACAGTACCTGTCCACACGTGCTGATGTACTTCCTCAGGCTTACATTTCACTCCTCAGGCAGTTACAGGATTCTCTTCCTCCTCGTCCCTTCCAAGAGGTTACACAGTCTTAAACAATTTGTCAAATCATCCATTTCTTTGCTTTCCTTACATTCATTTTCAACTTCTCTTGTATTTTGTTCCTCTAATAGTTTTTGTCCCATCATATTGTACAATTATGCAATCTGCCAAGTGCAAAGCTTCAAGCTCATGAAAATACTTCATCCTCTTAGTTCAACAAATAAATACGTCAAAATTTGTGCAGTCCATGTGTCTATTTTTATGTTCTAAATCTAAACAATGTCCTAGTATTTGGTTGGCTAAGTTGGCCTTTTCATCTGTACAGGTTTGCCAGAGCATAGAAAAAGAATTGGGGAAATCAATGGAGGATCTTTTCTCGGATTTTCACAAAACACCTTTGGCGACAGCTTCTGTAAGATCCTTATACTTGTATTACTTCAGGAACCTTATCTGAACACATACTGACACTTTGAAAATCTCCTCTTTTACTTCTCCCAAGATAAGGAAAAAGTGTATTTTGTGCTAATATGATTGTTACCACATCATGCTCTTTGCAGATTGCACAAGTCCACCGTGCAACATTAATTAATGGGCAGGAAGTGGTTGTTAAAGTTCAGCACGAGGGCATCAAGACGATTATATTGGAGGTTTGCAGTCTTTGGCCTTTAAGATGCTGCAGTCAAAAGAAGAAGAAAAAGTTGTAATCAGTGTACGGTTGGTAACTTGAGGATCTTCCTTTTTGTTGCAGGACTTGAAAAATGCCAAATCAATTATTGATTGGATAGCTTGGGCTGAGCCACAGTATGACTTCAACCCCATGATAGATGAATGGTGCAAAGAAGCTCCAAAGGAACTTGATTTCAATCGTGAAGCCGGTATGTTTTTCTCTTTTATGATATTCATACTGATGAAGTCAGCCAGTTGTTTGTACTTGGTGGTGGTGGTGGTGGTGGTGGCCAACACCAGATGTTGTGATGCCACTTGGAAGTTGATGGGGATGGTGAGGGAAACTGTTAGGATTATGCAAAGGGTGACAGTGTTATTAGTGTAGTGCTATCTCAGTACTGGTGATTGGCATGCTTCTGGTTACAGGGATCAACTCTAAGGCTGTAGGTATAGGGTGATGGTTTTCAATAGTGTACTTGTCAGCATTTCGTTGCAACAATTCATATTATTGAACCCAGCCTTGCGAATGGATGACCGCAGCCTTTTATCCCACTTTTCTTTGTGGAGAAAATGACAGGAATGTTGAATTCCTCAGTTCTTTCATGCTGTTAAATTTCTCCTTTTGGTTTTCTCATCATGTGTAGCAGTAGAGATTTCAGGTCGCAACTGTTTTGTGTACATTCTTTATAACTGACAAGTATTGCATTTACAGACAATACAAGAACTGTGTCTCACAATCTGGGCTGCAAAAACAAGCATCCTCCTAATATGTCTGCAAATCAAGTTGATGTTTTGATTCCTGAAATTATTCAGGTATAACTTTTTACCTTTTAATGCGTACAATCTGTCTTCGGTACTGAAAGTATTAACTAATTTTTTTACTTATTTAATATTGTTTGATTAATCTTGTTATACCAAAATTCATGAAAAGATTCTAAGAACATTTTTTATCAACTTAAAAAAAAGACATTTTTGCTGTCACACTGCCTATATCTGTATTGTGGAAGTTTGGTATCCATATTTTACATGTCATACTGTGAGTATTTACATTGGTACATCATTTTTATTTTTTTATTTTGTTGCTTTTGACAGTCTTTGCTTGTTCATTACACCTTTCTGACCCTGCATTATGAATGTTTCCATGACAGTCGACTGAGAAGATTCTCATTTTAGAGTATATGGATGGTATTCGTCTTAATGACCATGAATCCCTCGAAGCTTATGGAGTTGACAAACAAAGGATTATTGAAGAAATCACCCGTGCCTATGCTCATCAAATATATGTTGATGGTTTTTTTAATGGTGATCCACATCCTGGTAACTCTCTTTCTAGCTAGTGCTTACTTCGTGGAATGTAAAATGCAACACTGTAAAATGAAATTTGCTGGATTGTATCTGGTCTGTAAATTTCAGGAAATTTTCTTGTGAGCAAGGAGGCTCCACATCGTCCAATTTTGCTTGACTTTGGGCTTACAAAAAAACTATCCAGCTCGATGAAACAAGCACTTGCCAAAATGTTTCTCGCATCTGCTGAGGTTTGCATGAAACCTCTCCCTCCTTCTGTCTCTCTGCCCTATACTCCTCTGTCTTACTCTTCAATTGGTAGTATACATCAAAGCTCTGGGTAAGTAGAGCTGTCATGTTACATTATTTCGTACTGTTCACTATTGGGTGTAATATGCAGATTCAGCCATGCACAAGAAGTATTATTTTTCCATCATTCCTTCAAACTGTCTTACGTTTCTGTGAATTCTGTAATTTTCCATGATGGTATAATAGCTATGTTTCACTTTACAGGGAGATCATGTGGCTCTTTTGTCTGCCTTTACCGAAATGGGACTTACACTGCGCCTGGACATTCCAGAGCAGGCTATGGAGGTAACAAATGTGTTCTTCCGCACGTCAAGGCCAGCTAATGAAGCTGTTGTAAGTATGAAATTCCCCTTGCTATGTTTCTTTCTGAATACCGGCAGCTCAATTCACATAATAATGTTTCTGTTAAAGGAAACTGTAAAAACTCTGGCTGAACAAAGAACGAAAAACATGAAGGCATTACAGGAAAAGATGAAGCTCAATGAAAAGGAAGTTAAACGCTTTAATCCAGTAAGCCTGTATATCTACAACGTACATGAATTTTTTTTTCCGTATTTTTTTTTCATTTCACATCTGATAACATGTATCATTTCAGGTTGATGCATTTCCTGGTGACATTGTGATATTTACTCGAGTCCTTAATCTGCTGAGAGGTTTCCACTGGAACTTACTCTTTTTAGTTTGAGAGAATTGTACCTTTCTTTACTTATGGTTTCATATGGTTTTAGGTCTTTCTTCCTCGATGAATATTCGCATAGTGTATCTAGATATCATGCGACCATTTGCCGAATCTGTTTTACAAGGGTGAGTAATGTGTGGATTTTTATTTGTTTTTCTTTTTGCTGGAAACTATTTGACCTCTTAACCCATTCATCAGAAATATCAATAAGCGACCTGCTTTAAATGCACAGTGGATACATGACACACCCATTCATTCTGATGTTGAAGAAAAGCTACGGAAACTCCTAATTGATCTGGGGAATGATGAGAAAATACTTGGAATCCAGGTCTGCACTGCTCAGCTCTTTATATGGTGTGAATTTTGACATAAATCTAACAACATTTAGTACTCAATGGAAGTAAGAGGATATTTCCTCAATGACGTGTGTACTTCCTGTGATTTGTTTTAGCTGTTTGGCATGGCAGTCTTCTGTAGCAGACTGGTTAATCTCCAAAATTCTTAAAATTCTAAAAGTGCCACCTTTTATTTGCAGATAATGGCTGGAACTTACTATTTTCATGCCATGTGTATTATGCATCTTTGGTGTCATATCATAGAATGAAGCACCATCCTAGGATATTGTACTTTGAATTTAATTTATTTAGGAAAGGAAATATATCTAAGCTATTTGATTTTATTATAGAGTGAAAAATGAAACAATAAGTTCTAATTTTTAAGGTGGGAGAGGTTTGAGGTTGTTGTTTCCTTAGGTACTTAGAAGTTGGTTAACCTTTCGCCAATGATTAATGATTCTTTCTGGTCATAGAAGTTATCTACATCTACAAATGCAATACTTTGTTCTTTTAAAATCATGGTGGTTTTGACTTGAATGAAGGAGCTTTTCTCACATTTGCTGATTATGGTGATAAGCTTTTGAATAATGATGTCTTAAGGTATGTGCCTACAAAGATGGCGAGGTTATTATTGATACTTCTGCTGGAGTGCTTGGTAGATACGATCCTCGCCCTGTTCAGCCTGATAGCCTTTTCCCTGTATTTTCTGCTACAAAGGGCATCACAGCAGGAATGCTGCATTGGCTTGTAGACAATGGGTATGTTGAATTATTTTATGACAACAATGGTTTCAAGTTCTATTTTTTTTCCTGGGTCATTGGGAAATATTCTCGAAGTATGTAATATTGCTCCCTTCAACGTTTATCCCCTCTGAAAACTTACAACAGATCTTCATTTTGCTTGGTTAATGTCACTAGGCCATTACTAGGGGATGTCTAGCATGAATTTTTACCTGACCCCTTCACCGCTACTGTCAATTTATAGGTGTTATTTGAAACATTGATAAAAAATTACTAGCCTTAAATAAATGTTCATGTTTTCTCAACAACCTATCCCGAGTTAAGATCCTACGAGCATAGTCGTTTGCTCTATTGTTTTATGTTACCATATCTCATTTGGTTCGGGAAACAAAGGGTTACAGTGTGTGAACTGTGAAATGATTGGCGGTTCATAGAGTTCATGTCATTCCATCTCCTGCTTAGATTTTTAAGTATGATTATTTCTTTAGCTGATTTCCAAATACAGTCATTTCAGGTGGTACAAGTGGTAGAATATTCGATACTTTTTGTAAATTATGTTATACTTCATTGTTTTGGATATTAGTTTCAAATTGTTATTGTTTCTTATAGGATGATACATGTTTTGTTGCAGAAAACTTAAGTTTGATGAAAATGTTGCTAATATTTGGCCAGAGTTTGGAACAAATAGAAAAGGTCTTATAAAGGTGTGAAATTTTATGCCTAAATACTGCTCAAACTTGTCCAATTCTCATCTGAAGTTTTATCATGTTCTACTTTGCTTATTTTGCTGGTTTCTCTTTTAGGTCCATCACGTGCTTAATCATACGTCTGGTTTGCACAATGCCTTGGCCAACCTTAGAGAAGAAAATCCTTTTCTATTGGCGGACTGGAATGAATGTCTAAAACGCATAGCTATGGCAGAACCAGAGACTGAACCCGGTCAGCAGCAGTTGTACCACTATCTATCGTTTGGATGGCTTTGCGGTGGAATAATTGAGGTACTATCCCATGCTTATGTATCATTTTACTTTTATGGAACGATTATCTGTTTGAATATTGGGAAGTTAAAATCCAGGTGCAAATCAGTGGCCGAGCCACAATTTAAGGCTGGATTGAGGAAGTTGAAATTATTGAGCATTTCTTCTTTCCTCTCCTTTATTAATGTACTATGAACGCTTTGGGGTAAAGCTTGAGCAGTTATTTAGTGTTCCAGTAAAAAAACAAAAGCATTTAGATAGTGTTTTTTCGATAAACCTTTCCCTTTCTTTTAGTAGAGCATCAGAAAAAGATGGAACTTTTTTTAAGGAGCAGCGGATCAGCTTTTTATATTGTTCTGTACGCATGGATGCTCTGCTTTCTTCCCTCTTTTGGAAAACCTGCTTTGTTAGAATCTTTATCTCAATAATTTGCTTGAATGAAACAGCATGCTTCTGGTAAGAAGTTTCAGGAGATCCTTCAAGAAACAATTGTTTGTCCGCTCGGAATAGAAGGAGAGCTATATATTGGAATTCCACCAGGTACTTGTCAGATTTTTCTTTGCAAGTATATGGTAGACGAGCTTGCTTGCGCAATCACCTATGATTCAGTTTGGTGTATTATCTACTTGTTTGCCCTTCCATGAACAGACATACAATACACCTGTTAACTATGAATGTGGACTTTATTGGTAATATAATTGGCTTCTTCCAGGTGTGGAATCTCGACTAGCTACTTTGACAGTAGACACAATTGATGTCAGCAAACTTTCAGAGATTGGGAGTCGCCCTGAATTCCCTTCTACATTCCAGCCGGAGGCAATAGTTCAATCAATGAAAACTGTACCTGCTTTATTTAACATGCTTCAGGTTCGCCGTGCAATCTTACCTGCTGCTAATGGACACTGTTCAGCCCGCGCTCTTGCACGCTACTATGCTGCACTCGTTGATGGAGGTGCAATTCCACCACCGCACTCATCATTGTCAAAGCCACCTCTTGGCAGTCATCCCCACATTCCCAAATTTTCTTTCGAGAATGCTTCTGAGAAGCAGAAAGGGAAAACAAACAAAGCATATGATAACGAGGAAAAGGTAAGCTTGAGGAAAGATTCTCAAGATGGTGGTATTGGTAGAAAGAGAAGTGAAGGTTACAGCAGACTTGCTGATGATGATATGGGCGGGAGCAGTGGGGCTAATACACCACCACCGCCTGACACCGACAGCATAGCGAGTGGGGATGGCCCTGGAAGAAAAGATGTGGCAGTGAAGATGTTCAGTAATGACAGACTTCATAATGCATTTTTGGGTGTGGGAGAGTACGAGAATTTGGCTGTACCAAATGGAATATTTGGTCTGGGGTTTAGGAGGGTAAGATCAAAGGATGGTTTGTACATTGGGTTTGGGCACTCAGGGATGGGGGGATCGACGGGTTATTGCGACACTAAGAACAGGTTTGCTATTGCAGTGACCCTGAACAAAATGTCAATGGGGAATGCAACGAGGAAAATCATGCAGTTAGTTTGTTCGGAGCTAAATATGGTGTTGCCAATGGAGTACTGGGATGTTGGTGAAAGAACAGATGGTGGACATGTAGGGCAGCTACCCATGATTAACTGAAATATAGCTAAGAGATGATAACATATTCCTTCTCAAGGGAAGGCATGGGTTGGGTTGGGTGGCCTTGTTTCTAACCTCAATCACATATCATGTATACTCAAATCAAAGATGTATATTGCTGAAGACGATAGCAATTGTAATTTCAATAGGATAAACTTTGACATGACTACCACGGTATTGCTTCAGATTCAAACATGTAAGAGTTATATGCCATGACAGGGCATATGAATCGTAGCTAGTGTAGTACTTTTTGTCCATTGCATGCAGCGTCTTGGAACGAGACCGGTGCAGGATTGGTATTAAATAACTGACATTGTATCCCTTTGCTGCCTGGTCTGTGGATGTGATGGGAGGTGGCCACTAGCCAGCTAGGTAGGTAGTATTCACTATTCACTTATTAAGAGAAGCATGTGGGTTATGGGTTGTGGCAACGAGGAATATTGTTGAATCATGTAAGAGCAGCAGAAGTTATTGCATCTGTCCAATAAAAGAACGCGGTTTCCAGCTCCTACGAGCGGAAATCATCTCTTCTGAGAACCGATTGGGATCTACTGAAAATGCAGAAAAGTGTCCACCTTTCCCACTGGGATCTCCACGTTTTAAGGAAATTGTTGCATTGTAAGAAGAGTATTACCAAATGGCTGACAAATGAGCTGTGGTCTGTGGTTTGATTCCTTGCGTTGAAACTTGAAATACCAACCAACATGAGATCCCATCCTTAGTAGGAGCATAAAAATAATTTGTCATATGTAGAGAGGAAGTGGGGGCATGCATTTATAAATTTATAAGTAAAAGCATAAATTATGAGAGTTAGTGTTAATTTGTGTGAAGATGGATAGATAGATGACAGATGTATGCATGCAATAAACAGCGCGCTGAGCAAAACCAAATAAAATACTAGTATCACCCACAATCCACTTACCGACCTGCAAGAGATTGCTGTGACTGCCAGCTTTGGTAAGATCTTTACGAGAATCATGGAGGAGATGGCATTCCAGTAAAATTGAGGCGATATCAAGGGCTTTGTACGTGTGTGGATTCTGGTCTGCAGAGTGCAGACAACAGGTATATAATAAGAAGTGGATGACCGGAAGAAAAGAAATGAGAGCTGATCAAACGGATCAGTACTGGCATTTTATTTTGTGTTCAAGTACTGCTAGTTTAGGGTACCCAGTGTCGATTAAAATTACATCAATTGGGATTTAAATTTAGGGGATTAGTCCTAGTTAATAATGGTGGGAATAACGGGAGTTTGTTGTCGTTTGGTTGGTGAGTTGGCGCAAGCCTTGGGATCAGGAGGATGGAGGAGGTCGCCCTCCAGCTCCAGTACCTATACCACCACCACCTGCATTGATCAGCCATCTCATGAATATGAACATGATGCTGCCAATTACAGTAAACACGGATCATCCTGCAAGTCACGTGATAATGATGAGTTGATGATCCGGGCTTTAACGGCCGTGTTTGGGATGGGAAACAACGGCAGGATAAAGAAGGAGAACGCCCGCCGCGTGGTGGAGAAGCTCGGTCTCGGTCTCAGTCTCGTGATCAATAGTAGTAGCAGTGGCGTTTATGAAGATGGTGAAGAAGAAGATGATGTGGCAGTAGAGGAGGTGCTTGGTGGGATCGTGGGAGAGGGTTGTGCGCCGCGACAGCAGCTGTTGGAGGAAGCCTTCGAGATATTTGATGAGGATGGGAATGGGTATATTGAAGCAGCCGAGTTGAAGAGGGTTCTCCAGTGTTTGGGTCTGGACAAGGGGTGGGACATGTCTCAGATTCAAGCCATGCTCATGGCCGCCGATCTCAATCTTGATGGAAAGGTTGATTTCACTGAGTTCCAATTCATGATGGCCTCCCCTCCCTCTCCCCCTAAAACTTTCAATTAATTTCTTGTGTTTTTATCAACCCCTTCCCCTCCCCAATGCTAATTCATCAATTTGTACAATATTCAGTTCATTCAATTCCAATCTACTGTTGCTTCATATATCATATATACATGCATAATTTCCTGCTCATACTGCTTCCTTAGTTTTGCTTAAATTAACTATCACAGATTCACAGTACTGCATGTAAATTATTCAGAACTGTCCGACAGAAAGAAGTAGACATATTATACAACAGAAAGAAGTAGACATATTATACAATCACCAACATATACGCAATGTATATATTCAGCGCCTGATACATGAGGAAGAAACTGGAATCAAATGAATCTTCTGCATACGCACCGGCACCTGATCCAGGAAAACACCTAGCTAGCTAAGCTAACTCAACAATGTTGGACCAGAAATATCTAATTAACCACGCTGTAATTATTAAGGCCAAATCTCTGTCACACAGCTTACAGCATCACACATGATGCCATTCTCGAGACTGCGACAACCAATACTGCCGCCATTTCCTCCTAGCCCGACTCCAGAATTCTGTCCCGAAACTGTCATTCCAGGGTACGAGGCATCTTGACCATGGACTGTGATGGTTGGGGACACATTTTCCACCACATGTAAATTATGATTGTTATCCAGTGGCTGATGTGAGGTTAAATCACTGTGGAGAAGTTGATTCAAACTACATGTTAAGGAACCTCGAGCAACCATATCTTCAGCCAACTTCACCTAAAGATTCCTCGCAAACAAACATTAGTCATCTACTGTATAATCTTTATTGCATGTGTGTGTACGCGCGACAGAGAGTAAATCTAATAACCGAACACACACACACATCAATTGGTATATATATATATATATACCTTGGCTCTCAAAGCTTCGACATCTGACTTCAGCACTCGATGATTTGTATCAGCAAAACGGAACTGTTGAGTAGCATCAGAAAGCTGCTTATACAGCGTTGCATTCTCTCCCGTCATTTGTTCAACCTGACAGCCATATTGAATCAAAGCTTTGGATTACGAATTTAAATTTAAAACCAGGGTGCGCTACCTGGTTGTCTATTATATATGCCAAAAATCCTTAATTAGTAATATGTACCTGCAGTTCGAGATCAGCCAAATGCGCTTGTTTCCTTTTTCTAGAACGTCTAGCTGACTCCCGGTTTGAGACCATCCTAATTAGAGCAAGAACATTAATTTAAAAGGTGATATGCAGACAGCCGGTGTGGTTTCATTGTAGCTAGAATGAAAGGAGTACGTACCTTCTAATGCGTTTGTTGTCAAGGGGATTTGTGCTCTGTTCGCATGGACCAGCTTCAATCTCAGCATCTTCGTCATCTGATTGTTCAGGCGAGGAACCAGTACTGGTTGTTACTCTTGTTAGGTTGTCGCTGTATTTTGGTTCAGTGGCTGATAGAGGACTGCCAACTGGCAGATTTGCAGTTCATGGAAATGTCATATTTGTGCACAAAGTAATTAAAAACCACATCATGAGTTAATCTTAGCATATCTTAGACATGCACAAGCATCCAGATCACAATACGAGGGATCATAGCAGTACCACAAATTGATGACTGGGCGTCGAAAGATATTGCTGAAATATTATTGGATTGCTTGGGCCCGGGACCGGGGGTTATATTCCATATAAGGGAAAGGGATTCTGGAACTCCACTACAAGATTGTGTTTGGATTTGGAAGCCATTCGCCATCTCCTGCAATGCATTGACATTTGACAGATTCAAAGTTGAAACAAAATGAGCCAGGAAAAAAACCAAAACATGGAGATATTTTGGGCCTTAAGCCCCAGGCCCGGCCCATGGGAAATCAGCATAATCGAAACACCAAAAGTCCAAAACCGATCACGTTCACCTCACCGATTGACACCGACTGGACAAGTCCATCATCATCTCCACTTAATTCCCGTCTAATTGTTCTAAAACTGAGAGGAAACGAATAAAGAGAGATGGAATGAAATGTAGAGCAGTAGAATATAAAAAGAATTACCGGATGAGTTTTGAAGGAGACGAAAGAGGAGAGATCGGGGGAGCAAAGATCCGGGAACAAGGCATCAATTTCAGGAGAGAAGGCGGTAACCGACGCCGTAGTACTGCTCTTGATTTTGTCATGTTTAGGATTGATCACGTCTTGCGGCGTCATCTCTTCTGATTCGCTTCGCTTCATCTTCAGCTTCACTCTCTTCTTATGCTCCATCATTTGTTAATCCCTAATTAATCTCAATTTTCAATTAAGATTAATCATTCCTAACTCACAAATTTTCTGAGTTAGTAATTGAGAAACAGTAGAAGAGGGGTGATGTGAATCATGTGATATACCTATAAAAGTTATATGTTATAACCCACCCAGCCACCACCGTAAGTTTATTCGACTCACCCCCTGGACATACTAGATAGATACTGTCGTCATACTGAGACAAGAGAAAAAGAGTGATTCAAAAACAAAGTTGATTTGGACAGACACCAACCGACCCGACCGTGGCGTAGGTACTAGAACAAACAATGTTGTTTTTGCTCTCAGCTTTTCTTTAACTGACGATCCATTATCTCATGCTCAAACTACGCAAACTCCACTCACTTTTTTTCTTGTTTTAACGTCTCTTTATGAGTAAAATTTAAGTGAGGTAGAATGATGATACATGTTTAAAAATATTAAAAATAGTAGTATTTTAGTACTATTTTAAACACGTGTCATTATTTTAGATCATGTATCCAAATCTTTTCCTCTACTATTCATTATTTTCTTTCAATGCTGGCGCTACCTTACAACACATTTTAAATTATTAGATTATTACAACAATCACTTTTAATTAATATTTTTTTAAATGGTTTTGAAGATGCATAGGTTCAAATCTTTATGAACCAAAAAGATTAAAATGATAAAAAAAAACTAATAGTTTTCTTTTTAAAATTTAGGAAATAAAGCAAATAATATTTATGTAAAAAATAATCTATTAGGTAGAATGGAAAAAAAGTAAGGGAGAGTTTGCTAAGGGACAAAAAAAATATAAAAAATCATTTAGTTAATTTAATTATTATTTTTAAATTGTTAGTTAGTAATTTTTACATTTATACATCTAATTATACTTAATTACAACACTTAAATACATATTAATATAAATAAAATAAGATTACAGTTTAAAAAAACTAAGGAAGTAATAGGATTAGCGAGAAGGATTTTTAATTAAATGCGTGTACCTTTGTAAAGTGAAATCTGAAAGGCAATCAATCAAGATGCGGGCCAACACAAAAAGTTATGACTCATTCCCAAATAATTTACTAACTTTTCTCCCTTTCACTTTCACTTTTCTGCCATTTGGTTGGGATGCCTTTGCTAGTTGCTTGCTTCCATGCTAAGTTTTTGTATTAGGTGGGCTTCGTGGGAATATTCATTCACTGGATTAATGGTGGTGTACTCCGCACAATTGTAAGTCCACGCCACTAGATTGTTGGGCTTTGGCCCATAACCGGGATGGTGGCTATTGGCCCAAGTATGGTGGTGTATTATTTACTTTCTTTATGTGATTTAGTTTATTTTTTAACAATTTCGGTGAACCTATTTTAATACAGCTTTTATATATATAATTATATTTATAGTTTACCTTCACTTGTTTTTAAGCTCTATCACTTAAATTATGTGAGGTGAGGTAAGGTAAAAGATGTAGAATCGACCATTTATGTGAGTGAGATAGTATATTTGTCATATCATTTCTAAACTATAAATATAGGTCATTCGGGCCCATCAACACATAAATATTCTAAAAAAATATTTTGGAATGTGTTTTATTTATTTAAGATTTTAAATTAAAAACAAGCCTCTGGGGTTCCATTTGCACAAAACACACAACCCAAGTTAATTAATGCAGGGAGATAGTTAATTATTAAGGCATGGGGTGGGACGACTAATTAATGAATTGGGACATATAATTAATCGATGATGTATATTTGAGAATATTATTAGACATGAAGAAGACGATTATCGAGTTGTTGGGATTTGGGGGGAATAGTAGACGTAGTAGGAGAAGCACTAGTAGTAGTGGCGTTACTGAACACAAAGTCCAAGTTGTAAAGGACAGGAACGATAGCTGCGGAGGTTAGGAAGACAAGGACCGGGCCGAAGATCCAGAGGAGGAGAGGCATGGCAGCGTAGAAGAGGCGGTTGCCGAGGGTGTTGAGGAGGAACCCCTTCTCGAGGAGGTCGGAGACGTAGGCAGGGGAGAGGGCGGGAGTGTTGATGAGAAGGTTCACCTGGTTGACGAACATGATGGAGAGTGAGTGACAGAAGAAAGAGAAGAGGAAGATGGTGAGGATGGTCACGTACTTCAACGCCACCATGAATTCCCCGTGCGCACCGTACACGGCGTCGTTCAGAGGCTTCTTCACGCTGTATGTGCTGCTTATGATGGCCGCCAACCCTGCTGAGATGAGGATTGAGGTTGTCGCCATCAGCGTCGATCCCATTATCAAGTTCCTCAGCGTCTGCACTGCCAATATGTTCTTCTTCTCGTTGTCCTGCACCGATACACCACACCACATAAATTAGCTAGTTTTGCAAAAAGAACTTAACAAGCATACTACTCCTGACTTTTCTTTATTTGCTATCCGAGTCTTTTTCATTCTCTACAGTGAAGGGTCATTTTGTTAAATTAAGTAGGATTTCATTGTATACTAGTAATTTACATATACAGTGCAACTCCGAATCATTAAATTGTTCATTCACCTTTGCACAAATTGGAAGAAAAATTCCACCGCATCTATTCCGATCCTTTCAAAGTACTGTTGCAGGTGTGCTTGGTGGCAATTTTCTTTTTGATCCATCCAACCCCTTAATTATATATATACTCCAGTTATTGTTAGTGGGATCGAATTTATCTATCTTGATTGCCAAATATTGCCAACCCTATATTCATGCATATAGTGTATGTTATTCTCTCCGGTTCGAAACAAATGTCGTTTTAGCATTTATTTTTACTGTTTCGGCACGTATGATAAAACGGCGGGTAGACTCACTATTTGAGACAATTTTGCCCCAAATTTTTTCTGGCAAGTACGTTAAGGATTAACGTACGTTCACAAAAAAATTCAGATTTTTTTGGGGTCAAATAGTACCTCATCCGGCCTTCTCGATATGCATTACCTACTGAATATTGGGATGCGAGGAAGTCATTTATTAGGAACCAGAAAGAGTATTATACTAAGGAGATAGCTAGGTGAATAGCATCTTCCACTTAATTTTGTTTCTTTTGTCATTGCGTAACAGCTAATATGCATAATCAAGCTAGCAAATATAAACAACATCTTTTTCAATCGACACAGACACGCATTACTCGTGCATTCCCAATATTTCATGGCAATCGCATATTCAGGAGTTTTTAGTATCCATAATATATTTTTCAAAAGTATATATATACGAATTTTTAAATATGATCAGAAGAATTAAAGAATAAAAAATTGGGAATTGAATGAATTAAAAGATGGGAGATGATATATAATTATATACCTTCATGATGGCTGATACCCAATGGCGGCGTCCGGTTGCGTTGGTTCCGATGATGGTGGTGAGGGGTTGAGTTCGAACCTTATGCCACAGCCAGGCATGGTAGCTCATACAGATGATAAAACTGAGAGGGACTAGTATCACGTCCAGATAACATTTCCGCCACTCCATATATATGGATCGATCTCTTATAGACTTATAATAATAATAATCTTAATCCCTTACTTCTCTGGCTACTACGACTACGTCGTGTACCGACCTGCCTCGTCCAATATTGTAATTAATCCGCTGGATCGGCGCCTAATTTACTCAACAATTTCAGACGTGAGAACTATATCTATTAGTAACAAATTATTTTTTATGACCCAAACTAGCCCAAGCTCTCCTCATCTACGTCTCTGGCTATATATAGCTATTACTATAGCTAGTGTGTCATGGCAGCAAAGCTTTATATAGACACAGTTTTGGAATGTATGTGGCCTTGTTTGACTGCCCAATTCAGTGCTTAGAGTAATTATTGTTTTAAATTAGACCCCACCCCTACAAATATACAAAAGAAAAAATAAAATACTAATGATAATCCCTTGAGCGGGGTGGGGCTTTTCCGTCAAATGGCAGGCCGGAGTGTGTGGTCGGAGCCCCTTGAGCGACCTGCAAAACCACCGGAGGCTTGCTCCGGCGGAGAATCTCCAATGCCAAAGTCAGTGTTTGGATGTAGAGAATGTAAATCGGAACAGTGTCTGTCTCTTTTTTGGGAGCTCCAGATCTGTCCCTCCTCTCTTTCCCTCTAGTCCTTATGTAGGACTAGAGTGGTTGGAGTGGTTAGATCTACTGACACCTTTCCTCTTTTTTTCCACAAAGTGGTTCAAAAGTAAGAGTTAATAAACATAAAGTAGAGACCATACCTTTGGGAGGATAAACATTCCCGGTTGAGTGGGAGCAGGAAGTGCTGTCTCCCATGTGTGGCTTTGACCACTGATTTAATAGAAATAACATACAGTGTACCTTTATTGCAGGCTTTAAGCCGTTTATAGCAAATCGGCACACTGCCGTTGTGTGGAATCGGCATGCTGCCGTTTGGAGACCCTTGACCTGGTCAATGTTTGGAGAGGTGTCGATCCGTTTCTTCACAGCTTAGCGAGTGGATCGGCTTCGTGCCGTTTTGAGGCGATCGGGCTAGACTTGTCCTTTGGTCACTTATTCCCGTTGACTAGGTCAATCGGTCACGATGCCGTTTCATATGTTTGACTTGGTCAAACCGGTCATGTGCCGTTTTGACTGGTCAACGGTACTTTGTGAAGGTATAATGTCCGTTGTGCCCTTGTGATATACTTTTGTATTATCAGAGGCCCAACAACAAACGAGCCCGAGTGTTTACCAAGGGCTTGCCGTTTCTGGCTTGATGCTTGTCAATCGGCATGCTGCCGTTTGTTTTAATTCGATGCAGTTATTGAGTTTTTTCTCTCAATCCTGCAAATAAATAATAAATGTCAATAAAGAAGGATTAATGCATTTAAATGCATACCTATTGACGTGGCATTTTCCCATAAAATGATGATTGCTGGTTGAACTTTCTAGGAGAAAAGTCTCTTCGTCCTATGACAAGGTTTGAATTTCGAAATTCAAAATTTGTCAGAAACGCATGCACCGTTTTCTCATTTAATGCTCTGTAGCTTTAGTGACGTGTGACAGTCTGATCACCATCGGTCCTGCCACTTGTCATCGTTTCGCTGGAACGGATGCGAGTTGAAGAGTTTTCTCCTTTCAAAAGTGGTTTCTCTTGGAAACCCTAACTCATTTTCTTTCTCAACGCCGCTCTCACTTTCTCCTTCCTCACAAATTTTCTCTCATTTTCTCTCTCATTTCTGCAACTTCCTCCCGCACTTCTGGGTTCCGTTCTTCAAGATCTCTGCATTTTTAGGTATTTACCCACTCCTTTTCCCTCTTCGATTTATCGCTTGAGATTTAGGAATGGCACCCAAACGCCCTCTTGTTACTGATGAGATCATTGATAGAACTCCCACTAAGTTAGATAGTGAAGACAAGTTGTATGCTGAGATGGAGGCTTTAGAAATTGAGCTGACTGATGAGTATTCTGCCATTGTTGCTTCTCCCGATGCTAGGTTAAACAGTAGCTTTGAAGATAACACTAGGGTTTTATACTCAAGGATGTTTGATTTTGGTTTTAAGCTTCCCCTTGATTCTATGGTCAAAGCTTTGTTGACCCAGCATCTGCTGAACCCAGCCCAGATTACTCCGAATTCCTGGGCTGGCATTTATGCTTTCCTTAAGGTCTGCGAGTTGAATGGGATCAAATCGCCTTCGCTGACCCTTTTTAAGTTTTTCTTCAATCTGACAAACCGTGGGAGCTTGATGATGATTCGCCCCCGTCGGGATTCTCATTTTAACGAGATCTTCCAAAGGTATGACTCTTCTGTCAAGGATTGGAAAGAACGTTTCTTTTTGGTGTCATCATCTTCTTCGGCCGAATGGACTTCTGGGTTCAATCGGGAAATGAATGAGAGACACTGGCTCAAGCCAGATAACCTTGGTGAGACTCTTCAATCCCAAGTTGACCTGTTGCTGTCGGTTAACACGCCGTTCCACACACGGTACCTGGCAATCGGCGTGCCGTTGTCTGATTGCGTTCTTGGTGAGCTTTTACTAACTCCAGCCATATTCCGCTTTGTCCTTGTTGTATTCTTACACAAATTCCGTTTTGCAGGGAAGGCTAAGAAAGCTAAGAAGGTTGTTTCTGCTTCCATTTCTTCCATTCGGCTGATTTCTGCTAAGGCCAAAGCTCCTGCCGAAGACAGAATGCAGACTGATGATGAATCGGCTGAAGACCGAACTGAGGATGAAGGTCCCCTGGTCAATGAGCCGATTGATGAGGGAATGGTGGCCGAAGAGGCCGCTGAGGAGAGAGGTGAGCGATCGGCTATACCAGACACAACGGTGAATTTTTCCTTTGAAGAAGAAGAAGAAGAAGAAGATTCCCCTCTTATCATCAAACGGCGACGGGTCAGCAAGACGGTTGAGACCTCCGATCTGGCAGATCCTGATCCCCAAGTCCTGAAAGCTGCCAGAAGAATTCTCAGAAAGAGAAGGAAAGCTGAAGCAAAACGGGCTGCCAATGAAGCACAACGGGCATCCGCCGTTTCCGAACCAGAGAATATCGAAACGGCTGAAACCGTTTCAAGGCCTGCTCCAAACATTCCTTTTCCTGCTTGCACTGATGGCTCAGGGGCTTCGGCTCCCCCTTTGGAGACGCCGTTACAGCATCACTCTCCCGTTTTCGCGGGCACATCGGTCACTTCCGAGAGCATTCCTGATCCAGTTCGGCCTGGCCCTTCATCGCCGATGCCGATTAAACTGCACTGGGTTGCCGGTCCACCTTTGCCTGAGTCGTTTACTTCTGATGATCATGCAGTCGCTCCTCCTTCCGTTCATAGAGGTTATCTCTCAAGTCATTGTCCTGACGGGGAGATTACTCACACGGTTAGCTTAAACAATTTTGGAGAAAGCTGCCGCCGATCTCTCGGATTGAAGAGTCCTGGCAGCAAAGATTATAGGACCGGTCAACTGATTGGTGAGATGTTTGCCAACGATGCCGACAGGAAACATTATCATCGTTTGGAATTGAGTTGTCATTTCTCCCACATGCAAAGTGTTTTCTACAGCGGCTTGTGCGCTACCCGTTATGCAGCTGAGGCCGTTGAGTTAAAGCTTAAAAAGGGCAGAGAGGCACTTCGGCAATCAACCGCTGAAGTCGCTTCCCTTCAGAAAGAGAATGAGACTTTGAAGGCCTCTCATGAGACGGACAAAAAAGCTGTTATGGATGCTCGAAGCAGACTGGTTGACAGCCTAAAAGAACGAGATGGTCTCTCTGCCATGGTCAGGGATGAGCAGAGGAGAAACGGTGAGCTGCTAGAGGAGAAAACTGCTCTATCCGATTCCGTCGCCTTGCTCTCGGGAGATAAAGCTTCTCTCGCCGATTCCGTTGCCAAGCTAACTGAGGAACTTAGCGCAGCCCGATCCGATTTGCAAGCTGCCAGAAATGACATTGCCGTTAAGGAAGCAGAGCTGCTGAAAGTTCCTGAGAAGATCGGTTGGTGGAGAGAGAGGATGAAGAACATCATGTTGGAGAGCTATGTCTCCTATTATGGCGAGAAGAATTTCCACCCGGACAATCTCTCGCGATATGTTGCTGCTGGAGAAAGGATTGCTGAAGCTAAGGAGTATGAACCTTTCTCCGATTCAGATGTAGACGAAGATGATGATGATATTCCTGTTGGCCCTAACGCCGCTTCTGGATCTGGGCCGTTAGTATGAACATCTAGCAATGTTTTGGTTAATGCCGTTTTGGCTCATTTTGTAATGAACAATTTATCATTCGGAATATATATATAATTTTGCAATTTTTAGTAATTGCTACTGTTTAATGATTTCTGTTATATATACATCATACTCCAGAAAAATAAAAACAAAGATAGAACAATTGAAATTGAACTTATCTCTTTTTGTTTAGCGGAATCGGGCGCTTGCCGTTCTGTTATGGCCGTTTTGAGGTTTGCAACCATTTTGACTTGGCCTCTTTGTCGATTTGGCACTGGGCCGTTTTGACAATATTGCCGATTGATAAGGCAGAAGATGTCTTTGAAAATTTGCCGCTTGCAACGGACCTTGTATCTTTGCCGTTTTGGAGCGGACTTTGTAATTTTGCAGTCTGTCTGATCAGCATGACCAGCATGGTCTTTATGTGATGACAATGTATATATGCCTTGATGACGATATATGCATCAATAACGATATATGCATCAATAGCGATATATGCATCAATAGCGATATATGCCTCAATAACGATATATGCCTTGGTGGCGATATATGTATCGTTGGCAATATATGTATCGTTTGCAATATATGTATCGTTTGCAATATATGTATCGTTTGCAATATATGTATCGTTTGCAATTCTTGGATTTTGGTGACGTGGTTCAGCCTAAAATGACTTACGTCCACGATTGATTTGATTTTGATAACGCGGTTCGGTCTAAGATAACTTACGTCCGCGATTGATTTGATTTTTGTTTTCTCGAGATCTGCAATCATATGAGAAACAATACTGGCAAATATACATTTTTCATTGCTTGGGAATATTTGATAACTCATGTCATACATAATATTCCAGAAATTTTCACAAAGATAAAGCAATTTGGACTTATCTCTGTTTTGACGATTCGGCTTGATGCCGTTTTGACTGAACCGTTTGAGGTCATTCGGCACTAGGCCGTTTTGAGAATATTGCCGTTTCCTCCCCTGATCTAGACAACGGCATTGAAGGGAAATCGGCTGACCAATCTGCACATCGGCTTTCTGCCGTTTGCTTCTTTTATGCACCCTGGAGATCGGGTTCCTCCCGTTTCCTCCTTTGGTAGTCTGCTTCTTCCATTCTGGAATATTTTTCCACCTCAATCCGCAAAAGATCTAAGGTTTTAAGAGTGTCTGCAATCAGAGCATTCTCCAATTCTCGATATTTACAATTTCTTTTCAACGCTTCTGCTGCAAAGCTGGGTGCTACATCAGGAAGAGTTGCTAGCTCGGTGCTAAATCTAGCCACGTATGCAGCCAACGATTCCCCTGACCGTCGCACCATGTCAAACAGAACGGCTGAAGATTTCTCCGTCGGTATTAATGAGCTGAATCGGCTTCTGAATGCTTTTTCTAGCTGCTCGAAACAGTCAATGGATCCGGCTGGTAGCTTTTCAAACCAAGTGTTGGCTATCCCTTTAAGGGTTATTACAAATATTTGGCACAAAGCCTCATCCTTTCTAGTAAAACACTTAACATGTTTCTTTACTAAACTCACATGAACCGTCGGATCTGTTGTCCCATGGTAGTGATCGGATGGTAGCTTGACATGCCTGCTCACTTGATGTTTCCGAACCCGAAGGGTTAACGGATTTCTTGGATCATCGTCCTGTTCTTCGCGATCTGGTTGCTGAACAGACCGTCTAAACAGATCTGGATTACCTCTGTCACGATCTCTCCTGGTTTGATGTGGAGTCACCGATCTCTCTCTGCTTCTCCTTTTCTCGGATCTACTTCGAGATGATTGTTCATGGCTCCTCCTTGCGCTGCGTTGAGCTATTTGGTTGACAAATTCTTCTATGTCTTCCCCTCTGGGTAGATCTGCACCTTGATGGCCTGGTGGTGGCTCCAAAGATGGTTCTACTGCCTGTTGATTGTAGATCTGTTGAGGAACAACTGGCTGGTTGACTGGCGGAGGAACTCCTCCTATGAACGTTTGCATCATCACGTTCATCCTTTGGTGCAGGGCAGCAAACTCAAGCATGATGGCTGGTTCAATGACCTCTGGGGTTGCGCCTGGACATGGAATTTCTGAAAAATTAGGTTGTTGAGCCGTAGCACTTATTTCCGCTGGAAAAGGTGAAGCTTGGGCTGGTGGTGTTTCACGTTGATCAGCAGCAGCACCAGCAGGTTGATTTAATTGAAAATTTTGATTGGATGCCATTTTTGGAAATGAAAACCCCAAATTATTGAGAAGAAAGAGTTTTGAATCTCAAGGCTTGCTCACTTGAAACTTCAAAAGCTCTCAACGAGAGCACCATTTGATAATCCCTTGAGCGGGGTGGGGCTTTTCCGTCAAATGGCAGGCCGGAGTGTGTGGTCGGAGCCCCTTGAGCGACCTGCAAAACCACCGGAGGCTTGCTCCGGCGGAGAATCTCCAATGCCAAAGTCAGTGTTTGGATGCAGAGAATGTAAATCGGAACAGTGTCTGTCTCTTTTTTGGGAGCTCCAGATCTGTCCCTCCTCTCTTTCCCTCTAGTCCTTATGTAGGACTAGAGTGGTTGGAGTGGTTAGATCTACTGACACCTTTCCTCTTTTTTTCCACAAAGTGGTTCAAAAGTAAGAGTTAATAAACATAAAGTAGAGACCATACCTTTGGGAGGATAAACATTCCCTATAGGTAATAGTTTTATAATGGTTGAGTGGGAGCAGGAAGTGCTGTCTCCCATGTGTGGCTTTGACCACTGATTTAATAGAAATAACATACAGTGTACCTTTATTGCAGGCTTTAAGCCGTTTATAGCAAATCGGCACACTGCCGTTGTGTGGAATCGGCATGCTGCCGTTTGGAGACCCTTGACCTGGTCAATGTTTGGAGAGGTGTCGATCCGTTTCTTCACAGCTTAGCGAGTGGATCGGCTTCGTGCCGTTTTGAGGCGATCGGGCTAGACTTGTCCTTTGGTCACTTATTCCCGTTGACTAGGTCAATCGGTCACGATGCCGTTTCATATGTTTGACTTGGTCAAACCGGCCATGTGCCGTTTTGACTGGTCAACGGTACTTTGTGAAGGTATAATGTCCGTTGTGCCCTTATGATATACTTTTGTATTATCAACTAATAATAAAGCCTAATAATTTTGGCGCATGCAGTATGGATGTAATATCAGTTACACTTCCTTTTCTTCTTCTAATTTCTACATATACAAAATACAACTACAAACGAGAGAAAAAAACTAAAAATTAATCTCTCGGAGTGTGTATAATTTCACGAAATTAACATGAAAAAGTTTATGAAATGAGAATAATTTGTATGCCTAACACAAACATACCCTCCAGACTGTATGCATACAATACAACATATATATTCTCGATTGATCTCTCGCAACTCGCAGTCAAAATTTATGTTGGTTCATTTGCTTAAAATAAATAAAAGGATCGGTTTAGGAAAATAAGTGGGAGTTTAATTAAGAGAGTGGTTGAAATATTATACAATGTAGTGATTATCTGACAAAGCGCAATGAGAGTTAAGGCCAGAGGATTTTTCTTCTGAAACATTAGAAATTAAAAATTACAGGAGCTGGGCGGAGTAGCCAGACACGGAGGAACTCTGATGAGTGTAGAAAACGTGTATTCGCACTACCTAATATTGATCAACCGTTTCCTTTCCTTTTCTTCTTATTAAGAGTTTATCTTCTTCTTTTTTCATGCTCTCTCATTTCTAAGGAGACTAGCTACATCGTCGTGCTCGTGGGCCGTTGTGCATCATCATCATGAATGATTTAAAAAAGACAAAAAGGTAAAGGAAGAAGGAAACAAACCAATTAATAACAAAAACATGGGTTACTGTCCTCCAACTAACTACAATGCTTTAATTTAACGAAAATAAATAAGTGTATATGCATAAATATAGACAAATAAATAAAAGAATCACAAGCCAATCCAATATTCATATTGTTGGGGGCTCATGATCATGTATGCATCATGGATCAGATCATGAGTTATACTATTTGGAGCACGTACGGGAATAATGATTTACATTTTACACAATGATGATGAATCACTTCCTAGTTCCTAACTTCCTACTGACTACTGTACATGTACGTCTTGGAATCCTATTCACTTTTCCACTACCCAAACCCAAACCAAGGACAGGAATATGCCAACACCAATGGATATTCACGTTCTTTCGGCTTTCTAATTGGTTTTTTTCTACTAGACACTTTTTTTTTTTTTTTGTAATTTCAAGAGTTGCGTGGATTTTTTTTTCAAGACCACCTTTATGAAAAGAAGAACGTGAATATGTAAAAAAAATTAAAGAGATGTGTAACATGTGTTGGTTTGGATTTGCTTTGTTATTTTGGGTTTCAATATGTATGTTGGTTTAATAGTTACGAAGAAATAGAGAAGGAGAAGATGAAGGCCGGTTGTGTCGTTTGAATTGGTCAAATAAGTTTTTACCTTTTCAATTTTGAAGAAGCGTTTCTTAATCGTTCCTTGTATTCAAAGAGGTGTGCTCTTTTGAAAAAGGAAATTAGATGACCGTTTATTGTATTTAAATAAGTAATTAAAAATAGCATTGAGGGTATAGTATAACATTTATAATAAGAGTCTTCGTATTTTTATAAATGGTATAGATAAAAAAAAATACAATAACAAATTGCAAGCAAGTTTGTTCATTTTGTTCAGTCTTGAATACAAAAGTTATACGCATGTTACACATCACTATAAATAAGAAATGGTTGAATCTGCCAAACATGAATGAAATTCCAGCGGATCTCCTCAATTCTTTCGTGCCTTATGCTGGTATCTCATTCTCATGTCATTTAATACCTAATATACCTAACTAAGCTATATGTATGTATATGCTGATGCTTGAAGGGCGGCAACATATGCGTATATCCAGTTATCCACACAACCAGTTGATCTTCGCAAATTTCAGCACGTATTGTTTTTAGATTAATTTGCACTCGTAATTATATCAATTTTGTTTGCATACGTGTGAAACCATTCATTGAAAGTTATATGCATTATTTGGTTATATATGCCATGATATGCATCCTTTACATATTTTATATTTCTCAAAACTGAAAATAACTAACCAACCAAACTTATTTTATAGTATTTCTTGTTTGTTTGTACCTGCTGAATTATGGACTAATATATTAGTAATCACTAATTAGTGCTTGCCCCCACACAAAAGCTGAGTTAGCCGTGCGATCGTCTTTATTGTTGTGGACTTGCTTTTAGCTTGGATCGTAAATCATAATCGGCTTTGCGCCCTTCTTTTCATTCAGACAAAACATCTTTTGACTGAAATAGGATTCCATCCGTATTTTTCTTTATGACGTTTATATAACCAATAACCATATATTTCTAAACAATAAGAAAAATAGAAGTGCGTGAATAACAAATATACATGGTGGCTGGAAGACCATGATGACTTAAAGGGTTTGTCTATATACAAGAAAACTTGTTTGTGACTTGGATTTTATACTTTTATTATAGGATGCTCTGAGTGGCTAGTAGCGAGTAGAGATCACAACCCTATGAATGGCCGTTGTGTACCAATTAATCATTTTTTTTGTTCTTCCTTGAGCAATTAATAAATAAATTGAATTTAATATTAGATAAAAATGAAGGAACCGAAAGGATGCGATGCAAAGAAAGAAAGGAAGAAAGGTTTCGATAATTATAGTGTGTTACTGACTACTGACAGAAGTTGATACGCAAAACTTTTGCAAAAGGGCTGCGCACGTTCAGATCAATTGAAGCTGCTGATTTACATATTAATGGGGTACATGAAGAAGTGGGAGGGCAACAAAGCATTTGGATTTATCGATGTTGTACAAAGTAGAAACATACTATAGGTTAGATATTTATTAAATGATTTAAATTTTTATTTACTTGGAATGAGTCAACTAACTAAATAACAAGTAATACTAATTATTAGGAATTAGTTGTGACGTGGGAAACTAAATTTGTTTAAATATCTCTACTGCACTTAAGTTTTTCATTTGTTTTATACATACCATTAATATTCTTCCTACAATTGATATTCACTTATTTTCTATACACTATTCTTTAAATTAAATTGTGAGTATCGAGTGTTCTTAAATTTAGGAACTTTTCAGCTGCATATTCGAAGAGTTTAACCCAAGAAATAAGCAAGTCAGTTTCAATTTCATACAGGAAGGGGCGATTTCTCTCTTGAGTAGCGCCAACCTATTCAGCGTGCTTCAATCATAAACATGTCTTCTAAACCCTTACTCCTTTTATGATTAATTATTTATTTTGCTATTATTATTATTATTACTTTCTTGGGAGTTTAAATTTCTTAGTTTGTGGGCTGATTCAGCGTGTTTCAATCATAAACATGTCTTCTAAACCCACGAGCCTATTTACAAGGCACTTTTTGAAAAAACTGTGGGCTGATTTGCTGTGATCCAATCTCACCAACGCCAAACCCAAATTTCTCCCTTCAATCTTCATTGTTCGCAGTAATGCCGTTGCGAATTCTAAACAAGAGGAGTCGAAGCGTTGAGATCACAATTAAGACAAGCCCAATTTGCGGTCGATTGATCTGTCCAATTTTCAGCTTCTTTTTTGCGTCCATCTACTGTGATGTGATGTGATCCGGTCTGGGCTGGAGCATGCGGTGTTTAGTCGGCTCATGATGCCAATATTTGTGTTATATGTATTACACCCTTAAGCCTTATAATATGAATATATATGTTGGCACTTAATTGAAGAATATGTGTCTGGCTTTCAGTTTCAATTATAGAAACTGATCATGTAAATATTGGAATGTACTCTTTGAGATACATTTTGTGTTTAATTAATTTGGAAATGGAAAGGGGCAATGCAAATGAGCCAATAATGATACATATTCCATTCCAAATTAGAGCTCTCATATGTAACCCCATATTAATTTCTTCTATTACTCGTTAATTTTTTTTACGGCTCATTAAAATAGGACCTCCCAAATTTTAAATATTATAACCCTCAACTCCTATAGAAGAGATTCTTGTAAACTCCCAAAGAGATCTGATTCTAAAAAATACCATACTATTATTCTATCTCTATTAGCTCAAGATTTCCATACATGGGTATGGTTCAAATTGTATGAGGGGAATTCTTCATTCATGCAATTTTAAAAAATGAGTTGAATTCTTCTATGAAAAAACAAATGGTATGATATTTTAAATATGTGAACGATTCTTTTAGATTAAAACGAGTATTCTTTTATGTCATTTTCTGCAATTTTCATTCTTCGTGCGTGGGAAAAGGAAGAAGGTGAATCAAGGAAAAAAGAGAGGAAAGGATCACCGGTTGAATTAATTTGTATCTTTATTTCATTTTATGGTTAATTAATATTTATTTATACTACTTTTAATCACATCCATACATGTTTTTTAACGGTCAGGATTTGCCTAAATGCACCCGGGATCCGCATTTTAGTTTTCTTTTACGAATAATTAATAATTTGTATTTTCTAATTTAAAAGCTGTTGAGCGGGAAGTTGCGAGTCATGAACGTAGGTTGTTGTGTTGTGATTGATGCAATGCAATGTTGTTGAGTACATGAAGAGTATTTCCGAACACAAATGCATGTGACGGACAAGGACGTGCAAATCACGTTGCAATGCAATGTTATTGTTAACTAATTTAACTTCCCCAATGATTAACTAGCTAGTTAGGGGCCGGGTATGAAAACAAAAACTAGTTAGAAGCAGGTAGACCGTAGATCAATCATAGAATTAGATGTTGACAAACATATAGTATATGAATATCATTAGTGCTGCATATTTTTTTTTAGGATAACCTCTCCATTTATTATTATTACAAGGTCTATTGCTAATGTCACGACAAGTCTTTCTATTTCTTCACAAGTGATTACTCTAAAAAAACAATTTAAATTGATACTCTTTGGGCACGTATATTAACGAGGCCGGATGATTTACTATTTGAAACAATTTTGCCCCTTATTTTTTTCAGACGTACGTTAATCTTTAACGTTCGAAAAAAAATAAGAATTTTTGTTGGGTCAAATAGTGAATCATCCGACCTCCTTAATATGAGTGCCCAAATAGTAAACAACGTTTAATATAAAACAGATGGAGTAATATGTTGTAAGTTGATGGGAGCAATCAGCAAAGGAAGAAAGAACGGTTGAGAAATTGTCTCAATCCCAATCTTCCTGTAGCAAAGCTTGTTTTATCAATCAATGTCCTTTTCTGTCAAGATAACACCATATGTTACAGTCTTTTAGTGCTCTATCTCTTTGCAAGAAAAAAATTGATTACGAAACTCGAGTTGCAGAGCACCAATAGCACTAGATAGATGATATAACAAAATATTGAATTCTAGGGTTGTTCATCGGTTAACTTAAATCGAAATTGAAATCCGAAATTTTGAATTTTGGTTAACCGAACTCCCTGAAAGTGCTATCCGAAACCGAACTGAAATTTCTAAAAATTAAAATTCCGAAACTGAAATTATTTCGGTTCAAAAGTTCGAAAAAACTGAACTTCTGAAATTTTAAATCCCAATTCACCTCACTGCCAAATCAATTCAATACTCGCTACCAAATCAATCCTCCCTGCTAAATCCAAATTCATCTCTATCAAATCCAAATTAGAATCCTCTACTAATTGAATCCAATCTCTGCCCAATTAAATCAAAAAACTAACTCTACCAAAAAATAAAAAAATATCCTACCAAATTAAATAAAAAACCATCTCTACCAAAAAAAAATCAATCAAAATCATTTCTCTGCCAAACCCGAACTAAAAACTCATCAAACTCATCACCATCGGCCATTCCTCAACCACACACCCAAACCGATCCATCACCGCAGGACCACCTCACCTCTGGCCATCCTCCATGACACACCCAAACCAAACCCATCAAACCCCAAAAAAAGAAAAAAAGAAAGAAAGGAAGAACAGAAGAAAGAAAGAAGGAAAGCGCAGATTCTGAGAGGAGTGACCGACGTTAGAAGGAGCGACGTGAGCAAAGGGAAAGAGATGGCTGGGAACACGACCCACTCCGGAGTTAGGAGGCTGGGAACATGGGATTCAAAGAGGAGTGACTAGCGTTAGGAGGAGCAGCGATCGCCGAGGAGAGAGAGAGATGGAGAAGAGGAGAAGTTGTGAGTGAGCGATTGAGGGAAGAAAGATCAAGAGAACAAGTGAGAATGAGGGTATAATGGCATTTCAGTAAAAAAAAAAGGGAAGAAAGATCAAGAGAACAAGTGAGAATGAGGGTATAATGGCATTTCAGTAAAAAAAAAAATTATACAGTGCTAATATCCGAAACTGAACAAGTGAAATTTCGGTTTCAGAATTTTGGATATTAAAAACCGATATGTGTTGTTGATACAAAATTAATACCACATCGGAGAGAATAGTCATTGGGTATGTGCAATAATAACATTCTTATCCTTATATCTTTAAGAAATATATCCAATGAGTATTCTTTCCGACGTGGTATTTATTTTGTGCATATTCCCTCTCTAATATAAGGGTATCTAATTTTTCTTCTTCTAGCGATGTGGTATTTGTTTTGGGTTTGCTCTCCACGAAAGAACACGAAGCCGCCAATTCAGACTTGTCCAAATCCAATCTCCTTCTTTTCAAACCCTAAAGACTATTTCTTTGGTTCCGATTTCAAATTTTGAAGGATTAAAACTGCGGAAAACATGAGATTAGTTGCTAGAAGTGCAGCAGCCATAACACCTTCATTAAAGTTCCCCAACAGGAGCCATTGGTTTTACTGCATCATGTAAAACGAGGCCCATGTCTCAATTTCCGCGCAGCCATTCCCCTGCTTTCTCCTCATCCGCTACACCAGCAAACTCTGGGTCCAATGATGCAGTAGCCAACCCAAAGCAGCAGAATCAGCAGAAGCAGAAGCAGAACAAGCCATGGCTCATCGTTGGGCTTGGCAATCCTGGCAAAAGATACAACTCCACTCGTCATAATGTCAGTTGAAGTCTGCCTCCCTGTCTTTCTGTCTCTTTGTCTACCTTTGTTTGTGTGTGTATGGTGTTTGTTTGTGTGTGTATGGTGTTGGTGATGCTGTGTGTTTGCATCACAGGTGGGGTTTCTGATGGTGGATGCTATAGCTGATTCTGAAGGGATATCCATGGGTAGCATGTCCTTTAAAGCGTTGTTTGGTAAAGGTACTATTTTTTACCCTATTATTGCACAATTAATTATGCATGCATTTTCCATTACTTCACAAAATTAAACAATGAAGAAATTTTCTTTCCAACAGGTCCTACCCTGTTCGTTTGGGTTATGCAAGACTTCCATTGCATTCAAATTTAATTTATCAGCAATTTTAATGTCAAGTACAAGGATGCTACTTTGTTATGTTTAATATCACCAGCATTTCTATCTGTAATGCTTATTTCCTCTCTTATAGAAATTATAGTCATGGATGAAGTTCATGCTTTTAACTGTCAGGCATCTGAGTGACTGGATTATAGACAGTAGATACATTTGAACATGTCACACAATGAACTGCAATTTAGGGATAATATTATGAACATGGTAGCTTTTGAACAGTTACATGTTGGCCACAACAGCTTACTTGCCCCATCATCATGAAGCCCATTTAAAATCTTCATGAGAATTGTGTGAAACTATTAGAAGATTTTCCTTTTCTGTTGCCCTTACCAGAATCATGATAATTTGTCACATTCAAGGTTTCATTGGAGGTATTCCAGTAATGCTTGCAAAACCACAAACTTTTATGAATGCAAGTGGTGAGTCTGTAAGTAAGCTTATCTTAGAGACCTCTAAATGTTGAACTGAAGATCTCTTCACTGGTTTACATTATAGTAATACCAGAGTTTCCACTTCATGTTGTAGGTTGGTGCCATTGTATCATATTACAAGATTCCATTGAAGCAAGTACTCTTGGTAAAGTACTCTTATTTTCGTCCTCAACTTTAAATTTGATATTTCCCCATCTTGACATATTGTCTTGTTCTCTTTTACAGATTTATGATGACTTAGACTTGCCCTTTGCCAAGTTGCGATTGTTGCCAAAAGGTGGACATGGTGGGCACAACGGGTATGTATCTGCTTCCTATGCTTGTTTCTATGGCCATTTGCTCATGGTACTGTAGCAGTACTTACCTGAATTCAACTTTATCTTCAGGTTTAGATAGCACTGTATCCTAAGCTTCTGGTGAGTACATGATTCCAATGCCCTTCCATATCTCCATCTTGATGATAACTGCGCTGACTATATATGGTTTAGTATTTGGTTGTCCGTCATACTGGGAGGATATAATAGCATTTTTTATACCATTACGGTGCTTCTGTCAGGACTGTTGTGCTACACAGCCTACACTAATATATAGAGGATCAGTTCACCATTTTTACAACCTTGTCTATGGTATCCCTCCATGAATATATATGTCTGTCACAATTGTCATCTTCTCAGATATTTGGGTGCTGTTGAATGGTTTCCAAAGCATGATTGTTTTGTGTCAATATTTCCATCAGGGAAAAAAAGCGTATGTTTTTCTTAGTATCTGCTACACTAGGGACCCTAAGCAGATTCTTCAAAAAAGCCGTGATTTTCCTCGTTTAAGAATTGGTATGCTCAGTTTTGACAATCTAGAAAGTTAAACCATTAGCAAGCTTCTTTCCATTGTTTGTTATAGCTTTATATTTCTGAAATAATTCTAGGCATTGGGCGGCCTCCTGGTAAAATGGATGCTGCTAATTTTGTTCTCCGGCCCTTCACAAGACAAGAATCTGAAGAGGTATGTGAAACTAACAGATGTACATGTAAGAGCTATGTAAATGGAAACTGGACCTTAAATTTACATTTTTAACTTGTCTTTTCAGCTGGATTTTACATTACAAGATGGCGTAGAAGCTGTGCGGATTCTTTTGCTAGAGGGGATTAATAAAAGTGCAACCTTTGTTAACAGTGCTAAATCTAGCGTTTCTCAGCTTTGTTGTGCTTTCGTTGCTTTTTCCTTTTAATTCCAGTAATGTACTCTTAATTAGCTGCTGTTGCAGCTGATTCTTTAGCCTCTTGTCATGCTCCTCATGACTCTTTAATATATCCATCAGCTTATTTAAAAAAAAAACAGTGCTAAATCTATGGAGCAACTTGGTTGATCTATAGATTGAGTCATTATCATTTAGGTTATTGGACGGGCAGGACTGAGATTTGTGTGTTGTGGTGGGTGTAACAAGCTCAATATGTTTTGGGATTAGGAGAATTTGTTTCTAGATTTAGAAAGCATAAGTTGAGTTCGGCGCATCCATTTTCTTTTGTTTTATAACTGGAAGTGCGGATGTGCCAACATTAGGGCTTCATTATGGATGAAGCATAGTTTCATAGTAATTCCATTCGTTGTCAGTGTACATTTTTTTCCCTTTCAATTACTAAAATTTATTGATTCAAAGCTTTGTAAAAAAAATGCCAGTTTTGTCTACCACGTTTGTCTTTAGTTGGTCACAGTGGAAATGTTGCATTCTTCAGCTAAATAACTAGTATACATGGAGATTGGTGGACAATAAGGTGAAAGAGTGTGAAAGTGATACAGGGTTTTGATAACTGAACTAACACATGCTTTACTGGATACAATCAGAATGCTTTAGATTTTGTATACATCAGGAACTTGATCTCAAGGTGGGGGAGGAACTTGATCTCAAGGTGGGGGGGGGGGGAATGGAGAAGATCTCTCAGGGGAGACCCAAAAAGTGGATCATATATTGTAACAGTCCTGTTGTTTTGAGAAACAACAAAATGCAGAAATGATGAGTTAAGCTTGCCTGATTGGAAATATTGACAAAGAGGAGAGTCGTCAGTAATTAATTTTAAAGCCGACGAACACACACAAGCGGCGTTTATTAAAATACCAACACAAAGGGAAGCATGCTTGACATGTATACTGCTACTATGTTTCAAGCATGTGTAGCTTCCTGATTAAAGACAACAAACAAAACACATCAAATTAAAAACACAAAGTGGAGGGCGATTATGACGGGATGGACATAATAAAACACACGGTACGTACGTACGCAGACGCAGCATCAAGTAGCTAGTTATATATCAAGAGAGTCCTTGTAGCAAGCTTTGCTGGCCGCGCAAGAACACCCAATGGAAGCAGTGATGCATGAAATCCACACACAAGTTTCACCGCAAAGTTTTTTGCCTTGAAGACCGTCAATGTTCTTGAGGAGTGCCTCTTTGATAGCTGGGTTTGTTGTTCTCAGAGAAAAACTCTATAACACTCAAACAAAAGCTGAAAGCTTCGATACTTTATTATCATAGTTTACTTGGCTTTAAATAGCCTAAAGATGAAGACTCAGTCTCCTACAAATACGTGAACAAGAAATTACAGGAAACAACCAACAGAAACAAATAAAATACTAAAAACAACTAATTGACCCCTGATTCATCGGAGCTTATTTCTAACTGCAATTGACCGAAGACCAAAACAAACCCAACAATGCCTCTCCTAAACTGAAAGTGGTAGCATTCAGTTTACCCTTTCACACACTCCAAGCTTTTCCCTTAGTCGAACAAAGACCTCCAATCGTAACGGCTTGATAAGAATGTCTGCAATCTACTCATTTGTTCCACAGTGAACAAGCTTAACAACTCCATCCTTCGAAAGATCTCTCAAAAAATGAAATCTGACATCAATGTGCTTGCTCCGACCATGAAGAACAGGATTCTTTGATAACTTAATAGTTGAGCTGTTGTCACACATAATTGTAGTACTTCCTGACTGTTTCAACCCAAATTCTTCCAAAATTCTAAGTACAACTATTAGGTAAACAGCCTCCAGGAGGAAAGAAAGCAATCAAACAAACTATAGTAATACAGTTCTATTTGTGACAAGAAAAGTTAGAAAACCCTCCACATGACATGTACTCATTAGAACTTATGAAATTCAAATAATTAGAAAATGAATGAAAGAGTTAGAACTTGGGAGATAATGTCCCACAGTCATTGAAATTTGAAAGAGAGAAATACTAGAAAAAGAAATGGCAGTTACCATTGGTTGGTCAAGGTTTATTTAACCAACTGCCACGTAATCATTAATCCTCCCTCTAATTTTTATTTTATTTTCTGGTTCGCCAATTTGCGAGGCCGGGGCCCAGAATCAGATGGATGAGGAAGCTACCAGAAACCTACAGTCATCACACGCACCACAAATACAAGGAAGAGCCTTGAATTTTTTGTGAATTTCAAAATCAAACTCAGCGTATTTCCTTGTCCAAGGCCAGGTACAAATTGGTGATAAATGCAAGGATTTTGAAGACATACGACGACAACTTCTCTTCCTTCCACTAAAACCAGGAGACTCTAGCGCACAATTTCTTATCTCTTCACCAATCAACTACAGTTTGTTTTCCAGACCATATTTTTTAACCAAGAAATTCAATCACAATAAAATGAACACTACAGAGGCAGAGAGTCATCTGGTGACAGAAGATTGGCCGTTGTATCCTGGGTTGCTCCCCGACTAGCTGTGACTGTGACCAGCATAGCAGATGAACATGAAACGGGTTTAGCAGAGACAATGGAGGCAGAAAAGATCAAGATGGACTTGGATGAAAATGGTGATGGACTTGGATGAAAATGGTGAACAGAGAGGCGATCAACCGTCAGTAGTCATCAACACTTATATAGCATACATTATGGCATCTGCAGTTAAAAATATTTCTCAGCCTGTTCTGTTCTCTAACATGATTTCTAGACCAGCTTCAAAGAGAAATCTGAGCACAAAAATGTGGTCAATAAACAGAAATGAAATAGAAAAATGAAAAAATGTGCCTGTGCTTACTAGACCAGCTTCCAAGAGAAATCTCAGCAAATCTGAAGAGCACAGGACATTCATATACGAGCAGTTTAACGCCTCCTTTGCCATAATTTGACGCAAAGGGGCTGCCTGAATTACCACTCGATAAACCATAATTTAAGAAAAACAACACCTTTCGGGATAATATGACAAAAACACCAATCTGATCTGACAGATCAAAACAAAAGCACAATAAACACCACAAAATAAGCTGATTAAAAAAAAGAAACATGTATCAGCCTCACAAAACCAGTCCGCCACAATACAAATGAATCGTAGCGAAAAATGGAGATAAGATTGATTTAGGGAGCTGCATTCATCCCTAAGGCACTGTTATCCGCCAAAGAGTCAAACTTCAGCCCCTTGACTAACATAAACCCTTTCTCCCAAAATCAAGATCATAAACTATATAAGCATCCTTAAACCCTTTCTTCTTCACCGCCGCTCACCACATCTGATGCCCTTAGTATGGTTGATATGATAATATCCGAGAAGTATCACCTCCTCCGATATTATTATATCCACCATACGAGGAAGACCAACTCTAGCAGTCAAAAACCTTAAGCAAGCATTGCAAGCTAGAAAATTTAAAGTGCTAAGTGCCAACGGTGGCTTGTTTCAAACCCTAACTCACCACTTTCATTTTGATATCGTGGCCCTCCTATGTTCAGTATATATACACAGCCAAATCCGCGTCCGTGATACCTCAGCCTTCACGAATCTGCATTGGCATTTCCTTTATGAAAGGAGCATGATTTATCTCAAGATGACTGGACAAACGTGCAGTAGTTTCTAAACTCTCTTGTTTGGGATTTGTATAGCATGATTTATGGAAAGGGCAAGTGATGGAAAGGGCAAGTGATGGAAAGGGCAAGGGCAGTGCTGATTCGGCTCTTAAATTATGGAATTATGGAAAAGGCAAGTGATGGAAAGGGCAAGGGCAGTGCTGATTCGGCTCTTAAATTAGATCTTTATGTCTTGGTTTTGAATAATCCGCCACCACATATTTTTGGATTCAGTGGGGTGACTTCTCCACATTTTACATCGCTTGAGGTTGCGGAATTATAATATTCTCCAACCAGAGGACAATTTGATGTTCATGTTATTCTAAACTGTGCAGCTGTCCTCAGAAAGCTGGTTAAAATACCTTTAGGTTTAAGGTTTTCAGTTAAATTTTCCCCTCAATTCCAGTTAAATTTTCCCCTTTTAGAATAACATGAACATCAAATTGAATGTTATAATTCCGCAACCTCAAGCGACGTAAAATGTAGAGAAGTCACGATCCCCACTGATTCCAAAAATATGTGCTGGTGGCGGATTATTCAAACCCAAGACATCTAATTTAAGAGCCGAATCAGTACTGCCATTGCCCTTTCCATCACTTGCCAGAGCCGAATCAGCGCTGCCCCTTGCCCTTTCCATCACTTGCACTTTACATAATTTAAGAGCCGAATCAGCCCTCCCTTTCACATGCCCTTTCTATCTGGAAAGGAAGATAATTTGAAAAATTAGATAACTGACAAAACAAGAAACTAAATTCTGAACTTAAACTACCATGAATAAAGATCAATTCCCAGTAAAGAAGAGGCAATAACAGAACCTAGTGGTGTGACAAAGCTAAATGGATTCTAACATGCAATTTAGATAGATATATGTATTACTGAAGAACTGAGTATGTAGAATGATGATGGCACTAGAAATCTTTAGAAAGAAGAGAGACCCGGTGGATAAGATTAAAAGCTGTCGTGACTTTTAAAATGTATAATTTTCAAGTCAGGAAAACAGTATTCAATTGTTAACAAATTGGTTTGTATATACAAACATCCAACAAAACTCCAAACCACGCAAGTCAAACAAGTGCAATCGATCATGCAGACCATAAGAGCAGTGATGCTAAATCAATTTAACACTCAAATCAATTTCTTAATATATGCCAACAAAACTCAATAAACAAAAGTGTCCAACAGAACACTGAAAAGGGACTAACCCGGAGGAATATGAAATAGTTTAATGCCGGAAGAAAGAGAATAATTAGCCCTCGCCAATTGGCTCAAATCACCAAAACCTCTGATTTGAATTGGCATCAGAGCTTCTCCGATAGCTTCGATCCCAAAACACAATGACCGGCGTGTCAGGGTGGGGAGACGTGGAATGACAAGTGGAGATTCTGGAGAAGTGTCTTGACGGGGTCGGGGGCGGGGAGGTTAGGGAGAGTAATTTTTTTAAGACGCGGATCATCGTAACTCTAGCAGTCACCAACGGCGGCTTGTTTCAAACCCTAACTCTACACTTCCATTTTGATATCCTGATGTTCAGTATATATACACAGCCAACTCCGCGTCCTCGATACCTCGGCCTTCACGAATCTGCCATCCTTGAAATGGCCTTAAGCCTAAAAGGAAGCTCAACAAAGAAGCCCAGGAATTAGAGCCCAAGGCCTCAAAGAAGATAGTATGTGTTTGAGACGTGGCTTTGTTTTGTGGGCCTGTTAGTTGGGCGGTTACGCAACTTGTGTAAGTTGCATCCGGGAGTTTTTTTTTGAATTCTTTAGGATCCTAAAAAAAAATGTGAGTATTTTAGGTATAATTTTTTAATTTTTAAAATTTTAATTCGAGATCTTAATTAGAAGTGGATAATCCCTTACCACTTACCACAACCAATATTAGTCAAAAGAGTTTTATTTTATCAATCGATTAAGAGAGTTCGTTATTCCAATGGATAATTTAAATTATATTTTCTCTACCTAAAAAAGAATGCTATATACACATACAATTTTAAAAAAAAAACCTCTCTTCTATCGTACTATATTAATTCCGTGTAATGATTTATTTTTAGAAATTTCTATCTAACCCTGACATTTTTCATTTCTTTACTAATAAATTAAGCTCAATGCTTATTTTGTTAAAATTTAAAAATAATCTATCCCCATTTTATATTTGGCTAAATTTCACATCTATCTATAAAATGATAGAAATGTGTTATATAAAAATTGCGAAGACATTCTAGATAAAAAAGGATTTCCGACGTAGATATTATAAAAATTACAAATATATATTTTAAAAAAATCACATCATTTTCTAAAGTAGAAAATAGGGTTTGTAATTAGATTCATTACATCAATTAAGCTAAAGCAAATAATTTCCTTTGTTTTATATTTTTATTTTCAGCATTATTAAATTCGATTCTTATTTCTTCGTACCAAAATTAACTACAGTTTACTTTTTTTTATTAATGACAGGGGATGACAATTACACATCCGTGTATGGGTGTGTGTAGTGTGAGAGAGCGCGGTAGCATTTATCCTGTGTGACAAACCGGGCAGGGATGGCAGATGGCCAGTTGGAAATGAAAGGGATGGGTGTGCTACGCACGCACATGAAGGTTCCAATTATTTTGTCCTTTTTGGAAGAAGTTATAGAAAAAATAGGAAAATAAGGTCAAAATTAAAACGGTTATACGCGAAACACAGTTGAGAGATGTTATCATATACTCGGCACCAAATGCGGATTCTGAACAATCTGAAGACTCCTCCCATTCTTATGATCAAAAGAAACGAAAAACAGAAGGAAGGAAATGCTGCTGCCATACCTGCCAGCTGAGCTCCCACCTAAAATTGTCGCTTCTCTACCTCCTCAACTATCCTTTTACCTTTTCTTTTAAGCTCTGTTTGTGCAAAATGAGAATCGAGGAGCAGGATCAAGGAGTGTCTGTGTCTAGGAAGCCCCTGGTGTTCGCCTATTATGTCACTGGTCACGGTTTTGGCCATCCCACTCGTGTCGTCGAGGTCTGTCTTCCCATTTTTCCATAATTTAATGACCCTTTCTCAAAACATTCTTTGAGTGCTCCATGGTTATATAATGAAACTTGAGATCTCTCGTTAAATTCATTTGTGTAATCCGCACTATAATGGAATAGAAGGTTGTTTCTGTTGCCTCTGTGGAAGTAGCTTGCTCATCACATGTGTGCTACGTCTATAGGTTGTCAGGAACCTAATCCTTGCTGGGCATGATGTGCACGTGGTCACCGGTGCTCCTGACTTTGTATACACCTCCGAGATACAGTCCCCTCAACTCTTCATTCGCAAGGCAACTACTATGAATTCATGACATTCTCACTCTATTTGTTCTCATTCACAACCGATAACTTGCTTCTTTTATCAAATCATGTTTATATTTGAGTTTATCAGGTACTATTGGACTGTGGAGCAGTTCAGGCTGATGCATTGACTGTGGATCGCCTCGCTTCCCTCGCCAAGGTATACATTCGCTCATTATTTCCTTTGCCATGATAAGTGTTCGGTTGTTGCGGAGTAAAAATTGGTCCTAATGTTTCTCATATGTTAGCCGGACATATCTTTCTTTCTCTTTTATCTTTATGTTTGGCCCGCATGACCTTCTTTCTAATGCTTAGTCCTTGGACTATAGTAAGTGCTTCTTTCTCATATTACTTACCCTGTTCTTGTGACATGTAGTATTCCGAGACAGCTGTAATACCTCGAGCGTCTATCTTGGCAACAGAAATAGAGTGGCTTAACTCAATCAAAGCTGATTTAGTGGTATTCAAATATTTTCTCTATTGTTTGTTCTTATGATTAGATTAAGCATTATGCCTCTGGCATTCATTCTACCATGATTTCTGAGATCAAGGATTTAATATCTGCAGTCTTGAAAGTTCTAAATCTTATACAAACACTTATACCTTAAGTTGTGTGTATGTGCATAATAGGTTTCTGATGTGGTCCCAGTTGCATGCCATGCAGCAGCTGATGCTGGGATTCGATCTGTTTGTGTAGCCAACTTCAGGTAATTTTCTACCAGTTGCATTCTTGTTTAGTTTCTGGTTCGTCAAATATCATTTTGGGCCATTGCTTGAAGTTCCCTAGTCAAATATTCAACTTTGCAAACTTGTTCTCATTTAATTTTTTCCCTAGTCATCTACGCGGAGTATGTTATGGCCGCCGGAAATCTTTACCGATCTATAGTTTGGCAGGTTACAGATATATGGAATTATTATATAGTATTCATGGTTATTATTGCCCCTCTTTTATGTTGATGGAATTCTTTCTAGCTTGTGATAAAGTCTTCTTTTGTTTGATTGGCCGGCAACAGTTCCAAGTATGGCATTGCTGTTAGCTCATGAAGCGGCTTCATTGAATCATTGTCAAGATTAGCCTGTTGATTAGACATTTGTCCTGGTAAGTGATTTGCTATTGCGCTAAAGTTGTTTCTGATTTTGAAACTGGCACAGATTGCTGAGGATTATTCTCACTGTGAATTCCTAATCCCGTTGCCAGGATATTGCCCAAGTATGTTCTACTATAGCGCTTCTTTGTGATTCCATCTCCACACCAACCACCCCCCCCCCCCCCCCCCCCCACCCACCCCCTCTTTTTTTCCTGCTATGATACATTTTTTTGTTTTAAAGAGGATAATTTCTTTTCTTTTCAGTGCCTGCCTTCCGTGATGTTATTGATGTACCTCTAGTTGTGAGGAGGTTACATAAATCCCGCAAGGAGGTTGGAACCTAGATCATTACTGAAACCCTTTTTTTTGCATCTAGATACTCACGTGAGACTTGTATATTTCTTATCATCGGAGGACAGGTGAGGAAGTTAACATGGTTTTGTGGGCAGTATGCACTATCATCATTTATCTATCCTCTTAATAGAAACCCAAAAAAATATTTTTTTCAACTTACTACACTGCACACCCGTTTAATATTTTTCTTTCTCATTCCTTGGTGTTTCCTGTTGGTTGTATTTTCTTAACACTGATTGGTGATATGATTATGCAGTATGTCCTTTGACATGCTTCATTCTGCACTGGCCATGCAATACTATAAATTTAGATTTGGACAAGCCATACAAAGAATGGAACGTACTAAAAACTACTTCCTCCCGTTTTTAATAAACGTCTTTTACTATTTGGGTACGCATATCGAGGAGGCCGGATGATTCACTATTTGACCCAAAAAATTCCGTACTTTTTCGAACGTACGTTAATCTTTAAAGTACGTCCGAGAAAAAATTCGAGACAAAATTATCTTAAATAATGTGTTATCCAGCTTCCTCGATATGCGTATCAAAATAGTAAAAGACGTTTATTAAAAACGGGGAGGGAATCCTATTACAAATATGGGTAGAGAGAGTATGGATGCAAAATATCACTAACGAGCATAACAAATCTAGATCTATCAGCCTTATCGCGGTAACTACAAGACTTAAGACCAAACTTAGGGGATTATTTATTGTGTCTAGGAAATCTCTTCATCATCAATCAACTAACAAATTTTTATTAGGAAATATAAAAAAATGTTCTTAATTCTTTAAGCCTCTACCATCTAAATGCTACATAGTTCTTAACTAGGGATGCCTCTTTTTTTCCCTTACAATTGTATAAAAGATTATCTCATCAAAATGTTAATGTATACTAACAAAAGGACCAACCTCTATACTAACCTATGCCTCAAAGATTGTATAGTATTTTTCATTATATTTTCTGGTGTGACTGTCCTCTCATGCAATGTGTGTTTGATCTTCTGGTGACAACTAATTTCTATGTACTTTCTTTCAACCTTTTCAGGATTAAGTATTAGCCCAAGAGACATTGCTTTGCCAAAAGGTTTTATACTAGCTTGACCATCTTTTCAATACTAACTCAACCATGTTATTGGTTTTTCATTCCGACAGATTGAAAATTTTACAGATCCTTTTAACTTAGCCATTGTGTGACAGGTGGAGAATCACATTGTTGGAGCCCCATGCGGCATTATGGACCAGATGACTTCAGCATGCGGTGAAGCTAACAAGCTACTTGCAATGGTGTGCCATGTAAGAACCATTATAAAATTTATCAATTACAAAAAACATCCATTGTAAGGTTTGAATGTTGAAGAGATGATACTGAAGCTATGGTTGTTACCTTTGCAGCCTGCTGAGGTTATTGGGCTTGTAGAAATTCCAAGCCATATTCGATTCTGGGGACTTGATTCAGGCATACGGCACAGGTATTTTATGTTTTTTCTTTCTACTTCCCGAGTGAATTCTATTTAAATAGGTGTTCACTTCTAACATATTTATCCCAAGCCCTTTCATCTTTTCTTTGCAGTCCTTTCTTGATTTTCAATGTATTCTTTTGATTTATGGTATGCTGTCCTTTTCTCCTAAATAATCCTGGAGTTACACATAACCCTGAATAATCTAACTAACTGTGGTTCTCTGTTTAGAGTTTTCACATCTTGTGATGCTCCTCTGGGTAAATTCTCTCAGATTTTCTTTAGATAAAAGATATATTTATCTTAATAATGAATTCATAGACTATTAAAGTTATAGACCAAACTTGAGTTCTTGTTCCACATGAGCAAGCTTTCAGGATTAATGATCTTTGAGGCATTTATACTATGTTGCATTTCTTCAGAAATAACAACCCGTGTAAAAAGATTTCCAAACTGCCAATTGATTAGTTTTTTTTGCATTGGCAGTGTTGGTGGTGCAGACTATGGATCCGTGAGGATAGGGGTGTTCATGGGTCGAAAGATGATAAGGTCTGCAGCATCTGCTATTTTGTCTAGATCATTCACTACTGTTAACGAGACAATCTCTGATGCACTGGAGGATGATTGTGTTGAACTACTCAAATCTGAAACTTCTCTAGATTACTTGTGCAACTTGTCACCACACAGGTATGGGGTCCTCATCGTTGTAAATGAGCTAAAAACCCAGAAAAAGTGCCCTTATTTCTAATGTCACTGCTGTTTGAAACCCTCTCACATTGTAGTTGCTGTGGAGTTTTTAGTTTTTATTTCATGCTACCTAGCCTCCTGTTGCAACGCTGTGCACTCATCACATGTACACGAACAGAAAACCTAATAACCTATATACTTGTCATAACCTCATATCTTGTATTGTGAAGGTTGCCTCAAATTTCCACAAGCTCTTTTTTTTTTGTTTCCTTGGTTTTTGGTTATGAAATCCTTTAATCTCTTGCACATTGAAATTAATGTTTGTGCCAATACCGCACACCCAAGATACGAAGCTGTTTATGCCAAGACTCTTCCTGAATCCATACTCGGGGAGGCATTTTTGGAGATGTACGCTGATCACAATGATTCTGTCACGGTGATTGATAAGCACCGCAAATACGGGCTCATAGCTGCAGCAAAACATCCTGTTTATGAAAATTTCCGTGTTCAGGTCAGCAACCTGTAATGAGAGATTTCATCTCACAGCGGTTTATTGCTTCACAAACCACAATTTTTTTTAATAAATTTTGGAAATGATGTACCGAGGAATGAGCTCTCTCCACCCATTCATATTTCTGAAACTGTTGAAGTTAGTTTTTGTTCTCTGGTGTAGGCTTTCAAAGCATTGCTAACATCTGCTAGTTCAGAAGAACAGCTTACTGCTCTTGGAGAGCTATTATATCAGGTCCGTGCAAAGTTCTTATTTATTCTTTGTTGAGTAAGATTCGAATGTCAAGGGTATGCATATCAAATAGATGTTAAGCTCCCTTGAGTTTCTAACTTCTTACAAGCAGTCATAAGACTGGAATTTGTATGATGTGTGCTTGGAATTATCAAAATGGAGGAGAAAATGTACTTACTCATCATGCACAATTATGTTTCACAGTGTCACTACAGCTACAGCGCCTGCGGACTTGGCAGTGATGGGACAGAGAGGCTTGTGCGGTTGGTTCAGGAGATGCAACATGCTACAACTTCCCCACCTGAAGTTGGGACGCTGTATGGAGCAAAAATTACAGGTGGAGGTTCTGGTGGAACAGCTTGTGGAATTGGTCAAAATAGCCTTCGGAGCAGCCATCAAATCCTTGAGGTAATCCAGTACCGAGCGTTTTCTTTTGCTTCCTGTTAGTGTTGTTGAGGTTCTCTTGGTGGTGAGGTGCTCTTCCCGTCTTCTACTGCCCGCCACTGCTCTAATGTAGAGGCTGGAGTTGCACTAGTTATTTTATAAAGTTCTTTGTGGCTGTCATTGGATTATCTTTAACAAGCTATTTGTTGCTTGAACATCGCAGATTCAGAACAGGTACAAAGGCGCTACTGGTTATTTGCCACTTCTCTTTGAAGGCTCATCCCCTGGGGCAGGGAAGTTTGGATATATGATAATTCGTCTGCACAAGGCCGCAAATTTAAATTAGTCAACTCATTAGTTACTGTGATTGGATTCTTGATCCAGATTGCTCTTAGTAAATATTCTTTTAATGCTGTTTGAGTTAATAAATTTTTCCGACAAATTTCAAGTGTCGTTGGATGGATGACATCATTCACAAACTCTTTATGAAAATTTACGCGCGCTACCTACAATAAAATAAACTCTCTACTAGCACATTCTTAACCTTTTTACTCTTTTTTTTGTTCGAACCTTTTTACTTGAAACAACTTAGTATACTTCATTTTATTTGTTTTTGTAACTAGTATACTTCATTAATACTGCTGAAAACTTTTAAGTTTCCTAGTGGCTCTACTGGCCCTTGTTATGAGAGCAAATAACCTAAAATTGTCAATTAGCCACGAAATAATGAGAATGATGTGACATTAAAGAAGTTTGCAGCGTGAACTGCTCTTGCCTAACTTCTTATTTGTTGTGAAGGCCCAGGAGAATAGAAGTCTCTCAAGCATCGAGTTATACCCTGCAAACTACTAGATGTCATAATCCAACATCATTTATCCTAACAGGGAAGGTATAAACTTCAATCTTCTAAATATTAAACTCACATAAATTCAGGTTTTTTTAGTTTTCCTCTTTCACGTAAAATTACACTTCCAAAACACGTGTAAGAACAAATATATTTTTGGTAGACTCCACAGTTGGAAGGCAAAAAACAACCGGCAATTCATAATTTTGCACCAATTTCCACAGTTGAGCATGATCATTGAACATCACAAATTATCATATACAACGACAGAGGAAGAAAATGATCCGTGTCAAAAACGGGCAGGCTTTATTTTCTACAGACAAATCAATTAAAAAAAACATGAATGTTCCTGAAAGGAGGACAAAACACTAACACCCCGGGGAATTATTGGCATCCTGCTGGAAGAAGGATTCGTACTTGGCTACCCGTGTCTTTGACTGAGGTAACTCCAACTCTTCCATAAAACCGGTGGTCATCTTGGCAAAATCTATCAAGTGTATTCTTTTCCATTCCTTTTTTATGAATAAATGAAAAAAAGAAGGAATAGTATAAATAAGAAAAAGAAAACAGCAAGATGCGGTGAAAATGCAACAATAAATGGGTGGCTTGCTAAGCAACGTGCTATCTTTAGCATCGACGAAATCCAGTCAATGGCTCCTACTTCACAGAGTAAATAAACCAACATGAGATAAATGAAAAGGAAGGAAAATCTACCTCAAAATCCCACTCCCCAAATAAGTTTGGATCGCTTTTGTTGCCCCAAACATAAGCATGAGTTCGCAGCTTTCCTGAACCATCCTGCAATGATCAACACCATTAATCCGTCATTTTGAGTACTCACAAAAACTTACTAAATAACAAATGGAACATCTTCCATATTTTCCATTAAGAACTATGGTTGGAACCTTTACTATAAAAAAAATTCCCCTTCACTGTCCTTATTTCTTACAAATGTACACACACATTAATAAAACTTTCATGCAATGGCAACGAGAATCTGCACAATAACCACGTATAATTTGCCTATGAAGGATAGTAAAAGATGAGCACCTTAACCTTCTTTTTCTCAAAAAACCTTTTTGTTACTAACAATTAGTGGTATAAAACACAATATCGTTAAACTTATGGGCGATGCCTCAACCAGAAATGTGTTTACTGCTGCACTTGGACACCGTTGGAGTGAAAGCCCTTTGGTAAAGTTAGCGGACCTAATGTTTGGTCACAGTTCACAGAGGGTAAAAGTAGAAACACTTGTTCTATTCTCCAATCTTCATTGTTTTGTGGAGCATACAAACAACAAGGAGCGGGCTACATCCATCAGGACAAAAAAAGGCCAAGATTCAAATAAATAGATGATACCATTAAACAATAAGGACAAACAGATTGGACAGTTATGCCATTTTGGTATCAAAGATGAATTTGAGATAATAAGGTCCAGAGAAGACGATCATAGTGAATAGCAAGCTGCAAGTTTGAGGAATAAGAATGGAAAAGGTAAAAGGCACTGAAAAAAATTAACTGCTGGTAAAAGGGTGAGTGTGGTTGGGAAGTAGCAGTATGAGGGAAATTGGAATTTGGCGGCTACTGGAGAGTGAGGCAAGGGAATGAAATGAATGAATAAAGGATGCAATTGAAAAATGATAAAGAAGATGCAGGAAAAGGAAAAGGAGTTTCTAATTACTGTACTACTTACCATCAAGGAGACCTCAACAGCCGTCCTTTCATACTCATCATCCTCGAATAAATCTAAGATGTGCAGTTCAGGATGAGTGAGGCCGAAGAGTACCTGCACTAAATTGAATTTCAATTCCAAATTCAATTTTATTAGAATAGAGCCATATTAACTGACTGTAAGCTAGCGTTCTTCTTAATTGGAGGAGAGGAGAAAAAAATTAAGCGCGCGAGAGAGAAGGAAAACAAATAAGATGGATGAGATTGGTGAAGACCTTGCCAGTGACTTTCTTGCTGGGAGCAGGTAGAATGGCTGGATAGACGCGTCCTCTAATGCTAAACCTGTGGCTGCAGTTGCAAACACACACAAAAAGGAAAATTAATATGTAAACCTAATCAATCCAACCAGCTGCTCTATTCCGTTCCGATCCCCAAAAACAAAAGTATTTATATATTATAATCAACGAAGATTGAAGAGATTAATAAAGGAAGTGGGAGTCGGGGGTAGGGTTACAGACTAGCCGTTGAGGGTGGCGGCAGAGGACTCCGGGATTCTGTTCAAAAGAGCCTTGACGACGTCGTCCGCTAGCAGGCTACCGTAGACGAACACGCTGTTAACCTCACGCGCTGCGCCTATCACTGCCGATGATGGATTCATCTTCTCCTTCCTCAATTCCCTTTTCTTCTTTGAACTGATTCTCAATTCCCCAATCCCCCCATAAATATATGCATTTCAATTTTAAACGTGCCACTGGTCTGGCTGGCACTCGCATAAAAAGTAGAGAAAAATATTTTATTCATAATTTTATGCCTTTAGATTTTTTTTATTTATAATGAGACGAACCTTTTACTCCCATCATTTTTCATTGGTAAGTTACTAGTCTCTATATTAAAATTGTACTCAAGATATAATGATGTGTCATCATCTTACTATTTATAATTTCCAATCTTGATAATAAAACAGATTATGATTATAGGTTGGGTTTAATATACATATCAGTCTTCAATGTTTATTAAAATAATTCTTTTAATTTTAAATATATTTTTTAGTTTTATCTATTCCCGAATATTTTTTTTTAGTTCTATTGTGACAAAAATAGTTAACAGAAACAAACTCTATTAAATATGATTATCTTTAATATTTAATTTTAAATATATTTTTTAGTTTTATCTAGTCCCGAGGATTTTTAAATAGCATTTTTCTATTTTATTTTTAGATTATTCAAAATTAGAAAAAAAATTGTTATGTGGAACTAGATTTTTAATTAAAAATTATGTTAATATTGAACTTTTAGTTTTACTAATTATGAAAATAGATTTATTTAATAATAAGGTTGATAAAAATATTAGATTAGCTATAATTAATATTCAATTTATTATTTTGATAAAAATTTAGGAGACTTTTCGTTTCATAAAATCCATATTTTTTTAGTAGTTATTAAAAGGTTGAATTGATAAGGCTTTTTCAATTTTTACAGTATTTTTCTAGTTTTCTATTTTAATTTTCTTGAATTTTTGCGTTTAATAATATAATTTAAATTGTGGAACCGGATCTGATAAAAAAGTAATAAAAAGTTTAAAATTAACGATGTTTATCTTCGTTAACGATTATCACGAAATGAACTAAAAATGACAGACTAATATAGTGTTAGGGATCATAAAAATAAAAAAACAATATTAGGGATTAAAATAAACATTTCAACAGTTGAAAATTTTAAGGTGTATTAAACTAGTATAGATTCTTATCCATTTTTCTCTAGTTTATTAGTCTAAATTTGTAAACATTACAAATATATTATAATAAATTGATCATTAAAGTTAATATTCAATTATTAATTAAAATAGATAATTTTATAATCGAATTAATGTTAAAAATAGTCTATAAACATCGGGACCAAAGTTCAGGGTAAAATTCCCAAGGAATGAAAATATTCACTAAAACCTAGGAACTGTAAAATATGTTTCCCAAAAGTGAAAGGATAAAAGTAATTTAGTTTAGTCATCTTGCATCCAACTTTTGTCTAATTTCAAAATAGCACCCACATTTTGTATAATTCCAAAACGACACCCGAAAAATGTTAACAACCTGAGTTAAAATTAACGGGAAAATTAGGTGTTTTGGTACCAAATTAGATAGCAGTTAAAAATTAAGGGTAAACTTACTAAAGGGAGTTAAAAGTTAAGTGTCCTTTTAGAATTAGGTAAAAATTGAAAGCAAAATTAGGCAACCGATGTAAAATTAATGCCCTGCCATTGCAGTATTTGCTGCCGGATGGAAACTTATTTTTTTATATTTCATTTACTCTAAGTTAATACTATTATACTAGTACTAATCTGTGATATTCTCAGAGCAAAACGGGATTTAACGATGGATGTAAAATCATATTAGTAAAAAGTTTCAGATGGAGATAGGACCAACCAAAAAAGGTTAGGACAACCCAATATGCGCTTTTCGAAAAAATAAACAAGTTCAAACTCTAACTTCACCTATCATCTCCCACGTAAGCCGCAACAACCAGCCACGACAATCGATCATAAAACTCCAGTTTCGCCCTTGAATGAGACTTCTAGGGGGAAATTCTTCATCAACCTTAGCACACCAGACTATAACCATAAGGGGATATAACAGGTAAGCAAATAAAAAGAAAAAAATAGCAAGACTCAGTCCCTTAAACCCCATTTCTTCAGAAAAACAAAGTTCAATATCCCTTGGTCATTAGAATTTAGCACAAAAGATACAATTTTGCTAGCTGGTAAAAATCCAGTTTCTGAAATTAGTCACCAGGGGACCAAAACACTTTAATCTCAATCCATTATATGCTCATTGGCTCAGGACCAGTTGCATTTAACATGTCCAGCAAAGAATTCTGGGGCTCCAACTCTTCATGCCAAAGTGGAAGAGATTCACCAGGATAAAAATTCCTTGTCACCCCTTCAGAGTTAATCTGGAGAGGAAAAAAGCAGTTTCAGTTATTTCATATAAGAGAAACATCTATGCTATAAATACTTATCTCACAAGTATACCGCAAATCTTACAATGACAGTGCGAACAACGCCACCACTGGCACCATCTCGGGCCATTGCAAGGGATATGGCCTTCACCACCAGTTGCTGCAAGGAATTGCCAAAATGCAAAATTTCACCACCAAAAGCTTGAGCACAGATTGTGAATTGAAATTACAAAAAAATAAATCCATTCCCAGTTAATACAACAAGCTTCCAGAGGATAAATCAAACAATAAACTCAAGTCAAATTACAATAAATAGGACTAGGAATAACATTTTATTTCCCTGCCAAAACTTAACCCCAGTTGCGATATGAAAAGGGAAACACAAGCGACATTGATAGGGGTCAACCCCCACCAAACATTCAGCATAATTCATGCAAAAACCAATAACAAAGTAATAAGTGATAGATCAGTTTAAATATATCAACGCCTACATACCTCTGCTTCATCTTTGCTCATCCCTTCTCTCCATACTTGATCAAAGAATCCATACAAGTAAGTAGAGCCGGAGCCTGCAAAATTCAACATCATCTAAACTGTCAACATGATGTAAACCATTCTTGCACCTATAATAAATGTTCTTATTTAAAATCCAGCAAGACCTTGGGCGCATCTATAATATCAACATAATGAGATTTTGATAATGTTTTTTGGAATGGGAGATAAACTTAATATGATCCTCAGTGGGTTGGTAGTAGGACTTAGGTCCAGATTCAAGCTACGGTTCCTTCAAAACAAGAAACAACAGATAATTCAGGTAACTCCCATGAATAATGTTCCAAGGCAACACCACCAACCAAGACCACCTTCAACCAACCCTTGCTAGTATAAGAATATAACAAAATCTATGAGTGTGCTTGAATTCAAATGTTTGGACTTCCATTTTGTGAAAAAGGAACTGACCACCTTCCCTAATGAATGATCAGATCAGTGGATCAAAGTTACAGCATAGCATGGGTATCAAGTTAGTGATGCAACCAACCAAATGTCCTTGATTGATGACATCTCCTCTTTACTAACTATATCCCTTATGGTCTGCTGGCTCGTCTACCTCAGCTCATCCCATTTTTCCTACCGTAGAACAAAAATAAATGTTTCCACGAAAAAGAAAAGCCAGAGAAAGATATCGATCAAGGTTTAGGCTAAGAACTCAGAATATCACTATCAGTGATGAATTTGTAAATCTAAAACATATTGTCCGACCAAAAATAGTATACAGATCCATTTGGTCCCCATCTAATGTCCAAGACATTTGGGCAAACAGTAACTCTGTGAATGTTGGCTCGAAATGACATAGTGTAAATGCCTGGGTAGAGAATTATATGCCAAGTGATGCAAATTTAAGCAAGATCCATTACAAATAGCAAATAAGAGAGAGAAAATTACAGCAGCACCATCCAGTAGAAATTCGTACCTCCAATAGAAAATGGCTGCTCAATAATAGTTCCACCAAGAGGAACTCCATATATTTTTCCACCTTCGTACTTGTCCCAGCCACCAACAATCATTCCGGTTTGCAGCATTTTCTGAGAAGTCCAAGGGACAAACATAAGATACACACAGCGTCACTAGGAAGAAAGCATTCACGATATTCTACAAAGACACTAGAACTCATACCTTATTGTTATAAGAGAGAAGCCTGACAAGGTTTGCAGCAACTTTGACGGTTGCAGGCTGCCCTAGTTGTATTCTGTATATTAAAAGTAAAAAAAAAAATGGGAGTAGTGTAAAGCAGATTCATAGTATAGTCAGTGGTAGTATGATAACAGAATTAGGAAAAAAATATAAGACTCACGTGTGCTGATGAAGGAAGTGACGGACATAATCCGAAACTATCTGGGAATCTGCAGCCTGCAAAACAAAGCCCATAGAAACACATTTGGATGGAACTCTGAGAAGAGAAGAAACCGAGAGACGAGAGAAGCAATGAAAGCTGGAGAAAATACCGATCCAGAACGACAAACGTAAACGTTGTCCGTGAGCTGCGTAATCTTATCAGATGCTCGGTTCGCCACATACACGCCTATCACCACCAGAAGGAATGATTATTGATTAACACGTCAAATCCAAGTTTTTAGTTTCTTTGAAGAATCAATTTAGTTTTCATTGATCAACCTAAAAATTGAAAGCCACTCTAAAGTATCAAACAAACCTATCTACTTGCGAAACTGTGCAAAATTCCCAAAAATCAGACAGTAAACAAGATTCCAGCTAGTCCCCATCTACTACAAATAAGAGTAACTATGGACTTGAAACTATGGCTAAGCTAATCTTAGCTGATACATCACAAACAATTTGATTAATGATAAAACGAAGTTTAGGTTACTCGGTGAAGAATAGATGAAAAAGAAAAATTACCGGTGCTGGTACGGGAGTCGGCACCGAGGACAACACCGCTGTCGTAAGTCACTCCGATGATGGTAGTGCCCATGGAGTGGGGAGCGTTCAGATCCATTGTTTGCTTTCTCTTTTGGAACACGGAAGAGATTATAGGTATGGTTTATTGGTTTAAGCGGCGGCAGGGGTTTTTATTTTGATTCCGTTAACACTGACTTCCCACACAAGTTTTTTTCTTTTCTTTTTTGTCTCTCCTTTACTCCAGCTTTCATCAACTGGACAACTACGATGATGAAGCCCATTTCTTTTTCTTTCCTTTTATTCTACAAGTCCTTCAACAACAATAGGCCAAGGCCCATCACGAAAACTATTAACCCTACCCACTACGTGGCTTATTGATTGTTTTTGTGTTAAAACTTAAAAGTATAATAAGGAGTTCAAAACACTCATTAGAAAAGAAGAAAAATTCTACCGTGGGGTGTAAAAACCAATACACAAATCCTATGGAATTGGAACATTATGACAAAGAGAAGTTTGATTCAGCAGTAGGAAAAAAGGCAAAAAATCCATTTTAATTTCTTCCCATCCTAATTTTTATTTTATTTTAATAGAGGTAACTGAGATTCGAACCTAAATTTAAATCTATACTAATATTTTTATTATCAACAAAACAACCAATAAATTACATGCGCAATCGCCCTTATTTATCCCAAATCCTAATTAATAATAAACAAATTTGACTTTTTTTAATAAATAACTTCAAAATACATAATAAAATATTTAGGTGTTGTTTAGTTACGGAGAATTTTCTGAAAATTTTCCAAAACTGGAATTATTTTCAAAATCTATTTCACAAAGAAAATTTTCCATTTTGGAAAATTTTCGGAAACATTTTCCAAATTTTTAAATTTTTTTTTTATTACTTTAGTTCAATAACTTCATATTGTTAATCTAAAAATATATATATATGTTATTTTAGACATATCTATCCTCCTAATTTTGAAAATTAATATGTAGATTGATACAAATTGTAATAAAAATACTTCATAATTGATATTTAACTAACTGATACTCATAATTAAAATCATACGAGTAAAATTCAATAACCAACCGTGTTATAAGAAATTTCATGGCACGTGGCGCACCAATGGCTTAATTAATTATGATTTAACTAACTAATGTTCGGTCACTTTTCTCATTTTGATTTTGTAAATTAATAAATATGAATTCAATTTTAATTTTAAAAAATCAATTAAATGAGCTCATATTAAAGTTACACTTATATGTAACGAATATATTTAATAATTTTTCATTTAAAAAAAATAAAATTAATAGATACACGTCCTAATATTAAATAATTTGTAATATTTTTGGAAATATTTCCATTTGGAAAACATTTTTCAAATTTTCAGAAATATTTCCATTTGGAAAACAATTTTCAAATTTTTTTTATTACTTTAGTTCAATAAATTCATATTGTTAATCTAAAAATAATAATGTTATTTTAGACATGTCTACCCTCATAATTTTGATGATTAATATGTAGATTGATACAAATTGTAATAAAAATACTTCATAATTGATATTGAACTAACTAATACTCCTAATTAAAACCATACGAGTAAAATTCAATAACCAACCGTGTTATAAGAAATTTTATGGCACGTGGCGCACCAATGGTTTAATTAATTATGATTTAACTAACTAATGTTCGGTCACTTTTCTCATTTTGATTTTGCAAATTAATAAATATGAATTTACTTTTAATTTAAAAAAATCAATTAAATGAGTTGACAATAAAATTGAATTAACAATAGTAGTAGTTTTTTTTCATTGTTTTTTAATTACGGAGAATTTTTTGAAAATTCCATTCTGAATTTACTTACAGAGAATTTTCTGAAAATTTTCCAAAACTGGATATATTTTCAAAATCTGTTGCACAACAATATTTTTCTCCAAATGAAATTAATTCCAAAATTTTCCATTTGGAAAACCAATCCCATCCTGCCACGTCATAAGACCCATTTTTTAAATATTAGTTTGAAGGGAGTATTTTAGGCGGAAAAAAATTTCTAAATTAATTCTAAATAAGTTTAAAACCCATTTATAAAATATTAAGAAAAATAAGAAAAGTGGATATATAATTACTAATCTTGAGATGAAGATTATGTTTTTGTAACTTTTAATTTATTTTGTTCAAAACATTAAGTAAGAAGATTGAGTTTTTGTATGAAAGAAAAATTAAAAATGATGAGAGAGTAAAGTTGACCTGTAGACCCCACTTTGGAAATAAAGTGAAGAAAATTTTGGAAAACATCAAATATGGTGTTTTCAAAAGTTGGAGTATTTGTAGTGTTAGTTTTGGAATTATTTCCAAAACTGAATAGTAATTGGAGAATTGGAAAATTTTCCATTTGGAAAAATGTTGCTGTGAAACAGATTTTGGAAATATTTCCATTTTTTGGAAAATTTTTCAAAAATTAAACAACCTTTAAATGGCTTGTGCTTTTGAATTTAAACATGAATATGTTTACCATACTGATATTTGATCTTGAATAAACTTAAAATGGGCTACTATTTAGTTTATTAATTTTAACAAAAAAATAACATTAGCACTATTTTTTAATTAAAATAAAATTGATTTAACAATAGTAGTAGTAATTAAAATAAAATTGATTCAACACGAGGAATCTCACTTGAAATGAATAAGATCCCGAACCAAAAATACTAAAATATGCAATAAAATGAAACAAAATAAATAGTAATCAGTAAATAAAGAAAAAGTTCGATTTAAGGTCCGAATTTACTCGCTCAGAATCCTCAATAAATATGAATTCACTTTTAATTTTAAAAAATTAATTAAATGAGCTCATATTAAAACTACACTTATATGTAACGAGAAAATTACACTTATTTTCGTGGATGAGGAAGGATAACAAGAAAATATGCATTGTTTAACTATCGACATTCGTTATTGAGAAATGTGATTGAAAGAGCTTTTGGCGTTCTGAAGGCTAGATTTCCAATCTTAAACTCCATTCCAAATTATCCTCTTCGTTGTCAGAGGTAAATACCTCTAGCTTGTTGTACACTACACAACTTTATTCGAATGGAAGATAGAGCTGGTCAACTATTCACAGAATATGGTACAGAAGGTCAGCAAAATTTAGACGAGAACGAAGCTAATGTGACGCAAGAAGGTATTCAAGTGGATATGTCCCGACAACAACTAATGAATGACGTTAGAGAAGATATTGCAAATCAATATAGTCTCATTATAATAATTGTTAGAATATGAAGAAGTAACAATTTAAATTAAGTATGTTTTGAATGTTGATATTTATGGTATTCACGTAATGAACAAATAATTCAAGACTATTTTATATGTATTTTATTTTCATAAACGGAATTATTATATTTATACTTGATCTTAGGTGAATACGATTTCGAGTTTGTAGTATTCACGTCATGAACAAATAATTCAAGACATGTATTTTATTTTCATGAACGAAATTATTATATTTATATTTGATTTTTAACGTGAATAGATTTAGCATATTTATAAATTATGAGGGTAGAAATGTCCAAAATAATATTGTTTCTTTTTTATTTTAACAATATGGATCGGTTGAGCTAAAAAAAAATACTAATGTCTTTTCATTTTGCTTTGGTATAAGAAAAAACGTTTTAAGGCATTAATGGCAATAAATAATATAATCAATGAGAGATATATGTTTGTTTTTTTAGTAAAAAAAGAGTATGAGATTGAGAGACAAATGCCGGTAAAACACAACACTTTGCAAAGACATCTTCATAAATCTTCTTTTCTCAGCTAGTAACAAAAGGCAATATTTTCCCAAGGGATCTTTATTTTTCACATAAAATACTCGTTAGCCGATTACAAGCCAAACTCTGCCAGTACAGAGGACAAGGGTTAAAGAAGTGGGCATTGTATGTCACTTAGCTTAGTCTGACTACTTCAAAACCGGTGCTACAAACTAAACAATTCTACGGCAGGGAACGAGAAGGAAAGAAAAAGATTCAAGTGTCATCCGATTAGTTGAGCTCTAATTTAGGTAGTAGCTAGCTTCCTTCAATTACTTGTTTCCTATATTAAGAGTCCATAGCAACAGCTTCTGGAAGTGGACGCAGTTGCAGGGCAGGAATATGGGATTGCATAGCACTGTGGGATGCCACAACCACTTTCTTCACCATAGAAAAGCTATCTTCCACAATCCCCAATACTTTTCTTACTTCATTTGCTAGCTCTATAACTATGTCATCCTCGTGACCTGATACCCATTGACAACATTAACAATTCATTCAGCACTCAGAAATACTGGGACGAGGGATAAGATCAGAAGCGAAATTATGATTTAAAATTGATGCACAGTTTATGCAAGGGAAGATATTGTACCAATATCATGCATGGCCTTCTCTAGCAGGAAAAGGTAATCTCTATTGTTCCCACATGGTCCAAAAGCACTAGCAATTTGCCTGAGTACACACAACGGTCCACGGGTAAGTCCAAATAATAGCATCATGCCATTTCGAGTTGAAGATCACATTAAACAATTCAATATACCTAGCCATGTCCTCCAATGGAGCTGGCCCCAGGTAGTACTTGTTCGATACTTTGTCCGGAGTGGATGTGAAACTGCACGTCACATAGAACTTGAGGATATCGCGCACAAAACCAACCAGGTTTATAGGTAATTCAGCTGTTTTTTTGCAAACAAATGATAAATGGGAAACTTACACTATAACTCCCGTTATGGCAGACTTTGAAGGATGCCCTTCCTAGAAGCATACATCGGTTAGAAAAAACGAGTAAAATAAACCAAAAAAACAAAACATAAGAATCAAACAATACAATTACAGATTCAACAGTAAAATAGACTCAAGCTGCCATCTCACCTTATAAAAGTCTACAAGGGTCTTCTTATCATACTCACATTCTCTTTTCTCCAAATACTGCAAAGGAAGGAAACATAATTTGCCTTTGAGTGAAGTGTTAATGAGCTCGATGCAAAGCTATTAATCTTTTCTTTAAATCTTAAGGAAGAGGAAGGTATACAAAAATATAGTATCAGGACAAACCTTCATTGCCAATCTTTCCTTTTTAGGGCCTCCTCGAATACAATAGGCAGCTCCCCACTAAAAGAAGGATTGGAAAACAGGAGTCAGAAACAGTAGAACATCACAGGAATTAGGGTGCAATATACCAAGAGAAAGTAAATTGCAAGAAAGTTGCTAATAACATACGCAAACGGCGCCTTCAACATTTTCTAAAGTGCAAGTTCTTGCAGGGTGTTCAGGGGTGCCTCTATGATCAATGCAAGCTGCCAGACAGGAAACATTAAGAGGTGTGAGAAGTCAAAGTCATCAATCATAGAAACATGGATGAAACACCATGAAAATAAATCAACTTTATAAATGTTAACGTGAAAGCATACCAAGATCAAAAACACGCCTGTAATCCTTGATGAAGCCAATTATTTTCTCGTCAAATTCAAATCCTGGGTTCCAAACCAATGAACCATAACCAAAAACCCAGAACACCATATTGGTATAGTACCTGAGGGGTGAAGTTTGATTAGCAACCTAAATTCTGTTCATATTCCACTCAACTATAAGTTAGATGTGAAAAGGAAAGGCAACTTCAGAGGCCAAATGAGCCCTTCAGCGGATGGGATGGTGAAAAAATTGATGCCTCTCATTGCTGCCTCTCATTGCTGCTCTAACAAACATGAAAATTACAATTTACTAATAGCAATAAATACAGAACAGGTGTGCACTTGAGACAGGGAATTAACCATTCTTGTGGAAATTACAAAAATCGATGTCATTGCCATTGGTATAGTTGAAAATTGCAATTTTTCACAGTGGCGATTAGTAATACAAAAAGAGTGCAAGTTTTATGATGCAGGGGCTACCATACCACCATTGAATGCATAAATAAAAGTGACGAATATATACTCAAAGAAGAAACCCTCGATTGGGTAAGATAACGAACTTTTAATCCGACGCGCGGGGAAGAGTTAGAGCCAAAACCCATAGGAAAACATTGCAATGAGATTGGGTGTAAATGTAATCATTGCTCGGGATGTATCCTTAAAATCACAGCCTTTTAAGAATGGGAGTGACAAGGAGGGATTGGTGCACCGGGTACCACCCAAAAAAGGAAAAAAGAAGAAGAAGAGGAGATTCACATTGTTTCACGAGCATAAACAACCAACCCACGAATTTAAGAAAAAAAATAACGAAGAAAGGAAAAACATAAAATACGAAAAAGGAGAAGGAAAAACATAAAATACGAAAAAAGAGAAGGAGGGATAGTGGGAGCTCTTACGGGAACAAAGATGTAAGAATGTAATATGGCGATGAAGTGGATTGATACGTCTGAAACGGTGTGTTTCCGGTGCCAAAATTTGCGGATTGCAAGGAAGGAGGCGCGTAGAGAGAGAGAAACTAAACTGGTTAGGGTGAGCGAGCTTGGGAGATTTGGATGATTCTTTTTAATAACAAGTCGTCTCTCTCCTCTCTGCGCTTTTCTCTGGTTGCGAATGCGATGGAGAGGAGGTGAGAATCGGGGAGGAGGTGCGATTTGTATTTATATTTAATTTAATGTCAAAGGCCACGGTAAAAAGGTAAAGGTAAAACTGGTCAAAGAGATGGGGTTTTGAATCTTTTGATTTCGAATGGCGGAGGGCCGAACTGCCGAAGCCAGAACTACCAAGGCCAGGTTAACAACAACAGTGTGCTGCTTATCGGAAAAAATAAAATAAAAAATCCGTGTGCTTCATCCATGCCACGTGTTCCTTTTTATGTCATGTCATTGTCATGCTCATACATGTGCGCGTTCTATGACTATATATATATATAATACATGTCTTTCTGTGGTTTTATTATCCTATAATACAATACAGCCCCCAAAGAAACAAATAGTAATGACTTTTTGTCTATATTTGCTTTTGTTATCCTATAATACAGAAATTAGAAAATATAGGATTAATAGGAGAAGATATCACCAAAAGTAAAGTAAATTATGTAGTAAATATGAAAATTAAAAATCCTGATATAAGGATAGTAACAGCAAATATAGATTATAGTCCATTAGATAAAGAAGAATTTAGAAAACAAATTCCAGAAATGCTAAAACAGGGATTAATTAAAAGATCAGAAAGTCCACATAGATCAGCAGCATTCATAGTTAGAAATCACAGCGAAATCAAAAGAGGAAAAGCTAGAATAGTTTATAACTATAAAAGATTAAATGACAACACTATAGATGATGCCTATAATATCCCTAACAAAGATAGCCTGATAGGATTAATTCAACAGAAAAAGATTTTTAGTAAATTTGATCTAAAATCAGGATACAATCAATTAAAATTAGAAGAATGGTTTAAACAATGGACTGCGTTTACATGTTCAGAAGGACATTTCGAATGGAATGTTCTCTCTTTTGGTTTAAAAAATGCGCCAGCAGTCTTCCAAAGATTTATGGATTCGATATTTTTAAAATACGAGTTCTGCTTAGTTTATATAGATGATATATTAGTAGCAAGTAACTCTATTAAAGAACATGAAGAACACTTAAGACAGATTTTTCAAGAAATAGAGAAACATGGTATAGTAGTTAGTAAAAGAAAAATGGAGTTATATAAAAGAAAAATATCTTTTTTAGGATTAGAGATAGGAGATGGAAAAATAGAATTACAACCACATATAGCAGAAAAAATACTAAATTTCCCAGACAAATTAGAAGGATTAAAACAGATACAAGCCTTTTTAGGAATATTAAATTACGCTAGAAAATTTATCCCAAACTTGAGTAAATTAGTAGGACCATTATATAGTAAAACAACTAAAAATGGTCAAAGAAATTTCAATAAAGAGGATATAGAATTAGTAAAGAAAATCAAAGAGCAGGTTAGAAAAATACAACCATTAGAATTACCATTAACAACAGACTATATTATTATAGAGTGTGATGGCAGTAAAGATGGATGGGGAGCAGTTATGATCTGCAAACCTAACAAATATTCAGAAAAAGATACAGAAAGAATTGCCGCATATACCAGTGGTAATTTTAAAACAGGACAAAACTGGACTAGTTTAGATTTCGAAATACAGGCATTAATAAATGCACTTGATAAATTTAAAATTTATCTACAAAATGAATTCACAGTAAGAACAGATTGTGAGGCAATAGTTAAGTTTTTAAAAAATGAAAACAGCAAAAAGATAAATAGAACCCGATGGGTTAACTTACAGAATTTAATACAGGGAAACGGATACAAAATATGTTTCGAACATATTAAAGGAAAAAACAACAGTTTAGCAGACCTATTATCTAGAAATACTAATAAGTTTTTTAAATGATACAGGCAGATATGAAGAAACGAGTTATAAAACCCAGATCGCAGGCAGAGCAAAAAATAGATGAACAAAAAGCTCTGACAGATCAAACCATCATGTATAGAAACAATTTAGCAATGCCGGTCACAACCACAGAAAGAGGATCATCATCATCCTCAAATATACAGACTTCATTTACACAGGTAAACAGAAATCTTTCCACGAGAAGAGCACAGAATGAGATTAGATTTGGTACTATGTACCTCACAGAATTTCCTAATGGCGGAAATAAGAAATTTAAACCCTTTGAGGGATTGAATATAGACAGGGAACAGCAGTGCTTACTGGATAACATTTGGCATATACAGACAGCTCCAGTAGCAACACAGTTCAAGGTACAATGCTTAAATGCTTTAAGCATGTACTTCTCTGAGAAGAACCCAAAAATACAGAAAAAATCCTTTTCACATTATGTCATTTACAGAGGATTAAAAACAGGTGTCTTTAACAGTTTCAACACAGTAAAAAATTACATCATGTGTCAAAACCCAATTTATGTGGGTTATCACAGTTTTGCAGAAGCCTTAGAAGAAGCAAGGGCTCAACTAGGCCCAAACTTCTACATAGAACCTGAAATAGTTAGACCCTATTCAGAAGTGGCCCAAGAAAATCCTAGTCGGCTAATAGCCAGACTAGAAGACAGAAACAGAAAACTAGAAGAACAGCTAGCACAGCTTCAACAACAGACCACCAACCAAATAACCTTCATAGAACAAGAAAAAATCGAAGCAGAAAGAAAGATCCAACAGAAAGACAGCATAATGGGTAGCCTAACTACCAAATTACAGCAATTGGATCAGTTCATAAAAGAAAACAAACAGAAACCTAAAAACAGAAGCTTCTCACAACTCCGAGCTAGGCTGTTAGATATGCCAGCTTATTTCACCCTAAAGCCCTTGTTCGACCAATGGCCCGAGGGGGAAGAGATTATCAAACAAAAAACAGAAGAAAGACACTTATAAGATTTAATTAATGCACAGAAAAACTTAGTAAAGATGTACTTCGAAGAACAAGACTGGAAATTCAAAGGAGTAAATATAGTTCAGAAGCCCTACTGTAGACTTGCAGGAATAATTGCAAGACACATCAAAGTAAAAGGAACAGGAGGTCTATTCAAATTACAAGTAGACCTAAACAACACAGACATGCCATTCCAGAAAATTCTTTCTTTTTTCCACATGGGAATGATTGATAAAATCACATTTAAATTGGAAGAAGAAGGAAACATTGATAGATACTTAGAAGAGTTTGGAGAGAAATTCTTTCTAATTGCAGGAAACATGGCAATAAGAAAGAAATTAGAATGCTTCATTGATTCCACACTACCAGTGGCCAGAGGATTCGAAGTCATCCCGGCAAAGAAAAGAGTCTTCATCTTTTCGGCAGACAGAGAAGAAGAAAGCATTCAAGATCTTCATATGGGGATTTCACTATCTCCCTATGACTTCCAAGAAATAGAAAATCCAGAAATCTACAGGGCAGCACAGGATCCCCAAAGCCTTTATACACCAGAAAAATGGATGGAGTATCGTCTCTTAGGAGAAGGGTATTTCATTCAAATCTACAGCACCAGAGAGTGGAGGATGTTCCTACCACACTCAGGAGATGGACGACTGTTAGACGAAGAACACATCATCAATCTAGTAACAGATCTCCAAGACAACGCGATAACAGACATGGAAGAAGACAATGACGTCAATATTCCAGAAACCCACAGAGATCTCTAGAAGAAAGACAGACGTCAGCCATGACGAACACAGAAACAGCTGTCCAAAACAGCTGTCCATCAGCCGCCTGTCTTTTGGCAGGTTGTAATTATTACTTTATCTTTAGTTAGTGCTTTACCTTTGTCGGCCACCTGTTTTTGGCCGACCCAACTTTTGTAAAGATAGATTCCATTTAGATAAGCTTTTCTTTAATGGCCACCTGTCTTAGCCTTTTTCATAGTTTTTTCTATATAAGGAGTCTTCTCCTTCATTTGTAACACACGAAAAAATCAATACAACGAGAGCATTTTCCTTCAATCTCTATGTCTCACTAAATTCTCTCTCTAGTTTCTAGCCTTAACAGCCCCTTAGTTCCCAGGCACTAAACAGTAGCCCATATATAAAAAAAAAAAAAAAAAAAAAAGAGTCAAACCGGTGACTGTTGGTACCTGTATATCTTCAACACCAGCTTTTGTTATCCGGCCTTCGTATTTTTATTGGTAGCGGAGCTCAGACGTTTCCTTTGGGCAAATCTGACAAAAGACCGAGACAGGCGTGGTCAGGGTATCCACAGACGGAGTAAAGCCTGCTTTAGCCACGAACCCGCTAGGGTGAGTCAGTTTTCTTGAAGAACTTGTTTAAAGTTCTGTTTATCATAAATTTGTGTAGAGGTTTTTATGTTTGTTTTATGTTGTTATTATAAATTGGGCTTAATCTTTAAGGGAACTAATGCTATAAAGCTAGAAACTTTTCTTAAAATCTGAAAAATCTTTCAAGACTTACAAAATTGCAAATCAAAAGTACAAACGCATCGAATACTTAGATCTAGAAGTATCGAAGGAAAAATATAAAATACCAACAGAAGGAGGTGAGATTATTTGTAGATTAGATAAAGCTGTAGAGCATAAACTCCACAGTACAAACGCTCATTTAAACGGATTAACAGATCTAGTCATAAGTTTAGGAAATCACCTAGAAACAGAAAAGGAATCTATTAATAAACAAATTAGTAATATAACAGGAGCTATATCAGAAAATAGTAGATTTATAAAAATTATAACTGAAAATTTAGATTATATCAGAGGACAAAACGAGTATATTCTTACAGAATTTAAAAAGACTAGAACTATAGATAAAAGACCAGAAGAGTCACAAGATATTTTAGGGTTAACAAAGGCCTTGGATAGGTTAAAACTAGATAATAATCAAAGAGTTAGTATTAAACCTATAAAATATAATCATTGGTTACCCAGAAAATGAATAACTTTACACCTTTTAGTGGATCCAGTAGAACAGTACAGGAACCAAGTAGAAGAGAAGAATCTAGGAGAAGTGTATCTTCTAGAGAAGAAGTGAATAATTCATTTTTAGGAAGAGTATTTAGCAGAGGATCAGGTAGTAACAGTTCAGAAACAGTAGTTCAATTAGAAGAAGAAATAGATGTGGAAAGAAACTTAGAAATATATAATAATGAACAATTAGATGCCCTAAATCCTAGAACTTTATACAGGGTAGGACCTCTAAACATAAACACAGTACTGATTAGAAGCAATAGAGAAGAAAGTCTAAGGGTAGTAGACACCGCAGAAACAATAGATCTATTCACGCCAGAAATGATAAATAAGATAAAGAAAACAGGAAAAATGTTTGCACATGTAGGATTAGTAGTAATAGGTATAAAAGGATTAGGAAGAAAGGAACTAGGAACTAAAGTTTTAGTTTTAATATTAGATAAATCCTGGAAAACAGATGTCAAGAAAGCAACCATAGCAGGAATGGAAGTAGATCTTAGTCAGAACTGTGCACTTTTTTATTGTGCACCAGCAATACTAAAAGATATCAGAGATTTAAAAAACTTAAAAATAGGACTATCAACAAAAGGCTATGAAGATTACAAAGGAAATAATCTAGTAATTAGTATAGGAATTCTAGGAAAGGCTAGTAACAGATCAGGAATGAATTATAATATCAACATAGAAGGAATTGTAGAAAATCTAGCAAGCCGTGGTATAAGAATGATAGATCCAGTCAAGATAGATGCGGAAGAATTAGCAGGATTAGAATGGCCTCTAAAAGAATTTACAGACACAACAGAAAAAAATTTAGTACCAGAAAAAAGTGTGATATATGAAGATAAAGATGGCAATTATAGCATGAGATTTAATAATTATGTAGAAAAAGAACCAACCAAAGAAGATGACAGTGATCAAGAAGCCAGTATGATGAATGCAGATTTAGGAGAACCAGTATATGATACAGACGGTGAATTAGATCCTATATATGATACAGAAAATGAAGAAATAGGAGATCTTATAGGGTACGGTTTATATGAAGAACTAGGAGAAGAAGAGGAAGAATTAGAAGAAGTAGCTGGTTTTAAAACAGAAGAAGTTCAAAAAACATTTGACCAAATTGTTAATAAAAAATTTACAGAAACCAACCTACAGGAACAAGTTGACGATATGATAATAGAATGTATGACAGAATTAGGGTTAACATATGAAGAGGCTTATAACAAGCTAAATGAAGTGTTTAACCTACCATTAGTAACAGACATAGTTAATGGGATAATAGTAATTAGTGATTTTTACAAACCAGAAGTTAGTTTTATGGATCAGAATATAGACCCAAGAGGAATAAAAAGACCTAAACCTGAGTTCGTAACACCAGGAACATCAGGAACAGAAGTATTAGGTAGAGAACCTTGGACACCTGCTACGACAGTATACCAGGGAGAATCAAACTTCAAAGGTAGAGGGGCAAGAATGCCAATAGGAAAATTGTACAGTTCAAATATGTTATTAATAGAACAACAGAGTCCTCAGTTATGGCCAGACGAAATACTAGTATGGGAACAAACAGTAGTTAGAAATTGGGAAACAAATAAAAGAGATGATATAGATATGTTTTCCTATTTAGAGACAACATTAGGACCAACAGCCTTAGGTATTTGGCAAAGTAAAAAATTAAAGGATCCAGATAGTATAAACACTATTAAATCATTAGGAGATAATCCCTATAATTTCACAAGTCAAATTAGAATTTTATTGTTAGGAGTAGACCCAGCAAAAGAAAATACATTTATACAAGATACTGCAGTCAGAAATTTAGAACAACTTAGTATTACAGATTTTAAATATATAAAAGAATTTAGTTCAGATTTTGCCAGATTATTAGCTCAGACTGGTAAAGCCATGGATGATGATTTGTGTAATAAATATTTCATAAAGCTTCCAGGCGATTTAGGACGATCAATGCATGAAGAATGGAATAGAGATTGTGGTCACATAGTAGACTTAGGAATAGGACCTAGAATTACATACGTATTTAAAAAATTAGAAGATAAATGCAAAGAAGCTACAATGCAGGAACAGATAAAACGTCAAGCTTGGGCGTTTTGTAAAACAGTTATTTATACACCACAGGCATACGGATATTATGATAAAAAGAAGAAGTTCCTTAGAAAAAGCACATCATACAGAAAAGATAAACCATGGAAGAATAAAGATAGATATGTCAAAAAACCTAGAGATAGAAAATGTACTTGCTTTATATGCTGAGACCCAGACCATTTAGCAAATAGATGTCCTAATAAAAATAAAAATACAGATAGAACAAATTTAGTAGAACAATTAGGAGAATACGAAATAGAGGATATAAAAACAGATTCTGATAATGAATCAGTATATAGTATAGTTTCAGAAAATGAAAATAGCACAAAAATTACGTATACTTACATGAATAGAGAACATAATGAAGAACAAAACCTAGAATGCTTACATGAGTGGATTAGAAACAGAGGGAACAATCATATAAGTTGTTATAACTGCAGACTATATCCAGCAATAGATAGAAGATACCAGTGTAATAATTGTTTTAAAGAAATATGTTTTATGTGTATTAGAAAATTATTCCAAATAGAAACAGATATAACAGGAAAAGTTATAGATAATACTCGTAAAGATATAATAGACGAAACTCTTAAAGAACAAATTAAAAGGCATGATGTAGAGATAGAACTATTTCTTTGACTCTATTAAAGAACATGGTACCAACAAAAATAGAGAAACATGAAGAACCACAGAAAGAACTCATGTATATACTTACATGATTAAAAGGTATGTATATATATATGTAATACATGTATGTTTCCTAGCCAACCAGGCCGATTGCATATTATGTTTTGTTACCTAATGGAAGGTAAAATAACCATTAATAAAAATAAAAAAATAAAAAAATGATTGTGGTTAATTGGTAATGGACTCGTCCATTTTTAATCAAAGATTTCGAATTTGAACCTTGATAATAAAAAACATTATACTGAAAGAGTCAATACCTTTTTAAAACCCAACAAAATTTAAACGAAATTAGTCTCCAAAAAAATTAAATTGAAAAAAAGTACAGTTAATTTTATACTCTATTTTTAACCATATGTGAATATATAATCCAAAACACACCCAAAATCAAGTAATTAGATTGTTGATACTCCCTCTGATACAAAATAAACGACATTTTTCTACGAATTCTTACTGTTCATAATACTTGTCATTTTATCTTTTTCGAAACCAATATTTTGTGCAAATGACAATTTTTTTTTATGCATCAACCCAATTTGATGATAGTGTTTTAATTTGAATGGAAATTAGGAGTAAAAATGAAACAATATAGAATAAAATAAGATCAAAGATCATAGTAAAATGAATTTTTACTATCCTAAAGAGTTATTTATTTTACACCGGAGGAAGTACTAAATATGTACATAACTTTAACTTATCTTCTAATTTTATGTTTCTTCTTTCTTTTCTCAAAAAAATCCTCACCACTTTTACTCATTGTTAGAATTAGATCAAATTAAAGTTTTTTTTTGTTGTATAATTTAGATATTTTAAAGGAATACAAAATTTAAGGAGTGAAATTTGGATTTCTTTTTCAAGAACCATTTTTGGACCTTAAAATTGATGGTGTTTTCTATTAGTCTAATTAAAATATAAATTGATGTAAATTATTTGTGTTTTTAAGTAATAAACAAAACTTAAAGTAGTAATTTAATATTGAAATAAATGAACATATAACGTATTAATTATTTGATTGGTGATAAAAATACTAATTGAGAGTTAAATTTAAAATCCCCCTCCATAAAAAAAGTAATAATATTGAAACATATGTTGGACGCAAATAATTGTATATAAATATTGCATCTAAGAGGTAAAATAATTTATTAAAAGTGTCTAAAAGTTAATAAATTACGCAATATTTTGGAGAGTAAAATAAGTTAATAGGAGTAATAATTGTATCACTTGTTCAAAATCTCCCAGCTAGCTTTATTAATTAAATGATTACTAAAAATATGATCTTGGCATGTAATTATTTGAGTGAAGCTATTATGTGCACGGGTTCATTATAAACATGGGAGTACAAGCAGTAATAGTTACTTTTTTCTTTTTTTTGGTCACATGTTTAGCAGTAATAGTTACCATGCATGGGCTGATGGGCACATGTTTACATGTATGTTTTTTTTTTTGCACAAGTTACGTGTAGTATATGGGTAAAGCGTAAATGATGCATTAAGAAACTCAAAAATTACATAAGATTCGACTCTTCCTCAGTGGCCGTTCAGATGCATTGAACCTGGACGGTGTAAATTGTACATTTTCCGCCCATTTAAAGCATATGGATACAAAACAAGTCAGGAGCTCGTTGGCTTGTTTAGTCAAACAAAACTAACCATTTGGGTTCAATGCATCTGGACACCAATACATACCCGCTAACAACAACTGCAAGGCGATGGATCTTTTTATTTTGCGAAAAATATTATGAGGTTTACGAGGTACTTTGATGTATCTATACTTCACTTTTTGCCTCTAAGTTTTAGTCACTGATATGTTAATACATATCAATTTTTAATCCATGCTATTTGAATTTTTGTTATAAAATTTAACGGTGTATTAAAAAATATTTTTATAAGAAAATAGAGATTATTTTTATAAGCTATAGATATACTTTAGTTCTTGATGTTTAGGCATCTAAATTTTTGTTCTTGACATATCGATACGTATCAAATTTTAATCAATGCCAGTAGAATTTTCACCCAAAGATTTAATGGTACATTAAAAATATATTTTATTTTCAAATATTATTAAAAATAATATTTTTTAATAATTAAATATTAATAACATTATAAGTATAAAATTATAAAAATAGGAGAAATTAAAAATTATAGAAAACTATAAAAAATTAAAGAATTCGTAAAAATATATAAAGATTCAAAAAAATTATGGAAAATTTAAAAACTAAAGATTGATTTTTAAGAATATTTATTAATAATTAAAAAAATTATCGAAACTCCATTTTTTGAACAAAAATTTAAAAAGTATATAAAAGATCCAAAAACATTAATAATTTAGTACATCTATAATTGTTTACTTCCTTCTATTTTTTGAGTTATGAAAAAAATAAAAAAATGGCAAAATTTACCCTTACATTTGTTCTGCAAGTCAGGATAGAACACTACATTTATAAGTGAGTTAAATAAACCACTATATTTGTTTTCTTGGTCAAAACTGACCATTATTACCTAAACTACCCTAAAGTTGGTAAAAAACTATATAATACCTTGCTAACATGGACGTATGACATGGAATTTTTTTTTTTTTAAATATGATGTGGATTATTGGCCGAAATTAATTTCATCGTCATTTGCTCATCTCACCCTCTCCAACGTCATTTGCTCATCTCCATCGTCAATTTCATCGCTCTCATCTCACCCCTCTCCTCGACCGGCCTCCTCCACCCTCTCCTTCAAACTGGTCTCGCTGAACCACCGCAATTTAAAAACCCATCGCTTCACCACTGCAAAAATGAATTCGATCCTCTGCAAATTAATTCTAGAACCAATCCCCTTGTAAAAAAATCAATTCTAATCCCCTGCAAAATTAATTCTATTCAATACCCAGCCAAACCAACCAGCATCGCTTCTAACCAATCCCTTCGCCCAAACTCCTCCACAACCACACCCAAATTACCGCCGCCAACCACCGCCGAACTACCCAACCACAACCATATCATCGTCGCCTAAACCACCAACCACCGCCGAACCACCTCACCGCCACTAAACCACCCGCACAAACCGGACTAAAACACAACGCCGACCACTATCGCCTTCATCATCAAATCAAACCACCAACCACTGCCAACAAACCCACCCACACTAAATCAATCGCCCACCACACACAAATCTGACCCAAAACCAGCTCCAATCCCACACCAAAAAAATCCAAACACCGAATCTCCGAATCACCATCACCACTGCACCTCCGTTGTTGTGTTTTGTGTGTATTGTGTTGCTCTAAAAGCAGAGAAGGAATAAAAGAAAAAAAAGAAAGAAAAGAAAAGAGGAGAGGGGAGAGTGAGGTTTCGGTCGAGAGAGAAAAGAAAGAAAAGAAAAAGCTTTATGTAGTTTTTTACCAACCAAACAGAACCTAAGGTATTTTAAGTAATAATGTTTAATTTTGACCGAGTAAAAAAATGTAGTAGTTTATTTGGCTCACTTACAAATGTAGTGGTCTATCCTAACTTGAAGTACAAATGCAGGGATAAATTCAGACTTTTTTCCTAAAAAAATCAATCTTCATCTTTTGAATTTTTTATAATATTATATTAATATAAAAAATATTTTTTAATGCATTGTTAGAGTTTTAGACGAAAAATCTAACAATAATGTTTAAAATTTAACGCGTTTTAATATATCAGAGACTAAAATTTAGAACTCAAACAGCCGAGATTAAGATATATAGAAGCGTTTATATTTCAAACACATTAAAATATTTTTCCATTTTATGTTTGGTGAAAGAGGGGAGAGAACAAGAACAAGACGACAGTCATGGCATGGAATAAGAACCTGGAAACCGGGTTTAGAATACACCAAAGATAAACCCGGGTTTTTAATACTGAAAATATCTTCATAATACATAATAATAATAATAAAAGAAGTTTGAAAATATAAACATTACACCACCTGAAATTTGAAATCAACGAGTAAGAAAATAATAATAATAATAATAATAATAATAATAATAATAATAATAATAATAATAATAATAATAATAATAATAATAATAGTAATGGAAAGAACAGAATATTGGAGATAGAAGAGCTAAAACGGAGATTGCGCACCCGGAGGTCCCTCCACTTATTATTTTCATTTTAATCAGTCTCTAACGTTTGTTTTTGTTCGATTTGGTCCCACACGTTACCTCTGTTAGACCCGCGGAGTCCCTCCTCCCTTAACGGTGACAAACTGCCGTTAGTTTCTATTATTTTATTATAAAAACTGAAAAAACGGGTCCCATGTGTTGGAAAATTAAAAAAATAATTAATTAATTTCAAAATTCAAAAATATATAATTAATTTTAAAATTCAAAAAAATAATTAATTAATTTTAAAATTCAAAAAATAAATAAATAATTTATTTCTTTTTTCTCTTTTCTGAAATTAATAATATTATTTAAAATTTTAAAAATATTAGAAAAATACCAAAAAATTAGAAAATTAAAAGAAAAATAATATTATTAATTTAAAAAATACAGAATATTTAATTTTAAAATTAAAAAATAATTAATTAATTTTAAAATTCAAAAATATATAATTAATTTTAAAATTCAAAAAATAATTATTTAATTTTAAAATTCATAAAAATAATTATTTAAATTTTTTTTTCTCTTTATTTCCTTTTTTTCTTAATTTCTTTCTTTCTTACTCTTTTTTCTTAAAATTAAATAATTATTTAATTTCTTTTTTTTTTCTCTTTCTTTCCTTTTTTTCTTAATTTCTTTCTTTCTTACTCTTTTTTCTTAAAATTAAATAATTATTTTTTGAATTTTAAAATTAATTAATTATTTTTTCAAATTTTAAAATTAATTATATATTTTTGAATTTTAAAATTAAATATTCTGTATTTTTTAAATTAATAATTTATTTTTATTTTTATTTTTCTAATTTTTCTGTATTTTTCTAATATTTTTCTTTTAATTTATTTTATTTTTCTGTATTTTTCTAATATTTTTAAAATTTAAATTAATTTTCCCGACATGTGGGTCCCGCCGTCAGTAACTTTTGTCAGATTTAATAATAAAAAAAATCAAAACTAACGGCCGTTTGCGTCGTTATCGAAGGAGGGACTCCGCGGGTCTAATGGAGGTAACGTGTGGGACCAAATCGAACAAAAACAAACATTAAAGACTGACTAAAATAAAAATAATAAGTGGAGGGACCCCGTGGTGCGCAATGCCAACTAAAACGAGTAGCTGGTACAATCAATGGCCCAAAACATGGGGTGCACACAGAATTGGGCCCACTGGTGCACGTAGAAGCACACCTATGGTCAAGGCCCAAAGAGGTAAAGCCCAGTCCCTCCAAGACAACCCTCATCCTCGTAGTATTCGCCGGATCAGAGTGGCGATTATATTCGTGGCGACGCTGTAAATAGTAAATACTAAATACCCGGCAGTCGGCGCTCCTCCTTCCATCTGAGATTTTTACTGGAAAGATGGAAACAACGGCACAATCAAGTAGTAACTACGACTACAAGAACAAATCAAGCAAGCGTAAGAAGAAGGATGACGAGAAAGAGAAAGAGACAGAAAGGGAATGGGATGGTTCTGCATCCAGCGCCACGGTTCCCCGCACCCGGTCACAGGTAGCTCCGAATTGGACCACAAAAGAAGCACTCATTCTCGTTAACGAGGTAGCTGCTGTTGAAAGGGATTGTTCAAAAGCTTTGTCTTCCTATCAAAAGTGGAACATCATTGTTCAAAACTGCACTGCCATGGAAGTATCCCGCCCTTTAAGTCAGTGCAGGAACAAGTGGAATTCTTTGCTCCTCCACTACAACCAAATCAAGCTCTGGGATTCTGACTCTTCCTCTCCTCCGTACTGCTCCTTGCCCATTCAAACCAGAAAAGATTTTGGACTCCCCCTCAATTTCGACGAGGAGCTGTTCCAAGCTATGGATGACCCCGTTACAGATCTCGACACCGACACTGATACCGATACCGAACGAGATCCAGAAGCAGATGCAGACTTACTTCACGTGATTGCTAAACTAGGTTTGTTTCTGTCTCATTCTAAAAAATTACTATTAGGAATTGGCTCCAAATGGTACTTTCCATTGTTTGTAACATAGTTTTGCATCATTTTGGTACCATAGCTGCATGAGCTGCTTGGTTGGAGTAGTATTTTACTTATTTATGTTTTCCAGTAATGAGGAAAAAGTACAAATCATAGCTCATTCCATGGTTTTGCGAGCACATTTTATTGCTAATTGAAATAGTTGATGCCAAAAAGCCATTGTGCATAGAGATACATCACTTGTACCCTATGCAAGAGCGTAATGCTAAAGACCAAAACAATCATCAATGCACTCACATTATCTGCAAGAGAGATTGAAGCTGCTGCAGAGATAGAGAGTACCACTCATGGATTCACTCTAGTTACCACAGTCTTTCTTTAGTATAATTTAATCTGTAGTGGAATGAACATAGCCATTGAAAGAGAGTATCTTGGAAACTGTTGGAATATGAATCCGAGTCTAAAAACATTGTAGCAGAGTGGCTGAAAAGGCTTACTGGCCCTACTGGTTGCTCTCTTACTATCAACGACTCACCTTTTTACAGCTGTTCTCGGTTTCTTTGTTATATACTCTTGATATAGGGCTTATCCATGAATCTGCAAACGGAAGATTGTTAAGCTGCCATATTTTCCTTTTCTTTTGAATCCATCATCAAGCTGGTTTTGAATGCTGGTGATGTTGAGCAATACTTCAACCTGTGTTGCGATAATATTGTATTGCTATCAGGGTCTAAGAGACTGCAGCAAAGAGCAATGCCGGTAAACACCTGCCTGGAAGAAAATCACAAGGAATGCTACCCAGAAGAGGCTCCACAAACAATTAATGCAGAACTGGAATCTCAGGAGAGACTTGTGGAAGAGCAACATTGCACAGGCTTAGGAATTGAAAATCCTCAGGGAAGTCTTGTGGAAGAACAACTCCTGCGCCACCAAATGGGAAAGATGAAGAGTATCCATACAGAATTCGAACCCCAAGGAAATTATTTGGAAGAAGAACCTCAGAAACTCGATGCAGAAGAGAGAGGTCGTAAACCTTCGGATGAAAAGCGCAGAAATAGTCAGATGCGGGAAAAGAAGAATGTTAGCTATAGAGAAAAGGAGCAGATGATGATGGTGGAGAAGCTTTGCGTGAATGCTGAACTGATTCTTGCTATTGTCAATCGGAAGCTTCCTGGGACATCAGCATTTGAGGATGCTGATTTCAAGAGTGTTGAGGATTTATGGCATCATGCCGACAAGGTTATTACTTGCCTCGGAGATATAGTAAATATTGTTAATCAGTTTCCTTTTCTTGTCCAAGAATAATACTTGTTGATAGACATTATGACATGTTAGGATTCACATGTTAGATTCTCGTCCAGGATGGATGTAGTTTCCTCCTTATGCTGATCTGAGTACATTTCTTTTAATTGAAAACTTGGACATGTTTAATAATGTTTATGTAACAGTAAGGTGTAGATATAAGTATAACGTTCCATTGCACTTTGCCGTATTCCACTTGAAGTCTTGAAACTGCAATTACTTTGTTATGAATGGCATACGAAGATTGGTCAGTTTTGATGTTTTTTTATGAAGAATGTGAAGTTGTTTTTAATGATAAAAAAAAGTAGTACTAAAGTTTACGGATGTCAGCATACAACAACATCTTCTTCTTGCATAAAGTGGGTGATGGATCAAGAGAGAACCACCACTTTACTGAGAATCCATAGAACCAAAGAGAACTCAAATGCAAAGAGTGCGTGAAGTAATCCCCGGTCAAGTGCAAATCCAAACAGGGTAATCCCTCCACTGTTGTGCTGCAAATATGCCACTGCATGCACCAAATGTAAATTAATTATGTTGAGAAAACAGATTTAGCGAGCGTTTGTGTGCGCGTACAAATATGTAGTATATGGAATCTCTCTACAGGTCTCACCTAAAGCTTGCCTTGTCTGGAAGGAAGATTGATCCTGGCAGCGGGAGGGAAATGAGATGAGAATGTCTGACTGGCTTGACTGGTTTGTTATTGAACGGGGGTACTCTTGGTAATAAGCACAGCTACTACTGCAGTCATTGGATTTGGATACAGCTGCTGGGATGACTAGTCCTTTCCCCTGATCACCCGAACCTGAACCCGAGGAAGGGGCAGATGTGACCATCATATTCCATTTGCTGGCTATCCCTGCTACTCGTTGAGCTCTGTGTGTGATTCTTGCGGCTCCAACTAAGCACAACAAGAACCCACTTAGCTGAACCGCGGAGCATACCTGCATCATTAAATTATTAATTATTTATGAGAAGCATATATGCATTGCATGGTACTACTAAATTTATGTGCTTTTGTGTGCCTACTGGTTTGATTAATTCATTACCAGGAGGTCCCCGGAGTTGAAGAAAGTCTTGTCGGTCTTGAAGGCCAAAACAAGCAACATAGCTCCGAGTTGAGTGATTGTAATAGTAACCAGAGCGGCAATGATGAAGAACCTGTATCTGTGTGTCACGCCCCGAACGAAGAGGGCACGCGGATGGCTCGGACGGATGGGCCAAGGCACAAGCACATGCGGTCAAGAGGAGAATTTAGGTGCCGAAAGAGGTTATGCGGGATAGCTCATGGATGGACTCATGGGTTGGTCGGCCAAGTCATGAACAAAAGGGCCCAAGTGTTCTCCAACGTGCCGGAAAGTTCCGGAAGGATCAGGAGGAGTTTAGCCATTATGGAGAATGGTGTAGAACCTTCCGGAAGAATCAAGAAAAGTCTAGCCATTGTGGGGAATGGCATAGAAGCTTCTAGAAAGGTTCTAGAGATAGCCTAGAAGGTGGATGTTTTAGAAAGGTTCTAGAGATAGCCTAGAAGGTGGATGTTCTAGAACCCTTAATCTCCACCGTCAGATTGAGTAGATCTTAGCCGTCCATTAGGGACAAGGACTTGTATATATAGGAGTAGGACTTCATTTGTACATTCAACCAAACATTGTGTATTTCAAGCATTGGTGCAATTGTTAATACAAAGCATTCTTCTCTCAAGCTTTCTTGCGTGCTTTCCTTTCTAAGTTCATAGCTCTTTAGCTTACTTGTGCTAACATCTCTCAAGCTTTGTGCTTTGGTGGTTTAGGCTGACTTAGCAAGCCAACGGACGAGCTAGCTAGGTGCCAAATGGGTTAAATCGCTGCGCAAAATACTTCATCCCGTGACATGTGGCTCGTTAGGGACAGCTGCTCTGCTCCTTGATCCTAAGATGCTCCTTGAAGTTGACCGCCGATTTGCAGTTAGTACAAGATCCTATTCCTTCCAAGTCCTGCTGAAAGTCGAAGAAGTTATGGAGCCCTTCAAACCTGAGTATCTGGAGGGCACAAGTTAACCGGAACAGAACGCACAGCAACAAGAACAAACCCGTCCTGTAAATCCAGGATGCCAACAACAAAGCAAACATGACTCCTGAATTAAAAGTACTGAGGTAACTAACTGCCCCTGCTCCTGCTACTGTAGTAGTAGTAGTAGTTGTAGTGATGAAATTATAATTATGGAAACAGCAGCCAATTTTGACTGTGGAGAAGAAGAATACCATCTTGTGGGCAAATTCCACCACAAGACATGGGAATAGAATGGATGCAAGGCAGCGAAAAGCCTTGTGAAGCTCCCGAGAGTACCCGTGTCTAACAAACAAGGAATCCTCCTGAAGCCCATCCAGGAACAAGAGCTGGCGAAGGCTGTACCTCCTGAAGAAGCGGGCAAGGGTGAGGAAAGCTATGGAAGCCAAGGCAGACTCTGGGATCTGCACCAGCTTGTTGAAAGAGATATTGGGGTCCTCCACATCCCTGCTAGAATTATATGGCCGGATTGTAACATCGGAAGGAGAGCAGAGCATTGGGACAATGATGGTGAGGAATATGAAAGTGGAATAGGATATGAATCTTGGTATAGCAGAGGAGTGATCCAGTGCACACCATTTCAGGCTTATTCTGAAGCTTGCGCAGCTGATCATGCTCATCATCATCCAAGAGCAGCACATTTGATGATGATGATGCTGATGGTGATGATGTACCGCCTGCATAATCATAAGTGGTGTTATTATGATCATCATGAGAATGTGGAAGCAATAGGACACCGTTTTCATCATTCTTCCTAGGGATGTGGGACTCGTAGTCAGCCCTAGTAGTAATACTAGTACTGCCCCTGCAGGAGGAGCAGCAGTTATTCTGGTGGTGCATGCAAATTGCAATTCAACTTAATTCCCACTACAGTACTACTACTAGTCTACTACACACCTCTGTTTGCTCACAAATTGTTCCATTAAATAGCAAATTAAGGGCTTATGAATTTGTTTTGTATAACAAGAGTCTATGTACTGTACTGGTCAATCAGCTGCTGTGATTATTGATTGTGTACTAAGCAATATCTAGCAGCTGGCGAGAAGAGACTCATCACACTGTATCCACTGACTGTTCTATATATATATGGACCATGCTTACTCTAAGATTGCTTTCGATATAAGCATAATTAAGCTCCTTTAAATTGGTGACTACTATTAGTAACTATTAACTTTAAGCACGCTTAATTTGTAGGTGCCGGGGGAGGAGGTGATGGTAAAGCAGGAGGAGATCCTTGCTTTATCCCGTGAGGTGAGACAGAGTTGGGGGCTCGAGCAAATTGACCATCATTTCTTCTTCTTTGGAAGGAAAGAACAAAAGTTGCTCCACCTCATAAAACAGTTACACTTTGGATCTTTTATAGTAGCCGGAGCCCGGGACAAGGGAGATTGGTTGGTTAACCTAAGGGATGCTAAAGGCTCACGTACATCACGGTTCCATCTTCAAACTTCCAAATCCAACTAATTTACTAAAACCCAGACCCGAAAAGCAGGAAAAAGGAAAGTTGTGATTGGGAAATAAAGGGAAACCTCCACGTGTGTTAGGACTTAGGCCTCTGCCACAAGGCCCAGCGAGTGTGTCCACTTTCATGGCTCACCCGCTGATCCAATCTGGTTTGGTCTTTTTCCAGCCCGCTAAAAGGAATGGAAGAAATGGGCTGCCTATTAAGAGGTCCATTTTTAAAGTAAGTGTTTTTAAGGTTTGACTAGTAATGATAAAAACCGGATACTCTCCCACCATCACACCCGGAGCAAGAAAAAATTGTTTGGGAGAAAAGTCAGATTAATTTTGTTAGGATCCATCTCAAAAAATTATAAAAGTTTTGATTTATTTTTCACTAATATTAAAAGGTTAATTTTAATTTTAAATTATTTATAAAATTTTAGTGTCCATTAAATAAAATATTGATTTAGTGACTATTTAAGGGACTATGAACAACTTTAGGGGGCATAATATAGATTTTTTAGTATGAATTAAGAAAAAAACTAAAATTTAGGGAAAGGCAGCCTCCCCTAGAAAAAAAATATCAATCTTATTCATTAATCATTATTAGTATTTTTAGTTTGCAAATTGCAAATGCAAATACTATATTTGCAGTGGATATTCAAAAAATTGAGCAGCTCATAACTGCAGATCGAAACCTGTGGTGTGGGGTGGGTCATGGCATGAATCTTGAGCTGGAATGTTAGTTTTTGGTGACGCCAATTGTCTCAAGTATATGCGTATGTCCAGTTATGGCGTGCTAATTTATTACTTTTGGTCATAAGATTAATTAAGTAGCTAGCAAAAACATCCATTCCTTAAACATAACGTCACACACACACATATATGGATTCATAGGCCGTATCGATCGTTGGTGGGTGGCATTTTAAACAAGGAGATGCAAACTGCCAGAAAAAAAAGGAATAAAACAAAGAACAACATCGGTATATGCATTAGCAGGAAACACCAAGCAAGAAGGACGTTTACACGGAGTATAATTCAAGAGGCCGGCCGGGAGGTCATGCGATTCTTTCACAATTAATGACAATTGTAATCATGACTTGTTCAATCCCAATCCGAGCAATCATAAGGATCCGCAGCTCCTCTCATTAATTTAAGGAGTAATAGTATAAAAACTCCCTGTATTATTTTTTAAAATAGAAACCCCCTGTCCTTCAAAAATTTAAATTGACCTCCCCTATACTATCGGTCAGAAGCAAACCGTTGGTCTGTACCAGTCAAACTAACAGATTTCACTTTTTGACCTTGTACTGCCGGTTTCCCATTTTTTCTTTCCCGGTTACAATTAAACTAATTAAAATAATTAAAACCTAAAACTAATTAAACTAATTAAAACCTAAAACTAATTAAACTAATTAAAACCTAAAACTAAAAAGAAACCAAACGTGAAAAATTAAAAGGGGAAAACTGGATTGGTGGACAGTGAAGGAAAAGTGAAGATTGAAGACGTCCGTTCTTGGAAAAGTGAAGTAACGACAGTGAAGGAAAGCAGGAGAAACTCGTTTACTCCATCTTCTTTCCATTACTGACATTGCGAGGCAACAAAGGAAAAAAAGGACCACAGTAAGGAAAGAAAAGGAGCACATGCCTTTGTTGTCTCCCTCGCAGAGACAAGGTAAGTGAGTAGTCTATTCTCTCATTCCCGCCTCGATGTGAAAAGTTGTCATTTACTTTATTCGATTTTGGATTATAGAATGCATGCTGAACATGGGACCAATGATTTTTAATATATTTTCTGGGTCGTGAGTCTTTATGGAAGATGGGACCATGTGCTGGAGTTGGTGTCTATTTGATATTGTTTTAATTTATTGCTTTCATTTATCGGATATTTTAGAGTTTGTTATTTATTAATATTGGAGAACAAATGGAGTGACAGGATGCTAATTGCTGTCAAGATTTTCATGGGAGGGACATGGATCTTTGTTCCAAACATGCAGTATGTAGATTTTGAAGAAGAAAGTTTCGAGATTGAGGCTGATAAGTTGACTGTGGATTTAATTCATGAGAGAGTGTAGAAAAAAGGATACCATAATGCTCTTCATTATGATGTCAAATACCCATGGACACCGATGAAGGAAGGCATAATGAGTACGAGGAAAGGAAAACATGTTAAGCGGATAATTGCTGAGATGATAAGTAATGGTGAGGAGATATTGGAGGTTTATGTGGAACATGGAGTCCATATTAAGCCTACACTTGTATACAATGTAGACAGCAGTAGTGATGAAGATGGTGATGATATCAGTACTGCAGTTGGTGGTGATGATACGGCTAATGATATCAAGGACTCCACTGGACATTCCCTCAGCAGTACCTCCTTCAAGAAATGATGCTCAGACAACAAACAAGAAGAAAAAAGTATGGAGACCAACTAGCAGCTTCCTCCCTCCCAGGCCAAACACTTCAACTGACATCCCAACAAGGCCTTCACCAAGACCTAGGCCTGATCCACTGTCAAAGAACCATATTCGAACAAGGCCTTCGCCAAGACCTAGACCTGATCCACTGTCAAAGAACCACATTCCAACAAGGAAATGGATTCCTTGATTGATCTGAATATGAACACACACATGATGGCTGTAGTTATGACTGTTTTAAAATTAGGGTTTCATATTTTTGGTTTATTTATGACCGTTAAAGTGGTGTTTCATGCAATTTATTGGTGCAAATGTTGTAGTTATCACTTTGTAGTTATGACTGTCAGAGGGGTAATTTATTGGTGCAAATGTTGTTATTTTGGGTGAAAATGCATTTAGAGGTTGTAAGTTTTGGTGCAAATGGTGATTTACAGGCATTCTGCAGGCATATGCTTGTACGGGAAAGTTTACTCCCGGGGGTTGCTCTGCAAAATCCTTTCTTGCCAATGCATATAAACAAGCATATTGACACATTTTGCAGATGTACGCTTAAAACTTGTTGCAAAAAAAGCCAAAAGAAAATATTGCTCATCGAAATACATGACCCTCTTTCTTTTCCTTCTCTGCATATCCTTTGGATCATACAGTACTCAAACATTTCATTTTCCTCAAACCACTGCATCTCCATCATCGGAAGACATGACCAAAACATATACCAAAAATGATATCCAAAATCCAAAACATAAATCCAAACTCATATCCAAAATCAAAAATATATTCCAACAACATATACAATCGAAAACATCAAACTGTACATATAATCCAAAACATATTACAAAATCGTTCATATACTTCAAACTCTAAAAATTAAAATTACAATAAAAAAAACAGAAAAATTGAAAGAGATAGCACTACAGACGAATGATAGCCCTTTAAATGTGCTTCTGGTTTGCGTTCATCCTTTAGCGCATCCACATACTTCTTCAATTCCTTGCGAGTCACATCACCTTCTTCCTTCATAGCATCGATTAGACCATCCTTAAGCGCAACCCATTCACTGATCTCACCTCGACGCAACTCCGACACAGATCCGACCTGAGTGTTGCACCATACCCAGAATTTACACTCTCCATTCCCACATTTGTAATACAAGCGACCTGAGTTTTGAGGAGATAATATCAGATGCTCGAACCCCGCACTTGCATGCTCTGTTCTTATATCGGGGGAGGACTGATACACCATTACCAACGCCGGACGACGTGCTTGACCGATTGCTTGAAGAAGCCCTTCAGATTGATAGAGTGACTGAGAAGATGAACCCTAAAATTGGACAAATTTGAAGAAGAAATTTGGGGTTAGTAATGTGTATAGTGTATTTATATTAGGTTTTAAGGTTTTATCGTTTTTCCCCTTTTAATTTCCCATGTTTTGTTTCTTTTTAGTTTTAGGTTTTAATTATTTTAATTAGTTTAATTGTAACCGGGAAAGAAAAAATGGGAAACCGGCGGTACAAGGTCAAAAAGTGAAGTCTGTTAGTTTGACTGGTACAGACCAACGGTTTGCTTCTGACCGATAGTACAGGAGAGGTCAATTTGAATTTTTGAAGGACAGGGGAGGTTTCTGTTTTAAAAAAATAGTACAGGGTCTTTATACTATTAGCCCCTAATTTAATTTGCACCACTACTCTCTCGATCATTTTGTGTTGATGCTTAATACTCCTCCTTAATAGTATATACAAAGTTTGGAATTTTGTTAGCTACCCACGTTCCATATAGGGTGGTGGCGGCTCACGATTGATCTTCCTGATACAGTCTTAATTATGTTGGTAATGGGTGTGAAGTATACTTATGGGAGCTATATTTATGGCTACATGGGATCATATTGGGAATTGACGCGAGTAGTGGTGAAGGTGAAATCCTGATGAAGTTCAAGAATTCCCTCGGAAATAACTCGCCGCTCTACACCTGGAATGGATCAGTTGGTAGCAGTCCGTGCAACGATAGGGGTTCAGATTGGATAGGTGTGCGATGCAAGGATGGAAGCATCGATAAGTTGGCCCTGGAGAACATGGGGCTGACAGGGACGGTTCGTTTGGAGATTCTGGCGGAGTTGCCAAGGTTGAGAAGCTTGAGCTTCATAAACAACAGCCTGGAAGGTTCGTTGCCTCTGGTCAAAACACTGAGTTCCATCAAGAATCTGTACCTGTCCAGTAACCGTTTCTCAGGTGACATCCCTGGGGATGCTTTTGTTGGGATGAATTCTTTGAAGGAGCTCTCTTTGGCACGAAATCTGCTCACAGGTCGAATCCCTTCCTCCCTTGCTGCTTTGCCTAAACAACGCAAGTTGAGCCTCGAGTGGAATCAATTTCAGGTACACTACCTGATTTTTCTCAAAGTTTCACCCTCTTTAATGTTTCAAATAACCATCTCAGGGGCCGCATTCCCTCCATTCTTTCCAACGTTGATTCATCATCTTTCTCAGGTAATCCATTAATCCATTAATTAATTAATAGCTTCTTTTTTCATTGGCGTGTGTGGGTTAATCATCAATCCATCAATCAATGCATGGATTGTACTGCAGGAAATGATGGTCTATGTGGGAAGCCCTTGCCAGCTTGCAAATCCTCAAACAAGAAGACCGTAATAATTACAAGGAGATAGATTGACACCCAATTAAAACAATTGGCAAATTTACCACCCAAATTTTCTCCGTTAGACAATTTAGCACCTAATTTTTCCTCCATTAGACAATTAAGCCACCGTGGCCGTTAAGTTTAACTAACGGCGTTAAATAAATGACACGTAACCGTTATCTGCTGACGTGACACCATATCTAAAATTTTAAAAAATATAAAATTGTAAAAATATGGAGAAAATCTTTAAAATTTTATAAAAAATCCAGAAAAATAAAAAAAAATCTAGAAAAAATATAATGTAAACAAATATATGTGTTTTAAAAATTATAAAAAAATAGAAAATACAAACCAATAGAATTTTTTTTAAAAAAAGTAGACACTTCATAGAGTGTAAAAATAAATTATTTTTAAATATTTTATTATAATTTTTATTAAAATATCTTTAAAATAGAAAAATATAAGAAAAAAAAAGAAAAAAGAAAAAATACACTCCGTATAGATACTAGAAATGCTAACTTCATCCCTCCACACCTCATTTTTTTAGTTTCTCTTTTAGGATAGTGAGTTTGTTGAAGGGATTGAAAAACAAAGTGATATCGATTTTGTCCATTTTTTTAAAAATCCTATTGGTTTGAATTTTCTATATTTTTTTACATTATAATTTTTCCTCTTTTTATTTTTTCCATATTTTTCTGGATTTTTTAATATTTTTTTGAATTTTTTGTAAAATTTTAAAGATTTTCTCCCTATTTTTACAATTTTATATTTTTTTAAATGCTGACGTGGCGGTCACGTGTCATTTATTTAACGCCGTTAGTCAAACTTAACGGCCACGGTGGTTTAATTGTCTAACGGAGAAAAAGTTGGGTGCTAAATTGTCTAACGGAGAAAGCTTGGGCGGCAAATTTGTCAATTATTTTAATTGGGTGCCAATCTGTCTTTTCTTGTAAAAATTGGGTGTCAATCTGTCTTTTGCCCTAATAATAATAATAAGTGGGGTGGTCGGAACTGTGGTCGCACTGGGCGCCATTTTGGCACTGGTGTTTATCCATGGAGGCCGAGGCAGGGCCCAAAGGACAAGCCCAATAAAGCATGTGCAGAAGAACAACAACAGATTCACTGTTCACGGGATGGGACTGGTGAAGGGGGTGGAAATGGAATCAACAGCCCTAGGAGATCATTATAATAAGGTCAGTAGTACAACAAATACAACAAGAGCAGCAGGTGGCGGTGAAAAGTATGGTAAGTTGGAATTTGTGAGACATGGGAGGGAGAGATTTGAGTTGCAACACTTGTTAAGGGCGTCTCCAGAGGTTTTGGGGAGCGGCGCCTTCGGGTCATCTTATAAGGCACTTGTTTCGTCGAATGGGCCAACCATGGTGGTCAAGAGGTTTAAGCACATGAATAACCTATGAATAACCTTGGGAAGGAGGAATTTCAGGAGCACATGAGAAGGCTGGGAGCATTGTCGCACCCTAACCTCCTCCCTCTTGTCGCTTTCTACTATAGGAAAGAGGAGAAGCTCTTGGTTTCTGACTTTGTTGAAAATGGATGCAGCTTGGCCACCCATCTGCACGGATCAATCATCAATATTCAAAATATATAGAATTTAAGTTTTGATTATCATAATCTCTAACTTGTCCTTAATCAATTGAGATAATCTGCAGGCAATGGTGCGCCAAAACAAAAGGGGCTAGATTGGCCGATGCGGCCAAGTATCATAAAAGGAGTATGGATCCATTTTCTGGTTTGTACATCAATACATTTATCTCGCAATTGTTATATACATCTGTAAAACCATGCATTAGAAAATGTGCATAATGTCGTGTATTAATCCATTTTCTTGCTGAAATGGTGTATACTTGATAATTAAAAAAGTGTTATGATCTTTCTCACGAAGAAAAACAAGGTTTATTCACTAAGTGCTTCTAAAATGGAATGGTGATGTAATCATCATAACAAATGCACATCATCCATCCATTTTGTACAGCGGAAGGCAGAAAAGTGAACATGCTGATTTAGTGGTTTTTGACATTCTAATTTCAGTTAACTTGATGACTGGTCTTGGTGATTTGATCTAAAGAAGCGCATTTCATATTCTGCATTTTTGGGCGTTTTTTTGTTTCATTTTTCCGGACAAGAGCAAAACATGATGTATTATATACAAACTCCATAATTCTAATTCATCGTTCCAAAGTCACTCGAAATTTTTGTGGAGGGAAAAAAATTGTATATCACATGCTTTGGCCTAATTAATGAATTAAAGGGTAGATTAATAAAAAATTACACAATTAATCTCATTAATCATTACATTGGTCTTTATAGTTTCTGTTAAAATGTTTAGGGAGTATTGTCTCGGACTCGATTAATTGATATTTTTCTATGAATTATTTGATCCAATTTAATTATCATTTTGCTTCTTTCAACTCATATATTTTTGCAATATTATGAAATGACCGTTTTTTTTAGACTCTATCTACAAACTCCCGCCTTTTCACTTCTTAGGGTCTGTTTGGCGTTCCGGTTCTAGTCCGAAAAGTACTGTAGCAAAAGTACTTCTGGAAAAACTAGTATATTGTTTAGTAAACATTTCTTAAAAGTGTTGTGGGAAACCAGAAGTTGTTTTTGGTGTTTGGTAAAACTATAAAAATGAAATAGTTGACCTATAAAACCCATTTTTAAAAAATTAATAAAAATAGGAAAATTGGATCTAGAATTACTTATCTTGAGATAAGATTTTATTGTGATAGTTTTTAATTTATTTTGTTATAGTATATAAAGAAAAAAAAATAAAATTAAAATGAAAAAAAAAATAGGAGAGAGAGGGTGCAAACGCAGCAACGCGTTTGCCACTGGAGGATTTTTTTGCAGTGAGGAAAGCCAAGCATTTGCAAGGCACTAACCCGTTGCAAAAAGCTGGTTTCAACCCTTAACCCCAAACATTCAAGTATTGCTTTTCCAATTCAACCCAATCCAACCTAACCCAACTTAGAATGCCAAACACTATCTTAGTCTGTTTCTTTCAATATTTAAGCCAGACTTGGTCGGCTGGATATTTGTTAAGAAAATAGGGGTAGTTTTAAAACAGAAAAAATTAAATAATAGAAAAAATTGCTACCTTAAAAGTTAGGGCAAAAGACAGATTGACACTCGATATTTTCTAAAGAGGACAATTTAGCCACCAATTTCAACAATTGACAAATTAACCACCCATGTTTTCGCCGTTAGACAAATTAACCACCCATGTTTTTACCGTTAGACAAATTAACCATCGGTCAGACTAATTTTGACTAACGGTGTTAAATAAATGACACGTGTCAGTTATCTAATGATGTGGCATTAATTATTATTTTTATTAAATAAAAAAATTCAGAAAAAATATAAAAAAATTCAGAAAAAATAAAAAAAATTAGAAAAAATATACATTTTTTAAAAACTATAAAAAATTATTAAAAAATCCAAAAAATATGAAAAAATATAGGAAATTCAAACCAATAGGATTTTTAAAAAAAATGGACAAATTCCTTACCCTTTCTTCTTCAATCCTTTCAATAAACTCACTTTCTGAAAAAAGTAACTAAAAAAATGAGGTGTGCAGTGGTGAAATGCCTCTATACGGAGTACTTTTTTTCTTTTTTCATTTTTTTCTTAAGTTTCTCTATTTTTAAGGTATTTTATTTTAAAATTAAAATTAAAATAAAATATTTGAAAATAATTTATTTTTACACTCTACGGAGTGTCCAATTTTTTTTTAAAAATTCTATTGGTTTGAATTTCCTATTTTTAACTCTAATTCTTTTCCTTTTTTATTTATTTTCATATTTTCTAGATTTTTTCTAAAATTTATTATTTTTTCTCAATTTTTTCTCAATTTTTTGGATTTTTTAAAAGTTTTTTTCCCTATTTTTATAATTTTTATATTTTTTAAAATGTTGACGTGGTATTTTATTTAATTAATAAAAAATAATAATTGATGTCACGTCATTAGATAACTGACATGTGTCACTTATTTAACACCATTAGTCAAAATTAGTCTGACCGATAGTTAATTTGTCTAACGGTAAAAATATGAGTGGTTAACTTGTCTAACGGTGAAAACATGGGTGGTTAATTTGTCAATTGTTGAAATTGGTGGCTAAATTGTCTTTTTTTTTTAAATGTTGAGTGTCAATCTGTCTTTTTTCCTAAAAGTTAACTATTCTCGAACGCCATTCATTCAAATCTGAAGACAGTATGTTATTTTATTATTTTTCACATATTTCATCTCAAATATTTCTGCCGTAAAGTGCCTGAAAGAATGATGTAGAAAAGAAGAGAGGGAAATATGCAACGATATTTTTTAAGGGCACAATTTTCAGTTATAACTAATTTTATTACTAAATATCTTAATTTGATATGCGTACCAAAAATAATCCTCTCTGGTAAAAGGAAATTTATGTATGACATCATCTTAACCATTCATGCATATTCAAGGGTTAAAATTGATACAACATGATCTATCATGTTTAACGGAACTTTAGAGGAGCCAATTAACCCCTGGAAAAAAGAAGACAAGGAGACCCCTAATTCGGTTTGGGACAACAATAACGTTTTGATATTTTTTCCTTGTTTTTCTTTCTATGGCTTCGAATATCTTTTGCCTATGAATGATAATCATGCCAAACTTGCCAATCTGGTAAAATTAGAGGACTGTATGGCCAACATTGTTCTAATCTGGTGAAAGGATATGAAAGTATAACACCCTCAAGCAAGCAAACATTTTTTACTAACAATTGAGTGAGGTAAGCCAAAAGTATTATAACGCAAAAAAGCCCTCACTTGAAAATTATATGGAATCCTTGGTACATGGCATGCAAGAAGCACACCCATCACACATTCTGCACTCACACGCACCTAGACACAGAAACCAGATGGAATGCAAACAATAGCTAAACTTGTCATTCTAAATAAGAAGTTCCAGTGTTAACTAGCAGATTCCTTGGATGCTACCCCTTCTCTCACTTCCTCAATTTCAGTACCAGCTCCATCCACAACATTACTTATGTCTTTGCCATTTCTTGGAGAACCACTGTCATTGCTAATTACTTCAACACTATCTCTAGTTGCTAAGGCACTCAAATTAGGAGAGCTAGAAGCAGCATTATGCTCTTCAATTTGTTTTTGCTGATTTAGGGCATGACAGTGAGGGCAGTAATAAGTTATGTATGGGAAATCTTCCTTCCTTGCAAGCCCTACAAACAATAGCCATAACAGGAAGTTGAGTCATAAGAGCATAAAAGTTGGGTAATGAGTGAAATAAAAGTTGGGCAATAGGTGGGCAAGTCCATCAGTCATAGTCCACTCACCATTGTGCATGTGGCAGTTGCCACAAATGAGTGCATAAGATTGTGCTGGATCCTCGCCTACAAGTAATGCTGCTATTCGAGCAATCCATCCACCATCATGTGCAGTGTATGCTTGTGGATTGTGATGTTCAACAACAACTTCATTATGCTCCAAAGTCTGACGACTTTCACTTCGTACAGAAGGCAGCATTTCAACTTCAGAATGATACACTGGAGCATTCACTGCACTATCAGGTCGACCATTCACTTGCTTTCTATTCCTAAGGCCACTAGCTTGCACAAACTCAACATCATTACTCTTCCCTGTTGGATTACTGAGTTTAGATTCATCTCCCACATACACATTCAAGCCTGAATCTGCACCCAACTTGGATGCCAGGACTGTCGCGGCAGCTGCCTTTGCTGCTGGGTCAGGATCATATCTCTGCATGAAAAAGGGTTCATATCAAGAAGAATTAGCAAATTCCGAAACCGACCAAAAACAGCTAAAAGCTAATTCTATACTGCAATATGTAACTCCTTCAAATCCCCATATTCACTTAGTTGAAAAAGAGAGAAAAAAGCCAGCTAGTCCTGTGTATAAAGTTATGTGGGACTTGGGAACAAGAATTTTAAACACGAATCACATCACTAACCCCCATGGTCAGACAGAATGCAGCCTGACGCTAGGCAATATTACAAACTCCACAAATCATTGAACATTCTTAAAACATTTGCATCTTAGTGATAACCTTCTAATCAGACCATAATTTGCTAACAAATTAACTAGGCAATATTACAAACTCCACAAATCATTGAACATTTTTCTTCTAAAAATGAATAACCCTTAGACTCAACACTCCTTTTGCATCAATGTTTAAAATAAGCCTTATTCTTGATGTGGTCTGAGCATTGATGACGCTAGATGCCTTCCTGACAATCTTTTTTAAGCTAGACCACTGTTCACAGCTGCTGGATTTTATTTCCACACAGTACAAGTGTTCACCACCATCAATTACAATTTTTAAAAGAATTAGGTTTCAAGCAAGGCCTACTACTTTCAATTGGCCAAATTAGACTCATCACACTTAGTAAAGGGGTGAATGTAAAGTTATCAGATAAAAAGAGACAGCGTATTCTTACAATTCCCATCGCAAACAAAATAAATGAGTGTAAACCCAAAAAGATCTGCTTCTTCCTTACCTGAATGAGCTGCTGAGTAATGTAATAATTCGTCTTCTCCTTAAGTTCATCAATTTTTGCTTGTCTTTCAGCACGAAGCCTTTCTAGAGTTTTTTGATCTCTCCGATCACCTAGATGGTAATGAGATAGAATCAATGGGCAAGTTGAAAAGTTCAGAATCAAACTTAAGGGCAGATTTATAGGTCCAATGGATTGTATTAATTTTTTCTGGAATAAAAATAGAGAGTTTAGGAATTTGCCATTTCTTGGGTTTCAACATTCAGCAACAAAATCATGCAGAGGTGTTATGAACTGATAGAATTGAAGATGAGGTGGAAACACTTACAAATCCGTGTGAAGGTCACAAACCCATAATAAACAGAGGAGAATAAAGCAGGCAAAAGAAACATTGGCAAAACTCTAAATGCCCTCATCTTCCAATTCAAATCCATCGATCTTGTAGTTGTGATAGCGTAAGCAACGGCAATTACCTGGGGTTCAAAGGAAAACAGAATAAAGATAAACCACGTAGGGAACACATAGGATTTTGAGTCATAACGTCAAAAGGGAAGTGGTGGACGAGGCAAGTAAAATGAAGGGGAAAAAATACCTCAAGAACAACAGAGAAGACAATGAGATGCCTAGTGATCTTCCTCCGAGCAAGGGATCTCCTTTTCATTCTAGCTAAAACGCCAGCTTCTTCCTTGGAGATGTGTTGCAGTCTCTTCTCGAAATCGTCACCTTTAAATCTAAAGATACCGTTCCAAATACGGGACATAATTCCACTAGTGCGCTTCCTTTCCGCGATTGCGGTCTCTATCTTTTCATTATCCGCAACTATGCCATCTTTGTTCTCCTCACTCATTTTTTGTTAAAAAAAAAGGTGAAAAAATATTTTCTTCCTATCCCCTCTCCCTGGCACAGCCAAAGACAACTACAACTACACGATGATGACTCAAAAACTATCTGAATTAAAAAAACATAATAAAGGATGCTGATCTAATTAATCGGACGCAAGAGGACAGAATAGATTAAAATTGAATAAAATAAAAGAGGGGAAGATAAATTAGGAAAAGAAAAGAGGAGAAATAGAGGACGAGATCGGAATAAGTACCAGGAGATGGACGGATTGAGATCGAAATAGTAAGCTGATGCCTGGGTTTTCCAAGCCGATCTATAGGTATAAGAGCGAGGATGTGGAGGGGGAGATGGAGGCTGGGGAAAGCAAGCAGATTCCCGATGAGATTGAAAACAAGAACTCCAGAGAGCTTACGCGGAGTCAACAAAAAGAAATTTTAATTTTTTTTTTGCGTGAAAATAAAAAATATTTATAGTAGACAAAAGTGTTGAACTGTTGTAGAGCGTGATCAGTTAAGTTGCGGACGTGTCATTTCATGTCACATTCCACGTGGTTGTTTGTTGATGTGTCATATCACGTCAGTAAATTTGGTCTGGATCCAGAGAAAAATGGATCTGGGCAAACGGGTACTCATATTTACTAGAAACGACGTCGTTCTAGTTTAAAAATGAAAAAAAACAACAAAAGTGTTCATCCTTTTCCTTCTCCGAGAAATGATATTCAGGTTGACAACAGGTTGACTGACGTGGCTCTAGCCACGTCATTAAAAATATTAATTAAAAATTGCCACTCCTCCGACGTCGTTTCAACTTGAAAATTGAATCAAGCATTTCTTGCATTTCTTTCTTCCTCGACGCAGCCTGCGTCATTACCTTTCTTCCTCTCCCTCTTTCACTCACTCTTTCAACCTAAATACCCAATTCCACACGAATAATCAGCATATTACAACCTAATTAATTAATGAAAAGAAAATTGCCCAAAAAAACTATTTATTTGTTTCATTTACAACTTTCATTTCTTAAGTGGTCAAAAAATCAGTATATTACCACCTAATTAATTAATTGCCCAAAAAAAGCTATTTATTTGTTTTATTTACCGCTTCATTTCTTAATTGGCAAAAATCAGCATATTACCTAATTAATTAATTAGCCAAAAAATATTATTACTTAATCAGCATATTACCTAATTAATTAATTAATTAGCCAAAAATCATCATATTACCTAATTAATTAATTAGCCAAAAATCAGCATATTACCTAAGTTAATTAATTAGCCAAATTAATTACCACCTAATTAATTTGGCCAAAAAATTACAGAAAAAGGAAAAACCCAGAAAAAATTACAGAAAAATGAAAGTGGTTGCGTCGAGGAGAGAAAGAAATCCAGAAAAATTAGATGGAAAAACCTAATACTGGAGCAACAAATAAATTTAAAAAAGACATACACAAAAATTAGATGGAAAAATGAAAGTGCTTGCGTCGGATTTGGTCCCGGTAGCTGTCGGATTTGGTGGTAGATGCGAGTCGGATTTGGTGGTGCTGTGGGATTTGATGGCGGATGCGAGTCCGATCTGGTGGCGTGCGGCGTGCTGCGGTTGGATTAAGCTTGGGTATTTAGGTTGAAAGAGTGAGTGAAAGAGGGAGAGGAAGAAAGGTAATGACGCAGGCTGCGTCGAGGAAGAAAGAAATGCAAGAAATGCTTGATTCAATTTTCAAGTTGAAACGACGTCGGAGGAGTGGCAATTTTTAATTAATATTTTTAATGACGTGGTTAGAGCCACGTCAGTCAACCTGTTGTCAACCTGAAATTTGCCAACCTGAATATCATTTCTCAATTAGAAAAATAAGACCAACAATAATCATATTCTTTCTCCTTCATCCAACACTCCACAGCCCAGAACACTGTAGATCCAGATTATCATTCTTCCAGCCAACATATTAAACACCATTGCCGCTCTCTCCACCTTTGTCTTCACCGCCCTCCTCCATTCCGCCACCATCGCAGCCTCAAACTTCACCATTTCTCCGCCACCATGACGAAGAAAGTCGCCGCTCCTCCACTCATCTCCCTTCCGGCGGCAACCCCAATGTGGCTGGAGCCGCAAACGTCCAACAACGTTGCGCCCTACGGCGCCCTTCAAGCTCTAGAATACCATCCATGCCCTTCGTCATCGAATCCGTCCCCATCGGATCTTACGGTCTAATTGGCATCGGTGGTGGTCCTGATCCCTCCTCGACGAGCTCCGTATCCATCGTGAGGAAATCTGGTGGAAAATACAATTAATTCTGAATCCAGAAGGATACAAATCTATTGGGTCTGATTTTTCAATTGCTGGCTGGCAAAATATGTTAGGAACAATATGGGCAAATCCATAATTAATTCCAAGAACAGATTGAATGAAGAGAAAGAGAAGATGAACGTGTTTTGAAGATTTTTTTCCTTCAAAAACGACGTCATTTCATTTAAATGACCCAAACTCGTTTTAATATCCGTTTGCCCGGACCCATTTTTTGTTGGATCCAGATTCAATTTTACTGATGTGGCATGACACGTCAACAAACAACCACGTGAAATGTGACATGGCATGCCACGTCGGCAACTTAACGATTTATGTTTAACGGCGTCCGTATGAGGGGCCAAATGAGAACGATCATTCGAGTGCAAGGATCATTTAAAACCGAAAATAAATTCAGGTGCCAAATCAATAAATTAAGGTGAGTGTAGGTGCCAAAAATCTCATTAACCCTATCACGAGAGTAACTCCTAACCATAACTCATTCGTTGATTCTTCGACATTAGTTTATTCAGACCTCCCTATAGTTTCACCTGAATTTCATTTTGGTTATGAATAGATCACCCAAATTCGAATCTATAAGTAGAAACTTTATTATAGTTATTTCTATACACTTGAGTACTCTACGGATAGAAGAATACATAAAGTTGGACATAGTAAAATAAAAAATTGAATTTTTTTGTTGAATGGTATTATTGCGATTTGCAAATTTTTTTTTTTTATATTTAATATATATCAAAGAAAGATGAATGTATTATATAAAAAAACAAAGAGTAATTAGGAAAGATAAAAAGACACACCGGATCTTTACTAATAATAAATCTAATAAATAAAGAAACAATGACTTATTTTAACCCCCAAAATGATACAATCCATGTATTCATCAAAGTTTTCTAATTAAATTTTTAGGCGATTAATTTTATAGGTATTTATAAGAAAAAAATAAATTAATTTTTTAAATAATTAATTTAATCTCGTATTTATAATTTGGTCTAATTAAATTTTATATAGTTGCTCATTCTAATAATTTTTATATAATTTATTATTACTAATTAATCAATATTGATGTGTCTCTAATATTTTATAATTAATTTAATGGTCATATTTGAAAAAAATGTTCAATTTTAAAAAAAAATCATTAGAAATTTTCACCCATACATTTACTTATATTTTTTCATATGTTTATAAATTTGGTTAAGCTAAAACCTACGTAAAAATTTCTTCTAATAATTTTTATACAACCGATTCTAATTTTTTTGGGTTAAAAATCAGCTCTGAATGATGAATTAAACTCGATACTTAAAATTGTCTAGTTGAATTTACCTCTATTTTTTTATTCACTTTATTTTGATCTCTGAAATAAATTTTTAATGATTAATTTCAATTATGAATGACGCAATTTTCTAATAAAATATACTTATGAAATGAAATAAAAGTATCATTTATATAATTATAAAATTAAAATTTGATTATAGAAAAAATAACAAGAATATGCATAGACTTAAAAATAATGATATTTTGAATCTCACCTGTAAAAAATAAAGGGAAAAAGCACCCGTGGGTTCCCACGGTTATTATTTTCATTTTAGTTGGTCCCCAAAACGGTTTTGGGTTCCCATGGGTCCCTAGCGTTTAAGCCGTTAGTCACCACAGGTCCCCGCCGTCAAATTCGACCCTAACGGAAACTAACGACAGTTAACTCTGAATTTTTTATTATTATTTCTGAAAAAGCACACGACACTGGGCCCACACGTCAGATTTTTCAGATTTCTTATTTTCTTAATATCTAAAAAATTACTTTTATTAATTAGTTAATTTATTTTATAAAAAAAGAGTAAAAACTCTAAAAATCTAAAAAAAATAGTAAAAATTCGAAAAAATGTAAAAAATTCAAAAAAAAATGTAACAAATCCAAAAAAATTGTAAAAGTTGCAAAAACATTAATTAATCTAAAAATCTAGAAAAAAAATGAAAAATGTAAAAAAAATAAACAATTCTGAAAAATGTAAAATTAACCAAAAAATTAATTAATCTTAAAATCTAGAAAAAATATAAGAATCTAGAAAAATGATAAAAAACCAAAATAAAAATAATTAATTTGGTTATTTTTACATTTTTTAGAATTAATTTTTTTTTGGAATTTTTACATTTTCTCTGAATTTTTAGATAAATTATTCTTTTGGGAATTTTTACAATTTTTCTAGATTTTTAGATTAATTATTTTTATTTTGGATTTTTATCATTTTTCTAGATTTTACATTTTTTTTCTAGATTTTTGGATTAATTAATTTTTTTGGAGTTTTTTTTTTGGATTTTAAGATTAATTAACTTTTTTTGGTTATTTTTACATTTTTCAGAATTGTTTATTTTTGTTTGATTTTTTATAATTTTTTTGCATTTTTTTAGAATTTTTATATTAATTAATAAAACTAATTTGTTTAGATATTAAGAAAATAAAAAACCTGGAAAATCTGACAAGTGGGGCTCAGTGTCAGAAATAATAATAAAAAATTCAGAGTTAATGGCCGTTAGTGTCCGTTAGGGTCGAATTTGATGGCGGGGACCTGTGGTGACTAACAGCCTTAACGCTAGGGACCCGTGGGAACCCAGAACCATTTTGGGGACCAACTAAAATGAAAATAATAACCGTGGAGACCCACGGGTGCCTTTTCCCAAAAAATAATAGTAATATTTTTCAATTTATTATTATTCTTAAAAAAAGAAAAAAAAGGTAGGAATTAGCTTGGAACAAAGAGGTTAGGGTTAGGCGTAGCGGGTCGGATCTATCGGAAAGTTTCGGCTGGGTAATTTGCCTAGCAAAGGCGAGGGTGGGGTGGCATCGGTGCCACAGCGCTAACTATAAAAGGCTGAGGCAGACATACTCGTCGACCAATCTTTTTCATTTTTATTAAAAATTATTTTGTGAATTGGAGGTCTGAATTTAAACGATCTCTATTAAAGTTATTAACGCTTTCCTCCTCCTTTCCGCTGCGGTATATTTCAGAGAGGAATTTGCATTCCATTGAATAATACATGCACATAGAGGGATAGTGGTTTGTGTTTTTGGTTTTGTATTGTCCAGAACCCTCACTAGACTAATGGAGGGCGCCGGAGACGAACCATGGCGGCAAGAGCAAGCCGCTGCAGCGGTGGCTACTGAATCTCAATCGCTCCCCCAAAGAGAAGGAGCGGGAGGAGAAACCGAAGCCGAAGGCGCTGAAGATGAACGGAAGAAGGAGGATGATGAGTTGATTGATAAGGCACAGAGATTGATGGACAGAATCACTTCTTCCCACGATAACCCTAACCCTATGCTGCTCCACGCCCTTTCCTCTCTTCTCGAAAACCAAGAGGCCCTGTATGTTTTACTTTCTGTTATGTCATCTTCATTTAGGCTCGCCGTTCTTTCCTGTCATTGTTACCATCCTATACTGTACTATACTCGATCTCTACTGTTTTCGCTCCTTTTTCATATCACCTTAAGCTTCAGCTTTTGTAGCTGTGTTTTCGTTCTGTTCTTGCACGACTTAGCCTACCAGTGTCCGCTTTTGTCACTCACGTCATAACCCACGGCCTGGTGGAATCACTTCATTTCAACTTTAGAGTTTAAAATGCATCTTGCCGCCCTCCAATGCCTTTTGCACCTATCCCATTGCATACCAACAATCCTGTTTCCACTTCCTCCAAAGCTAACGATTTCTGTTTTCCAGAACATTAAATACATGTTCTAACCATACGCAAATTCTAGTTTTAGATGTTCAAGTATGCCTATTGCATTTCAGTTTTTAATTTTCAACTACTCTGACCATCTTAACTGAAAGAGAATGCTCGCTCCTTTAATTTTCCTTCTGCATCTTGGTTCTGCGCGCACCTCTTTATTATGAGGTCTCAGCTAACATTTGTTTGTGTACCAATGTTACTCAGGTACCTGAGAGATAATGGTCAATCTTCCAATAATAATCGTGCTTCTCACAACATTGGGCGGCTTGGGAATCTAGTTCGGGTACCTTTCATTTATGTCTTTGTGTTTATTGTTCTTCTGCAGCTTTCTTATTTCATTCTGTTTTTTTGTTGTCAAAAAACCATTTTCCCAAGTTCTTTTGCTAAAGATTTCCCTGTATTTCCTCTTCAGGAGAATGATGAATTTTTTGAATTGATATCTTCAAAGTTTCTGTCTGAAACTAGATATTCGATCTCCATTCAGGCATCTGCTGCCCGGCTTCTTTTGAGTTGTTCACTGACTTGGATTGTATGATTCCTTTTTCCTTGAGCATCTGATCTGTTTTAATTTCAATTTCACTTTAATTTTACTGCCTATTGGTTTTCTTGATGAGTTGCAAATCGTTCACAGTATCCTCATGTGTTTGAAGAACCTGTAATGGATAACGTAAAAGGCTGGGTGATGGATGAGACTACCAGATCTTCCAGTGAAGGTCGTAATTGGAAGCATGACATGTGGAGACATGGAGCATCTGATTATGAAATGTTGAAAACCTATTCTACTGGACTCCTTGCTGTATGTTTGGCTGGGTATGCACTGGCCATGGATGGCTTATTTTCTTTACATGTATTGTTTGAGATTATACCTGACTTTGCTTTCCCCTCTGGTACAGTGGTGGTCATGTGGTTGAAGATGTATTGACATCTGGGTTATCAGCAAAGCTGATGCGCTTTCTACGTATACGTGTTCTCGGGGAAACGAGCACAAACCAAAAAGATGCTTCTTATGCAATGGACAGCAAGAATTTGTCTTCTACTTCCTCTATCAGAGGTAGGGAAGAAGGACGGTGTAGGGGACGGCAGGTTTCAGAAGCTCCTCATGACAATAATCCATGGATAACAGATGAGCGGTCTTTAGCTGATGCTGATGAGAGATCTTTGGAAGCACTGGGAGAAGATATTGATGACATCGATGCTGATGGTGGGGACAGACGGCATGCGCGAGAACTTCGTGAGGGAAAGGCAAAAACTGGAGATGGTGATGAAAGTGGTAGAGATGACTCATCAAGACGCAAGGTCTCTCGTGGGTCGGCAAGACTTAGAGTCAGGGGGAGAGCTAATGAAGCAGGACTTGAGACTGACCAGGTTTTGACATCTCCAGGATCTGGTAGTCGATCAGTGCAGGGTCGGAGTACTAAAGAGAGGAACTTGGTTAAGAGTTCCGATGTAAAAAAAGGTGTGGATGTCATAAAGTATATGGAGCATGTAAGTCTGGAGGGGTTGGATGTTGACAGAGAGGATAATGATGATTGTTTCCAGGACTGCAGAATTGGAGCCAAAGATATTTTAGACCTGGTAAAGAAAGCAGTTAGGGCTGCTGAAGCTGAAGCCAGAGCAGCTAATGCACCTCCTGAAGCCATCAAAGCAGCTGGAGATGATGCTGCTGAAGTTGTCAAGACTGCTGCTTTAGAGGTGTGGAACTTTATCTTTATTAATTGCAAATGTTCTTGCAATTTTATGTGATGTGAAGCTGAACAACGTCATAAATATAATCATTTATTTATCAGGAATACAGATCAAGTAACAATGAAGAAGCTGCAGTTTTGGCTGCCTCCCGTGCTGCGTCAACTGTTGTTGACGCTGCTAATGCAATTGAAGTTTCTAGGTTAGTTTTGTTGTATTAGTTTTCCTTTTCTTTTCATTTTTGAGCTGTATTTGGTTTTAGTGCAACTCCTGAAATTCCTGGTGAGTGGGTGTCAGGAACCATAGAAGTACGAACGATGACCTAGTGAAGTTTGGTGAAACGAAAGAAGAAGCAAATGAAGAAGCTGAACCATATTTCATCCCTGACTTTGAATCCTTGGCACAATTGAGAGAAAAATACTGCATTCAGTGCCTTGAGATGTTGGGTGAGTATGTTGAGGTTCTCGGACCAGTCTTACATGAGAAGGGGGTAGATGTATGTCTTGCACTATTGCAACGCAACTATAACCATATGGAAGCTTCAAAGACAGTAATGCTTTTGCCTGACGTGATGAAGCTTATATGTGCTCTAGCTGCCCACAGGAAATTTGCTGCATTATTTGTGGATCGGAGTGGAATGCAGAAATTGCTATCTGTTCCAAGGGTTGAACAAAACCTTTTTGGTCTTTCTTCTTGCTTGTTTACTATAGGTTCTCTTCAGGTAATTTGCTTATAATTTAAGTGTCATCCTTCAGGTGATATTAAGTCTCATGTAGTCTTTCCATTAATACATAACTTTGTTTCTTTTTTGGGGGGGAAATCTTGTTGCAGGGCATAATGGAACGTGTCTGTGCACTTCCTTCAGATGTTGTCCATCAAGTGGTTGAATTAGCCATTCAACTTCTCGAGTGCCGACAGGATCAAGCCAGGAAAAATGCTGCTCTATTTTTTGGTGCTGCATTTGTGTTTAGAGCTATTGTTGATGCTTTTGATGCTCAGGATGGCTTACAGAAGGTGCTAGGTCTCTTGAATGATGCTGCGTCTGTAAGATCTGGTGTTAACTCTGGTAACCTGTCTAATTCAGCAGCTCTCCGCAATGAACGTTCACCAGCAGAAGTGCTGACATCTTCAGAGAAGCAGATTGCTTACCACACGTGTGTTGCTTTGCGGCAATATTTCAGAGCACATCTTCTTTTGCTTGTTGACTCAATTCGTCCAAATAAAAACAATCGTAGTGTGGTGCGGAGTATTCCAAGTGTGAGGGCTCCATACAAGCCACTTGACATTAGTAATGAGGCCATGGATGTGGTCTTTCTGCAGTTGCAGAAAGATCGAAAGCTGGGATCTGCATTTGTGAGAGCGCGTTTTCCTGCAGTTGACAAGTTCTTAGGCTTTAATGGGCATATTACCATGTTGGAATTGTGCCAGGTTATGTCTGAATATGATTTTTGTTCTTTACTTTATCATCTCCATTGCCTATACTGACTAGTAATGTCCATTTTGGCTTGTTTTTGCAGGCACCTCCGGTTGAACGTTATCTGCACGACTTGCTTCAGTATGCATTAGGTGTTTTGCACATTGCTACATTGGTGTTTGAAAGCCGCAAAATGATTGTAAATTCCACATTAAGCAATAATCGTGTTGGTATAGCTGTAATTTTGGATGCTGCAAACATCGCCAGTAATTATGTTGATCCTGAGGTAGATGCTTTTAGTGCAAGGCTTACTTTGTTTAGCTAGCCTTGTTGTGCTTGTTCTTATTGCTATTCATTGGCAATGCTAACAGCATTTAGCAAGATTTCATGGCAAATATTTAGGTTGGGTTGTGCCTGTGTTGACTTGTTTTGATTCTTTGTATTTTTTCAGATTATACAGCCAGCATTGAATGTACTAATCAATCTTGTGTGCCCACCACCTTCAATTAGCAATAGACCACCTCTGCTTGCACAAGGTCAGCAGTCTGTTTCTGTTCTGTCGTCAAATGCTCTTCCCATGGAGACTAGAGATAGAAACACAGAACGTAATATCTCAGATCGAGCTGTTAACATGCCTTCCCAGAATGATCTAAGGGAGCGCAATGGGGAATCTAGTTTTGTTGATAGAGGAATTGCTGTGAGTTCTGTGGCCCGATCCATCAGTGGAAATTCTCAAACTCCTGTTCCTACAGCAACTTCAGGATTAGTTGGAGATCGAAGAATATATTTAGGTACTGGAGCAGGTTGTGCTGGCCTTGCTGCTCAAATGGAACAAGTATATCGTCAAGCAAGAGAGGCTGTTCGTGCTAATAATGGTATAAAGGTCCTTCTGCATCTCCTCCAGCCCCGTATTTACTCACCTCCTGCTGCTCTAGACTGCATTAGAGCTCTTGCTTGCCGAGTACTGCTTGGTTTAGCAAGAGATGATACAATTGCCCACATATTGACCAAACTTCAGGTAAAGATTCTTCATATGTTTGTAAAAAGTTTGTAACTAGTTTAAGGTTGCTGATATCTCCTCTTTTTTTCCCTCCTAAAAGTTTTTTTAGAGCATTTTTTTCCAGCCCTCTTATCACCTTGCCACGTCTGTATAATGAAATAGATTTCTATGCCTTTGTGTTACTGACTTAACTTGGATGTTTAGGTTGGGAAGAAGGTTTCAGAGCTAATTCGTGATTCAGGTGGCCATATATCTGGAACTGAACAAGGCAGATGGCAAGCTGAGCTTGCACAGGTGGCAATTGAGCTAATTGCGGTAATGTCTACACATAGTATGCTCACACTAAAACATACGTAACAGTAGCAAAAGCAAAGTTTTCAGGTCCGGGCTGACACTGACCTGGGGGGAAGATAAAGTGTCAGAGGGCCAACCGGGGGTGAACAGGACCTAAATATAATATTGGATACTTCATATACAAAAAATTCCTTTTTCCATAAAATATCAGTAAATTTCATTTAATTTAGTAAAAATGCTTGATTATTGCCCAAAAATGACCCTAAACTCAAATAGTGTAGTTGGAATATATTTTAGGTAACATACAACCACAACACATGCACATGTATTAAAAAAATCAGGGTTGTTAAAACTTTAAAATAACGTTTTTACCATTAATTTTGTTTTTAATAAAAGATAAACTCAACAACAAGACCCGCAAGACCCATGCAACCCGTCTGCGGATTACAGGGTCTGGCCCAGGGGTTACGGGTCATGCATGGGTTCTGGAAAAAGGGTCTTAGCAGAAACCCCACCTGGAAAGCAACTGGGTTCATGGGTTCCCTGTGTGGTTGGGGCTGGATTGCAATACACACATGAATAGCTCTTCTGGCTTTGCAGCCATGCTCCTGCTTACTTCCCTTTGTGCATCTCTACTGATTTCTGCAGATTGTTACAAATTCTGGGCGTGCAAGTACTTTAGCAGCTACTGATGCCGCTACCCCTACTTTGAGGCGCATAGAGAGAGCAGCAATAGCTGCTGCTACTCCCATCACTTACCACTCCAGGTGTGTGTTGCATCCTTGGTACAGTGTGTTTAAGCATCTTTGATCCCCTTTCTCATTTTTTTCTGCGTTGTTGTGTTTTGTGTGCATCTGAAATATCCAGGGAACTATTGCTACTGATACATGAACACCTTCAGGCATCTGGTTTGGTGGGAACTGCCTCTACCCTGCTGAAAGAGGCTCAATTGACACCTTTGCCATCATTGGCAGGTGCATCAAGTCTTGTACACCAAGTATCCACGCAGGAAACTCTGTCAATACAGATTCAATGGCCGTCTGGTCGGACCCCTCGGGGATTTCTTTCTGAAAAATCAAAAGTGTCTGCCTGCGATGAGTATTCCAGCTTGAGATGTGAGGCTAGTTCAAGGAAGAGACCACTTGTTTTCTCACCAACTGTTGGGTCACAGTTAAAAAATCAGCAGCAACACCATGATTCCAATAGAAAAATCTTCTATGCTAGTCCTGGCACAGAGTCTGTGTGTAAGACTCCAATTTTGATGCCAATGAAACGAAAATCGTCCGACATCAAGGATTCTGTCTCTGTATCATCTTGTAAACGAGCCAACATTGGCGAGCATGGGCTTAGGTCTCCAGTTTTTATGACACCTAATAGTGCACGTAAGAACAGTTCTTCCATTGACACCGTTGGATTGTCAACACCTTGTTCTAATTTAAGAGATTTCCATGGACGTTCGACATCCAGCACTTTGGCAGATTATGTGGATGACACCCCGTACGGTAACTCCACCCAACCTGGTATTCCTAGTGATAACCAGTCCAACTCAGAGAGGTTAACTCTAGATTCTGTGGTTGTTCAGTATCTCAAACACCAGCATCGCCAGTGCCCAGCTCCAATAACTACTCTTCCACCTCTCTCTCTCTTACACCCACATGTTTGCCCTGAGCCAAAAAGGAGTCTTGATGCGCCATCGAATGTAACTGCCAGGCTAGGTTCACGTGAGTTCAGAAATGTATATGGGGGAGTTCATGGAAACCGTAGGGATCGCCAATTTGTATATAGCAGATTCAGGCCATGGAGGACTTGCAGAGATGATAATGGAACCCTTTTGACATGCTTAACTTTTCTCGGTGATTCCTCGCATATTGCGGTTGGCAGTCATGCTGGAGATCTCAAAGTTTTTGACTCCAACAGCAACAATGTGCTGGAGAGTTTCACAAGCCACCAGTCTCCTTTGACACTTGTTCAGTCATACATATCAGGTGAAACTCAGCTGCTCCTCTCTTCAAGTTCCCAAGATGTACGCTTGTGGGATGGCTCTTCAATATCAGGTGGGCCTATTCATTCATTAGATGGGTGCAAGTCTGCCAAGTTTAGCAACTCTGGTAATATATTTGCAGCCTTGTCAACTGAGGTGTCTCGAAGAGAGATTTTCCTTTACGATGTTCAAACCTGTCAGGTGGAATCTACATTGTCAGATGCAGTTATGAGTTCTACAGGTCGTGGTCATGTTTATTCCCTTGTGCATTTCAGCCCTTCGGATTCAATGCTTCTTTGGAATGGGGTCTTGTGGGATAGACGACAATCTGGTCCTGTTCATCGCTTTGATCAATTTACTGATTATGGGGGTGGTGGATTCCATCCTGCCGGGAATGAGGTATGCTATGCCATAACACCCTGCTTAATCAATATTGCTAGATTAGTTCAACTATAATTTTGTTGTCGGCAGACCGTAAATCACAGATGGTGATATTTATTTACTCTCGTGCGGTTCATCTCTCTTATCATGCGTTGCTAAGTTAGAATTTTACTCTGAACGTTTGTGTACAACTGAATCTGTACTGAATTTGGTACTGCTTGCTTGTAGCGTAACTATCCATATAATAGCTGAACTTGGAAAAGTGTTGAAGAAAAACCTGTTGATGATGTTGTTACCTTTCTGTTTAGTTTTTCTGGTTTCTAAGTATAGCTTGCATCTCAATTTCACTGTCTATTTTGTTTGAGCAGGTGATCATAAACTCCGAGGTTTGGGATCTCAGGAAATTTAGGCTTCTACGAAGCGTACCTTCGTTGGACCAAACAGCAATAACATTTAATGCACGTGGGGATGTGATTTATGCAATACTAAGAAGAAACCTAGATGATGTGATGTCAGCAGTTCACACCCGTCGTGTGAAACATCCTCTATTTGCCGCTTTCCGCACCGTAGATGCAATAAACTACTGTGAAATTGCCACTACTCCTGTAGACCGCTGTGTCCTCGATTTCTCTACTGAGGCGACAGATTCTTTTGTTGGGTTGATTACAATGGATGACCAAGAGGAGATGTTTGCATCTGCTAGGGTTTATGAAATTGGTCGTCGAAGGCCAACTGATGATGATTCTGATCCTGATGACGCTGAGAGTGAGGAAGATGAGGAAGACGAGGATGAGGATGCTGATATTGATCCCATACTAGGTCCAGACCTAGATGGGGATGGTGAGAGTGATGCTGATGACATGAGCAATGACGATGATAGTGTCAGTGACGACGATGATGAGGATGATGGGGACTTTATGATGGATGACTTGGACTTGGATGGTGGCCCTGGGATATTAGAGATTGTGACCGAGGGTGATGAGGATGCTGATGATGACAGTCAGGATCTTGAATCATTCAGCAGCGGTGATGAAGATGACTTTATGGGTAATGGATGGGTTTAACTATTGAGTGCCAAATGGTTTTCAACTATCCAAATGGCTACTGCTTGTGGTTGGAATTATGACAGACTGAAAATGATAGGTTTGAGAGTTATTGGGGAGATGAGAACGCTCCGTGATGGAAATTGAAGGATGCTGCAATCCTCGTCAGCAGCATGAAAGAAATGGAAGAAAAAAAATGATAGGTCTGCCCTTGGATGATGCAACTTGACATAACAGTTAACTGAAAAAAAGAAATTTTTAATCTTTATGTATGCAATTTCTTTTAGCTGCGCCCTAGGTAGATGTTCTGCAAGTGATGGATAGATATTTATTTCAATTTACAGAGACTCCTGGTAACTAAGCTCTGGTGAGGCACGGCTGGGATGTTGTACTTGTACGATCCATAAGGTATTTCAGGTATTTCATTGTCGTCGATGTGAAAAAAGAGAGTAGAACGGGAGTTAGGTAGGTAAAGTATGCAACTCTGCTCGTTAAGAAGTGATCTACATTTTTATACGGTATCAATTGCAAACTACATATTCTAATAATTATCACTCTATAAAGAAACGATCTAAATTCCTTATTATAAATTTATATATTCTTACTTTCAGTATAATGACTCCTTTATATTCGCACCTATTTATATTCCAAAGTTTTTCAGTATTACTCAAAAAATTATATTCCAAAGAAACGATCTAAGTTTTACATCACGAGTGTATATTTTAACTATTCCTAGTAAAGGTAACCGTCGGCAATGGTGGTGGATAGAATAGAAACTTGTGTGATAGTTATTGGGTAGTGTATGTGAAATTTGATGTTTTTTGACCCAGAGTAATTTTCATCTCTCCTTTAAAGATCCTAACAGTTGCAATAAGCTCCACAGGAATCACCAAAGTAGTGCCCACAATTTCATGTAATAAGTAAAGAGATGTCGCCAAGCTGGACTGCCCTAGCTGAATAAGGTGCCAGTCTCCTCTCTCTGATTCTGCATGTCAAATACTTACAAGGAGCTTCTGAAACTGAAACACAGGCTTCCACTTCAGAGTATGCTATCATTTCCGTTATCCAAACGACTAACATGGGAAGTTTAATAGAGAGCCTGCACTGTTTCTTTTTCTGAGAACGAAAGCATGCACTTTTGTTACAAGCAAAAAGAAAGAAAAGGAAACAATCAACAACGAAAATGGCAGGTCCCTATATATATAGATATAGCTACAGAGGAAGAAACATCAGTGTTCCCCACTGATGCAATCCTAGTATCATCGCGAACCCTAGTGAGGTTAATTGAGGCATCGCAAACAGCCAAGGGTTTGGGAAACGCAAGGAAGCGAGCTAGGAAGGCCTTGACAAGTCAAGTGAGGTTAGCGAGAGCCCACAGGGCCGAGTTAGGAGTCAGCGCGCGAAGATGCACGCTAGGGCAGTCTAGGCGCGAGACGTATGCGCAAGGGGAGTTGACTCCGAGCCAAAACAAAATTGGCTCGAGCTTTTTACAAAATTCCAAGTGCCACAACTCAAGTAATTCATGTGGAAGTTCTGGACCAAATTTGAAGGAAAACGCACGAGGAAAACGAGAGATGGCTCAAGAGAAGTGTGAACGCGGCATTGGAAGCGCACTTCAAGTCCGACTAGGAGAAGAAGTTCAATTCGAGCGAGAGAAGGAGTTTGAAGAAGACGCGTGGTCTTGTACAAGTTAGATAGGATAAATATTGTATTTATTTTATCGAATTAAATTAGTTAGAGTTAAGATAGAATTAGAAATCCTAGTCTTAGTCAAAATAGAATTTGTATTCGCCTATTTAAAGGCAACGTTTGTTTATAATTAATCAAGAGTAATTTTTTCCAAAAATCATCACTTCTAAATTTCCATTCCTTCATCTTATTACTTTCCGGAGCAAGCCGTTCTTGTGTACTTAGCCGTGGACTCGGTTAGGGCTAGTGAAGCGTGGCATTTGTCGTGTTCAAACGTGGAGGAGCGTGAACTAGTGTTGCGTGTGCAAAGCGTGGCGTTTGTCGTGATCAAGCGTGGAGGAGCGTGAGCAGCGTGGGGGATTGTCGTGATCAATTTCGGCGAGAAGGATTCGTAGGTATACTCCTTCGAATTAGGTCTCGGGTGCCAAGTCAAGTACTAGGTGTGCTAAAGGGTCGTGTTCTTTTTAGGGTGCGATGACGTACATCATCATCATCATCACATAGGCGTGTTGTGTTCTCATCATTAACCTCAACTCGAAGGGTCGTGTTCTTTTCAAAAAGTGACATCAATTAATAGTATGGGATATTAATTGATCAAAGAAGAACGTTCGTGAAGAACAAGGGGATTTTCGTTCAATTCCGCGCAGCAAACCTACAAGAGAACTAGATCGTCACTTATGCGCATCTTGGCCTAGCTAGGATCGTATCACCCACCCTACTGGAACTAGGGAACCCGGACAATCAACCGCACTACTCCAGTACAATTGGCACCAACAGCCACACAAACCAGCAGTCTAACATGTTAATGTCCCCCTATCTGGATAAGAAAGGAAAATTACTTATACGTAACATATAAGTAAAGTCGGTGCTTCTTCACTTTATAATTTTCAGTTTTCATTTGTATCCTCTCTTTACCATGTGTTTAAGGGTCTTGCATCCTGGATCAGTCAACTGTCATGGGTTGGGTCATGCAACACCTAAAGCGTGCCTTGCGGACAGTGGTCATGATCTCAGTTTCTGCGTTCTCAAGCATCCTGACAATATCAGTGAAAGGAGGGCGGACTTCAGGGTTGCTGTCCCAGCAGCGGGTCATGATTTCACTCAGCAAAGGTAGGCAATCATTTGGGATAACTGGCCTTACACCTTTGTTCACCACCGCAAATGCAGCTTGCACTGCTGTCATGTTCTGGAAAGGAAGCAAACCTGTTATGAGCTCCCAAAGGACAATGCCAAAGCTATAGACATCCACCTTCTGAGTATAAGGCCTATGCTGAATCATTTCTCTGCATCAACAGTCAAGTCCACAGAGGAAAGTAGTTAAAAAGGCTATCTGTTTCAGTAGCCAGGAGAGTTATGAAGATCTTGTAAAAAGAAATTGAGAAACAGTGATCCATTGTTCCCTCCAAATTTAACTGCATCAAGAAGAAAATGCCACCCGTAGAAGTAGAAATGAAGAGAGAAATTGACCAGAGCAGAAAAGGAAATTCCCGTTAGAAATTACTAGATTCCTCCTAGCAAGAATATATCTAAACATGGTAAAGCTTATTAATGCACGTGGAAATCTTGAGCGTTTTTCTAGGAGGAAGTATGACTGCTAGGAAAGGTATCGACAAGATAATAAAAGAAGATCGCTAATGCCAATAAAAATGTAGTCTAAACAAAAATCTTAGGTGAGCAGGTGCAAAACTATATCTTGTGCAACAAGATATAAAACAACTCTCCCTCCTCACGGTGATGTCACCACGTGATCGAAATGGACAGAATTGGCTGACAAGATCATATTAAATTGCGTTTAAGAATTTTAACTGAGAAGTTCACCATTGTTTTCCCCAAAAAAAAGCACGAGAAAAGACAATTAATTGTTTAACCAAAATTTAAAATACGCAAAGAGTAGTACTATCAATACCAACAAGATTCTCAAACGAGTTCATGCAAACTGAGGTAGGGGTTACAATATCCATTCATGAGTACTTTTAGCAAAATTTCATTGAAAAGTAAATCATTTTCCATAAATTTAAACTTCTTGAATGCTTATCACACATCAGATTGATGCCCATACCCAAATGAACAGGCCAGGGTCACATAATGATGACAAGGGTTCCGCTGTACACGTCAATGGGCAAAGACTCGTGTCATTGCCAATACAGAAAGGCACAATTCTTATATTTTATTTAAAAAACTCTTTAAAATTAAAGGTTAACCCCTAGTTTTGTATTGTGAATAATTCCTAACATATGACACTTATAAACAATTATGCACAAATGCAAAAGAATAATTCCTACTGCCGGATATGCTACAAGAACGTCAAGGCACAAAAATAAAGTAAGAAAAAATGTAGCAGTACACGTCCCATGTCTGAACAATACAGGAAAGTAACTAAAAGCCACAATTAAGATAAACCCTAAGAATGAATATGTTAATACACAATGAGTGTCTGTACATAACAGGCAACGAAGTAAAAGGCCATAAGGTAGAAAGTATGCCAAGGAGAACAAAAGAAAGACCCTTATTGTATAACCTAATTAGGATCAAAATACTTACGGTGCCATCCAACGGTGTGTCCCGGTTTCTGGTGTCATGCCTTCTGTCTGCACCTCAATCCGTGCCACACCCAAAGCTGCAATCTTTATGTATTTGTCAAAGGAAATCAGAAGGTTATCCGACTTCAAATCCTGGTAAGCCAAGCCCATGAACATAAGCCATTCCTCTTGCAACATCCAATGCTTGCTTAACTGCCAATTTCAATGGCACTGCCCGATTCTGTCTCCTGGTCAAAAACTGCCTAACTGACCCACCCTTTGCGTACTCGGTCACAATACACCAAACCATGGGCTTACGACAAGCACCAATGAACCTCATAATGTTAGGGTGCTTTAGTGTTGCAAGCATCATGACTTCCTGTTGGAATTGTTGCTCCATCACTTGTGCCTTCTCTGGGCTATTCTCCGGTCTCTCCAATATCTTAATGGCAACATCCTCCCCTGTTGAAGTATGCCCCTTTTGTGTGCTAACGCTCTGTTTGGATGATAACGCCTCTTGTCCTTTCTGCTGTTGACGCTGCCGCTGTGATAGCTTGTTAATGTTTCTCTTCTGGATGTTGACCCTGACGTGGCGTTAGCCACTTATCTTAACCCTACCGAGGCGTTAGCCACCTATCCTTGGCGTTAGGACATGCTAACGCTGCCACCTTTTTTACTTGTTAAATCCTTAGCTTGTTAATGTTGTTTTGTATGTTAGCGCAGCCATGTTATCGCTGCCATGTTAACAACGTTAATGCTACCTTAGCGTTAGCTTCTTTTGCTAGCAGGATCTAGAACTGCCACCTGTACTTCTTCTTGTAGGATCTAGAATTCTCTACTTCCTATAAATTCTTATGTAAAATTAGCACGTGTAATCTTTTTGTGAAAATCAATTAAGAAGAACTTTTGGTGAAATCAATCAAAAAAATATCTTTTACTCATAGAAATCAAACTTACTTGAATCTTCATCAACCTCAAAACCAACAATTGGTAGCGGAGCGCTATTGATCTTAAGGGCCTGTGTTGAAATCAAGAAAATCAGTGTTGTTGTGAAATCAAGAAATCAAGAAATCAAGAAAATCAGATCCGTTGTGAAATCAAGAAAATCAAGATGTCAACAAATGCAAGTTTGCCAGCACCAACAATTTTCAATGGAGAAAATTATGATTTTTGGTCCATAAGGATGAAAGCTTTTCTTATGGCTCAAGATCTTTGGGGATCAGTAGAAAAAGAATATGAACCAGCAGATACAAGCGAGATGACAGTAGCTCAAATCAAGAAGGAAAATGAGGAGTCAACCAAGAACATGAAAGCTCTCACCTTTATGCATTCATGTGTGTCTGAATCTATTTTTCCAAGGCTTGTTGGAGCATCAACAGCTCATCAAGCGTGGAAGATCTTGGAGGAAGAGTATCAAGGATCAGAGAAGGTCCGATCAATCAAGTTGCAGACTTTAAGAAGACAGTTTGAAGGTCTCAACATGAAAGACACAGAGAAAATCAAAGATTACTCATCAAGAGTAATTGAAGTTGTGAATCAAATGAAGTTGCTTGGTGAAAAGTTTGAAGAAAGAAGAATTGTTGAGAAAATGTTAATCGCACTTCCTGAAAAGTTTGATTCAGTTGCAGCCGCGATTGAACAATTAAGGGATCTATCAACTCTCAGTGTTATAGAGTTAATAGGCTCCCTGCAAGCTCATGAACAAAGGCTTCTGCATAGGTCAGAAAGCACAACTGAAGGTGCGTTTCAAGCTAGGCACAATTTCAGATTCAAGCAAGATGAGAAGAAAAAGGGTGAAGAAAGTAGCAGTGGTTACAAAGAAAATGAAGAGAATTCAGGAGCTGCGAAGAATTACAATTGGAAAGGAAATTTTCCTCTGTGTGCTGCGTGTAATAAGCCCAACCATTCAGAAAAAGATTGCTGGATGAAGGTTCAATGTAAAGCCTGCAAGAAATTTGGCCACATAGAAGAAGTGTGCAGGGCAAATATGCAATGTCATTTCTGCAAGAGATTCGGCCACCCGGAAATTTTTTGCAAATTTAAGCAAAATCAAGAACGTCAACAATATTATCCTCAACAGCCAAGACCTGTAGCTCAGAACCAGAATCAGAACCAGCAAGAAAATTTCATAGAAGAAGAAAAAGAAGAGTTCGCATTCACAGTTGAAACTCCAACAAAGTTTGATTGCAAAAAATCATGGTATTTGGACAGTGGTTGCTCTAACCACATGACCAATGATTCAAGCTTGTTTAGGGAGATCGACCCAACAGTCAAGGTTCGTGTAAAGCTAGCAAATGGTGAAATTGTCTATTCGGAAGGCAAAGGAACGGCAACGATGCAAACCAGCAAAGGTACAAAACTAATCAGAGATGTTCTTTTAGTTCCAAAATTAAGAAACAACTTGCTTAGTGTGGGTCAAATGATGAGGAGAGGTTATTCTCTGGTTTTTAAAGATGATCATTGTAGAATTTATGATGCTGAAGGTAAAGGAGTCACTAAGATTCCTATGATTCACAATAGCTTCCAAATTGAATGTGATTTTGCTGGTACATGTGACTGTAATTTTGCTAATAATGATGAAGTAATGGAAGAAGAAACTGGGTCAGAAGGGAATGACAAGACTGAAGAAAAAGAGGAAATCAAAGAAGAGGTAAACGGGAAGGTTGATGGGTCCAAGGGTGAAAAAGATATGGTGAAAAAAACTAAGGTGCAGAAACAGTTAAAGAAAAGTGGAAACCAGAAGAATGCTGGTGAGAAAGTTGAAAAGAAGGAAAAAATAGTCAAAGAAATGAAGTCTGAACTAAGTATTCCTGATTCTGATATTGAGGAAGATGCTAGAAAGGAATTTCAGATTGCAGAGGGGCGTGTTATTCCACTAAAAGATATTCCTAATGTCGCATTCAAGTTATCGAGGAAGAAGAAGACGAGGAAGAGAAAAAAAGATGAAATGAAACTGAAGAAGAATCTATCACACAAAAGGGTCAAGGAGGAGTGTTGAAGTATTCCCCTTTTGTGTGCTAACGCTCTGTTTGGATGATAACGCCTCTTGTCCTTTCTGCTGTTGACGCTGCCGCTGTGATAGCTTGTTAATGTTTCTCTTCTGGATGTTGACCCTGACGTGGCGTTAGCCACTTATCTTAACCCTACCGAGGCGTTAGCCACCTATCCTTGGCGTTAGGACATGCTAACGCTGCCACCTTTTTTACTTGTTAAATCCTTAGCTTGTTAATGTTGTTTTGTATGTTAGCGCAACCATGTTATCGCTGCCATGTTAACAACGTTAATGCTACCTTAGCGTTAGCTTCTTTTGCTAGTAGGATCTAGAACTGCCACCTGTACTTCTTTTTGTAGGATCTAGAATTCTCTACTTCCTATAAATTCTTATGTAAAATTAGCACGTATAATCTTTTTGTGAAAATCAATTAAGAAGAACTTTTGGTGAAATCAATCAAAAAAATATCTTTTGCTCATAGAAATCAAACTTACTTGAATCTTCATCAACCTCAAAACCAACATCCCCATTATATGTCCCTCTGTACAACTTTCCAAAAGCACCTTGGGCAAAAGCTGTACCCATATTGAGTTTACGCAAATCAATTGTCCATTCATCATAATTCTCCAGTCCCTCAGTAGGGTACCTAACGTCCATTAATGCTTGTGCCAGTGCATCATCATTAAGTGCATGGGTGACCTTGCCTGGACGAAATACACTCTGCCCAACTGAGACACTGTAGTTGTGACTACCAGGTTTTAAACCTGGGTGACTTAAAATATGGGTCAGAGAATCATTGGAGCCAACGCTGCTGTTGTCCACTGACATTGAGACTGATCCACCAGCATTGCTCTTTTGCAAACTATCCAAGGACAATTTGTACCGTCACCAAGCTTTTGGTAAAACCCTTGTGTGAAATCATAGTAGTTGTTGTCGTTGTTGTGGTTTCCACCCATTAGTCCAGTAAATTTTAGCCCATCTACCATTTTCCCAATCATAAATGAAACTCCTCAAAGTAGAGTCACCGATGAAAGATTGTTCTTTTGCGAAACTCCTAAGCTCATCTGATGGTTCGAAAACTCTAGTGCTCGGGTCCTGAAATGAGAAACACGAGTGTGAAGGTTTTGAGGCACGTAAGGTATAATCACTCCATTTGGCAGCTGTCATATTAGCCGTTTGTATTCATTCGGTTAAAATGTCATTTACAAATGTCACAAATAGATGATGAGGTGGGGACACTATATTCAAACTGTTTGAAAACAGTTTTTGCCGCGAAACGACAGGGAATAACGCGGGGGTACATAGAAGGCTATTCATGGTTAGATGCTGAAATTGGAATGAGTGGGAACCAAAGAGAAAGCTAATTACAAAAGGAAAGGTGAGGAGATATTGCAGGGGGTGGGGTGAAACCGTGAAAGTGAGTAATATAGAGAGACAGAGCAAAAAAGAACAAAGATTTAAATCGAGGAAAGGTGAGATACCTTAGGTTAAAAAGGAGAAATAAATCACGATATAGTGGTAAGAATTGACAATTTCAGCAGCATCTATGATGGTAGAAGGAAGGTGTCAAAGAATCACTTCACCCAAAAGCCATGACTCAATTCGATAGCTACGATCCTAGCCCCGAGACTAGCCCTAGCGCACGCACAACACGCACACGCTATGCGACCAAGACCAATCAACTCAAAGCGTCGAGCCCAAGATGTTCCAAAGCTTCAAGGGAGGTTACAACAACCTCTAGACATGGGAACTAGGCAAGGAATGTTGCTGGATCAAGTCCTTAGGCGAAGGACGACATGGAAGGTAGCTTGGAGGCGAATAGTGCAAGGTTGCACATCTTCACGAGCCAATTCATGAAAGAAAGGTTCCAAATCGGGTTCCAAGATAAATAAAAGACTGATTGGGATCTTAGGAGAGCCTCTGCCAAGTTTGAGTACATTTGGACGAGCAGTTTGCAAGATGGCCCGTTGCTACTTTTGCATGCACAAGTGCCCTAAGCGCAAACGTGATGGACAACTTCGTCGGACCATATATCGATCATCAGAGGTCAGAATCGTACGATCTATATCAATTATAAAACCTCAGGATGTCTTCTTCGTTGTGTACAATTTTCAGATCAAACGGCCCAGCCGTTTGCTTGTTATCGATCGAGACATTTTCGCTAACAGTAGTCCTACACGGATGAGGACTTCAAACTGCGTCCGTCAACGCCAACGATCATTCTTTTGACCAGTCAGGCCCGGACCAGGAAGAGGAGCACCCTTCTACTATTTTTGTGTCTTAGCTATCGAATGGGACAAGTTTCAGCCCGTTTGGACTAGCCGTTTGAAAGATAGACCTATGAGACATTTGACTGCGCAGTGTGAACGCGAGCAGCCCGCAACTTGGAGAATTCGGCCTAAACCTTGGCCTGATGATGCGAATGCTTCTAGGATGGTCTGGAATGATTGTATTGACTTTGTTTTAAGTTGTTTGACTTTATTTATCTAGGTGGATTTTCTTTTAGTTAATTAGGAGCGCTCTTAAGTAGTTAAGCGCAAGTGAACTTCCTAATTAGGGTTTTGCGCATCTCTTTTCTTATAAAGAGCATGCCGCTGCTATTGTTATTTCTTAGACTTTATTTGATAAACAAAACCAGAAGAGTTTTTCTTTAGTTGATCTCCAAGATCCTTGTCCTACATCCGGTTTGATAAGCCGCATATAGTTGCAAGTAAAGCACGAAGTCTATCATCCCATTCTTTAGTCTCGTCGGGGTTGTCTAGGTATTGCACCTAGGAGGGTCCGAGTCCTATTGAATATCCTCGAAGGATTTCGTCCAGGTTGCCTAGGCATCGCGCTTAGGAGGGTTGGAGTTTCCAACTAGTCAAGTTTTCCGCATTCAAATCCTTGTCGCTGAGCAACGATCCAACAATTGTAAGGTTTCCGAATCAGGAACCACATCATGTAGCACCTGTCATTGTCAGATGTGACATGGTTGAACGTACTCAGTAGAGCATTGTAAGCATGCATCATAACCTTTTATGTACCTGGTTTCACGTACCTGCCATTCAACATTTTTATGCCTGTGAATTTCTGTAAATTATACACGTAGTTAATGTCATTGACAAGCTAGTTGATTAGTTGATAACTGTTTTAATCTAATTTGTTACTAGTATTGAATGTTGGTGGCTATATTATAGTTTCAGTTGGTATGATGACTGCCTGCTTGTCTGCTGAAGCTTGTTAGATGCATCAATTGACAATGGAGCCTATTTGTTATGGATTTTAGTATGTCATCTATAAAGTAGATTTGGTCTTTCTCACTTCCAAGTTTGTGTCGGAAGAGGACTAAAGTAATTATATTTCTTCAAGCTGTTACCTACGCGGACTGCTGATTTTCATACAGTTGCTTGAAGGGTGTATATTGTTAGAATTCCTTGTCATTTCACGTTTCCACATCCTTGTGATTTTATACATGTCTTTTGGTAACATTCTCATCCTTGCCTTTCGTTGTTTGTATTGCTCATCTATGTAAGTGGAAAGCTGTGCTAAATCTAGGAAGTTTAATTTTATACTTAGTATTTGCACAACAAACATCTTTTCCTGTGCTGAGACTCCACTGTTCTTCCCCTGCACAGGACAACAACAACGATAAATATGTGATTGATAGTAGAGAGTTTAAAGCCTCGTTTGTGGAGCGGGTTGACTTGAATAAAATACCCAACCCAGGTTTTAATAGCAAATACTTGGGGTTAATATAATGGCATAGAGTGTAATTTTAAAAAGAAAAACAATGGCATTTATCATAAAAAAATTGAACATATTATATCTTATTCTATTGTTATATCTATCCTGAGGAATATAATTTTAAAATTAATTTTTGAGCTTCATTCTTAGTTCTGACCCATTTTCATTAATTACCCGTTAATTGCATTAGAAAATATGAAAAACACATTACTAAATAAATAAAATATAAAATAAAAATAAAAATAGGGAAATAAAAAATTATATATAGTGAAATAAATAACTTATTTCAAGCAATGTATTATATAATAATAGAGAAATTATTAAACTTTTAGAACGATAAAGAATTAAAATAGTTTTTTATATTTTATAATTTTTTTATATTTTTTTATGAGTAAATTTTAATTTAGGGATATAATGGTCAAATAAGTAAAATGAAGTCATTTTTTAATCATTCATTTCAATTCAATTGAATTCTTTCAATTTTATATTGTTATACCAATCATTAGAATTCATTCATTAATAGAGTTTCAATTGAACTTTATTAATGAAATGAATTGAACTCATACATGATTTGATATCAAACACCTCCTTATTGTTTTTGTTTTATGATTCATTTTTTAAAGATTATATAAGTCAATTTTAATTTAATTTTATATTCAATTTATATTTTAATTTATTTATTTTTATATATAATTGGTAATGAATGATCAATGGTGTACTAATCCACACAAAACGAGTAGTTTTTATTTCTAAATGATGAATTATTAGAAATTGTAAATAAATAAATAAATTTATTATCTTTGGTTTTATCAATTGTTGATGAGAAATGGAACAATAAAAAAGGCGAGATAGCAAATTCTCATGTGATTTTCCAACTTTAGCATTTTAATATTTAGGGCAAAAAACAGATTGACACCCAATTAAAACAATTGATAAATTTGCCACCCAAGCTTTCTCCGTTAGACAATTTAGCATCCAACTTTTCCTCTGTTAGACAATTAAGCTACCGTGGCCGTTAAGTTTGACTAACGGCGTTAAATAAATGACACGTGACCGTTATCTGCTGACGTGGCACCATATCTACTGACGTAGCATTTAAAAAAATATAAAATTGTAAAAATAGGGAGAAAATCTTTAAAATTTTACAAAAAATTCAGAGAAATATAAAAAAATTCAAAAAAATATGGAAAAAATAAAAAGAGGAAAAATTATAATGTAAAAAAATATAGAAAATTCAAACCAATAGGATTTTTTAAAAAATGGACAAAATCCTTATCACTTTATTTTTCAATCCCTTCAACAAACTCACTATCCTAAAAGAGAAACTTAAAAAATGAGGTGTGGAGGGGTGAAGTTAGCATTTCTAGTATCTATACGGAGTGTGTTTTTTCTTTTTTATTTTTTTCTTCTTATATTTTTCTATTTTAAAGATATTTTAATAAAAATTATAATAAAATATTTGAAAATAATTTATTTTTACACTCTACGGAGTGTCTAATTTTTTTTTAAAAAATTCTATTGGTTTGTATTTCCTATTTTTTATTTATAATTTTTAAAACACATATTTGTTTACATTATATTTTTTCTAGATTTTTTTATATTTTCTGATTTTTTAAAAAAGTTTATATATTTTTTCTCATTTTTTTTATTTTTCTAGATTTTTTATAAAATTTTAAAAATTTTCTTCCTATTTTTACAATTTTATATTTTTTAAAATGCTGACGTGGCATGCCACGTCAGCAGATAACAGTCACGTGTCATTTATTTAACGCCGTTAGTCAAACTTAACGGCCATGGTGGCTTAATTGTCTAATGGAGGAAAAGTTGGGTGCTAAATTGTCTAACGGAGAAAGCTTGAGTGGTAAATTTATCAATTGTTTTAATTAGGTGCCAATCTGTCTTTTCTTATAAAAGCTGGCTGTAAATCTGTCTTTTATCCTAATATTTATTACCCCACCTTTTCTCTACAAAAATAATTAAGATATAATTTTGGGAAGTAGAAGAACGAACAAAGTATCATCATCAAATAGAAGGAAACCTGATAGTCTAAAACCCTAAACAGCAGAGCAGAGTCTAGCATCCTTCTTCCACCGTCTGTTTGTCGTAATCGACCCACAATGTCATCGGAATCTGATCTCCTCGTGTCTAAAAAGGAACAACCAGAGAAAGAATCATCAAAACCGATCAGTAAAAAAGCTGCAAAGAAAGAAGCCGCGAAACAGGAGAAGCTGCGCCGTCGCCTCGAAGTTGCTTCCATCACATCAGCCTCCGAGTCTGTTTCTTCCACTCCTATCTCCGGTAACGCGGAGGACCCGCTAGCGTCCAACTACGGGGATGTTCCGCTGCTTGAACTACAGTCCAAAGAGGAGGCGGATCTCAATGAGTGGATCCCAGTGGGGGAGCTCGACGATAGATTCAAGGAAAAGGAGGTGCTGATACGCGGACGGGTTCAAACTGTCCGTCCTGTGGGTAAAAACATGGCTTTCGTAGTGGTGAGAGAAAAGGGCTTCACTGTGCAGTGCGTCGTCACTGCGCAGCAAGAGGTGGTGAGCCGAGACATGGTGAAATTTGTGGCAGCGATCAACCGGGAGTCAATTGTTGATGTTTTAGGCCTTGTTTCTGTCCCCTCTGTTCCCATCAAGGGAACTACGCAGCAGGTTCCGTTCTTTTCTTTTCTTAGAAAAAAAAGGTTCTACATGGGGATTCTCTTATTTAGCTGGAATTGGATAAAACCAGTGTGGTTTTTTTTCTAGATGCATATGAAACTATATGCTTCTGGATGGTAAAATGTCTGATTTTCCTGTTCCCTGCAGGTTGAAGTCCAAGTCAGAAAGTTCTATTGCATTAGCAAAGCTAAGCCAACACTCCCCATTAACATTGAGGATGCTGCCAGGAGTGAGAAGGAAATTGAAGATGCTTTGCAGGTAGATTTATATTATTCTCTCCCTCCCTCCCTCCCTTTATGGTAAACAACAGACATTTGATATTTGTTACACATCAAATCCAAGTAGCTGCGAGTGTTAGCAACTCAAGTTAATCGATGAAAAAACCACTCTTACATATATTCACTTCATTATTTCCCTCCTCCAGGCTGGAGAACAACTTGTGCGTGTTAATCAGGATACACGTCTCAATTATAGAGTTCTTGACATACGAACACCTGCTAATCAAGGGATTTTTCGCCTCCAGTCCCATATCAGCAATGTGAGTTCCTTTGTTTCTTTTCATGATTTGCCTTTCACTTTAGATTGATTGTAATCTGTTCAATGTTCACCTGTTGTATCATTGTTGAAGTTCTTATTTTCTCAACGAAAGAAAAAGATGTTGATATTGTATTGACTGGAAAGCCGTGATTTCCCATTATTTTTGAGGTTTGTGAAGAGTCTTTTGGATCAACTAAAAAATAAAAAAGTGGCAAAGGGAATGCTGTTCTTTGGGACTGATGGAAGCTTTATGCATGATCATTCGTTCTGTTCATTTTATTCAAGAGCAGAATATATCTCATTCGTTCTGTCCATTGTGCAGACATTTAGACAGTTTCTTCTATCTGAAGGCTTTGTTGAGATCCACACCCCAAAGTTGATAGCCGGTTCTAGTGAAGGTGGCTCTGCTGTGTTTAGGCTGGACTACAAAGGACAGCCTGCTTGCTTGGCACAATCTCCTCAGTTGCACAAACAAATGGCAATCTGTGGTGACATGAAACGTGTTTTTGAGATAGGTCCTGTTTTCAGAGCTGAAGACTCCTACACTCATAGGCATTTGTGTGAGTTTACAGGTTTAGATGTTGAAATGGAGATAAGGAAACATTACTCTGAGGTGGGATTCTGTTGTTTACTTTCCTTGCTGCAAGAACCATGATTGATTGTGGTATTTTGTTAAGAAATGGAGCTCTGTTGTATAGGTGATGGATGTTGTTGACCGCTTGTTTGTTGCCATATTTGATGGCTTGAATGAGACGTGTAGCAAGGAACTTAAAGCGGTTGCGAGGCAATATCCATTTGAGCCTTTGAAGGTTTATTTGTTTACTATTTATTCAACTGTATTTATGGTTTGTTTTTTGAAACAAGTGCACTCGTCGCTTGTATCTTTGAGAAATTGGAGGAGTACAGTTTGTTCATGGTCAAATTTCACATACTAATTTGTAGTCTCTCTAGTCTTGAGTTTGATTGTTTCATGATCAACGCACAGTACCTAAGGAAGACCTTGAGGCTAAGATTTGAGGAAGGGATTCAAATGCTTAAGGTGTGTATACTGTTCTTTCAGCTGTTATATAAAGCTTCTCACTTATATTAAATAACTTCTCCTTTGTCTGTAAAGGAAGCTGGAATGGAAATTGATCCTTATGGGGACTTGAATACTGAAGCTGAGAGAAAACTGGGCCAGCTAGTTTTGAAGAAGTAATTCTACTATCTTATTTGTGCCACCTAAACATTGTTCTATCTTGTAGTCAGTGAATAAGTGGACTATTTTTTGCTTCTTATTATAGGTATGATACTGAGTTCTACATTCTTCATCGCTATCCTTTAGCTGTCAGGCCATTCTATACCATGCCATGCTATGATGATCCGAAGTACAGTAATTCATTTGACGTCTTTATTCGAGGTAAAAGATATACATATTCAATCATTCTTCCTGCGTGTTTCTTGTCAAATGAAAAATCTTAAGCTACTACTGTTGTCTACAATGAAGTGCCTCTCTTTGGACAAACACCTTTTCATGAATAAGTTTAATACCTTCTGTCGTCTTTGTTTGGTTAGTTCTATTTGTGGTTGCATCTTTGTGCGGCGATGTGCGATGTATGAATTGTTATTATTTACCTGCCCAATTTTGTTGATTTATTCATTTACTTTCAGGGGAGGAAATAATATCTGGAGCACAGCGTGTCCACGTACCAGATTTCTTGGCAGATCGAGCGATGGCATGTGGTATTGATGTCAACACAATATCATCATACATTGATTCTTTCAGGTATTTTTTTCGTCTTTCATATTGCTTGCTTGATTTTTTTGATTTACGTGGTCAACTTATCAGGTGGCATACCAATAACCTGTGTATGCTATTTGAGAAATTCATTGTATACCATCTTGAATAGCGTTTGATTAAAATGTTTGAGTACTGACAGTTTGGACAGTTAAAGTTTCTTATTTAATGAAGATACATCCTTGGTCATTGGGTGTTTGGGTATATGCAGGATATTGTGTTAAAGTGACTAGGGCAGTTTATATTCTTTTTACGAATATGATTTCTTGATGTTGTCCTTTGGTTTCTCCTTTTGCAGATATGGTGCTCCCCCACATGGTGGGTTTGGAGTAGGCCTGGAGCGTGTGGTGATGCTCTTTTGTGGTCTGAATAACATTCGGAAGACATCTTTGTTCCCTCGTGACCCACTCCGGATTGCTCCATGAGTGTGTTTTTGGGAGATTTACTCTTTGATTTGTTGTATTCATCTAAGGAAGCGAGAGTTACATTGGCATTTTCTTTGACCGAAGGGTTGTTTTATAAGTTGCACTTTTTCCTTTTGCGAGAGCCTGTTTCCCGTCTGTTTTTTTTTCCTTTCCAAAAAGGTAGGAATATAACAAGAAAATTCGAACCGCCCCCCTTTATTTCAAGTTTCACAATGGCTGGTGTGCAACGCATAGTCATTTAAAATGATTACTTCAAATCCTCATTAAGGTTCTTGCTGTTTGCTAGACCTTGGAATGGTATCAGGTGAGTATGAGGAAAAGGAAGCCACTTCAAAAACATTTCATTTAGATCTTTTCAAGCATATCAGGAGGTGTTGTGTTTGGGTCAAAGACAGCAGAAAGAGGCGTAGGGTAAATCTTAAATCTTAATGCCGCTTATCGATCTATTCTGGGAAAATAGTTAAAAACATCCTCGCAACATGCCTGTAACATTTGGTAAGTTCCCTCCATTGCCCCTTCCTCTGAATACGGTCAAAACCTTGAGCTAATTTACTAGTATAAAAGATGAAACTGAAAAGAAAACAAGAAAGAGGCAGCGCTTGTGGAAATCCTCATGAGCTGAGATGAATTCTTGTTGAATCCTTGTCTTTTACATATTAAAAGAAATTATCAACTGCTTTCCCGGTTTCTTCCTCTTGATTTTTTTTTGCCTTTTACTGTTCTTATCCTTTATAAGCCCTTTTCGGCTGTTCCTTAGCTCTCTTCTGGCTGTTCAAGAAGAGGAGGATTCAGCCAAAAACAAAATTTGAGAATGCATATCACTTGTTGCGAAGATTTTGTTGCTTCTTTCTAGTTGCTATGCTAAATTAGCACAGGGCATGCGTGAGATCGGGCATGGTGTTTCAACTATCAACAACCAACAAGAAGTTAGTGGGTATGTGCAGAAACTTGGTTATGGTTGGGCGAGGGAGTCCGGACCACTCCCCACTCAACAATGGAGGGTGTGCTAAACTCTTATTCTGCAAGGGCTCTCAATCGGTTCAGCTCAGGTAGTATTACTTTGCCAAGATCCGGCCTGTCCTTCCGCCTTAACTCGGCACACTTGAGTGCTAGCATGGCGAACTTGCTTGCATCTTCAACCGGCCAATCGGGCACAGCTGGATCCAGCATCTCAGCAAATGTGCCCTTCTCGATGGACCGTTCAACGTGGTGAGTCAACCCCATTGGGGGTTTTGCAGTTAATATCTGCAGGAACATGATTCCAAGTGAGTATATATCTGACTTTATCCCGAGCATCCCTGTTTGTTGATACTCTGGATCTATATAGCAGAAAGTCCCTGCAGTAGATGTCATCCGGTACTGTGTCACGGTGTCTGCTACTGAGGGTGGGACTAACCTGGCCAGCCCAACATCACTAATTTTGCTCACAAAGTTACGATCAAGCAAGATGTTGGCGGGCTTTAGATCACGATGAACAAGTGGCTCTGGTTTGGTTTGGTGGAGAAAGAGCAGGGCAGTACCTATTTCAGCTGCAATCTTGAACCTCAGCTGCCAAGAGAGCGGAGGGGTGTTACCACGTTGGAAGAGACGGTCATCCAAGCTCCCATTTGCCATGAATTCATACACTAGGCATCCATACTCAGGGCATGCTCCCAGGAGGAGAACCATATTAGGATGCCTAATGCAACTTAATACCTCAACCTGCATCATATGGTAAGGGTCATCATCAAGATTATTAGCAGCAGCAGCAGGTCCGCCACCAAAATCTCTCTCATAATAACTAAATAAATACTAACAACAATACCTCTTGTTGAAACTGTGATCTTCCTTGAACTGCATCTGGACGTAACACTTTAATTGCTACAGGGGTATGGTCCAGAATGCACTTGTACACAGGTCCATAACCCCCTTCCCCTATCTTGAGAGATTCTGTAAAGAAATCCGTTGCAGCTTCAATCTCTTCAATTGTGTACTTCCTGTATCTTACATCCGTATTTGCCAGAGCATCGAGTGCCTTTCTCTTCTCTTCTGCTTCTCTCTGTGCTTTCTTTTCTGCCTCAAGTCTTCTTTGTGCTTCTCTTTCTGTAATCCTCTGAGCTGCTTCGGCTGCCTCCATTGCCGCTCTGGACTTGGCCTTCTCCCTCTCTGCAATTGCCAATGCAGCTTCTTCAGCCATTCTCGCCTCCTCCAATCTCTGCTCTTCTTCAATTTTCCACAGCTGGAGCTCTCTTGCCTGGAATACACATCATATCCGTGATTGTCATCTATGCTGGCAATTCATTCTTAAGGCATACGAAAGATGCAATTTTTTCATGCCTTTTGTTTTGCGGAGAGTGCTTCTTTGCATGCTGTACTGTACATCTCCATTGTTTGCTTCAACTCCAGCTTAAGCCTTCTCATTTCAGCTTCCATATCATCCTGCAATTTTTGCTTGCATTATATGGTGCACTCGTGCAGTATAATACAATAATAGTTGCCGTTTGCCAAGTCCCTGTAGTTTGCAAGTTTAGGAGTACAAATATATATGAAGTGAATTGTCCTTCAATAATAAAAATTCAAACTGTTTTGCTAGCTTCACACGTCTTTTCTGTTCATATGAGTTGACGAGGCAGACATTTGTTTGTTGTTAATATATTATTGGGGTGATTTTGTTAGAGAATGAATGCACTGCTATGCATTTTCATCAACCTGAATGATCAATCACAGTATCTCACCATTGTCTGCGAAGCTGATGACAACCTTTCGCTTTCATGCGAGAATGATGAAAATTCAGGTGGTGAGCCAGCATCTACTGATCTCCTTCCATGCTGCATGGACTCAAAGCTATAGTTGCTGTCTATGTCCGAGAAGTTAGACAGGCGCGGGGGGGTGCGGCTAGTTTCTAGGTTATCACACAAGGATGGAAACATTCGGTCTGTGCTTGGTCTACCGGAGTTGACAAAAGATATGTCACTGTCGGTCATCAAAAGTTCTGGATATGACTTCCCATTTAAGCCTCTCCTAGTGAATGGGGACCTGTGTTGGTGATGAATTTTGAATTATACTTTAGTACTCTGAAAAAAAGAGAGCTTCCTGATTGATGAGGCATAATTTCCTCCCGAAAAAAAAGTGGGTCCCTGTTGGAAAAAATTATGCAAGCTCAAAACACAGTTACCTGAAGGATTCAGTCTCACCAGTTGATCTCCGTGGTTGCTCAAGCGGTGGCTTATCGAAGGCTGATATAATACAGTGCATATCACTCAGTGAATAGTCAATAGTCAATAGTCATTACATGATGCAAAAGGCTTTTGGAAAGGAAACAAAGGTGACCTCTTGTGCTGGGAGTCTGGGGAAGAACATGGGCGTCCATCGACGCGGACTTGATGGTGGCATGATTCAAGAGTTGGTTTTGCAATGGGGAGATAGGGGCAGGACGGGAGGCAGTTCGCATGGATTGAATCCTGCCTTTGGAGATGACATAGACAGTACAGAAGTCGGGTGCCCCTTTTGATACATTACCTGGTATGTCCACTGCCTTGAATCTTATGAGAAGAAACTTTATGGAGTTTAGAGATTTTTTATTTTTTATTTTAAAATGAAAACAAAACAAGAATTAATAATGCAAAGAAATGGGCTAAAAAATGTTAAGGAATGGGCGTTCCAAAGAATTAGAATAATGCAGCACTGCATCTGCTGTTACTATTTTCAATTAGCTACTATGGCTAAAAAGACTAAATTAAAAAGAAACAGCGAGCAGTTAGTTACCAGGAAAGAGGAGAGGAGAGGTGCATTACCTTAGAAAGCCAGACTTGGAGGTGGCGCCAAGGACTAAAAACTCGATGGCGGTCTGGGCAACATATTCGATCAATGCTTTAGTTACATCTGTGTCTTCCAGTATGATGTCTTTGCACTGAATCTGAAGTCAAAATTTGAGTATCTTTAGAAACCGTAAAAGGAGCAAAGACAAGTTCTCATCCAATCCCAGGACAATAATATTTGGTGTCAGAAGTATAAGAAATGAGAGCTATCATACATCTTTACGCGTGCAAAAGCATCGGTAAGGAAGGAATAACTCCTTGGCCAGGCGTTCTGCATCTCTGCTCACCAACATACTATCACCATTAGCGTCAGAGATTTGGTTTAGCCCTGCACCTCGGGGGCAAAAAAAGGTTATGAGTTTGTACGTCATGAGAATGAAATCCAAGATTGATTTTTTTTTTCTCTCTTCTATAGGGGACTATGATTAAATTACTTGGGGCAGGAAGGGACGGCGTGGAAGAGAGAGACTGAGTTTTGAGATTAACGTGGATGAGAAAGACTGTCTGGCCTCTGTCCAAAAGATGATCCATAGCCCATTTGAGGGCATTTTGGCTACCTTTATCCCTGTCTATTGCTACTGCCACTAAACCATTCCCTCCTTCCTTTCTATCTGCAGATGATTTTGAACCCCACATCTCCTTTCCTCTCCCCAAAACAATTCGAAGCTTTTCAAAATTCTACACACACTATATGCAAAACTCTTCCCTTCTCTCTCTCTCTCTCAGTTTGTTGCTGTTCTTTTTTTTATATATAAATGTATATGTTTCATTGTCTTCATCGTCTGTCTCTCCAAGAGTCTCCCTCAAAGTTTAGTTTTGTATATCGTTACATTCATTTTCTTTGTTGTTGTTGTTGTTCTCTTTCACAACAAAGGAGGAGCTTCTTACTCTCAGGCTGCCTAGCTGGATCCCCCAAAATTAGGTTGTGCTAAATATAGATTTGATTGTTTCAAAGGAGCAAAGCCTCAAAAATCTCTCCACAAAAAGCTACTCTCACGCTCTGCCTCCTCCCTTCTACTGAAGAGCCGGAGCCCCCATCATTGCCGGACATGAACAGTGCCTAACCCCCATATCCTATTATTCCCATCCTTTCAAATAAATAAACTCTATTTCATACTCGTTACTCAACATGCATAATCACCGCCTCTCAATCTCGAGAAATTATACAGTCATATAAAAGGAAACATTCAATTATTTACTCAAGTATTGTGAATACTGCGAATATGCTCAAGTATTTGACTGATCTCAAGTCTTGCAGTGCATATTAATGTGTTGTGCATGATCGTGATTGTTGCAGACCTGTTATCTTTGGCACAAGTTCGTAGGAAGTTGACAAAATACATCAAAAGAAGTCTGGAGCTGTTGCGGATTTGATCAGGTATATGGTGGCTATTCTTTATATATACATGTTCTACATTCTTCTGTTTGTTCGCAAATGTAATAGTTTTCGTCAATGCTGCTTTGGTCTGCCTGACAATGTTTCTGATCAATTTGTTTTCTTGTTTTTTTCTCCGTGCATCCATCTATTTTGGTGCTATTTATTCTTCTTCATACCCTTTTTCTTCATCATTTTCGTTCCACCCCCCACTCTATACAATTTACATGTTTTGATTTAGATTTACACATTTACATGTTTTGATTTAGATTTACACTGGAATCAGATGTATATTTAGTCTTTTTGCTGCTTTAAATCAATGTGATTAAAATTGCAGGTATGTGTGTAATATCTCCTGATATGCATATATTGAGCAAATTAGTTAAGTTATAAATTAGCAGTGGATTACAATTACATGAATTGCATGCAGATACATAACAGTGCAACGTGGGAATATGAACAAGGAAAAGGAAATAACAGAATCCAAAATCAGTGAGATGTAAGTTTTGTAGAATAAATTCCTCAGTTTTAGTTTTAGTTAGCGATTTGGTTGGCTTATTATTATAAGCTTTGGTTGTTTATAATTATTTAGGCTTTCGAATCTGAAAACTACGGAAGAAAATGAAAATATGAATGAGGAAAAGGAAATATCAGAATCTGAAACCAGTGAGATGTAAGTTTTGTAGAATAAAGACTTCTCTTTTAATACAAAAGGATTTTTAAGCTTCAAAACGTGGCTGTTAAAGTTTTGTGTTGTGTATCATCACATGGATGAGGTTGTACTTTCTGATTTAGTTTACGATCGTTACATTATGTTTGGTACCTGAGGCTAGTATTCTTGGTGTGCATTGGCCAATTGTTTGCAGGGCACAGGAAAGAGGGATGCATGTGGATGAACTTTCTAGACAGCTTAAACTTCCTACAGAGAAGATTAAGTTCCCTCCCTTTTATGTCTGTGTGCTTTCCCTCGATCAAATCAAATGATTTTATTTATTAATCTGTTCTGCTGAATTTGCTAGGGAAGCGATTACATCTCTTGAAGATGAAGGCCTTGTATATTCTACAATTGATGAATTTCATTACAAAGCAGCGTAATAAACTTTAGTCTCTTCTTCTGGACGCTGCTACATGGGGCTATAGGTTTATTGGAGATCCATGTTGCCATTGTTTTTCTTTTTCTGTTTGGTTAAGTGATCTCCAATAAACCTATAAACTTAATTGATTGTATACATTCCCATCTACAGAATTCCAAAGTGCAGGTATTGAGCACTAAATCTGGTGAAAATTGTTCTTTAGTTGGCTTATAACCTGATCTTGTACTTATATGGACGAGGTCTATCCACTAATTGAAGATGCAGTGTGGTGCTTTAACTCAGCCTCATATGACAGAAGCATCCATGAACACTCCTGTGCGGAGTGGATCAAATGGACCACAGGCTTCTTCATCAGCCAAGTATGCAACCAATCATTGGACATTTTTGACAGTCCTTATTGTTGCTTGTGTTTGGCAAAACATTTTTTTAATCATCTCTGCGCAGTTCGCAAAGCCATATGTTGAAGGATGCCCCTCTTGCGTGTTGACGTTGTCACTCTTGTGGATGTTAATGTTATCACTGCTGTCATGTTAACGCTGCCTTGGATGGATGCTACCTCTTGACAGGTTAACACTTGACATGTTAAAGCTTGTCACTCTTTTGGATATTATGGTGCCGCTGCTTTCTTGAGTAGTTAATGCTTGTGTAGTTAACACTTGAGTGGTTAACACCAAGCTGCCTCTTGCTGTCAACGTCACCTGCCGCCGCTGTGTATATGTTGTCGCTGCTGTGCATTAGTTGGTTAACTACCTTAGCTGTGTTACCTTGTGTCAGTAGTTGTGTCGGTAGTTGACTTCATGTACTTTAGTTTGTAAGATCTAGAATAGCCACATGTACTTTTTCTAGAAGGATTTAGAATCTCTACTACTTATAAATACTTATGTAAGTTATTACGTGTAAGACTCTTTGTGAAATCAATAAGAAAAATAATATTTGCTGCTAAACATCAAACAATTCCAGAATCATCAACCTTCACAACCAACAATTGGTAGCGGAGCGCTATTGATCTTAAGGGACTGTGTTGAAATCAAAGAAATCAAGAAATCAAGAAATCAAGAAATCAAGAAATCAAGAAATCAAGAAATCAAGAAATCAAGAAATCAAGAAGATCAGGTCTGTTTTTAAATCAAGAAAATCAAGATGTCAACAAACGCAAGTTTGACAACACCAACAATTTTCAATGGAGAAAACTATGATATTTGGTCCATAAGGATGAAAGCTTTTCTTATGGCTCAAGATCTTTGGGGATCAGTGGAACAAGAATATCAACCAGCAGATACAAGCGAGATGACAGTGGCTCAAATCAAGAAGGAAAAGGAGGAGTCAACCAAGAACATGAAAGCTCTCACCTTTATGCATTCATGTGTGTCTGAATCTATTTTTTCAAGGCTTGTTGGCGCATCAACAACTCATCAAGCGTGGAAGATTTTGGAGGAAGAGTATCAAGGCTCAGAGAAGGTTCGATCAATCAAGTTGCCAACTTTGAGAAGACAATTTGAAGGTCTCAACATGAAAGAGACAGAGAAAATTAAAGATTACTCGTCAGGAGTAATTGAAGTTGTGAATCAAATGAAGTTGCTTGGTGAGAAGTTTGAAGAAAGAAGAATTGCTGAGAAAATGTTAATCACACTTCCTGAAAAATTTGATTCAGTTGCAGCCGCGATTGAACAATCAAGGGATTTATCAACACTAAGTGTTACAGAGTTAATAGGCTCCTTGCAAGCTCATGAACAAAGGCTTTTGCACAGGTCAGAAAGCACAACTGAAGGTACATTTCAAGCAAGTCACAATTTCAGATTCAAGCAAAATGAGAAGCAAAATTGTAATTCTTCACAGCGTTTAGGGTTTAGGGTTTAGGGTTTAGGGTTTAGGGTTTAGGGTTTAGGGTTTAGGGTTTAGGGTTTAGGGTTTAGGGTTTAGGGTTTAGGGTTTAGGGTTTAGGGTTTAGGGTTTAGGGTTTAGGGTTTAGGGTTTAGGGTTTAGGGTTTAGGGTTTAGGGTTTAGGGTTTAGGGTTTAGGGTTTAGGGTTTAGGGTTTAGGGTTTAGGGTTTAGGGTTTAGGGTTTAGGGTTTAGGGTTTAGGGTTTAGGGTTTAGGGTTTAGGGTTTAGGGTTTAGGGTTTAGGGTTTAGGGTTTAGGGTTTAGGGTTTAGGGTTTAGGGTTTAGGGTTTAGGGTTTAGGGTTTAGGGTTTAGGGTTTAGGGTTTAGGGTTTAGGGTTTAGGGTTTAGGGTTTAGGGTTTAGGGTTTAGGGTTTAGGGTTTAGGGTTTAGGGTTTAGGGTTTAGGGTTTAGGGTTTAGGGTTTAGGGTTTAGGGTTTAGGGTTTAGGGTTTAGGGTTTAGGGTTTAGGGTTTAGGGTTTAGGGTTTAGGGTTTAGGGTTTAGGGTTTAGGGTTTAGGGTTTAGGGTTTAGGGTTTAGGGTTTAGGGTTTAGGGTTTAGGGTTTAGGGTTTAGGGTTTAGGGTTTAGGGTTTAGGGTTTAGGGTTTAGGGTTTAGGGTTTAGGGTTTAGGGTTTAGGGTTTAGGGTTTAGGGTTTAGGGTTTAGGGTTTAGGGTTTAGGGTTTAGGGTTTAGGGTTTAGGGTTTAGGGTTTAGGGTTTAGGGTTTAGGGTTTAGGGTTTAGGGTTTAGGGTTTAGGGTTTAGGGTTTAGGGTTTAGGGTTTAGGGTTTAGGGTTTAGGGTTTAGGGTTTAGGGTTTAGGGTTTAGGGTTTAGGGTTTAGGGTTTAGGGTTTAGGGTTTAGGGTTTAGGGTTTAGGGTTTAGGGTTTAGGGTTTAGGGTTTAGGGTTTAGGGTTTAGGGTTTAGGGTTTAGGGTTTAGGGTTTAGGGTTTAGGGTTTAGGGTTTAGGGTTTAGGGTTTAGGGTTTAGGGTTTAGGGTTTAGGGTTTAGGGTTTAGGGTTTAGGGTTTAGGGTTTAGGGTTTAGGGTTTAGGGTTTAGGGTTTAGGGTTTAGGGTTTAGGGTTTAGGGTTTAGGGTTTAGGGTTTAGGGTTTAGGGTTTAGGGTTTAGGGTTTAGGGTTTAGGGTTTAGGGTTTAGGGTTTAGGGTTTAGGGTTTAGGGTTTAGGGTTTAGGGTTTAGGGTTTAGGGTTTAGGGTTTAGGGTTTAGGGTTTAGGGTTTAGGGTTTAGGGTTTAGGGTTTAGGGTTTAGGGTTTAGGGTTTAGGGTTTAGGGTTTAGGGTTTAGGGTTTAGGGTTTAGGGTTTAGGGTTTAGGGTTTAGGGTTTAGGGTTTAGGGTTTAGGGTTTAGGGTTTAGGGTTTAGGGTTTAGGGTTTAGGGTTTAGGGTTTAGGGTTTAGGGTTTAGGGTTTAGGGTTTAGGGTTTAGGGTTTAGGGTTTAGGGTTTAGGGTTTAGGGTTTAGGGTTTAGGGTTTAGGGTTTAGGGTTTAGGGTTTAGGGTTTAGGGTTTAGGGTTTAGGGTTTAGGGTTTAGGGTTTAGGGTTTAGGGTTTAGGGTTTAGGGTTTAGGGTTTAGGGTTTAGGGTTTAGGGTTTAGGGTTTAGGGTTTAGGGTTTAGGGTTTAGGGTTTAGGGTTTAGGGTTTAGGGTTTAGGGTTTAGGGTTTAGGGTTTAGGGTTTAGGGTTTAGGGTTTAGGGTTTAGGGTTTAGGGTTTAGGGTTTAGGGTTTAGGGTTTAGGGTTTAGGGTTTAGGGTTTAGGGTTTAGGGTTTAGGGTTTAGGGTTTAGGGTTTAGGGTTTAGGGTTTAGGGTTTAGGGTTTAGGGTTTAGGGTTTAGGGTTTAGGGTTTAGGGTTTAGGGTTTAGGGTTTAGGGTTTAGGGTTTAGGGTTTAGGGTTTAGGGTTTAGGGTTTAGGGTTTAGGGTTTAGGGTTTAGGGTTTAGGGTTTAGGGTTTAGGGTTTAGGGTTTAGGGTTTAGGGTTTAGGGTTTAGGGTTTAGGGTTTAGGGTTTAGGGTTTAGGGTTTAGGGTTTAGGGTTTAGGGTTTAGGGTTTAGGGTTTAGGGTTTAGGGTTTAGGGTTTAGGGTTTAGGGTTTAGGGTTTAGGGTTTAGGGTTTAGGGTTTAGGGTTTAGGGTTTAGGGTTTAGGGTTTAGGGTTTAGGGTTTAGGGTTTAGGGTTTAGGGTTTAGGGTTTAGGGTTTAGGGTTTAGGGTTTAGGGTTTAGGGTTTAGGGTTTAGGGTTTAGGGTTTAGGGTTTAGGGTTTAGGGTTTAGGGTTTAGGGTTTAGGGTTTAGGGTTTAGGGTTTAGGGTTTAGGGTTTAGGGTTTAGGGTTTAGGGTTTAGGGTTTAGGGTTTAGGGTTTAGGGTTTAGGGTTTAGGGTTTAGGGTTTAGGGTTTAGGGTTTAGGGTTTAGGGTTTAGGGTTTAGGGTTTAGGGTTTAGGGTTTAGGGTTTAGGGTTTAGGGTTTAGGGTTTAGGGTTTAGGGTTTAGGGTTTAGGGTTTAGGGTTTAGGGTTTAGGGTTTAGGGTTTAGGGTTTAGGGTTTAGGGTTTAGGGTTTAGGGTTTAGGGTTTAGGGTTTAGGGTTTAGGGTTTAGGGTTTAGGGTTTAGGGTTTAGGGTTTAGGGTTTAGGGTTTAGGGTTTAGGGTTTAGGGTTTAGGGTTTAGGGTTTAGGGTTTAGGGTTTAGGGTTTAGGGTTTAGGGTTTAGGGTTTAGGGTTTAGGGTTTAGGGTTTAGGGTTTAGGGTTTAGGGTTTAGGGTTTAGGGTTTAGGGTTTAGGGTTTAGGGTTTAGGGTTTAGGGTTTAGGGTTTAGGGTTTAGGGTTTAGGGTTTAGGGTTTAGGGTTTAGGGTTTAGGGTTTAGGGTTTAGGGTTTAGGGTTTAGGGTTTAGGGTTTAGGGTTTAGGGTTTAGGGTTTAGGGTTTAGGGTTTAGGGTTTAGGGTTTAGGGTTTAGGGTTTAGGGTTTAGGGTTTAGGGTTTAGGGTTTAGGGTTTAGGGTTTAGGGTTTAGGGTTTAGGGTTTAGGGTTTAGGGTTTAGGGTTTAGGGTTTAGGGTTTAGGGTTTAGGGTTTAGGGTTTAGGGTTTAGGGTTTAGGGTTTAGGGTTTAGGGTTTAGGGTTTAGGGTTTAGGGTTTAGGGTTTAGGGTTTAGGGTTTAGGGTTTAGGGTTTAGGGTTTAGGGTTTAGGGTTTAGGGTTTAGGGTTTAGGGTTTAGGGTTTAGGGTTTAGGGTTTAGGGTTTAGGGTTTAGGGTTTAGGGTTTAGGGTTTAGGGTTTAGGGTTTAGGGTTTAGGGTTTAGGGTTTAGGGTTTAGGGTTTAGGGTTTAGGGTTTAGGGTTTAGGGTTTAGGGTTTAGGGTTTAGGGTTTAGGGTTTAGGGTTTAGGGTTTAGGGTTTAGGGTTTAGGGTTTAGGGTTTAGGGTTTAGGGTTTAGGGTTTAGGGTTTAGGGTTTAGGGTTTAGGGTTTAGGGTTTAGGGTTTAGGGTTTAGGGTTTAGGGTTTAGGGTTTAGGGTTTAGGGTTTAGGGTTTAGGGTTTAGGGTTTAGGGTTTAGGGTTTAGGGTTTAGGGTTTAGGGTTTAGGGTTTAGGGTTTAGGGTTTAGGGTTTAGGGTTTAGGGTTTAGGGTTTAGGGTTTAGGGTTTAGGGTTTAGGGTTTAGGGTTTAGGGTTTAGGGTTTAGGGTTTAGGGTTTAGGGTTTAGGGTTTAGGGTTTAGGGTTTAGGGTTTAGGGTTTAGGGTTTAGGGTTTAGGGTTTAGGGTTTAGGGTTTAGGGTTTAGGGTTTAGGGTTTAGGGTTTAGGGTTTAGGGTTTAGGGTTTAGGGTTTAGGGTTTAGGGTTTAGGGTTTAGGGTTTAGGGTTTAGGGTTTAGGGTTTAGGGTTTAGGGTTTAGGGTTTAGGGTTTAGGGTTTAGGGTTTAGGGTTTAGGGTTTAGGGTTTAGGGTTTAGGGTTTAGGGTTTAGGGTTTAGGGTTTAGGGTTTAGGGTTTAGGGTTTAGGGTTTAGGGTTTAGGGTTTAGGGTTTAGGGTTTAGGGTTTAGGGTTTAGGGTTTAGGGTTTAGGGTTTAGGGTTTAGGGTTTAGGGTTTAGGGTTTAGGGTTTAGGGTTTAGGGTTTAGGGTTTAGGGTTTAGGGTTTAGGGTTTAGGGTTTAGGGTTTAGGGTTTAGGGTTTAGGGTTTAGGGTTTAGGGTTTAGGGTTTAGGGTTTAGGGTTTAGGGTTTAGGGTTTAGGGTTTAGGGTTTAGGGTTTAGGGTTTAGGGTTTAGGGTTTAGGGTTTAGGGTTTAGGGTTTAGGGTTTAGGGTTTAGGGTTTAGGGTTTAGGGTTTAGGGTTTAGGGTTTAGGGTTTAGGGTTTAGGGTTTAGGGTTTAGGGTTTAGGGTTTAGGGTTTAGGGTTTAGGGTTTAGGGTTTAGGGTTTAGGGTTTAGGGTTTAGGGTTTAGGGTTTAGGGTTTAGGGTTTAGGGTTTAGGGTTTAGGGTTTAGGGTTTAGGGTTTAGGGTTTAGGGTTTAGGGTTTAGGGTTTAGGGTTTAGGGTTTAGGGTTTAGGGTTTAGGGTTTAGGGTTTAGGGTTTAGGGTTTAGGGTTTAGGGTTTAGGGTTTAGGGTTTAGGGTTTAGGGTTTAGGGTTTAGGGTTTAGGGTTTAGGGTTTAGGGTTTAGGGTTTAGGGTTTAGGGTTTAGGGTTTAGGGTTTAGGGTTTAGGGTTTAGGGTTTAGGGTTTAGGGTTTAGGGTTTAGGGTTTAGGGTTTAGGGTTTAGGGTTTAGGGTTTAGGGTTTAGGGTTTAGGGTTTAGGGTTTAGGGTTTAGGGTTTAGGGTTTAGGGTTTAGGGTTTAGGGTTTAGGGTTTAGGGTTTAGGGTTTAGGGTTTAGGGTTTAGGGTTTAGGGTTTAGGGTTTAGGGTTTAGGGTTTAGGGTTTAGGGTTTAGGGTTTAGGGTTTAGGGTTTAGGGTTTAGGGTTTAGGGTTTAGGGTTTAGGGTTTAGGGTTTAGGGTTTAGGGTTTAGGGTTTAGGGTTTAGGGTTTAGGGTTTAGGGTTTAGGGTTTAGGGTTTAGGGTTTAGGGTTTAGGGTTTAGGGTTTAGGGTTTAGGGTTTAGGGTTTAGGGTTTAGGGTTTAGGGTTTAGGGTTTAGGGTTTAGGGTTTAGGGTTTAGGGTTTAGGGTTTAGGGTTTAGGGTTTAGGGTTTAGGGTTTAGGGTTTAGGGTTTAGGGTTTAGGGTTTAGGGTTTAGGGTTTAGGGTTTAGGGTTTAGGGTTTAGGGTTTAGGGTTTAGGGTTTAGGGTTTAGGGTTTAGGGTTTAGGGTTTAGGGTTTAGGGTTTAGGGTTTAGGGTTTAGGGTTTAGGGTTTAGGGTTTAGGGTTTAGGGTTTAGGGTTTAGGGTTTAGGGTTTAGGGTTTAGGGTTTAGGGTTTAGGGTTTAGGGTTTAGGGTTTAGGGTTTAGGGTTTAGGGTTTAGGGTTTAGGGTTTAGGGTTTAGGGTTTAGGGTTTAGGGTTTAGGGTTTAGGGTTTAGGGTTTAGGGTTTAGGGTTTAGGGTTTAGGGTTTAGGGTTTAGGGTTTAGGGTTTAGGGTTTAGGGTTTAGGGTTTAGGGTTTAGGGTTTAGGGTTTAGGGTTTAGGGTTTAGGGTTTAGGGTTTAGGGTTTAGGGTTTAGGGTTTAGGGTTTAGGGTTTAGGGTTTAGGGTTTAGGGTTTAGGGTTTAGGGTTTAGGGTTTAGGGTTTAGGGTTTAGGGTTTAGGGTTTAGGGTTTAGGGTTTAGGGTTTAGGGTTTAGGGTTTAGGGTTTAGGGTTTAGGGTTTAGGGTTTAGGGTTTAGGGTTTAGGGTTTAGGGTTTAGGGTTTAGGGTTTAGGGTTTAGGGTTTAGGGTTTAGGGTTTAGGGTTTAGGGTTTAGGGTTTAGGGTTTAGGGTTTAGGGTTTAGGGTTTAGGGTTTAGGGTTTAGGGTTTAGGGTTTAGGGTTTAGGGTTTAGGGTTTAGGGTTTAGGGTTTAGGGTTTAGGGTTTAGGGTTTAGGGTTTAGGGTTTAGGGTTTAGGGTTTAGGGTTTAGGGTTTAGGGTTTAGGGTTTAGGGTTTAGGGTTTAGGGTTTAGGGTTTAGGGTTTAGGGTTTAGGGTTTAGGGTTTAGGGTTTAGGGTTTAGGGTTTAGGGTTTAGGGTTTAGGGTTTAGGGTTTAGGGTTTAGGGTTTAGGGTTTAGGGTTTAGGGTTTAGGGTTTAGGGTTTAGGGTTTAGGGTTTAGGGTTTAGGGTTTAGGGTTTAGGGTTTAGGGTTTAGGGTTTAGGGTTTAGGGTTTAGGGTTTAGGGTTTAGGGTTTAGGGTTTAGGGTTTAGGGTTTAGGGTTTAGGGTTTAGGGTTTAGGGTTTAGGGTTTAGGGTTTAGGGTTTAGGGTTTAGGGTTTAGGGTTTAGGGTTTAGGGTTTAGGGTTTAGGGTTTAGGGTTTAGGGTTTAGGGTTTAGGGTTTAGGGTTTAGGGTTTAGGGTTTAGGGTTTAGGGTTTAGGGTTTAGGGTTTAGGGTTTAGGGTTTAGGGTTTAGGGTTTAGGGTTTAGGGTTTAGGGTTTAGGGTTTAGGGTTTAGGGTTTAGGGTTTAGGGTTTAGGGTTTAGGGTTTAGGGTTTAGGGTTTAGGGTTTAGGGTTTAGGGTTTAGGGTTTAGGGTTTAGGGTTTAGGGTTTAGGGTTTAGGGTTTAGGGTTTAGGGTTTAGGGTTTAGGGTTTAGGGTTTAGGGTTTAGGGTTTAGGGTTTAGGGTTTAGGGTTTAGGGTTTAGGGTTTAGGGTTTAGGGTTTAGGGTTTAGGGTTTAGGGTTTAGGGTTTAGGGTTTAGGGTTTAGGGTTTAGGGTTTAGGGTTTAGGGTTTAGGGTTTAGGGTTTAGGGTTTAGGGTTTAGGGTTTAGGGTTTAGGGTTTAGGGTTTAGGGTTTAGGGTTTAGGGTTTAGGGTTTAGGGTTTAGGGTTTAGGGTTTAGGGTTTAGGGTTTAGGGTTTAGGGTTTAGGGTTTAGGGTTTAGGGTTTAGGGTTTAGGGTTTAGGGTTTAGGGTTTAGGGTTTAGGGTTTAGGGTTTAGGGTTTAGGGTTTAGGGTTTAGGGTTTAGGGTTTAGGGTTTAGGGTTTAGGGTTTAGGGTTTAGGGTTTAGGGTTTAGGGTTTAGGGTTTAGGGTTTAGGGTTTAGGGTTTAGGGTTTAGGGTTTAGGGTTTAGGGTTTAGGGTTTAGGGTTTAGGGTTTAGGGTTTAGGGTTTAGGGTTTAGGGTTTAGGGTTTAGGGTTTAGGGTTTAGGGTTTAGGGTTTAGGGTTTAGGGTTTAGGGTTTAGGGTTTAGGGTTTAGGGTTTAGGGTTTAGGGTTTAGGGTTTAGGGTTTAGGGTTTAGGGTTTAGGGTTTAGGGTTTAGGGTTTAGGGTTTAGGGTTTAGGGTTTAGGGTTTAGGGTTTAGGGTTTAGGGTTTAGGGTTTAGGGTTTAGGGTTTAGGGTTTAGGGTTTAGGGTTTAGGGTTTAGGGTTTAGGGTTTAGGGTTTAGGGTTTAGGGTTTAGGGTTTAGGGTTTAGGGTTTAGGGTTTAGGGTTTAGGGTTTAGGGTTTAGGGTTTAGGGTTTAGGGTTTAGGGTTTAGGGTTTAGGGTTTAGGGTTTAGGGTTTAGGGTTTAGGGTTTAGGGTTTAGGGTTTAGGGTTTAGGGTTTAGGGTTTAGGGTTTAGGGTTTAGGGTTTAGGGTTTAGGGTTTAGGGTTTAGGGTTTAGGGTTTAGGGTTTAGGGTTTAGGGTTTAGGGTTTAGGGTTTAGGGTTTAGGGTTTAGGGTTTAGGGTTTAGGGTTTAGGGTTTAGGGTTTAGGGTTTAGGGTTTAGGGTTTAGGGTTTAGGGTTTAGGGTTTAGGGTTTAGGGTTTAGGGTTTAGGGTTTAGGGTTTAGGGTTTAGGGTTTAGGGTTTAGGGTTTAGGGTTTAGGGTTTAGGGTTTAGGGTTTAGGGTTTAGGGTTTAGGGTTTAGGGTTTAGGGTTTAGGGTTTAGGGTTTAGGGTTTAGGGTTTAGGGTTTAGGGTTTAGGGTTTAGGGTTTAGGGTTTAGGGTTTAGGGTTTAGGGTTTAGGGTTTAGGGTTTAGGGTTTAGGGTTTAGGGTTTAGGGTTTAGGGTTTAGGGTTTAGGGTTTAGGGTTTAGGGTTTAGGGTTTAGGGTTTAGGGTTTAGGGTTTAGGGTTTAGGGTTTAGGGTTTAGGGTTTAGGGTTTAGGGTTTAGGGTTTAGGGTTTAGGGTTTAGGGTTTAGGGTTTAGGGTTTAGGGTTTAGGGTTTAGGGTTTAGGGTTTAGGGTTTAGGGTTTAGGGTTTAGGGTTTAGGGTTTAGGGTTTAGGGTTTAGGGTTTAGGGTTTAGGGTTTAGGGTTTAGGGTTTAGGGTTTAGGGTTTAGGGTTTAGGGTTTAGGGTTTAGGGTTTAGGGTTTAGGGTTTAGGGTTTAGGGTTTAGGGTTTAGGGTTTAGGGTTTAGGGTTTAGGGTTTAGGGTTTAGGGTTTAGGGTTTAGGGTTTAGGGTTTAGGGTTTAGGGTTTAGGGTTTAGGGTTTAGGGTTTAGGGTTTAGGGTTTAGGGTTTAGGGTTTAGGGTTTAGGGTTTAGGGTTTAGGGTTTAGGGTTTAGGGTTTAGGGTTTAGGGTTTAGGGTTTAGGGTTTAGGGTTTAGGGTTTAGGGTTTAGGGTTTAGGGTTTAGGGTTTAGGGTTTAGGGTTTAGGGTTTAGGGTTTAGGGTTTAGGGTTTAGGGTTTAGGGTTTAGGGTTTAGGGTTTAGGGTTTAGGGTTTAGGGTTTAGGGTTTAGGGTTTAGGGTTTAGGGTTTAGGGTTTAGGGTTTAGGGTTTAGGGTTTAGGGTTTAGGGTTTAGGGTTTAGGGTTTAGGGTTTAGGGTTTAGGGTTTAGGGTTTAGGGTTTAGGGTTTAGGGTTTAGGGTTTAGGGTTTAGGGTTTAGGGTTTAGGGTTTAGGGTTTAGGGTTTAGGGTTTAGGGTTTAGGGTTTAGGGTTTAGGGTTTAGGGTTTAGGGTTTAGGGTTTAGGGTTTAGGGTTTAGGGTTTAGGGTTTAGGGTTTAGGGTTTAGGGTTTAGGGTTTAGGGTTTAGGGTTTAGGGTTTAGGGTTTAGGGTTTAGGGTTTAGGGTTTAGGGTTTAGGGTTTAGGGTTTAGGGTTTAGGGTTTAGGGTTTAGGGTTTAGGGTTTAGGGTTTAGGGTTTAGGGTTTAGGGTTTAGGGTTTAGGGTTTAGGGTTTAGGGTTTAGGGTTTAGGGTTTAGGGTTTAGGGTTTAGGGTTTAGGGTTTAGGGTTTAGGGTTTAGGGTTTAGGGTTTAGGGTTTAGGGTTTAGGGTTTAGGGTTTAGGGTTTAGGGTTTAGGGTTTAGGGTTTAGGGTTTAGGGTTTAGGGTTTAGGGTTTAGGGTTTAGGGTTTAGGGTTTAGGGTTTAGGGTTTAGGGTTTAGGGTTTAGGGTTTAGGGTTTAGGGTTTAGGGTTTAGGGTTTAGGGTTTAGGGTTTAGGGTTTAGGGTTTAGGGTTTAGGGTTTAGGGTTTAGGGTTTAGGGTTTAGGGTTTAGGGTTTAGGGTTTAGGGTTTAGGGTTTAGGGTTTAGGGTTTAGGGTTTAGGGTTTAGGGTTTAGGGTTTAGGGTTTAGGGTTTAGGGTTTAGGGTTTAGGGTTTAGGGTTTAGGGTTTAGGGTTTAGGGTTTAGGGTTTAGGGTTTAGGGTTTAGGGTTTAGGGTTTAGGGTTTAGGGTTTAGGGTTTAGGGTTTAGGGTTTAGGGTTTAGGGTTTAGGGTTTAGGGTTTAGGGTTTAGGGTTTAGGGTTTAGGGTTTAGGGTTTAGGGTTTAGGGTTTAGGGTTTAGGGTTTAGGGTTTAGGGTTTAGGGTTTAGGGTTTAGGGTTTAGGGTTTAGGGTTTAGGGTTTAGGGTTTAGGGTTTAGGGTTTAGGGTTTAGGGTTTAGGGTTTAGGGTTTAGGGTTTAGGGTTTAGGGTTTAGGGTTTAGGGTTTAGGGTTTAGGGTTTAGGGTTTAGGGTTTAGGGTTTAGGGTTTAGGGTTTAGGGTTTAGGGTTTAGGGTTTAGGGTTTAGGGTTTAGGGTTTAGGGTTTAGGGTTTAGGGTTTAGGGTTTAGGGTTTAGGGTTTAGGGTTTAGGGTTTAGGGTTTAGGGTTTAGGGTTTAGGGTTTAGGGTTTAGGGTTTAGGGTTTAGGGTTTAGGGTTTAGGGTTTAGGGTTTAGGGTTTAGGGTTTAGGGTTTAGGGTTTAGGGTTTAGGGTTTAGGGTTTAGGGTTTAGGGTTTAGGGTTTAGGGTTTAGGGTTTAGGGTTTAGGGTTTAGGGTTTAGGGTTTAGGGTTTAGGGTTTAGGGTTTAGGGTTTAGGGTTTAGGGTTTAGGGTTTAGGGTTTAGGGTTTAGGGTTTAGGGTTTAGGGTTTAGGGTTTAGGGTTTAGGGTTTAGGGTTTAGGGTTTAGGGTTTAGGGTTTAGGGTTTAGGGTTTAGGGTTTAGGGTTTAGGGTTTAGGGTTTAGGGTTTAGGGTTTAGGGTTTAGGGTTTAGGGTTTAGGGTTTAGGGTTTAGGGTTTAGGGTTTAGGGTTTAGGGTTTAGGGTTTAGGGTTTAGGGTTTAGGGTTTAGGGTTTAGGGTTTAGGGTTTAGGGTTTAGGGTTTAGGGTTTAGGGTTTAGGGTTTAGGGTTTAGGGTTTAGGGTTTAGGGTTTAGGGTTTAGGGTTTAGGGTTTAGGGTTTAGGGTTTAGGGTTTAGGGTTTAGGGTTTAGGGTTTAGGGTTTAGGGTTTAGGGTTTAGGGTTTAGGGTTTAGGGTTTAGGGTTTAGGGTTTAGGGTTTAGGGTTTAGGGTTTAGGGTTTAGGGTTTAGGGTTTAGGGTTTAGGGTTTAGGGTTTAGGGTTTAGGGTTTAGGGTTTAGGGTTTAGGGTTTAGGGTTTAGGGTTTAGGGTTTAGGGTTTAGGGTTTAGGGTTTAGGGTTTAGGGTTTAGGGTTTAGGGTTTAGGGTTTAGGGTTTAGGGTTTAGGGTTTAGGGTTTAGGGTTTAGGGTTTAGGGTTTAGGGTTTAGGGTTTAGGGTTTAGGGTTTAGGGTTTAGGGTTTAGGGTTTAGGGTTTAGGGTTTAGGGTTTAGGGTTTAGGGTTTAGGGTTTAGGGTTTAGGGTTTAGGGTTTAGGGTTTAGGGTTTAGGGTTTAGGGTTTAGGGTTTAGGGTTTAGGGTTTAGGGTTTAGGGTTTAGGGTTTAGGGTTTAGGGTTTAGGGTTTAGGGTTTAGGGTTTAGGGTTTAGGGTTTAGGGTTTAGGGTTTAGGGTTTAGGGTTTAGGGTTTAGGGTTTAGGGTTTAGGGTTTAGGGTTTAGGGTTTAGGGTTTAGGGTTTAGGGTTTAGGGTTTAGGGTTTAGGGTTTAGGGTTTAGGGTTTAGGGTTTAGGGTTTAGGGTTTAGGGTTTAGGGTTTAGGGTTTAGGGTTTAGGGTTTAGGGTTTAGGGTTTAGGGTTTAGGGTTTAGGGTTTAGGGTTTAGGGTTTAGGGTTTAGGGTTTAGGGTTTAGGGTTTAGGGTTTAGGGTTTAGGGTTTAGGGTTTAGGGTTTAGGGTTTAGGGTTTAGGGTTTAGGGTTTAGGGTTTAGGGTTTAGGGTTTAGGGTTTAGGGTTTAGGGTTTAGGGTTTAGGGTTTAGGGTTTAGGGTTTAGGGTTTAGGGTTTAGGGTTTAGGGTTTAGGGTTTAGGGTTTAGGGTTTAGGGTTTAGGGTTTAGGGTTTAGGGTTTAGGGTTTAGGGTTTAGGGTTTAGGGTTTAGGGTTTAGGGTTTAGGGTTTAGGGTTTAGGGTTTAGGGTTTAGGGTTTAGGGTTTAGGGTTTAGGGTTTAGGGTTTAGGGTTTAGGGTTTAGGGTTTAGGGTTTAGGGTTTAGGGTTTAGGGTTTAGGGTTTAGGGTTTAGGGTTTAGG